>JADLZN010002387.1:0-600000 GCA_018155175.1 Sinocyclocheilus anophthalmus | reverse complement strand
CTTGGCTGGCTAGCTGTTTCAATACTTACTACTTATTGTGTAGTTAAGAGGAAAAGCATGTCTTTTTCGTCATTTAATGATGTTGTCAATGTCGTCATATTTCTCCTGCTACTTCTAACCGCTCTTCCTTTTCAGTGGTCTCCAGCTCCCGTAGCACACTAGCGTGAGGCTGCCTCTACAATTGTGCAGGCTGCACAGGCTATCCAGCATTTCCCCCCCCCGAATATCACAAGCCCCGTGGCCTGCAGCTGAAACAAGTGCAAAGCTGCTTACGCTTGCAACATATGCCCTCACATCTCAGTCTTTCCTCCTGCTACTTCTAATCCTTTTTCTTTTTCAGTGGCCTTCAGCTCCCATAGCACACACTAGCGTGAGGCTGCCTCTGCTAGCTGTGCAGGCTGCACAGGCTCTACAGGATGTCACAAACCCGACTCCCTTCCCGTGGCCTACAGCAGCTGAAGGAAGCGTGAGGCTGCCTCCACTTGCAACTCAGGCCCACACATCTCGGGCTTTTCCTCCCGTTTCTAATGACCCCTTTTTTCTTTTTAGTGGCCTCCAGCTCCCATAGCAGACACTAACCCGGAAGCCGATTTAAACGTCAGGCTGCCTTGGCTGACAATTGCAGCCCATCCACCTCGTCCTCATAGCTCCCTACTTCATTCAAAATTACGTTGTCTTCCAGATCAAGTTCCGGCTCCCCTCGAGCTTCAAGACACCGCAGGCCGTCAGCAAGCCTGGGCCGCGCCCCAGACTCTGCTGCTCCTCACACTGCACTCCTTCTCAACCAATCACTGCGGCGCCTTCAGCTACAGCGCCGCACGCAACGTTGCCTGCTGGCGTAGCTTCCCAAACTCCTATCCTTCCCCCTCCCTTCCTTCTACCTCCTGCGGCAGACGTTAGCGTGAGGCTGCCTCTGCTAGCCATTCAAGCTCAGCCACCTTACTCTTACCTTTCCGTTACTCCTTTTTCTTATCAATGGCCAGCAGCCCCTGCTGCAGACGTCCAAGCAGGGCAGCATCAGCCAGCAACGCAAGCTTACTGGCCTCCTCCCTCATTTCCTTCTACCTCTTCCCTAAGCACCGGAGGCTAATCCGTGCGTGAGGCTGCCTCCGCAAAAGGTTACGGCCCCTCCTTATCTTCCTTCTAACCCTTCTCTCCAATCAAAACCTCAGTACACTTCATTCACAGCAGTCCCACCATTTACCCCACCGAATGCTGCAGCTCAGGAACCACCCCCTGTGCCTAATACCATCAAGTCTCAGATTCTCGCAGAAATTCAGAGCGCTGGCTCCGGAGGCGGACCCATCGCCAACCCCAGTACCTCACTATTCGCAACTCGTATTCCCATAACGCATCCCTTAACCTCCTCAACGTGTCACTCGGTTCGATCCTCCAAGCAGTTTCACCCAGAACCATTCAATCTTTTCTAACTGCTTGGAGATGATTTAAGGCTTTCCACCTCTCGTACAACCTGCCATTTCCCGATTTCTCCCTCCTCAATCACATCTTTCGTTTCCTACCTTAACACCTGTAAGAACCTCCAAGCCTGGTCAATCAAAGGTTATCTAAGCGGCATCCAATTTTTCACAAATTAATCTACGGTGCCCCCTCTCCTGAAATAAACAATTCTCAAACATCTCTTTTGATCAAAGGAATTCAGTGCTCTCATCCTCCAAGCCCGGACGCTAGACAGCCGATAACTTTCGACATCCTTTCTAAATGTATCCACATTCTCCGCACAGGGTACCACTCACTCCATACCGCTCGTAGACTCGATGCTATGTTCATACTGTTTTTGTTTTTTTTTGGTTTCCTGAGATGCTTGGAATTCACAATAACTTCTATTCAACTCCATCCAACCGTCTCCAACCTTTCCATGCTCAACAGCGAGCAGTGCCCTGCTTAATTTGATACTGCCGCTGCAGAGCTTCAAGGCTTATTCCGCATCGGACAGGGCTCCCCCTTCTGGTGCAGCAGAGCCGCGACTCCCTTCGGTCGCAGTGAGAGCCCTCCATCCTTCGTTTCGAGCCCCATTTGCCTGCACGGGACCCGACCCATTATCGGACAGCAGCACTAATTTAATTCTGTACCAGAGCCGTTTGACAGACCGCTAGTCGTGACTCAGTCGCATTAAATCTATTACATCAGGTAAGATTATTTATTTTATCATGTAACACAAGCAATCAAACCAATATTAGGCATTCTAAGTTGGTGCTTTGAAGAAAAACAAGACATGCAGCGCAACATGATAATTAACAGAAAAAAGATAAGAACGCGCATCCTTTCTGTAAATGACAGACTTTTGCCTAGCATCTTGTGATCACTCTGCCAGGCTTTTGAACAAATGTGCATTGGCTAAATCACATCATGCACACGCTTATAATTCTTCATAAATGAAAAGAACATTCAAATATAAGCCTTTACTGTTTACCGTTATTATAGAATTTAGTCCCAGTTTTGATTGATGCACGGCTGTTCACAGAAAAGTGAGCAAGACATCACAGTTACAATATCATGATTATGGTTAAATAAGAAAAGATACAACCAAATCAGGCTACATTTATTTTCATACTAAATATCTCAACACATCATTGGATATGACATTAAGCGTGACTTGTGTAGATTAATTTAGTAAAAAAGGCTTGCCTGCTTTCTTTAGCTTATATTTGTATAGGCCTACTTTTACTATCTAATCAATCTCAGCATGCATTAATTTTATGTCGCTATATGTTTGCCTCACAAAGGTGAAATTATGTCTTTCTTTGGCCTGCGCTCTGGAGGTGATCTGTTAATTCTGCTAAACTTTAATTAAAACTGAAACTAAACTATATAAAAATGCATTCACAAAATAAAGACTAAACTAAAACTAACAACAATATGAATTAAATTAATAAAAACTAAACTGAATTTTATAGCAAATTTGAAAAACGATATTGAAATAAAATTCAAAACTATAATAACCTTGGTTTTGTGGTCCTGGGTCACATTTGACCACCAAAATTGTTTCGGTGCATTAGTTATATTTAGATAATTTCATTTTAGTGCTTTTATGGATTTGGGTCAAGAGTGTCCACAATAATGAAAAGTAGAAATCTAAATTCAACACAAGTGCTGTGATGTAATTTAAAAGACTTTCAAAACATTGAAAATAAAAACAAACAACCAAACATTTTATTAGACTAAAAATGTATTGTGGTGTAACCGTCAAGTAAAAAAACAACATAATTTTCCTTTAAAATATTGAACATTGAAAACGTGAGTGTACACATACTACATGTTTTCAAAAATATTTCTTAAGGTACAAAGTATTGTTCTTTACATGTATCAGTAATTATTAATCTATAAGCATCATTATGCTTACAACCTTATTTAATGACCTAAATTTGCTTTGTCATAAAAAAGGTCAAATTACCTGACACACAGCCATGAGGGTCTGCTGTGGTGCTGACTGCAGCACATGAATTATGTTTGTCATAACGAACAAAATATATATATATTTTTTTTTAACTGAAGTTCTCAGCAAGGATTTCTTTCCTTTCCTTTCCTTTCCTTTCCTTTCCAATCAAATTGAGGCATTAAAGAGAAATCCAGCAAGGTCAGACTCCTCATATTTGTGAACAAGGCAATAATGTTCTTTTACACAGCCCAAATACTTTTAAGTACATTTTAGGGTTACTGGACATGGTACAAAGTTTCACAAGACTTTTACATGTGAGCTTTAAATGTTTGTGAAATGTATATGGCATATCACAGTTTTCAGCTTTCAGCACGAATACAGGAGCTGTCACACTTCCATTACTTTAGTTGGTGGCAACAGCTGTGCATCTTTGTTTAAATGTCTGTTTGGTGGAGCTGACATTGTGCATAGTTTGTCTAAAACAACTCATAGAAATTGACAGAGACAGTGTTCAACACTCTAAAGGCGAGCTATTTTTACACGACTGTTTCTGAAGATCCTTCTAAAAGACAAGTGACAGGCAGGTATAACTCAAAACTGGCCTGCCATCTCCAAAGATAATGCCACTATCTCAGCTACCTGGAACTGTTTTGCTTCAGAGCTGTCAAATTTGTCAGCACGAGACAGGGGAGTGTCGATGACAGTTACAGCTCACACTTAAGTCATGTTCTTTTTTTTTTTTTTTTTTTTTCTTCACTCGTCGCCTGAGCATGAAAGTGGTGAGTTGTGGCAATGTTGCTACCCGTTGTCGGTATTAAAGCACAAAACAAGCTGTCACTGAAAGCCAAGCCACGCTCCTGACGGGCTTGGAAGCCTTAGCGTGATGCTGTGAAATGCAAAACAAATAAAGCGTGTGCGCCTCTAACTTTCGAATAAATAAATCATATTTACAAATCACTCCATTATTAAGGGGAGCGACAGCAAGCGTCACAAGTGCACTCTCCTTCTCGGCATGTGCCCAAAGCCCAAGGCACAGCTGTCAAACACGGTAACAATTACAATAGATATCACTGCAAATGAAGCAAATCAATCACCTCTCCAGCCCCTACCCCCCTCCATCACTTTCTCAAAGAGAGAATAACCAATCATTAACATTCTCCAGCGCCAATAAGGTCTGTTTTGCTCTGGGAGGCTCACTTTCTCATTTGGGATCCACAAACGGGGGTGGAGAGGGGAATGAGTGCAGTCCCATAAGCCCTTGCTGTGGGAAGTTTACTCTCCTCTCTGCAGTCTGCCAGGTCCCCCCCTAAGAGCCCTGTTCACATCCCTGGCATCACATCAGTTGGTGGAGATTTAAAGAATCGTTTTCGCCGGAAACCGTTCGGGGGGTTGGGGGGCCTAATTAGTCCAGAGCAGAGCATGCTGGTGGAGAAGTGATTGCCAGACCAACCCTCAGAAAAAGAGCTGTGAAGTGTAGTTTTGGAGAGCAGCAGGATGCAACGATTAGTTCCACCACAGATGCAACAAGAGGAGAAACAGAGACAGTTGTTTTGACTCCTTAATACCTTCCCACTGTTCCAGGCTGGAGCCGGAACAAACCAAACTCAATAGAGAGGACTTCTCTCCTTGAGTGCATTCTGCATCACAGCTGTTGTTATCAGACACACTAGTGTGAAAATCAGTTTCTTTCCAATGCTTCAAATAATATATAGAAATACTGAATGCTTTTTATTGCTTTGTAATATTTGTTAATATTATATAAAACGTGACATGAAAACTGACTTGAGTTTTTGATATGAGTATGCTGGCAAATCTATGCCAAAAAGAATCAAGTGCACCAGTAAATGTTTACGTGCACGGTAAATTGCTTCCGCAAGAGGATAACAGATCCATGCATGAGGAAACGTGAGCCTGCCAGCTCTTTTTATACACTCGTGAGCTCATCACATCACCTGCACGCACAATACAAGCCCTCACGAGTGAGGATATGTCTCATCGCACGCGCGTGATCATCCCCCTCATTCTTGCACTCTGTATTTTTTCACCTACTTGGTTTTGCTCACGCGAACACTTTTATTTTTGTGGGGCGGGACTTGCTCTTTTAATTGTAATCTCAAACGATAATTGTAATCTCAAACGTCGAACATTAATTACTACCCCTTTTCCCGGAAGTCAGCTGCGATTGGACGCCTGTGAAAAGGCGATCCATAATTCACATGTGACCTGAGACATGGCTTTATCAATGGACCAGATGCATGCAAGTTGTCTTTTAATTTTTTTTTTATAAATATAACATGGCTTTTTAAATGAAAATGAATTGCATGCTTTGTCAATAGAATAGATATTTAGCAGAAAGTTTATTAACATACATTCTTTCGTTTACTAGTGATTGCAATCTTGTGATGTTATGAATATAAAACACCACATAAACGCTTTTAATAGATTGTAATGACACATTTCCATGGTTAGCATGCTAAATTTTATACAACACAATCCTTTGGATTAAATTAACTTCGCAAAATACAAATAAAATAAAACTAATAGTCAACTTGTTGCTATAACTCAAATTAGCTGTAGTTCACCACTATATTACCACTGTATGCTTGTCCATTAAATAATTGTAAGTGTACATAATTGTAAATCCCAAATTGTTTTTTCAGGTCATGTACTTGAATGCAGCAAATAACACTCCTTGGTCTACCCTCACCCTTACGTTAAAAATAAAAAAATAAATGTAACATATTTACAAGCATACAATTTGTGTTTTTAGTTTCTTTCTTGTTACTATGCACACCTTGACAGTAAACCAAATGTTTTAACTGCTTCTGAAAAGAAGTGGTAAGTTGTGGATGCCTGTTTGTTATTTGCTGCATTCAAGGTCATGGCCAAAAGTATTGGCAGTGACATAAATTTTGTGTTTTGCAAAGTTTGCTGCTTCAGTATTTGTAGATTACTTTTCCACATGTTATATATACTGAAAAACAATGATTAGCATATCATAAGTTTTAAAGGCTTTTCTTAAAGGCTTTAGTTCTTACTAACCTCTGCGATTCGCTCTGGCATGCTGGATATTAGCTACTGGGCCAAATCTTTACTGATGGTGATCCATTCTCGCCTTATTAGTTCTCGGAGTTGATCACAATTTGTGGGCTTCGGCTTGTCCACTTGCCTTTTGAGGACTGACCACAGGTTCTCTGTGGGACTGAGATCCGGGGAGTTGCCTGGCCACAGATCCAAAAATTCAATGAAATGATCTTCGAGCCACTTCTTTATCACTTTTGCTTTGTGACATAGTGCTCCATCATGCTGGAAAAAGCACGGATCATCACCAAATTGCTCATGGATCGTTGGAAGAAGAAGAAAGAAGTCATTCTTTCAGGACGTTTGGATACCATTCTGTATTCATGGCAGTGTTTTTGGGCAGAATTATGAGAGAGCCCACTCCCTTGGTTGAAAAGCAACTCCACACATGGATGGTCTCAGGATGCTTCACTGTTGGCACAACACAGGACTCATGGTAGCGTTCACCTTTCTTCTCCGAACAATTGATTTTCCAGATGTCCCAAACAGCCGGAAGGGAGCTTTTAGGTTTTTAGAATGGTTTTCCTTTTTTACAAAAACGAATTCGATTCGCTAAAGGAGGCCTTTGTTCACCCCCTGGAGCTGTGTGAGGCACTTTTTTTATTATTTTTTTTTTATTTAACTTCTTTTGTACTGATGAACTGCAACACCCGCTGACTGCCATTAAACAGCTTGGAAGATCAAAGACAATTTTTAATATAACTCTGACTGGATTCGTCTGAAAGAAGAAAGTCAAATACACATAGGATCCCTTGAGGGTGAGTAATTCATGGGCTAACTTTAAATTTTGGGTGAACAAACCCTTTAAGGGTAAGTAATTCGTAACCTTAATGTTATGAATTTGTAAGCATATTAGGGCTAAAAAAGGAAACAAAAAATGTCCTTTTAAAGGCGGCATGAAACGGAAGTTCGGATTGTCCTTTCTGCCCTTCTGGATGTAATCTGAGGGAAAAACAGCATCTGAAAATGAGAGGTGTGGGGACTGCATTTGTTCCTTCGGGAACTGATTGGATATAGTAAAGTAGGCGTTTCATTCAGAAATGGAGGCAGATTTGAATGCTAGTTTGCAGTTAGTGGTGGGGGATTTCTCTCCACTGGATTCACAGCGGACACCCAAGCAAGAATAAATGTTTTATTTATTAAGGATGACGACGCCGATCATGCCACCACAACATGCCTAACACAGCCTTGTGGCGAGAGAGAGAGAGACGCTAAGGACTGAACGCGTCCTCATCAGGTTTAATCATATTCATGAAAAAAATGGGTTTTTTTTTTTTTTTGCGATGTCCTAGATTTAATGTTGTAGTATATACTAAGATATTTTTTTTTTGAATGTTTAGGGGTAACATACTCCCTCATGATTGGTGTCAGTGCTATAAAGTGAAGCATCAGCTTCAGCTTTTTCCCCCCAGTCATTTATCCCAGCGTTTACCCCTCACGTCAATAGCTCCGCCCTTGCGCCATAGCTTGTGACCAGAAGAGAAGATGAGTCATTTTGAGGGGGAGGGGAGGTTAACATTTTTGATTAAAGATTACGAGGGCACAGGCATTTAAAAAAAATAATGAAGTTCACGCATAAATTATTTATAATAAACACTACAGTAATCCATTAAAAAAATAAGAATGGCAATTTTGATTTCATGGTGGACTTTAAGGGTTGGTCCACAGTTGACAAGTGTTGTACCCCAAAAGGTGCAATTTTGGCCCCTTATGTCCTGTATATAGCCTATACATCCACAACAATTTCTGAAACCAGACATGATGATGAAGACATTTGCAATGATACAAAATATTTCTATTCAGATAAATGCGGTTATTCTGAACTTTATATTCATCAAAAAATCCTGAAAAAATTGTTTTCAACATAAATACAAATTTTTTTTTTTTTATTTTTATTAATAATAATAATAATAAATGTTTTTGAGCAGCAAATCAGAATATTAGAATGATATCTGAAGGATCATGTGACTCTGAAGGACTGGAGTAATGGTGCTGAAAATTCAGCTTTGAAATCACAGGAATAAATTACAGTTTAATAAAAATATTTCACAATATTACTGTCTTTGCGGTATTTTAGTTCAAATAAAGGAAGGCTTGGTGAGCAGAAGAGACTTCTTTAAAAAACATAAAAAAATCTTACTGATCAAAACCTTTTGACTAGTAGAGTATTAAAACACACTTTCTGAAGTGCCTAAATGTCAAAATTAGTACAATATATTTGTTGAAAAAGTCTAATACACTATTGAATTATTAGGCTGTGAGCCTGTTACTCATATTATTTTTGTGTTGCTGTCTGCTCTAGCTCCCTACCTCCCTGTACAATAAATCCATGTGAATATCTGTCTGTGTAAATTTTTTTAATGTGACTTTACAATCGATATTGATGTCCTTTAGCACAGTATTCTGAATGATGATAATAATGGAGTGCTACTGATAGCCTAACAGATAGCCTATTAGCAGCTTAATACTCAACTACGTTAATGAAGACAAAACTATCTAGCATATTTACAGATGAAACTGACCTGCACTTGAAGCCCTGAACAGGCCAGTAATGTAGCTACATTTCACTGCTTCTTCTGGAATATAAATCGCAGCACGTTTCAGATGAAAAAAAACATGACTCTTATTTCTGAAAATATCACAGGAGATTTATATTGAGTGGTTCCTTGCATTATTACAGCAAAGCGCGTGATTACAGTAGCCAACTAAGCCGCTGCAATGAAGCAGCTCTAATGCTATTAAATGAAAGATGATGTGTATTGTATGTATTATGTATTATCGAATAAAAACATTGGAAACGATCACTTTGGTAAATCGAGAAGGCATAAATATAATATATTAATAAAAAAAAATCCAACAAAAAGGCAGTGGGTAAATACAGCGCAAGGCAACCCCAGGAATTCTCCCGGTGCTCCCGATGGCCAGTCCAAAAAAAAATTATTTGTTGGCATGAGCAAAAGCAAGTAGGTGAAAAAATATGGAGCATGAGAATGAGGGGGATGATCACACGCGTATTGTATTGCGCGCGCAAGTGTTTAAAAAGAGCTCGCAGGCTCCTGTTTCATCACACGTGGATCTATTATCCTCTCGCAGAAGCAATTTACCGTGTAAGTAACCATCACTGGTGCACTCGGTTCTTTTTGCCATAGATTTGCCGGTATATTAGGAGTAATAGAAAATGAGAATGAGAAATTAATGGTCATATATGAAAACTATGAATGATTATCTTGTTTAAAATATATTTAAGAAGGTACTTTTACTTTTTACTAGGAAACAAATGTTTTGGTTAAAAAAAGCTTATACATTAAATTGAGAAGCAAAACTCCATAAAGGTTAGTTTACTCAAAAACATAATATATATTATGCACCGATGGTATCGGGCCCGATACTGAGCTCCTGTACTCGTACTCATACTCGTTAAAATGCCCAATACCAAACGCTGATACCACACAGCATGTGATAAGTGCCGTATTCAGACAAAGAAACACGAAATGTCGGTGTTCTGCTGTCGAACAAACGACACAGAATGGAGTATTAGAGATTAAGGATGTCTACGATAAGATATGGTTACAATGAATATAATGTTAAACATTCAGTATTAACTCCTGTATAGCTGATGTGCACAAGCTGATAAGCAAAGCAAACTGAGTGGATTGAGCGTGCGTCGGCGCAGATGCGTGAGCTTGTCGAGTCAAGTGAATATACTTTTCTCACAGACATCACTGGAAAGTTTGTAGTTCTGTCAGATATGTCAAAAACAAGTAAGTAAAACAATGCACAAGTTACTTAACGGTAGGGAGAGAGAGAGAGAGCACTTATGTTGTGTGATCTTTGATGTTCACTCCCTTAGCACACGCATCATTTGGATTAAAACTAAATCGTAAAAATAAGACCATTTATAAGGGCATTCACTACAAACATAATTTCACGAGTTCACACTTGCATATAATGAACAGAGTAAAGGTTATGCGTATTTGGCGTGCTGTCCGGGGAGAGGACTCCCAGGGTACTCCCCCTGTCCGGGGAGAGGAGTCCAAACTCTGGTTCAAGCCCGGACCCAGAGCGCTCCCCCAAAGATGCAATTAGTATGGGACAGCAGCCAGAGAGGAGCGTTGATAACCCCCCCTAAATTTGCAAAGCTTAAGGTTGGTGGGGTGCTGGACGTCGCTTGGAGTAGAATAATTGCGGTGGTATCTGAAAAGAGAATGTGGCTTCTGCTGAAGCGGGCACTGCTGCGGCATCTGAAAAAGAAAAAAACCCCTGTGGGAGTGGGAACTGCTACGGCATCTGAAAAGAGAAAATGGTTTCTGCAGAAGCGAGCCGGGATGCGGCATCTGAAAAGAAAACTCCTGTGGGAGTGGGAACTGCTACGGCATCTGAAAAGAGAAAATGGCTTCTGCAGACACAAGCACTGCTGCGGCAGAGTAAAATACAGACAAAGGCTCCAGCGGGAGGGGGAACTGCTGTGGCAGTTTGGGAATTTAGGTAAGGCTCCTGCAGGAGCGGGAACTGCTGCGGCAGTAGGGAAATACAGAAAAAGGCTCCTGCGGGAGCGGACACTGCTGCGGCAGTGGGGAAATATGGAAAGAGGCTCCTGCGGGAGTGGGGACTGCTGCGGCAGTGGGGAAATATGGAAAAGCTCCTGCGGGAGCGGGAACTGCTGCGGCGGTGGGGAAATATGGAAAGCTCCTGCGGGGGCGGAAACTGCTGCGGCAGTGGGGAATTATGGAAAGCTCCTGCGGGAGCGGAACTGCTGCGGCAGTGGGGCAATATGGAAGAGCTCATGTGGGAGCGGGCACTGCTGCGGCAGAGGGGAAATACGAAAAAGCTCCTGCGGGAGCGGGCACTGCTGCGGCAGTGGGGAAAAATGGAAAAGCTCCTGCGGGAGCGGGAACTGCTGCGGCAGTGGGGAAATATGGAAAAGCTCCTGCAGGAGCGGGCACTGCTTTGGCAGTGGGGAAATATGGAAAAAACTCCTGCGGGAGCGGGAACTGCTGCGGCAGTGGGGAAATATGGAAAAGCTCCTGTGGGAGCGGGAACTGCTGCGGCAGTGGGGAAATATGGAAAAGCTCCTGCGGGAGCGGGAACTGCTGCGGCAGTGGGGAAATATGGAAAAGCTCCTGCGGGAGCGGGCACTGCTGCGGCACTGTGGGAATTAGGTAAGGCTCCTGCGTGAGCGGGGGGTGACATGCGTTCTTTTTTACGGAAGTGGGAAATCGGGGGAGACTCTGCGGGGCGCGAGAACTGCTGTGGCAGTGGGGAAAATACAGAAAGGTTCTACGGATGATGCGCATCGCGAAATTTAGATGACCGAGAATGGCTAGCAGCTCGCGTTTGGAGCAGCTTGGGTGCTCTAATAGGGTGGAAGCAACCAAAATCGTCCTATCAATTTTTTCCTTCGGCAGAGAAGCCTGGAATTTTTGTGAATCTAAGTTGATACCCAAAAATTCGATGGAGGTGCTCGTGCCCGTGGTTTTGTCTTGGGCGAGAGGAATCCCGAGCTCAGCAAAAACCTTTTGGGTCGTCAAAAAGATGCGCAGCTGGGATGGAGTCGGGAGGCGAGATGATTAAGAAATAGTCTAAAAGATGGATCAGGTAAGGTATTGCATAATTGTTGGAGAGGATCCAGCATATTGCCTCTGACAACATGTCGGAAATTTTAGGGCTGCTTCTGCAGCCGAAAGTGAGGCGGACGGAAAAGTTAAATGTATTATGCCAGCGGATGCCGAATAAATGCCAAAAATCTGGGTGAATGGGCATCAATTTAAAGGCGGAGGTGATGTCGTCCTTGGCCAGCCAAGCGCCGCGACCCGCATGTTTGATCAGGGAAATGGCTTGGTCAACGTCATGGTAGTGGAGAGAAAATTCTTTGAGCGGAATGAGGCTGTTAATGCTTGGGAACAGGAAATTATGTGGGGATGAGAGATCGATTATGAGGTGTTTTTTACCTGAGAATTTCCTGGTAGCTACACCGATGGGGCTAACATGGAAAACATTAAAGGGAGGAACGGAAAAGGGGCCAATCATGAAGTTTGCGTTGGTTTCTTTTTTAATTAGTAGATCGACTGTTTCTGGTTCGGCGAGAGCGGACTGGAGATTGGGGTAGATGAGGCTTTGGGAGGGGAGATTTATGACATGAAAGCCATGTGAGAGACCCGATAGTAGATAATCCGTGAAAAGGGAGTCAGGGTGATGAAACAATTCTGAAGACAAACGAGAAACATTTACAGGAGTCGATAGGTATTGTTTAGCATTTTTATTTGCAGCTTTTTGCACTGGACATATAAAAAATTGCAAACATGCATAAAACGGCAGCGCTGCCTTGAGCATCTGCCAGTGTTGAAACTGGCGCAGACCTGGCTATCAGAGGGAGCTGAGCGGCGGCGGTAGTTGGAAGTGGGTGGGAAAGGGGTGGTTGGAATGTCTAGGAGACGCGGGACGTAGCTGGTGGATTTGGGCTGGGATGGCTCGGGGCAGGGATTGGCAGACCACTTTTAGTGGTGTGGCGGAAGAAAGAGAGAAAGAAGAGCGAGCGAGGGGAGGTGGAAAGGTAGTCGCCGGAACCGCTTGCGGAGGCACGCTCACGCTTGGGGCAGTTCCGGGGACGGAATAGAAAGAGGGAAAGAGAGGGGAAAAGACGGGGAATGACATCGGGGCCTGCGTCATTAGCGGAGGCATGCTCGCGCTTGGGACAGCTCTGAAAAAGGAGGAAAGCGAGTGGGAATGGCGGCTGTCTGGGCCTGCGCCATTAGCGGAGGCACGCTCGCGCTAGAGATGGACGGTGGGGCTGCAGGCCATGGGTAGGGAAGGGGGTACGGAGAGGTGTGAGGCAAGGGTTGTGGGTAGGTCTGTGCCGCTAGCGCAGGCGTGCTCACGCTGACGTGGAGGCTTGTGGAGACTGGAGCCGGCACTTCGCCGAGATGAGATGCGAGCTGACGCTCGGTGGATGGAGGAGGGGGTCCGGGGCCGGCGGCATCTGGGGCATGGCCCAGGCTTGTCGAAGGCTTTTTGCTGTGGCCTAATGGCCGGAAGCCCATCTTCGAAGGAGTGGTGGTTAGCTCGGGCCATGAGTACGGAACACTGCGGCCCTGGCTCTTGCTTGCTTGAGTGTTTCTGCTTTATATGAGTGGCTTTAGAATATAAATCGCAGCATGTTTCAGATGAAAAAAAAACGCGACTTCTATTCTGAAAAATCACAGTTAGGAGATTTATATCGAGTGGTTCCCTGCATTATTACAGCGAAGCGGGTGATTACAGTAGCCAACTAAGCCTCTGTAATGAAGCAGCTCTAATGCTATTAAATTAAAGATGATGTACCATAGAGCAAAAAATTAAGAGTTAAAGTGATAAAAACTTGTAAAATACATTTTAATGGGTATACTTAAATGTGAAAATAACCGAAGGATATACAGTACAGTCAAACCAAAAATTATTCAGAGACCAGATATGTGACCCTGGACCACAAAACCAGTCATAAGGGTACATTTTTTTAAATGAGAATATTACATAGGAATAAATAAATACATAAATAAGCTTTCCATTGATGTATGGTTTGTTAGGATAGGACAATATTTGGCCGAGATACAACTATTTGAGAATCTGGAATCTGAGGGTGCAAAAAAATCAAAATACTGAGAAAATCGCAATGCACTACTGAGCCACTGTATTGGTACTGCTCTTTTCTATACAGTATGGCTAAATAGCTCCAAGGATGATAACAAAAAAACAACAAAACATGTGTTCCATACAGCTCATGAAACATAAATCAGGTCTTCTGAAGCCATTCAGAAGCTTTTGTGTGTCAAACAAATTACTGAAATTAGTTAATCACTGATTTGATGACACAAAGACTTTTTTTCTTGCCACATTGGCAATTTTTTAAATTCTTTTTTAAAGCAAGAATCCAACAACATTTAATTAGATTTATGCTTAAAGCGAGAAAATAATTTTCCAGCAGGATAAGAGAAAAAAATAGACTTAATTCAAAGGATACTCTGTGAAAACAAGTCAAGTAAATGTATTTTGTTTTAATGATCGTTCGTTTTGCAGGGAAATCAGCCAAAATCCTGATTAGGAAAATTATGTTCTGTAGTGTCGAGAATCCACTGCTATTTTAGTCTATTATAATAGAGCCCTTTTTCAGAAATCTGAATATAAGCTTTTAAAGATGAGGGATGATAATGCAGCTCTGTTCTCCCTGCTCCTCTTCAGAACAGAACATCAAACCCAAAGCGCTACTCGGCTTATTTTCAGCCCCGCTTTTAGCTTGGAAGTGCTGGATATTGCCGCAGAGTGTCTGCTGCCTGAATACCCGAGAGCGTCTGTGGCCACTGCAGTCCTCTCACCCAGCATGGGTTATTTATGTCTGTGCTGTGAGAGGGTCAGTGCACAACACGGGCCAAAGCCATGCAGGAAGACTGAATCCGGAGATGAGGATGTTGCTTCATCCAGAGACACACAAGCCTTCTCATTCCCTGCTGACTAGTAAGATGACAGGTGAGGCGGAGGGGTTTAATTTGTCAAAGACATCTCATCGGCAGTGTTTGTGCCCAACTGTGCATGTTTGTGTGAATGCATATAGGTGAGGGGGTGCATTTTGAACTGAAACACGCATCCTAGTCCAAATATATCCTGGCATATTTAGTCTAGGGTGCATAGGCAGATCCAAACAAGCACGGTATGTTGGTTTGCAGAGACGAACATGTGCACATATACACGGCAACATGCTTTGCATATACGAACACCCAGTGAATGGAAAAGAGGAATGGAAGTGAACAGAAATGCACTCGCAAACAAGGGGGATTCATGGATTGTGTCAGTATGTCAAAGCCAGTCTGATCCATCCCATTAAGCCTGTTTCTGGGTAGCTCAGGGATGACATTCGCTCTTCTATCCCTATGAAATCCATTAGTTTAATTTTTTTCTCAAGTTCTGTTTTTTTTTTCCCTCCCCATTTAATTTTTCTGGATTCTGTTTAGAATGAATTAATACTTAGAATGAATTTCAGTAATCCAAAAGCATTTGTAATTAATTGAAATCATGAAACACATACAATTCAACAATAGTTTATCAAAACATTTTAAGGCACTTAGAAAGTAAAAAAAAAAATTCTGCCAAATTCTAATGTATTGTTCAAAAATTCCATGTTGTATTTATTTTTTGATTGTTTTAATGGTTTTATTACATTTTATTAGTGAAAAATAATTTTACAGTAAAGTGCCCTATGTCCCCCCACCCCCCGAAATTCTTTGCTGTTTTATTTTTTTCCTGTATGATTTGTTAAAAGTAAAATATGCAAGAAACATTGTGATATTCCTTGCAAGTTTTAATATTATTACTACTTTGAGAAATAATTACAATAATAATATATGTCTCTCAGTTTCTTCAAGTTAAACCGAACATTTATTTTGATGGGTTGTCGTGAAGACGTTTTGAGTTTTTATTGAATGAAATTGTGGTGAACTCAGAGCAGCTCTGGAGGTGAAGTTCATGAAGAGTGTTCTTATATAGTGAGGTGGAAGACACTGAGAACACCATGAGCATCATGCAAAAAAATTGCCAAATCATACGACATTCTGCGTTCTACAGGAAATTCCATTTTTATGACTGAATTCCATGATTCCATCTATGCTTTCCACATCGCGGAAATCATTGAGCCCTACTATTATGCTCTTTGATAAATGTAGATATGAAATTAATAGCATATTCTATTACAACTCTTTGTCTTCTATCTTTCACTGTGCCTGTGCGGGGGAGTTTTCCTTTCGGAATTACAGAAAGGCTTCGCAACAGGCAGCTGGACAGGCCTCTAATGGGGGTATATCTAGAGAGAATGACAGTAGAAGCATTTTGTGTGTGTGTTTATGATGCATTTTAATGGCTTTAGGGGTCCAGCGAGCTGCTGGAGTTGTGTTTTCCATGCACGCCATGTCCCTGTCTCCTAGTTCGCCCTCTCCTCTGGCCCTGTGGGATTTGGAAAAGCACTCTGTTGAGGGCTCATCAGCCGCCTGGCATTTGATGAATTCAGAGGTCCCTTTGTGCAGGTAACCCGCAGATAAAAGATATTGTTATCAGCAGAGGATCGCAGGCAGATAACAGGGTTTGAGAGAAAGAAAAGGATAGGATGGGAGAGAGAGGCAGAGGTGGAGACGGAGAGGGACAAGGAGAGATGCGGATAACGAAAGAGGGAGTGACACATTGGAGGTCAACACCTTGATATGAGCCATTACAGCTGTCAGAGGTTTGAGAGTGAAAAGAGAAGGCGGGATAATACCAATGGTCTGATAAGTGGTAAAATACTAGTTGTGTAGGGAGATTAATTATTTTCACACAGGTGTAAAAGCAATAGGTTTCCCATCAAATCTTAAATGTATTTATTTCAGTGATGTTATCGTAGCAACCACAGAAATTATTTTTCATTTTTTTGCTATCTTTTGTTTTGGCTTTGGCCAAACATTAATTCTATTCAAGTCTAATGTGTTATGAAGGAAATAAATGAGTCAGAAAGTCTTTTCTCTCTGGTCATTTCAAACTCTGCTCTGATAACATTTTACAATAACATTTTCATCTGCTTAATTTAGAATGAATCGCTCTAATGGAACTTCACAGTTAGCTTCAATAAAAAAATAAAAATAAAAAAAAACGTTTTTTTGAAATCTAGATGAAAACAATGACATGCATTGAGATTATGCAGTTCCACAGAGCCGGGAACTGAAGGAAAATACCAAGCCTATGACAAACAAATATTGACATGTCTTCCTGAACACTTTGATTTGCGTTACTCATTATGTCAGAGATGTATTTTACTGATCTATTTAAAGTATCACCTGAATTTATTTTAGATTTTTTGAAGGGCTGTCTAATCGATGAATTGCGATTAATGGCATCCAAAATAAAAGTTTGAGTTTACATATGTGTGTGTACTGTGTATATTTATATAAATAAACACACATACATGTACACATGTAAATATCTATCTATTACACATGGTATATATTATATATATCTATATATTTATATAATATACTTATATATATAGACGAAGATATATAATATCTAAACCACACACGCACACACATATAAATTATATATTACATAATAGTTCTTAAATATACTTGAATGTGTGTGTAGTTAATAAATATACACAGTACACACACATATGTAAACTCACACTTTTATTTTGGATACCATTACAAATATATAGTAATAAAATAAATATAAGTATAAATACACACACATACATGTATATATTTAAGAAATGTATTACATATATTTCTTAAATATATACATGAATGTGTGTGGATGTGATTAATCTCAATTAATTGATTTGACAGCCCTAATTTATTTGTATTAACCTTAAATGTCTTATATAGCTTGTTAATTGTATGGCTTTTGGTATTTATTCTGTTTTAGCCTTGCCGCTGACATGGCGTAAAAAACAAAACAAAACAAACAAACAAACTCACTGTATCAAAGACAACTGAAGACAAGCAAAAACGTGAGCTGTAAAATAAAGCATTAAACTACAACAGAAATCCACATTCTCTGCTTTGTGTGTTATCATGACATTCTTTAGATTCTTCTCTTTTTTTTTCCTTGAAATATTTTATAGGGCTGGAGTATGTTCTGTAGTTTTTGTAAAGGGCAATAATGCATGCAGAACAGGAAATAGACAGCAGAACGCTTCTGCTTTGCTCCGTCAGATCACCTGAAACTCCACAGCAGTGATGATGGAATAAAATGGCTGCTGATAAAAGAGAGTGGCTGAGAGAGAGAGCGAGAGAGAGAGGGAGACAAAGACACAGAAGCCTCTGCACAGACAGAGGTGGTCCGGGCAGAGCTGCCCTGCATGTGCTCTGGATGGTACAAGGCTGTGCTCTAATTGGACGAGAGCTTTTTGCATCATGGCTGAATCCCTAGATACTGAATCCTGCAGCCACGATCCAGCATGAGTTACTCCCCTCGTACATTCAGTGGGACACAGAGAGCTTTCTGGCTCTCTTCCTTCCTTCCTTCCTTCATTGTATTCCTTTTTCATTTGTTCCTTTCTGTCATCCTTCCCAACTTTATCTATTCACTTTTTATCCATTCTTTCTTCTTCCTTTTTTCCATCTTTCCATCTTTCCCTTTCCCTTCATTCGTTCACTCTTTCCTTTCTCTCATCCTTCCATAATTTCCTTCATTCCTTCTTTTTATTAAGTCTTTTCTTCCACTTTGTTCATTTCTTCCTTCTTTCCTTCCTCTCATCTTTCCATCCTTCCTTTCTTCACTCTTTTCTTTCTCTCATCCTTCATTAATTTCTTCAATATTTTCTTCATCTCTTCTTTGCTTCGTTGCTTTGACTCTTTTTTCCTCTCTCCCTTCCTTCATTCATTTGTTCACTTTCTGTTCTTTCTTCTTCTGTTCACTTTTTTCTTCTGCTCATTCATCCTTCCTTTGTTACTTTCTGCACTCTTTTCTTCCTCTTCCTATCATCCTTCATTCATTTTTTTCATTCTTTCCTTCCTCTCATCCTTCCTTTATTTATTTGCTCATTCTTTCCAACCTTCCTTATTTCATTCACTCCTATCTTCCTCTCTCCATCCTTCCTTCTTTCCTTCCTTCCTTCACTGGTTTTTCCTCTCATCCTTCCTTCATCTGTTCACTCTTTTTTTCCGCTATTTCTTCCTTCATTTTTTCCACTCTTTCCTTCCTCTCTTCCTTTTTTTTATTCGTTCACGTTTTTCTTTCTTCTATACTTTCCCGTTTTCCTACATTTGTTCACTCTTGCCTTTCCCTCATCCATCCATCTTTCATTTATTCATTAATGTTATGTCTCCTCTATTCATTCCAGTCTTCCTTCCTTCCTTTCTTCATGCACTCACTTTTCCTTTCTCTTATGCTTCCCTCCTGTGTTCTTTCCTTAGTTGATTTGTTTACTCTTTCAGTCCACTCTTCCTTCTTTTTTTCATTAATTTGTTCACTCTTTCCTCCCTGTCATGCGTCCATCCTTCCTTCCTTCCTTCCTTCATTTATTCGCTGCCTCTCATCCTCTCATTCTCTCCTTTGTTTGTTCATTCATTCCTTTGTTGTTTTGTCAGTCTCAATCTATTTCCCCTGCTTATTCTTATCCTGTTCTTGAATGGAAATTTGTGTGTGTGGTCTGTGAGAGGGGTAGGTCTATTCATGGCACAGTGACAGGGCCATCAGCTCAGCACGACACATCCGGATTTGCAGGAGTCCCCCACACATTCAGAACTATTACCCATGACCTTTTACTGTTGCAGAGACAGCCCCCACCATTGCCTATAACAAACACACACACATAAACAGAGAGACACACAGACATGCACACACAGCCCAAGCGCTATGTTCAGATTTGCTATATATCAACCGCAAAGCAATGTTCAGAATTGCTTTTATGGCCAGAGGAGATGCTGGTTTATCAGGCTAACCAGCTGTTGGTTATCATAAGCTCAGTGCAGGTGGAGACTCTGAAATGGTAATGGCCGGACAGCTGTAGATGCCTTTCTCATCAGCGTTGGAAGTTGGGAAAAGTGACAGAGTTTATCACCTCCTGCCCAGCCCACACCCGCCACACACTGCTTGTGTGACACCGCCTGTCACAGCACTGTCCATCAAACAGGACTCACCGCCCATGCCGAGTCACAGATTCCCCGTCACAGGAGGCTCGGAGACAAAATATCTGCTGGGTGATATATATCGCTGCTACCACCCTGTCCCCTCTGGCAACACAAACCTTTGTTTAACCCACATGGTTTGCTTTTCCTCCTTTTTTCGCAGCCATAGCGAATGCGTGTTTTCGGCAGGAACACTTTGTTCTGTGACGTATATCCCTACTGCACACTGTGATCACGGTTTGCTTTCTTGTTTTTATCTCTCTGGATAAAATCTATAATCATAGTTCGGTTTCAATAGGAGCACACCATCCTGGACTTCTGTCATCTGTTTTCCACTGCCTCGCTCCACGGAAAAGGGAAGCGACTAATTTAGTCTGAAGTACGCCACACTCTTGTGCTGTTGTTTAGGTGTGAATATTGCATGCAGGAAGACCACATTGAGAGGTTTCGTTAAATGACTGGATGCAGATGCGGGATGAGTGATGTTTGCATAGGTGGACAAGAGTGAGATTGCTGTTGAGAGTTTTGAGCTTAGTAGGTCGGCTTTGGCTTAACCTTTTCGACGCGGTAAGATCAACTGGAAGAAATGTGTGAAAAGACTACATTTGAGTTCAGTGGCTTTCCTGTGTGTTGGCATCAGGTGGTGGCGTGATATGCTCTAAGGCTGTAGTAGTTGGAGATATGTACGTACAGTGGCCCCAAAAAGTGGACATTTAGGCTGCAATTTAAAATGTATAAAGTGGCATTTTTTGTCAAACTATATAGCACAAGCACACTTTTTGATCAAAATATTTCACAGATTTCAATCATAAAGCAATAGACATATTGTTCAAAATGTAAAAAAGTCTTGGACAATTTTTGATTGTCAAACTTTGTGGAAAATGCTCATATGATAAACTATACCAGTGGTTATTCTGCTTGGACTTGTGTGCGATGGCAGTGAAAAGTAATTTTTTGTGTAAAGCTTTAGCATAATTTGTTTGCAGATGGTGCTTGGTTTGATATTATGCATCCAATACAATCTAAATCTGAGGATGTGAAATATGTGTTGTGATGTCTACGATAATATCATAATTGTTGTTTTAACGCTGTGCAAGCTAACATTATCAAATATTTCACTCACTTTGCAAAAACAAGCCTTGATAGTGCACACTTTCACTTCACAATATAGTCTAGAATGCAGTTTTGATCCCATCAAAATTCAAGATATGGGTCTTGAGTTTTTGTCTTTTATATTTATATCACATGATATAGTTAAGCATGCACAAGCAAGAGTGACAACTTTAATGAATATCAGCTCAAATGCAAAGTGGTATTTGTTTTGTACAACACTTCAATCAACAGTCAATAAGCAGTTAATATTAAGCAAGTTACATTTTAGACACAATTCCGTCAATATTGTCTGTTTTTCTTTTGCTCTATTTTGGCATCGGAAATAATTTGGTTAAGTAAATGAATCAGATGAGTGGGTTTTGAATGAATCGGGATAGTCTATGATTAATTGGCCCATTCATAAAGACAGTCACTTGCCTCGTTTCTGAATGAATCAGCAGTTGTATCAGTAGGTTGACTGAATGATTACCAACTAAATCTTAAGACAGTGACTGACACCACATACAGCGGTTTTATCATATTTAAAGGGGTCATATGATGCTTTTTTAAAGATCATTATTTTGTGTATTGTGTAACAGAATATGTTGACATGCTTTTAATGTTCAAAAAACACATAATTTTTCAAATACTGTACATTATTGTAGGTCGTCTATGCCCCGCCTCTCTCAAACGCTTCTTTTCTACAAAGTCCCTCCTTCCGACAAGCGCAGTTTGCTCTGAATGGCCAGCTGACCCAGTGCATTGCGTGTGATGGACGACGCCGAACACCGTAATCAGAATTCCCGGCCTAGGTTAACGACCGGTCACCTAAAATGCATGCTGCTCTGTTGTAACTAATCTTATAGATTCCTAAATGCATTCTACTTCGAAGGACAATATATAAGGCTTTGCTTTCGCCTAAAACACACAGCGTCTCCCTGACATGCATCAACACTACTGCTGTTCCTGAAACCACGCCTTCTTTCTTTGCATGTACATTTGGGTGGCATTATGCTAATATTTCCACATAGTAAGGTAGATATGTGGGGGCGTGTTAGAACTAGCCGTTTTAGGGGGGCGTGGCAGAGTCTTAACTTTGATAAAGAATATCTCTGTGGGTTTGAGACATTTAGTCTTTGCAACTTCAGGGATATTATCTATTCACAATCAGTTTGTAACACTCCAAAGAGAAAGAAAACTTGAAATCGCATCATATGACCCCTTTAAAGTATCTTTTCGTTTATTTGTTTCGTTTTTGTGGGGCCACAGTATCTTGTGTATACTACATGAATGAACAAACATACTCTGCTGTTCTCATACTCAAACACACCTCTCGATGATCTCCTCATCGCCAACCCGCTGTCATCCCTGTGACCTCTAAGGCGCCACATCAGCTCCGTCCCACTGCAGCTGAGCCATTCTATCCAGTCTCCTCTACACTAGATCTAAAGAGAGCCACTCTCCACCACCAACAAAATGAAGCAATATAAATTATAATTTGTAATATTTCAGTGGGGACCGGCTTGACTCTCACTTATGTAGATGAATAAAACATCATTGCTAGTGCTTATTGCCAATATGAGGTGGCTATAAAATGAGAACATTTTAAACCAATGTTCTTTAAACTCTCTCTCTTGCGGTGTGCACACTTCATTATATTTACATTTAGGTTTTCCAGGCAAATAGATCCCATTCTGCAGTCTGCTTATTGCATCCACCGCCGCTGTAGCTATATGATCAGTCAATGTTTAAAAGACACATTATGAAATGGATCATTTTCATAATTGTATTGTCTTATGCCCAGGCAGCTCACTTTCCCACCCACAATCCTCAGCTGGCAGCCTTCAGCACTGGACCGTAAGCATCAATTTGCAAAGCTGTCACACAAATGCTTATCAGCCAATGCCCCGGCCTTGGTCTTCTCTTCCCTTAACAATTACAGATAACAAGATGAACACTAGAAATGAAAAGGCAGAAGTGCTGAGTGGGCCTAGATTGGAGCTGCATATCACCAACTCCTCTTCGCATTAACCTTGAGTTGATAATCTCATCACGGTCGTGCCTTTCATGATCTGAAGTATAACAAAATGGCTAAATTTTGGAGTGCAAGCAAACTGTGCTGCCTTGGTGAGATTATTCACTTCTTCCTAATTTCGTTTTGATGGTTGGTTTGGATCGATTTGATAGTGGGCCCTGCCAAGGAGTTAATTTTTTGTAAGCAGTAAATATTTATGCTGGTGAAGTAAATGGGACCTGTCTCTGGCAGGATGAGGCTATTCATGTAAACGGCTCTGTCGCCGCAGCATAACATATGGCGGAGAGTGTAATCCACTGTAAAAGTGTGTGTAGGCCTGTGATAATATTTTGATAGAGTCCATTAGTGGCGTGACTCTTTAAGCTTGATTTACAGAGGTGCTGTGGCACAGATGCAGGGCAGAGAGAGAGGAGTGGATGAAGGAGAGATGGAAAGGGTCAGAAATGTTTAAGCCAAAACATTCTCTCATTTCCTGTTAAATGGAACCTGATAACTCCAGATCTAATTCCAGTTGGGTTTTCTCCCCTCTCTTGATTTACAGGGAGACACAATACATCTTATTTATCACCATCCATAAACATAATGGTTGGGAAACGCCACACCTGAAAGAACAAGGCAAATTTACACACCGCATAACCACTAATGTATGCTCTCGCTCCTTATCTTCTAATGTATGCTCTCGCTCCTTATCTTCTCATTTCCTAGCCACAGCTATTACCATTTCTGCAAAACATGTAGAAGCTCTAGTGTTTCTTTCATAAAAACCTCATTATGCAGTATAGAATCAGGAGGAGAGAACAGGAGCAAGATAAGAGGAACATTCCAAAATGTTTGATGTCTCAAGACAAAACCAGCACTACAAACAACTCCAAATATTTGATGTTACCGCATTGATCAGCCTATTGTGAGATTTCAGGTTTTAGAGAAGTTTGTATGGAACGTAAAGGGGGAACTGCGTGTTCTTACACAAGATGGCACTGCATCGCCTCGGTGAGAGATGACTGCTTCAGGCATGCGATCGTATCTGCAAGGGACCAGCTAAGGGGAAGGAAGTTGGCTTTGATGAATACAATGACTTTAAAGACACAATAACTAACTTCAGCCATTTCATGCTACATTTATCAAAAATATCTTTATTTTACAGACATTACCTGAACATTGCAAAGAAACGTATTCTTGTAAGGACTAAAAAGGAAGTTCAGCCAAAAAATGAAAATTCTGTCATTACTGGTGTCCATTCAAAATATGTCATCTGATTACTTTCATCCGTGGAAACTTGACTTTTTTTCACTGTGGCTTGAACTGTACTTTGCCGATAGTTTTTATTTCGACAATATTAAAACAAATATGTGAATAACGGGCTGCTTCAACCAAATTATTTTGGACCTGAATCTACCTTTTAACTGTAAACAAAAATAAAATAAAATGATCTATATATCTATTATATAAAGCTTACATGCACATATCAATAGTAATATAACAGAATTAATGTCGGGCTTAACAGGGTCATATTGACTAGCATGCAGGCCATGGTGTGATCAATAGTATGTAGGAGTTGGTAACACCTAAGATGGTTATATGCTGAAGACATGAAAATGTATGACAGTTAACAATTTTCATCTGTCCAGGGTGCTCCAGACCTTTGGCCCAAAACGTTGGGATAAGCTCCAGCATGCCCACGACCCTACAAGGAGAAAGCAGTTTGGAAAATTGATGGATGTATAAAATTTTCTTTGTGAGCAACACATTTTATCAAAGCTGTAAGACCAACAATTTCCTTTGACATAACATTCAAATCTCTGTGCCTGTGCACATGGCACAAGCATGTTGGAAATTTAGTCCTCGTTATATCCCCAACCAGATTCCAAAAAAGTTGGGACACTGTACTAATTGTGAATAAAAACAGAATGCAATTATGTGGAAGTTTCAAATTTCTATATTTTTTTCAGAATACAACATAGATGACATATCAAATGTTTAAACTGAGAAAATGTATAATTTTAAGGGAAAAATAAGTTGATTTTAAATTTCATGGCATCAAAACATCTAAAAAAAGTTGGGACAAGGCCATGTTCAACACTGTGTGGCATCCCCTCTTCTTTTAATAACAGTCTGCAAACGTCTGGGAACTGAGGATACAAGTTGCTCAAGTTTAGGAATAGGAAATGTTGTCCCATTCTTGTCTAATACAGGCTTCTAGTTGCTCAACTATCTTAGGTCTTCTTTGTCGCATCTTCATCTTTATGATGCGCCAAATGTTTTCTATGGTGAAAGATCTGGACTGCAGGCTGGACATTTCAGTACCCGGATCCTTCTACGAAGCCATGATGTTGTAATTGATGCAGTATGAGGTCTGGCATTGTCATGTTGGAAAATGCAAGGTTCCCTGAAAGAGACGACGTCTGGATGGGGGAGCATATGTTGTTCTAGAAATTGGATATACATTTCAGCATTGATGGTACACATTCCAGATGTGTAAGCTGCCCATGCCAAACACACTCATGCAACCCCATACCATCAAAGATGCAGGCTTCTGAACTGAGCGCTGATAACAACTTGGGTTGTCCTTGTACTCTTTAGTCCGGATGACATGGCGTCCCAGTTTTCCAAAAAAGAACTTCAAATTTGGATTCGTCTGACCACAGAACAGTTTTCCACTTTGCCACAGTCCATTTTAATGAGCCTTGGCCCAGAGAAAACGCCTACGCTTCTGGATCATGTTTAGATATGGCTTCTTTGACCTATAGAGTTTTAGCCGGCAAAACGAATGGCACGGTGGATTGTGTTCACACAATGTTTTCTGGAAGTATTTCTGAGCCCATGTTGTGATTTCCATTACAGTAGCATTCCTGTATGTGACGCAGTGCAGTCTAAGGGCCCGAAGATACGGGCATCCAGTATGGTTTTCCGGCCTTCACCTTACGCAACAGAGATGTTCAGATTTCTGAATACTTGGGAATGATATTATTGCTCCACTATTTTTCGCCGCAGTATTGTGGGAATTGGTGATCCTCTGCCCATCTGGACTTCTGAGAGACACTGCCACTCTGAGAGGCTCTTTTATACCCAATCATGTTGCAAATTGACCTAATAAGTTGCAAATTGTTCCTCCAGCTGTTCCTTATATGTACATTAACTTTTCCGGCCTCTTATTGCTACCTGTCCAAACTTTTTTGGAATGGGTAGGCTCTCATGAAATCAAAAAAAAAAAAAAAACAATGAGCCAATATTTGGAATGACATTCAAAATGTCTCAATGTCAAAATTGATATGTATCTATATTCATTGTGATAAAAATATAAGTTATGAGCTTTTTGTAAATTATTCATTCCTTTTGACTCACAATTTGTACAGGTCCCAATTTTTTGGAATTGGTTGTTATATATATATATATATATGCGATATATATAGATATATATAGTATATATATTATATTTATACTATATAAAAAAATTTTTTTTAATTTTATTTTTTTTTTTTGTCTAGTTTATTTTGACCCCCTTGGTGCGGCCTTGGGCTTGGTGGGTACTCATAAATCTGCTACGTGTGAGATAATATCTCCCCCTTTCTCTTCTCAGTTGCTCTTCACTGACTTTGGAACCCCGACTGATATGTTGCTCATAGGGTGTTATTCTTGATGTCAAAGGCTTTCATTTTATCCAGGCAGTGATGCTGTCTTTGGTAGCTGCAATTTTTTCAGCATTGTCTGAAAAGACCAGAAGAGACTGATTTGATCAGAAAAAAAAACAAACAAACAAAACAAACAAAAACATAGCGGCTTCGCAGCTAAAAACAGCATAATGTTGTGTGAAAAATTTATTTCAGAAACACTATGGGCCTGACCCTGGCACAGTTTAACAGACATCAATAAACAGCAGAAGTAGATCAGGTGAGATGAGCCTGTAACCAGGAATATGAGAGAACAAAGACAAGGCCATGTTTTTGGGGTCAAAACTATCAGTCAGTTTATTTAGTCGAGCACTGTTTTAGGATAGCAATCTGTCAGCTTGTAATGTTTACCTTGACCTGTGCTAAAGATAGGACATATGCACTCGGCTTACACCTCAACATGCAAAACGACATGCCCAAATAAAACACACGTCATATATCATGTAATAAAAACAACAGCTTTTGAATTAAACCGAATTAAAGGGATATTTCACCCTAAAAAAAGGTTTTATCCATTGACTTTCATTGTTTGAACAAAAACCTTCTTCTGCTTTATATAAATATTATTCTATATTTTTCAAGATGTCTTTTGTGTTCCACAGAAGAAAGTCATACAGGTTTGAAATGACATTAGGATGAGTAAATGATGACAGACATTTCATTTTTGGTTAACTGTCCCAATTTAATATGTGACAAAATAAAAACAAAACAATGCAATGCACTGCATTACATCAGGTTAGCTACAGTACATTTTGACACAATATTTCACAATATTATTCCGACACAAATAATAGTTTTAGGCATCATTCACTGCAGAAAAATACTCTAAAAGGCTTAAGAAAAGTACCCTTCTATAATCTATTTAAATAAACAAATAAATACAAATGTAAGTATACCCCCTAAGATATATGAGTTTTCCCCTCTGCAAAGTATATCTTGACTAAATTTACTAAGAGCAAAACCCAAGTTTATTCCCAAGTTAAGTAAATTGTGGTATTGGTTTCTATTTGAGAGGTACTCGGAGAGTTGATGTCTGCAAAATGCCCAATACAGCCCATGGCTTTGAAAGATAATACACCTAAATGGAGAAAGTCAATCTGTCCCCTGCTTCACTTCTGGTGTTAAAGTCATTCCGTGGTGTAGTGGTGACAATCACACCGTTTAGTTCCGGTAACTCTTCATTTTTCATATGGGGTCATTTTGTCATTTGAACACATCGACTTTGTCTTTCCTGAAATTTTGCACTGTGGTTTGACTTGGAAAAGGAGAAAGCCAATTCTAGTAAGTACTGCAATACTTCATTAGACAGAGGATAGTACATTGTGCAGTCTGTTCATAACAGACTGGTTACTTTTACTGTATCTGTCATTTTAGAAACTCAGGTTGGGCTCTTACCTATTAATTCAGCAAGGGCATTTCTGCATGGCTGATCTGTCACCTTGTGGGATTTACTGAGACACAATCTAATGAAAGTCATGATGAAGAGACACTGCTCATATCCCTTTTAAACTAGATTATTATGGCTTTCTGTACTGCTGCTTGGTAAATGTTAGAGCCTAGCTCAACAAAATTATTTGGAGATGCTCCTGACATGTTCATGTGCAGACTGAGAATGTTGCATTGTGCCTTTACCTCCTACAGTGACAAGATGTTTTTCCTAGAATTACTTTATGAATCCTCTTGGACATTACTTTTTTTTTCATGAATACTGTGGCTGCTTATTTAAACAGTCTACATTAGGTGTATAAATGCATAACAAACTTTGCTAAATATTTATGCTTAGGATTTCATAGTTTTTAAAACGAATCAATGAATGAGACTTTATCCTCTCTTTGCCTGGGGTGCCGTGTTTATTTCAGAATAAAGTTGTAGATACATTGGGTCCAATGTGTAGAATGTGGGTCAGTATTACAAATCGAATATGAGTCTTTATATATGGCATTCTAGTAAATGTATTTTTGCAAAACAAATTTAGAGCATTCCATATACAGGCAGAGACAATCAAGACAACAAAAACATATGCCTGTCATTCTGAGGGCTAATGCTTTGTGTAGGTTTTAAGGGTTTTAAGAGCCTTTAGTGAAATTAGTCTAATGCAGGCCTTTTTAGAGCAACGCACTAGCTTTGATCATTTCTTTCTCTTTTGTGTATGTTTGTGTGGGTGACTGCGACTCATTCATTGTGGTATAGTTATAATTAGGCAGCGCGACTGTACGTATATGTTAAATTTGAAGGAAAAAAGTATTCTCATGGAAAAGATTAAATGAGAGACTTTTGGAAGGTCCCCAGCTCGCTAAGTCTTTAAATGGGCTCTAGCTGTGCTCAGTAAAGTACTACAAAACCCCTATAATTAATCCTCTATTCTGAGCTCCATCTGCTAATTATGACATACAAGAGCAAAATAGTCCATACTGAGAGCTATACTTGCCCAGAAAAACACGTCTGCATCCAGACACAAACATGTCTGAGAGCATCAAGAGGAAAGAATAGAAGTATGAAATACTGTACATGAAAGGGAGTGAGTTAAAAAATCAAGCAGCAAAGCCAGGGAGACAAAAGAGTGCAAAAGAAAAAAGAATATGCCAGAGGAAAGGTCAGATGTAGCAAGATCCTCCTGTCTAATCTGTTATCATCTTCCTTCATTGCAGATGTTTGGGTCCTGATGTGTTTTAATGAATGGCTGAGCTCCTACAGTCCTGTATCACCCAGCACCGGTCAGTTACAATCAATCACACCCACAGAGAGAGGAAAATCTATCAACCTTTCCCTGTCACATTTTTCAGATGCATGCAGGTTTTTTTTCAGCCAAAATATTTTAGCCTGTAGTCATAAGCTGGGTGGGTTTTATTGATTAAACATTAAAGGCCAAGAGAGGCTCTTGGCCTCCTCTCCATGTGGGGCAGCAGAGGGACTGACCTAAAATCCACTGATGTTTTTTCTGGATACCTCCAAAGCTCTGGTCCACGATCAAGTGCTCGCAGCCCTATAAACCCTGACTCTTTTCAGTGAGATCATCTGGGATACAGTTGTGCTGTGGGCCATCTTTCTTCTCAAACACGCAGCGCAGGTCTGCAAATTAACACATTTAAGCTGTGTAGCTGGGAGCAAACGGGTTTTTTTTTTTTTCGTTTTTTTATGTTGCTTATAGGTCAAATTGCTGTGTTGGATTGTTTTTGAATCCTCAGCATTTTGAAACAGACCCAATTTTAGCAATAGTTATGAAATGCATTGGTTTTTGTGAAAATAGCACTTTAACAGACTATCTTTTGCAACCTTTCAGTGAATTCAAAATCAGTTTTGACCACATATTTGACCGCAATCTCATACCTAAAGAGTCTGCACTGGAAATGAACAAATACCTTATGTCTCGGACATGCAAACCGCAATCAATACTTCTCACAGATGGCTGGTGTGTATTTGTCGCACTTTTGGAGAAATAGGGGTGCTAACCTCTGCTGTCTATCAGACTGCAGCCTTATTTTTGGCTGTCACTTGGTAGATGCAATCAGCCAACAGTTTTTCATCTAGTCACCTCCTCTATTTCTGTTCAATCACAGTAGAGAATGGGAGCATGGGTAAAGGTCAGAGATCATTGTCTCTCATTATTTTTTTTTCTTTCACAAAAGTGCTGAACTAATTTGAAAACTTTGAAGTCTACCTTAAGGGAAGTGGTTACTGTTTTCTCTGTGTTATTATTGAAATGACCTACAGATGCACACCGGGGGGCTGTGTTTGTTGTGCAGTTTAACACACTAAATAGTCTGCGCTGTCACTCGGCATCTGTTCAATCGGAGGGAATCTGGTGCAGTGCGTATTTGAGTTTTAAATGTCTGTTTAAAGCAGTTGTCTGAAGTGAAGTGGGTGTTTTGGCAGACTATGGCTGCCGTCACATCATCCGGGTGGATGCGGGACATGCTGGTGGTGTTTGAGGAGATTTCCCACGATCTCGCTGAAAAGCGTGCTCAAAAAAAATAAAATACATGTATCGAGTTAGGTTTGAGGTTGGCCCTTTTTTTCAGCGCAAAAGTGGCAAAGGTTTTAACAGAGTTTTAACAAGGCAAAACAAGAGAAAATGCAACGTTCTGCCAAAATCAGCCTCTGTATGTGGTGATATCACACACTATAAATGTAACGTGTACAAAAGCGAGGAGTCTGTCACATCAAATTGCATTTTGTACCGTTGCTACTTTGATCATGTTAAACAGGGAGGTCCCTGGAGGAGCATTGCATGTGTTTACAGGGTACAGTGGTGTCGGAGAGGCATTGCTGCAGCTTAGTAACAGCAGACATGACAGCCATACGCTCCCACTTTAATGCTATAAATGTATGACATGTCTGCACCAGACTGTCCCCCACCCCATCCTCCCATCCCCTTTGATTAAAAAAGTACATTTGAGATATGCACACAAGCATGAAGAACGTCACAGCAGACAAGAGACAAGGGAAATTACGGTATTCATTTGTTCTTAAGCATTGTGGCAATTTATGCTGGGTGGGAAAGGAAAGAACAGTTTCTGTGGTAAACTCCCGAATATAATTTAGTGGTCATTGAGTGCTCCAGGTCAACTAATAGTACCGGCGGTAATGAGCTCTAGGCTAACAGAGAGAAATACATATATAACTAGGATTCCACACATTTTGCACTGATCAAAACAGATGACCTATTTTCTCCTCTGGCCAGCAACCCTTTGACAAAGAACCCAGCACCAGGAAATTGTTTTGTTTTTCTTTTTTTCTGCAAACTACCTGAAAGGTAAGAGTAGAAAAGCAGCTCTGAGGTTTGAGAACAGACAAGTCAGCAACAAAACGAAAATAAAGGAGAGAGAGAGAGAAAAAAAAGAACAAAAATAACTGTTAAGTCATTTTGACTGAACTCATTAAAAATTGACTATGTAGATGGATGCAGTGGCATGACTGCAGTTTTTAGAAAATACAAGTGATGAAGAGGCCGCAAATTCATTTGACAAGTGTAAATATTCACAGATAAACAAACCAACAGCAGAATGCAAAAACAAGGACAGTGGTTCTGCCATTTCGAGCTAGTTATCTGTACCTTTAAACTTGAAAAGAAGATAATTTCAAAGGATTATTAGTGACCTAGAGGGCTAGGTAATGGACAGGGATTTTTCTGATTTAGTCATTTGTGGTTGTGAATGAAGATGAGAGTGCGTTTTGCTGTACTTGAGCAGATTTGTAATTTCCAGAAAAGTGTGACATTACCTTGTTCTAATGACTCTTAAAAGGTCAAAGGGAGTAAAGCTTCATTTCCAGCTGCCTCGCTTACTTTGATATCCGACCGTCAAGAGGAATCTGAGACTAAAAACTGAGAAAGCACTGACACACATGGAGTCGTTTTGACATTAATTCAGCATAGAGGTAAAAGACAGACTAAATGAAGATGTTAAACACTTTGACCCCTTGTTAATAAGTGTTCATTACACAAGGAAAATGGCCCATCTGTTCAAGGTTCTTGCGGAAGATAAGACTTTACGAATCCTCAAATAGCACATTTAACCTTCATAAATTCTAATACTGTACATAAATGTCTTAGATAGTTACATCCTTTAGAATCATGGGGGCACTCAGCCACTTTCATAACCTCACTATGCTAAACAGAGTCACTCAAAGGTGGAGAAAAATGTCCGTTTGTGGTGATGGGGTTGAAGTGAAAGGTTGTGATGGCAGAGCAGGCCTATTACTCATGTGATGGTAAAATTTAGCTTTTGCTACTGAAAAAGCTTCCATTTGTAATCTAACTCTGGTCCACCTTCACTACTGCCTGCCTATATCTGTGTTGATGTGTTGCTCCATATGGTCTTGAACTGTTTGAGTTCTGCCAAACTGACTTTATGATCTCCATCCAGCCTCCTCGGGGCGCTCCCCTTTCCCAATGGCAGTGATTAACGAATACGTGATCATCTCCATCATTAGCCCTGCCCCCCTCTGAGAATATGCCACGAGCAAACCAACCAGAACCTGAATGACCTGCTCTCTCCTCCCACTCCTGTGCCCTGGCTCTCAGTCAGACTCCTCCAGTTCATCCAAGACCCAGACATCACCATCAGGGTAGCGACAGCAGACGACCCGGCCCAGAGCCCATGACCCCCGCTGCACTGGGGCTGAAGAAAAGTAAAAAAAGAACACCATGCATAGGAACAGAATAGAGTAACTTAGCTTAGTCACTATAGGCAGGCTATAGGCATCCCCCTGATATCCATTGTTTTTAATAGGGATGCACAATATGTACCATATCAGTTATCGGCTGGTATTATTATTTATAATTACTGTTATTATTAATATAACTTAAATTGTAATGTAGTAGTAGTAGTAGTAGTAGTAATAACAATAATACTATTAATAATGGTTTAATTTATTGTATCAGTCAGAATTGGATATTTGATTGTGCATGCTCATTTGTCGTTTATATTTTTCCTGTTTTTACATTTAGATTACTTTTGCCACACTGACTTAAAGGTATGAATAAAAAATAATTTTATAATAATGATATTTATGTAAATTATTATATATTTTCTATTATATTTAATTCAACATTAACACCACAGTCTTCTGCAAATCTCTATGAAATTCCATTTTTCAGCAGATCTCTATGAATATGCATTTTTCATAAGTATGTTACAATGTTATAATGTATAAATAATGATATACGTTTAGATTATATATAAGATATATACATTTACATTTTAAGTGTTTGTGTTTATTTATACACAACTATGTCATTTAATATTGGCCATTTATCTGTTATTTAAAAAAATATATATATTATTGGTAATTTTTTCATTTTGTACTTCCCTAGATTTTGAATATCTAAAACACCCAATTTCTCTCTTATCCCAAAAGACTAGACCTGTAGTCATTTTATTTCACTTTTGCTGTAAAATGTTGTTTATCTGATGCAAGCCTGCTGCATAAAACATCTATATTCTAGCTGCACGTCAGAGTGGAGTGAGGTTATAACAGTTTGCCTTCTTTTGCCATCTATAGGCATGTCGGAAAGCACATCTACTTGCATCAGCCAAGAGAAAACATACCGTCACACCTCGCTGGCTAAGTAATTACAGACTTTGATTATTCCCATTTTAGTCTGGAGAGCATGTGGCCATTGCTAACAGGCGTGCACCCATAAAGAGCTGGTGCCACTGATGCTCTCGGTTTTAGCTGTAATTGAACCAAATGGGAATCAGCAGTGCCATAGTTCACACCCCATCAGTGTTTATATGCTGATACACAAGAGACCGTCTCATTAGCACCTCCTTCAAACGGTCCTACCAAAAAAACCACACTAGGCCTGGGATGTTGAGATGTGTGGGACTTGGCCAAGGGACGTTCTTAGGTGATGAAAGCAGATGTGGAATGGCAACAGCACTGAGGCGGCATTCTTTGGATTTATAGTCATCAAGTGTGAGGAACCGATTGATCATGAAGAAAAAATGGGGGAGTCTGTAAATTGGGCACTGAGCTTCAATAGACCATCTGTGAAAGGATTATAAACTGCTCCTGCATAAATAACGCTTGACAAACAAATTAGGACAGATATTGTAGCTGACAATCCTGCAACGGGGTCGTCGAGCCAAATTGTTGATTGAGTTCTTTTCTGAGACATTTCCAGGTTTTTTTAAACAATAGTGATCTTGTCATATCAACTCTAATTATTAAACAAGGTTTACGGCAAATTACTAAATAAACCAGTTCCATAAATCTGAATGGAATGTCATATTAAAGTTTCCATTCATCTTTCTCACTTAATGTGCATTACTGTAAACTTAAATTCTGATTCTGCAAGTGCGTTTCAATGTGAAAGAACAGGATGTTAAACACACAGCCTTTCTGTTTGTAAGAGTTTGAGTTTTTGTGCTGTAGCTCCCACAGTGTTTCTTTCCAAGGCCAATCACCATCTATCAGCGTTCATATCGATGTGGTCTAATTGTAGAGCACACTTGATCCTGATCTTTAAAAATCCCTGCAGGGAGAGTAAGCAAGGCCATTTGTTTCAGTGGTGCCTCCGCTCTTACAGGTCCACCCCTATGGAGAAGCCAGACATGGTATTCGGAGATGCTTAAAAGACAGGACTGTGTGTTGCTGTGGAATGAAAATAGCAGAGATGGTAATGAATGGTTTATGATTGCAGCTCTCTCTCCCTACATGAAAACGATCTATATATCACGGTAGATACAATAAACCCATTTAAAGGATGTGGCACAGCCCTTAGGGGGCTTATTGTGTTTATTTAGTCTTCTCATTGTCAGATTTATCAGCCACAATGAGGTGGCTAGCAGTGTAATTCCTCCACGGCTTACAAACATCTCAGTGACATGACTTTTGTTTCTGTACGCTCCGAAATGCTTTTCTTGCAGTTACATTTGTGGAGATAAATGGGTATCAACCGCTACGATTGTGAACGTAAGTGTTTCTAAATAATTACGGATTCTGAATGAGTGCAAGTATTACAGCTGTAACATGCATTCATTGAACTGGTAAGATTCATTACACATCATGAGTTTCTTCATTATGGATAATGTACCATCATTCTGCAACTATCATTACAGTAATAAGACAACATTCCTTTATTCATGCCAGGTTTGCATTGCCTATATATACAAAAATATATAATGATTTTAATCTATTCTTGTTGTGAAACATAGTATTCATTATATTATTATATTATTATTATATATAAAAAATCATAGTGTCAACAGTGAAATTAACTTTTATAATTATGATACAAAGTGCATTTTCTTTTGTATAGAATGAAACCGCAAGGTTATATACTGCTTATAAAAAAAGGGGAAACTTGCATACTTGTATGATGTGTACAGAGATGCTGGATTATGAACATCAGGCTAATGTTTTGGCCTCGAGAATCAAAGATACACTTGTTTGTTTTACTCAGGAAAGCCATCTTGCAAATGTCAAACTAAAACAGGAGGGAGTGCAGGGGGAAAAAAATGCTGTTGAGCCTGGTAATTGGAGAGGAACAAGGCACTGCTTCACTGTCAATTCTGCAAGCCAGTCCCCAGACAGTAAAACAACATCCCTGACAGAGAACAATAAACACTTCTTGTGTAACAATTCGTAAACATGTGTCCTGAGGGTCATACTTTATTTTGAGGGCCTTTTTCTGCAGTCGTTGAACTGCTAATATAGACAGCAGGGTTCCTGCTGAAGCCTCCAGCCACTAGAAAGAGACAAATCAACTCGTTCTATACACATCCTCCAGTGCTCGGTCCATAACAGTGATCACAGCAAATTTTCATTAATCACAAAGCCTTGTGTCTGCTAGACAAGAAATATGACTGAACAGAGAACGTTCTCCTTATACTTCCAAGGGTGCTAAATCATCCTTTGAAAAACAATACAACCATTTTTCTTTCGGTACTTTCTTTCTGTCGCCAGTTTTTCATCGAAACTGCATTATATTTTAAAATAAGAGTTGCAGTTAGTTTAACAATACTAATATGAACAAAACACAAGATGCCAGTATTATTCCAAACCTTTGTATCCCATTTTCTTTTCATATTCACGCTCCAGCCTGCTCTTGTGTCACCTCACTCAAGGTCAAAGGCAAAAAGCTGACAAGCCCCACCACCGATCACCTCTGTCCTTCATGTGAAAATGCAGCCCTACAAGTGTTTACCCAGACACTCCTGAATGCTCACAAACTCTCTGACTCCAATCCATCAAGCCAACATTTAGACATCACCAAGTGCAGTTGGCAGGGCCGAGTCGGGGAAATTCAATAGGGGCTGTCCAACGGCTTGACATTCTCCTTAAAGGACAACACATTCAATCATTTCATGTAAATAGGAGGGGCCATTGATGCTGTATTTCATGTCCTTAGCGGTGTCAGGCATGATGGATGCAGATTGCGCCATGTGTTTTATCACATCAATATGATTTCCTCCCGTCAGAACGAAGACGCTTTATCCCCCTGACACACATCCCAGTGACAATTCAGGGAAGAGATGCATTGAAATCCACAATTACTGTAATAAAACTTCATTTTAACCCCGAAGCAAAATTACAAATGTTCCAGATGTGCCACTGCAGCAAGTCTGTCTATTTTTTTCATCATATTTTTTGATGTTCTTTTTTAAATGCAAATGTTGTTGGATTGTTTTTCTGATCCCCTAAATGCAGAATAGGGACTCGTTCGGATAACAGCCGAGAGGAGGGCAAGGTTTCACTAAATGCAGCCTCTAATTACTCATGAATTCCTTCGCTCAGCACTCCACAGGCTTAGTTGCAGCAGTTTCCTCTTCACTTTCCGATTATGGCCTCTACTTTCCCTATGGGACCAATAGCAACTCCAACTCTATTAGGTCCGACAGCACTTACCAATATGAACTACTCAATAACAATAGGAGGAAACACAGCGTGCTCTGTTAGCAAAAAAAAAAAACTGCCGTCTTCATTTTATCACTCATGTTCTTCTCTCTAATATGTCTGTAGTATGAAGGCACCCCAGTGTAACACTTTGGATAATGATATGAGATGAATCAGTGCTTTACGACCCCTCCTGTCAGGTAAATCACACCACAGTCATCCTCTTTTTTAAATTAATTTATTATATTAGTTCTGTACTTCTGTACACACATCAATTTCGGCTGTGTGATTGGTGAGAGATTAATAAGTTTAAATGAGCTTCACTGGTCTCCCAGGAAGGGACAGAAACATATGGATGTTGGTTTGAGCTGGAAACGGTTGATGTTGTGAAATTGCTCTGTTGCCGTGGAAACCCGTCACAAAGCCAGGGAGACCTTTCTGCAACGTTATAAACTGCAGCAACCGAGAGGCCGCTAGACTTGTGTACACACATGCTTAACAAGCTGACAATATTGCTGTCTGTGCCCGCCGTGTTTAATTGATGCCTTGTCTGTGTGATAATAGAAAGTCAGACAAAATGGATAGGTGCCATCTGAATGTTCTCCTGCCCGCTGTTTGCAAAATTCTCTGGGCTCAGGTGCTAATTTATGCTGCCACACCACTTTTCACCCTGACTGCACTATCAGAAACCCTAAGGCACTCTATGGGACAATCTCATTTACTGGTGAGAATATATAACATCACTTTCACTCTCACTCTCCGCCTGCAAGTGAGAGGAGCACAATGAGAAGATTTTAGAATAGCATGTGTCATGGCAGCAGAATTCATGTCTCTGAGTCACAGTAACAAAGCTGTGATGGGAATCCAGTCAACGAAAATGCCCAAAAAACCTTTTTCTTAATCAGTCTACATAAAAGAAGCAAAATTGTGTCAGATATAAAGACTTATTTTCAGAGTGTAAGGGCGGTTTCCCTAAAGTTGTTCAGGCTGTAAGATTGCCGAATGACTAAAAAAACATTATCAGCACGATGGTATGAAACTGTACATTTCTTGTCTATTACCACCCACTGCCACTTATACCAATGACGGAAATAAGCACAGTTAGAATAGCTCAATATGTGGGAGAGCATTGCTACTGTGTGACTATTGTATTGCAATAGGTAGCACTTCAATGTTAATGTTGAATAAAAACTAGTTAGCACATAATTTATGATTGAAGTGGTTTAATAACAGTATTTTGTTATGGTTACACTTGAATTGGTTACAACATAGATGAAGGATGGTAAAACATATACAGTTAAAGGTACCCAGCATGTATGCAAAATATTACCTGAGAGAAAGAGATAGGAAGAAAAAGAGGGAGAGAGGGCAGAGCCCAAAGAAGAGCTCCAGCAAAGAAAAGAGACAGAGCTACAGTTACAATCTTATTTTCTCCCTTCCTTGACCATGTGACTAAAAACCAACAGTGAGACATTCAAACTGACCAATCGGCAAATTACAGCTTCACCCACTGGGCAAAAGGTGTGACAATTAGTAGACCCCCAGTGTATACACATCTTGGCCTACAGTCCTTGATCACTATCAGCACCTTTGTGCCTTCAGGAATGCCAAATGGCCCTTTTGTTACTCAAGATGTTTTTGATTATTTTTGACCCTACAAGAGAATATATAAAGTTTGTTTTTCTTATATCATTGACAAATTGCACTGTAGTTGTTGTTTATTTATTTTTACTTGTTTTATGCATAAACTGCAACTTAAGATTCATGCTTGAAACAAGAAAAAAAAATCAAACAAGAAAATAAATCCTAAAAAGGAAATTAATATCTTGTGCAGTTTTGCTTTTTTTTTGTTGTAAATTTGTAATCTTGCTTGAAAAACTTTTATATTAGGCATATTCAAATGGTGGACCGCAGCTTGGTTCCAACTGGACATAATGGCAACAGCAGCACCTTATAGCAAAAATACAAACGTATTGTCCACACACTGAAGTAACTGCTCCATAAAAATAATTTTTTGCGGCAACATTTCGACCATCAGGTCTTCGTCAGGCAAGACGAAGGCTATAGTTTCTGCTATAGTTTGACTTTTTCTTGTCCTGCACCTGCGCCCTATGTGGGTTTGTGGGATGTGCGCAACTTTCTTACACAACAGCAGCACCTTACCATTTCTAAAGTGAGCAGTGCTTCAAAACAATGGAGCGGGTCACACCACAAGGGTCGTTTATTGTAATTATCTTTCTGTGTTATATCCTCTAATATATATATTTTTAATCTAGAGTAGAGACCTGCACTCCCGTGGGAGTACCGCGGGACCCAACGCAACAGGGTGTGGCGCAGGACAACTCTTGATAGGCGAGTGCGGGTGTGGGTGGGAAGAGAAGTGTGTATGCGGGATGCAGGAGAATAAAATGATTCGCGGGACTCCCGCAAAATAGAAATTATCGAAACATAAAGTGTCTAAAACATATAAGTTGTTGTTCATGTGTTGCACAAAAGCAAAAAGAACAACTAATAAGATTAAAATGATTAACATGCGCAACAGGGGCGCCGGAAGAGGTTTTCGGGAGGGTGTGTGTGTGTTCGGGTTGGGGGAGGGTGGAGGGTGAGGGTAGAGGGTGAGGGGGGGGGGGGGGACTGGTTCACGTACGTCGGTGCTCGTGCTGGGGTGGTGGTGTTGGTGCCGATTTGGACAAGTTTTTGCTGTGTGGGCATTAAAAAAATCTGAAATCGCTTTGCGCCATTATCTCCTTGTATTAAAGTTTATCTTGTTCGCATTCTGTACAGTTCATGTTATACCTATATGTCTGATACCATGCGCTAGCGTCACGTGTTCATGAGGATTAGGCTAATCATCCCAAATAGAAAACATCACAAGTAAAATTAAAGATAAACATGGGTTTATTATAGCACACTTACAATTTACATTTCAGAGATAATTACAAATAAATTATTAAATGCTAAAACTGAAATTTAAATGAACAAACTTGGCGTTGCCTTTGCAACCATGTGAAAACAGGGGGTGATGCAGCCCCCTCAGCACCCCTACTTCCCACGTCCCTGTGTTCAAGATAGGCAGAGTTTCTATTTATAGCACGCTTTTAAAGGGTTGCGCAATGTAGCCAATCACAGACTCAGCTGTTGATTTCTGGAATGCAATGGCCAACCAGAGGTGATTAATTTAGAATCCACTCACAGCAGTGCTGAAATTACATACTCACGAATCCTCCCATTTTAACACACGAAGTGTAGACATAGTGAAAGATTCAATGTGCATATATTTATTGTGTTATAACAAAGATTTGTGAGATTGCGATGAACTGAGATGTCAGCTAGTGGTAATAAAGGAGGCTGCTTGCATTCTGCCATGCCAAACCTTGCACACAGCTATGCTTGCTTTTCTGTTAAAAATAACAGTGGTTTGTGAATGCTTAGCCTAAATAACAAATATTTTATCGGGAGCATTTATGCTGGGTTGTTGTGGATCTTAGGAGATGTTACAGAACCATTTAATGTAAATTTCTTTGATATGCTGAAAAAAAATCTATATAGATTACTTTTATGTGGGATTTTGTGGGCAGGAGCGGGACAAAACATGAATGTCGCGGGCGGGAGCGGGACCAGATAAGATATTTTTCTGTGGGCGCGGGACAGAAAAATTTGCGCAGGTCTCTAATCTAGAGCCCAATGCGTTTCATTTAAGCCCTTCCCGTGTGCGTTGCTTTTCTATAAAGACACTAAATCTCCATTTAGAGCCGCGATGATGATGCAGTTATTTTAACAACAGGAGCAGAAACAAAAATTCTGTCATGATTTACTCACCCTCGTGACATTCCAAACCTGTTTTGAGTTTCAGAAAGTGGAAATTTAATTGAACAGTAATTAAAATGTACATTTATGCATTTACCGGATACTGTATCCCAAGTTACTTAAATCACATTCAAAGTATGCATTGCATTCTCTGGGAATGAACCCATGACGTTGGTGTTGTCAGAATATGGCTTCAGAATACTTGGAATTTATGGCATGAGTTGAATGGACAAATTTTCTGTGTTTATAGTGCTTTTGAAGCATTTTAATCAATAATTTGTATGGTAAAGAGTGGCCAGTACCATCATAAGAATGTCTCCTTTTGTGTTCCGCATGACATCAAAGAGTCATACAGGTTAGGAAATACATTAAAGAGCGAGTAAATCTGACTGAATTTCCATTTTTGGTTGAACTGTCCTTTTTAAAAATGATTTTTATCTCTAATTTGAGAATGTGGACAGTGATGTTTTGGTAGAAACTGGTACAAGTGAACTTCCAGTGATGGAATATTAAGGTTTGTGTCTGTGGGAGTTACTCTTGAGTTGTTGTTGATGTTGTCAATGGATGACTGTTGATAGCACTGTGAGCACTGGGACTCCCATTTATTATTAATGGCCTGTGTGTCATGGCTGTCTCTTCACATTGTTTTTGCATTACCTCGAGGAAGAGCACACAATGATGCATTCACTCACACAGACTCAAACACACCTGTTTCCCAATCTGACCTCACAACATTTTCTAGCTTCCTTTTAGTGTTGTGTGGGTACTTTCAAGATGCATCTCTCTGATGTGTGGAGGCGGAGGGCATGAAGTATGCTGGTTCAAAAGCTTTCCACACCATGTGGAGGCCAGACACTTTGCTCCAAAAGACGACGCTTTTCACATGTGAACCCATCAGCATCTTGAAAGACAGATAAAGGCAGGGCAGAAAAAGAAGATTTGATTTGAAATTACTTTTTAATTCAGATTCAGCGGGAAAGAAGATATTAGGATAGTCTGCAGTTACATTGTCTCATGTTTGAATAGCACTTTAAGCATTATACAACTTCAAGAAAAACTTTACTTTATCTTTCTCTCATGAGCAGATGAACACCAACCACGCCATTGTCACCAAGCTCTGAAAGTCAATCTATAAAAATGAGAAATCTCTCTCCAAATAAATACATTTTAAATGAATAAAACTCACTGTAATATTTTATTTTTGATCCTCAAAGTTGTGAATTGCCATTATTGGCTTTTTGTTGCAATGCATTCTGGCCTCCTACGGACCGTAAATATACCTTATGAATAAACTCAGCGTTAGTATGCGAGACCAAATTAGCTTTACTGCTGAGCGAATCGATAATGCTAGCAGAGGGGATTAACTTATAAAAGTCAAGATGAGCAACCAATGGCAGCTCTGAATGATTTTTCCATTGAAATATTCCTCTCAGTTCACTGCGTGAGACATTTAGAGCAATATCCAGGTGTCCAGGGCCAAAAGCTAATTGTTAAAAAGCGCTATTATGACAGGCCGTATGAGGTGGTCGCACCCAAGTGATTAGAGGATGGCAAAGCGGTTAGGGGTTCAGATGAATGTCCAGTGGACAGAAATGTGCTTTGACTGTCATTTGTGCTTGCTGAAGACTATTAACCACTCTTAATCACAGCCCAAACAGTAGAACATTTGTCGATTGCCTGTGAAATTGCATTTATTCACATTTGTAGCGCTACAATCAATTAGCTTTCACAACATTGTAATGGCATATGATATTGAATGACTCGCATACAAGATACATGGATCAAATATAACCAAACGTATTGGAATAAACTGTGATGGGAGCATAAATGTAATTCTGTTAATAGTGAAGTGACCTTTACTCGCTTGTCTGGGCTTTAATCTGTGATGTGCTGTTAATTATCAGGTTGGGGGGACTAGCAATGATATCCCATTGTCTTCATGGCACAGGAAAGTGGATAACTTGGAAAAATTGTATCTTGTCTGTAGCGGAGGTGGAGAGGGAAAAAATTATTTCCTGAAAATGAGCAGTAGCATCTAATTAGATTGAACGCTGCTGGGGCTGAGTTGTTGCCAAACACACTGATTTTGAATAAAAAAAGTGGGGTTTGGCATGGGAGACAAGGTAGAATTTGTGGTCAAGGAGAGACCAGACAAAAGCCCCTCATCAAGTAAATCAGGCCTGACTTTTATTTCTTCAGGTGACAAAGCTGGGTGGCCTTCTCAGGACAGAGAACAGTAAAGCGTTCTGACAGAATGACTTGCAAGGGCGCACAGGGTGCGGGCGAATGGTGCTCTCTCAGCCGCTGCAATGACACTTGGATATGTGTGTGTGTGTGTGTTTGTGTATATGTGTGTGTGAGAGAGTTTGTGTGTACAATGGGAATATCTGTTCAGTTCTAGTCAGGAGAAGTGTTTCAAATTGTTGCAAATCAAAAATGTCTATATTGTTTATTGTGTAAAATAACATTTTTTATCATTGTATTTCAATGACATTCATATGTCTTTGTGAAATGTTTATAACATTTTGAAGTAATTAATTCAAAGAAAACAATGAATGACTCTAAAAACAATGCAGTGAAACTATCAAGTAAAAACTTTTTTTTTCTATACACTTTAAATAAATGTGAGAGTGCACATCCTAATTAATATTATTTTGTCTCATTTAAATTTTTTTACAGCATGTTTCTGCATGTTGGTTGGACCACATATTAATTTGGTGGACATAAATTCAAATATTAATAAGCAGTAAAACAATTTAAAAAAAAAGAAAAAAAGATTATGGCAAACAATGACTCATGGATATTTATAGAATGGTGGTAACTGTCAGGAATCCGGTCCATGAACTTCCGTCGGCTAACCATCAGAGGCCACCCTTCCCATTTTCATTGACTCTCGCAATCACACTGTTGCATATCATCCCGGACAACATATCCCATCATCCATTGCACTGATTGCACACAGCTGGTTCACTAATAATTGCAAACACTGATTGCACTCAGCTGTTTCATATCACTCACTCACTATTTTACACTCACTCTGATCCCTTCCCTCTGTCGAGTATTGTATAGTGTTTATCACTCTCCTAGCGATAGCTACACTACAGAGCCCTCATTAGTTTCCCTGCCTTAGCCTTAGCCTTAGCCATTTTCTCGGTTTCTGATCCTTGCCTGGTTTCCTGGATTTATCCCTTTAGTCTCGCCCTTTTTGATTCTGTTCGCCGTTCGTAGACCCACGCTAGCCCTAGGATTATTCTTGTGTCTTGCCCGCCATATATCTGTCTGCCATTATCTGACCCATGCCTGTTTTATGACCACGTCTGTCTTCTCCTAATAAAAAAACTTTGCATATGGATCCGCACGTCTCACATCTCATCAGCCCCGTTACAGAATACTCAGCCAAACAAGGATCCAGCAGCTTTTCATGTGGACATTGGCCAAGTATGGACACTGCAAGGCTGTTGTTAGCAGGGCACACGCTCGCTCGAGGCGTACATTCAAGAATATCTGGACATTGCCTATCACTCTGATCTACCGGACTGTGTTCTAATAGATTTTTTTTTATAGTGGCGTTAGGCAACCGCTGAAGTCTAGGCTCATCCTTAAGGGGCCGCGTTCGTCACTGTGAGTGCATGGATTATGCTTTATTGACTGTTGGCTCTTTGTGTACTGTGGGTATCGCGGAGGAAGAACGCGACACCACACTACTCGTAATGGCCTCCGCACACTAGATTACGCTTATCAAATGGCGGCTACAGATGAGTCGATCACAAAATGGCAGGGCCACAACAGCACCCCGTCAAGTCACAGTTGATAGTTATGAGTCTAGTCAAGTCACAATTGATCTTCATGAGTCAAGTCTAGTCACAGCAGATCGTCATGGGTCAAGTCAAGTCACAGTTGATCGTCATGAGTCAAGTCTAGTCCCAGTGGATCATTATGAGTCAGGTCTAGTCACCGCTGATCTTCCTGAGACGAGTTTAGTCACAGTTGATCATAATGAGTCAAGTCAAGTCACAACTGATATTCATGAATCTAGTCAAGTCACAACTGATCGTCATGAGGCAAGTCAGGTCACAGTTGATCTTCCTCCGTCAAGTCTAGTCACTACTGATCTTCCTGAGTCTTTTGGAGTCTAGTCACAGTTGATCGTCATGAGTCAAGTCACGTTACAGTTCATTATCATGAGTCAAGTCAGGTCACTGCTAATCGCAGGAGGCAAGTCAAGTCGCAGCTGATCTTCATAAGTCAAGTCAAGTCACAGCCAATCTTCAAAAGTCAAGTCAAGTCACAGTTGATCGTAATGAGGCAAGTCAAGTCACAACGGGGAAGTCTGGCCTAATGGTCTAGAGAGTCGGACTCGTATAAACCCAAGGTTGCGGGGTCAAGTCTCGTACCCGGCAGGGATTGTAGGTGGGGGGAGGTAATGTACAGCGCTCTCTTCCACCCTCAATACCAAGACTGAGGTGAGACCCTTGAGCAAGGCACCGAAACCCCCAACTGCTCCCCAGGCACCACAGCAAAAAAATGGCTGCCCACTGCTACGGGTGTGTGTTCACTGCTGTGTGTGTTCACTGCTGTGTGAGTGCACCTAGGATGGGATAAATGCAGAGCACTAATTACGAGTATGGGTCACCTACTTTGCACCAGTCACGTCACGTCAGTCACGTCAACTGTCTTCATGAGTCAAGTCAAGTCACAATTGATCATCACAAGTCAAATCAAGCAAACTGATCTCAGAGTCAAGTCAAGTAACAATGATCTTCATGAGTCCATCAAGTCAGCTGATCTGCCAGAGATAATTATGTCCTCAGCTGTTCATCAGAGCCTCGTCACGTCTTAGCTGATCTTCCAGAGTCTCGTCACGTCACAGCTGACCTTCTAGATTCTCGCCACGTCTCAGCTATTCATTCTGAGTCACGTCACGTCTCAGCTAGTCATGCAGATTCACGTCGCATCACAGCTGTTCATCCAGAGCCTCGTCACATATCAGCTGTTCATCCAGAGTCACGTCACGTCACAGCGGACTTTAGAGTCTGCCACGTGCTCAGCTTATTCATTCAGTAAGTCAGTCTCAGCTCTTAATCCAGAGTCATGTCACATCACAGCTGATCTTCCAGAGTATTGTCACGTCCTGTCTGTTGCACCCAGATTGTCTGGGTCGGTCCGTCGGTATCCCAGTCTGTTGTCCAGTGTGAGGGATGCACCGCTGGGGTCTGCACGCGCAGCTGGTATCCCCAAACCCATTCACTCAAACCCTTCTGTTCATGAACTAATTCCCCTGTCTGCAGCACTTCCCATATGGGGGGTTGCTTTATGGTGTACCTGGGCCGCGTACTCCACCGCCGATTCGCTAGAGGCAGCGGCACCAGCTACAAAATCTCCAGAGGGGGCGGCTTACGCTGCAGAACCCCCCGAGGTAGCAGTGTCCACTGCTGTGCTCCCAGCGGCCAGGTTGTCCATGAAAGTCTCCAGAGCGCTGGCGGCGCAGGCTGCAGAGAACTTCCCGAGGAGCGACACTTGCCTCCGTCCTGGTTGGTGGTGGCGCCAGCAACGCGCTTTATGCATGTTATGTTCCCGGCCAAGGAGGCCGTTATGAACTCTTGCGTGTCCTGTTCAGCAAAGGAGCCACCTATGAACTCTCTGCCTGTCTGTTCGGGCCAAGGAGGCGTCTTATGAACTCTCTGCTTGTCCTGTTTGGCCAAGGACGGTCCGACTATGAACTCCTGCCTGTCTGTTCGGCCAACGGAGGCCCGTCTATGAACTCTCTGCTTGGTCCTGTTCAGACAAAGGAGGCCGCCTAATGAACTCTCTGCCTGGTCTGTTTCCGGCCAAGGAGGGGCCGTCTTGAACTCTCTGACCTGGTCCGGTTCCGGCCATTAGGAGGTAGTCTATGATTCCTGCTGGTCCGGTTCCGGCCAAGGAGGCGTCTATGAACTCCCTGCCTGTTCTGCTCCGGCCAAGGAGGCCGTCTATGAACTTCCTGCCTGTTCTGTTCTGGCCAAGGAGGCCGTCTATGAACTCTCCGCCTGTCCTGTTCCGGCCAAGGAGGCCGTCTTTGAACTTCCTGCCTGTCCTGTTCCGGCCAGGGAGGACGTCTATGAACTTCCTGCCTGTCCTGTTCAGGCCAAGGAGGCCGCCTATGAACTCTCTGCCTGTTCTGTTTGGCCAAGGAGGCCGTTCTATGAACCTCTCTGCTTGTCTGTTCTGGCAAGGAGGCCGCCTTGAACTCTCTGACTGTCTGTTCGGCAAGGAGGCCGTCTTGAAACTCTCTGCGGTCCTGTTCCAGCCAAGGAGCGCCACCTATGAACTCTCTGCCTGTTCCCTGTTCGAGGCAGGAGGCCGTTCTATGGAATCTTTGCTTTCCGTTCTGGCAAGGGAGGCCGCATATGAAACTCTCTGCACTGTCCTGTTCTGCCAGGAGGCCGTCTATGAACTCTATGCTTGTCCGTGTTCCAGCCAGAGTGGCCCCCTTGAACTCTCTGCCTGTTCTGTTCCGGCCAAGGAGGCGTCTATGAAACTCTTGTCTGTTCTGTTCCGGCCAAGGAGGTCGTCTATGAACACTCTGCCTGTCCTGTTCCGGCCAAGCAGGCCATCAATGAACTCTCTATCTGTTCTGTTCCGGCCAAAGAGGCCGCCCATGAACTCTCTGCCTGTCCTGTTCCGGACAAGGAGGCCGTCTATGAACTCCCTGCCTATTCTGTTCCGGCCAAGGAGGAGGGGCGTCTAGGAATTCTGCCTGTAAGTTCCGGCCAAGGAGGACGTCTATGAACTCTTTGTCTGTCCTGTCACGGTTATGGAGGCCGTATGTGAACTCTCTGCCTGTTCTGTTCTGGCCAAGGAGGCCGTCTATGAACTCTCTGCTAGTCCTGTTCCGGCCAAGGAGGCCGCCAATGAACCCTCTGCCTGTCCTGTTCCGGCCAAGGAGGACGTCTATGAACTCTCTGCCTGTCCTGTTCCAGCCAAAGTGGCCGCCTATAAACTCTCTGTCTGTTTCTGTTCAGGCCAAGGAGGCCGTCTATGAACTCTCTGCCTGTCCTGTTCCGGCCAAGGAGGTCGTCTATGAACACTCTGCCTGTCCTGTTCCGGCCAAGCAGGCCATCTACGAACTCTCTGCCTGTCCTGTTCCGGCCAAGGAGGCCGTCTATGAACTCTCTGCCTGTCCTGTTCTGGCCAAGGAGGCCGTCTATGAACTCCCTGCCTGTCCTGTTCCGGCCAAGGAGGCCGTCTATGAACTTCATGCCTGTCCTGTTCCGGCCAAGGAGGTCGTCTGTGAACTCTCTGCCTGTATAGTTCCGGCCAATGGAGGACGCCTATGAACTCTTGTCTATCTGTCACAGCTATAGAGGCCGTTTGCGAACTCCCTGTTCGTCCTGTCACAGTTATAGAGGCCGTTTGCGACAATCCATGCTGCCCCCTCCGTCACAGCGTATTAGAGGGCGTTTGCGGAGCTCCCTGGTCATCCTGCACAATGTATATAGAGGCCGTTGTTTGGGTGGGCTCACTGCCTCATCCTGTCAACGGCTTGGAGGCGGTCGGCGGAATCCTCAATCCTGTCTGTCTGGCTATGGAAGGAGTTTGTGAATCTTGTGTGCTTTGTGTCTGCAAGGGGGGTGCCCCTGAATGTTCAGTCTTGTCTATCAACCCCAATGTTCTGTCTGTGTTGTCTGTCTCTGCTCTCTCGTTGTTACAGTCTCCGCCATGGTCTCCTGATCGGTGTGGTTTGCCAAGGGGGTTCTCTGTTCCTTCTGCTCCGCCGTGGTGGTCTGTCTGGCTCTGGTGGTCCTCTGCTCCGCCATGGTGGCCCTCCGCTCCGCCGTGGGGGTCCTCTGCTCCGCAGTGGTGGTCTACTATCTGGCTCTGGTGGTCCTCTGCTCCGCCGTGGTGGTCTACTGTCTGGCTCTGGTGGTCTTCTGCTCCGCCGGGGTGGTCTTCGTGCCTCCACAGGGGGATCTTCGGTCCCATCTGTTTGCTGTGGTGGTCTTCAGGCTCACTGTGGTGCCGGCTCCGCCCTGGCTCTCTGCTCCGCCGGTCCTGCCTCAGTGCCCTGGCTCTCCACTTCCAGGTGGCCCTCCATCCCTCTCCCTGTTCCTCCGGAATCGTAAAGGGTTTTGAGCGTCTGGAAGCCGCTCCTTGGGGGGGGGGGGGCTCTGTCACGAATCCGGTCCATGAACTTCCGTCGGCTAACCATCAGAGGTCACCCTTCCCATTTTCATTGACTCTCGCACTCACACTGGTGCATATCTTCCCGGACTACATATCCCACCATTCACAGCACTGATTGCACACAGCACTGATTGCAAACAGCACTGATTGCACACAGCACTGATTGCACACAACTGTTTCATATCACTCCCTCACTATTTAACACTCACTCTGATCCCTTCCCTCTGCCGAGTATTGTTGAGCGTATTGTATAGCTACACTACAGAGCCCTCATTAGTTTCCCTGCCTTAGCCTTAGCCGTTTTCTCGGTTTCTGATCCTTGCCTGGTTTCCTGGATTTATCCCTTTAGTCTCGCCTTGTGCTCCTGTTTGCCAATCGTTGACCTACGCTAGCCCTAGGATTATTCTTGTGTCTTGCCCGCCATATATCTGTCTGCCATTATCTGACCCATGCCTGTTTTATGACCACGTCTCTGTCTTCTCCTAATAAAAAGCTTTGCATATGGATCCGCACGTCTCACGTCTCGTCAGCCCCGTAACAGTAACCACCAAATGTCAATATTTTAGCACTCCTTGACTGTGAAACATATTTTTGGTCTGTCCAGTTTTTAATGTAATAAGACTGATTTTTATTCATTATTATTTTATTATTATTTTTGAAAGGGCTTATTTTGTAAGATGGACCCAGAATAACGTTTTAACAATTTTTATCACAAGAACAATTAAAGAATCTTTCATAGAGTTGAGTTTTATTAAATGTTTGTATTTATTGTATTGTTACTATTGATTGAATGTTGAATCTTTATCTGCCATGAAATAATCTGTGAATGTTATATAGCAATACATGTACTACTACTATTACTATGCCAAACAATTTTAAATTAGGCTTTTTTTATGATATCAGGACAGTTGTATCACCCTGCCATTTTTGTCTTACGGAGCCCCGCACATGGCATGTAGGAAAAAAATTGTTGGCTAAATCGTGTGCACGATTTACTATTTCGTTCCCTCGATTTATAAATTGTGCGCATGATTTACTAATTCGTTCCCTCGATTTCCTAAATCGTGCACACGATTTATAAATCGAGAGAACGAATGAGTAAATTGTGCGCACGATTTAGCAAATTGAGGGAACAAAATAGTAATCGTCTGCACATTTTAATACATAGAGGGAACAAATTAGTATTTATTTTTTCTTGCATGTCATGTGCGGGGCTCTGTATTGTCTTTATGTTCCCCTTACACAATAAATTGTATTTCAATGTATTTTTTAATAAATTAATGTATAGGGAAATAAAATAAGTGTTTTGTAAACATTGGCCCAAATAGCTTTATGTGTTGCTTCCATTTGATGACTCAAAAGGAGGCTAAAGAGGTTTCACAGACTAAAAAAGAATAAGGCTGTCAGTCTTCCTTTATAACCAAACAGTGAACCCTTCTTATTGCGTAATTTGCTGTAAATTATATTTATATGTCACACACTGTCCTGACTTCCTCTGGGGCACTACAGGCCCACCAAAGGAACATGCAATTTTCTGTTGAAAGCCACGGTCTGAAATGAACATAGCTAAATTACATCCAGACTATATGATTTGCTTTGTTGGTTTGGTTGTTTGTTTGGAGTCCAGTAACCAAGCATGGCTTCATTAGGTGGTGGAAGCTGTGAGGTTTCACCTCCCCTGTGAATTCTCCAGATGCCTGCTGATGGCCAACTGCTGGCAGAGGTGTTAGCATCACATTTGCCTCCATCAGGGACACAAATATCACAGTATCAGTCACACTTCACTTCACATTATGTCTGTCTAATTAAGGCCGAAAAAGGAGATGTGGGAGTTAAGGCACACGTGCAGACAGTGCTACTTTGCCATTACTGCCTGTCAGTGCCATTTTGTAGAACACCCCAGTCAGCAACTGCTAGCTGTCTTACAGTTGTCTGCATGTCCTTTTAGGCCATTTTAATTTCTTTTTTTTTTTACACTTTACGCAGCCATTTCCTAATTTTTATTCCTCTAATGTTTTAGCACTGTAAAACAATGCCTGCTGTGGAGCAGTGTCCAAACCCTGACTTTACAATTTTGTTTGAGAAAGCCGACGGACCACAGGGGTTAATTAAAAGCGTAATTGCTGTTATTAAAGCCCTCTTCCCATTTGTCCTGTCTTTCCATTTTCCGACACCACTTGCAGAACTCACTCTTTTTGGCATCTGGAGCTCCTATTAAAAGATGTGGGCTTGATTCTCCTCCAGATGTTTCGGCTAATCATCTGTCCAAAAAGGAAAGACTTTATGAGCATTCCAAATATTTTCACACCTGAACACTCGCGATGCAGGTTTTAGCCCCTTGGGTCGGACCCAAGCTCGCAGAATCTGTGAGGCCTTAATACACTCAGCCTTAACCACCTCTCAGAAGCAGATGCTCTTTTGTACGAGTGCATTTCAAATACGGGAATTTTATTAGGTGTTTAAGACGGCCACAATCACGGCGCTTCTGAGCTTGCAGACTGCTGTGCCCCTGCCAGAACACGGCATCACCACTCATCTGCCATCCTTGACTGAGTACACCCGAGGAGATTAAAGTGATATAAATGTCTTTGGGTGACAGTGTAAATCTGTACGATGACACATAACCTCCTTTGAAGTCAATGCCGCGTCCAATAGGATACAAGTTTTATATTATAAAAATGCCCCAATGGCTGAAAAAAGCACTGCACAATGTCAAACTGACAATCTTAACTCTGTAGCTATGATGAGTGAGGGTGTTTGCCGCGCTTATCTGAATAAGTACGTCACGTCCGCTTAAATCTGTATTCCATGGTAACTTGGCACATCGATGACGGTGGAAAACATAGCATGTAATAAAGTCAGCACAAATTAAAATTTTTCTTGTCCAATGCATGCCGCAATGCATCACAATTCCACAGCCGGGCTTAGAGTAATATAGAAACTTAGGATGCTGTCTTGTTGCAAAAATGAAAATGTACTTCTAAGAAATGAGCAATTTCCCCATAGAAGAATTGAATCCCCATCAAAAGGACTGTCTGTGGGGTGACCTGTCATCAGTCACGCCCGGCACACTGGGGGCCTGGGAGAATGGCTGTCCATTGACAGGTGCTACCCGGTGCCTAATGGCACACAGCAAACACAGAGCAGTGCGAAGGGAAGGCAATAGGGCTGTTAATTGCTCTGGCTCTGCCCTGGAATACTGAAAGCGGCTGGCTGGAGGCACGGGGTGTCTGCGGTCTCCCCTGCTCTCATTTTCCCACCAGATCCCATGGATGCCTTGCAGATTACATGCCCAAACCAATTGCTTTCGGACCTTCCAATACTTAATGAAGTAGGAGTCTCTGACATGTGACAATAAGAGATACTGGCAGCTCAAAAGCTGCGACTCATTCTGTAGGTTAAATAGCCCTTCGGATGATGACCGTGTGAATGAGGAGGAGGAGATAGAATGTTTTTTGGAGGCGCTTCATTTCAGTCAGCTCTGGGTATTTGACTTTCTAGGTTTATATCTTCATTTTGGGGAAATAAAACAAAAAAAAGGTCACAGCAGTGGAATGTTTGATTGCAGCATGGGCGTTTTTTCTTTTATGGTGCTTGAGAGAACAGTCTAAATGGTTGAATATCCTTCACTGCATAAGCATTGCGTATTGTGTACATTCCCCATCAATAACTCTTTCTAAACCACACCATTTAAATCTTATGAACTGCTTTAAAGCCCTCATATGTGTGCTGCACCCAGATGTGTGCATTTCTCTCCTCATTTGTTTCATGCATTAATAGTGAAAAACTGCATTAATATTCCTGGAAACCGAGCTCTCTTTTTCTCAACTGAGGCGTATTGCCATTTCAACTGTCATCTAGTGTGTACGAGCTTTTATTGATGTATGACTGTGTCAGACTCTTCGTTTTTGGAGTCAGTAAATGCAAATGCTCATAGGTTATAATGGGTCTTTGTTAGTGCGCTGCATTGCCTCTGTGTGTATGTGTGTGTGAAAAAGAAAGGAGGAGATAGATGGAGTGGATGTGAGGTAGCTCTCATTGTGTGTGAACCTCTCCACCATCTGCAGGCTGAGCGTGTGGCTCCCTGTTGATGGTGCATGATGAGGGCCAGATGTTCACTCTGGCTGCTGTGTGTTCCATTAGGAGCTTCAAGGCTAAACGTGTTACTCTCTCAAGCCTGTGGATTTTGTTCAGTGTGGGATCTGTTGGAGGGTGTGTCTATGAGCAGTTTGCTATTTGTTGGAGTTTTTTCATTCACTTGATAACCTGCAGCAATTAAAATGTTTTTGTTTTAGTTGAACTAATTTATCATCTTCATTTCTTTCTTCTCTCTGTAATCTTGGAGTGCCATTGCTGTTTTTTTTATTGACCTTTATTGACCATTTAAATTTGACCTTCTGAAATTTTTCTAATATGCTTATTTGGCTCTCAAGAAGAATTCAATGTTGAATTCTCAATGTTGAAAACATATCTGGCACCTGTAAAAAGTATTTTCAAAGTTGTAAATACAGATTATATTGCCTCTAAGATTGCCAGTCTTTCTGCTTCAAAATTTCATGTTTAATTCAATGTTTTACTTGCTGTTTCTTTGTAATTAATAGTAAAATTTATTAGCAATTTATGAGTGAAAATTGTTTATACAACTTTTTTTTCTCAGTGTGCTTAGGCTATATAATTTTTTTTTGTGATACAAAAATGTGAAACCGTGATACACTTCAGATGTTCAGATGAATGAAAAGCATTTAGTGGAACTAGAATTATTTTATAAAAATTTAAAAGTCTTTACTGTCAGTGTGTGGGGGGTGGGCTTCTTCTGAAGGATTTTAATTAATCCATTGCTGGATAGAGTAGGTAATACAATGTTTTAAACCAGGTTTCCGTGGGTCAGGACACATCCGTCAAAATGGATAGATTTTAGCATATAAAGTTTGGTTTCGGTGCGGTATGGTGCTTCTTCTGCAAAAAACCTCCCTGCTCCGTTGGTGCCATGCATCCTCTCTTGAATGATCAGGGAGAGCAGCAATAATAGACCCTCCCCGGGTTTAGAAGAACATAACAAGGCAGGATATCATTATTTGTTACTGCATGATATGTAAGTGTCACACACTGTTATCAAGAGAAGTGAGTCTGATTAGCAAGGCATATCAGAAAGCTAAGTCCTGACTGGTGGGCGAAAGGTGTGAGCTGGGGAGGGAGGAGGGAATTTCTGCGAGAGCAAGCTGAAGAAGCTGCTAATAATACTGCAATAGAGCTTAATACAGAAATGCTGCGGAGTAGTGTGGTCGTATTCCTATAGGGGTAGACTTGTTAAGTCATCGGCGAATCACTATGCCCGGCTTGGACTCCCGTGACCTTTCCCTCACTACGCTAGAGGGAAAGCTGTAATTGCTTCAGGACCACTTATCGTCAAAATGATAGTTGACGTTAGCATAGACTATTGGGATTTTGGCGGTATGGGGTCGGTTTCGTGGCAAAAAATCCGCCCACCCAGTCCATGCAGGGCCTGTCATAATGTATCACGTGGGGAAGCTCAATAATACCCCCGCCCCTAGCACAACGATAGTGCCCTAACCTGCCAACCACAACCAATGGCATTCTGGAAAAAGCATATCCTGCTTTAAGGTGCAGCAGATACGTTGTTCACATGCACTGACAGGAAAGGGTCAGCGACGGGGTGCTCGTCGTTTGTGAAGGCAGCGAGCACATGCGAGGCCCCTTACCCGAGGAGAGTAGCAGCGGAGGGGTGCGGGCTTGCTTTATATCAAGGCAGCTAAGGAAGACAGGCAACCCCTTCCCGAGAGAGTGTGCAGCAAGAGGGGGTGCGCTTTAGTAAGCATCTAAGAAAGCAGCGAAGGCGGGCCGCTTTACATGGTGTCAATACCTGAAAAAGAGGCAGTAAAGACCCGACTGAGCGATGGCATCCTATTTTGCAGCAAGGACATAGCTCTCTTGCAGCCATAGAACTTGAGGCAATTGAACGTATCAGATGTCAGCATCGGACCTTGCCCGTAACATCGTTCAGCGATCCATTAACAAAAGACTATAACAACAGATATAATACGTCCCAAATCAACCGGGCATCAGTTTTAGCAGTTTTCGCTCTCCCATTGACAGTTTGTACTTTTTGTTCCGTGTCCTTCGAATCTTATCAACCCGCGTTTGAAGGCATAGATAAAAATCCTGTCCGACTACACTAGATAGCTTGTGCAACAAAGCATGTTTCTTGCTTAATCACCTCATGTTTAGTAGTCCCTGAACTTAGGTGAAATCCATGTCCCGATACGAATTAGCCATAATCAGCAAGCATTTGTCAAGAACAGAGCGGATGGGCCTAAACCGACACTTAAACCTTATCTTCTTGCTGGTGTGCATAGCTTAACTAGTACATCACTTCGGTAGGACAACCATAGCTGTACAGCAAATAGCAAGTGCTAGGGCGACAAAGCGCGTGATCTGAACACTGAGAATAACCATCAAGCACTAAATCCATACCCTAATCGCTTTAAAGCAACTAGAGCTTGCTGGAAATACAGATGACTAGCAGCCATTCCCGTGAAGAAGATGAAGCCTGGTTAAGGTGCCTTTAAAAAGCAGCTGAGAAGAGCAGCATGCCCTTTTAATGCAGTACAGCATATGGTCAATACCTGAAGTTTAGGCAACAGCATGTTGCCATATCCTGATAATCATTAGCATTTAATTACACCTTTAGTAGCAAAATCTACATACAAGTTAAGTATCAAGCACATTACCAATACACTAGTTAGCTTAAGCAACAGCATATCACTGACTAAAACACAGCATGTTGGAAATGAGGCATACTAGCCGAGGATGTGTTTATTGAACCGTCTCCTCTAAGACTATAGTGAGGCCCTTAGCAGCAAGCCTGGCTTCCTATCCCACGGGTCCTTGAAACATGAGTTTAAAACAGCCTCAGCTGTGGTAAGTTTAAACCGGTACAGTTAGTATACCAGTGATGTCAAGAGTACAACCAATAAGCCTATGCTTACCGCATGCCTACAACCAACAGTGATCGAACCGAGCCTTAAACAAATGATAAGTATTTGACAGATAGGCATATGTGTTCCATACAGAGCGTTAGAGGCAAGGAGAATGAAATAAGAAGGTAGCAGGAAATGTGTCTTAATCTATTTATGGAGGGAAGCAGTCACCCAAGCGCACAGAGGGAACCAGAGGGCAAACTACTGTAGACCGGTATTGGTGGTTTGTGTTGGTTTGGTTTGATTAACACGGCTGCGTTGTACTGGCGCGTAGGGATATTGGAACTATCTTTAAAGCCCTTGTGTCCATGGTTGCTGCGGCTCAGAATTGCATAACCGTCCACTCAGCGTAGCACGAGAAGAGTGTTTAGTGTTTAGGTTTTTGGTAGAAATTAGCATAGCTTAGATCTCAGCCTAGTTGAAGCATGCTTAAGTTCAACGAGCATGCTATGATCACCGCTATATGTTTCTCATTTGACTCCTATGCTCACATTACTCATCATGATCTAATATGCAAGCGTCAGGCAAAGATGAGCTCTATAATGCATCCAGCAGGGGAAGCACACGACTGAGGAAATACAGTCGATGACGGCATATGATTGTACATTCTTATTGATGTAGTTGAAGCCATTAGTCGCGATAACGCCGGTGCTTCGGACAGCAGCGTAAAGCAAGCGCGCACCCTCAGCACAGCGATTGAAACGCTAACCTAGAGAATAAACAACCGTACATTGAGATATGCCGCGGAATACGCGAACCCCATTTGAAACACATCCACGAGAATGAAGTGTATGCGAGATTAAGACTGTTGTTCTCAGTGGTCGCTTAACTATCGTGCCGGGTGGTCGCAGCGGCGAGTTACGTGCTCGATGACTACTTGCTGTTGGTAGGCAAGCGGTATATGCCCAGTGATGGCTACATGGCCTCTAGCAATATGGCTTGTTTCAATTAGCCAACCAGGGGAATATAGCACAGCGATTGCTTAAAAGCAGCGAGCACTTATCGGTGATATGTCTGGAGCTTGCCCTGATGTTCTGATACACCGGCTGGCAGGGAGACAGGGTGTGAAGTTGCGAGGCAGCTATCTTATGGGGCAATAACACACAGTCAGGGCGTAAGAAGCTGAGAAGGGTAAGACTGTACTGACAGCGTGGAGATGAGGACAGGAGTCCGTGGGGTCGATAGGTTGCTTAGTTGCCTTAAGGGTGAAGTGGAGCGAGCGGCGCATGCTGGGCAAGCGTGCGTGTGACTCAGGTGCCTCCAGAGAGCTAATGCTAAATCTTAATTTATAATTGTAACAGGTGCTTACGAAGAACCAGTGTAGAACGTGCATGATGCCAGTATGCAAGGCTTTTATTCGAGAAGACAGAGACTGGGTCTCTAATCTAGGCAAGGGGTCGAGACAAGGACAAAGCAGGTTATGGGCGGAGCTAGCATACCCAATAGAATCTCGTAGTGTGGGCTAGCGCAGTTCGAGGGGCTAGTCGGGGTGAGGCAGACAGGAAGCACAGGTGGGCCGAGACTGAGAGGGATACATCTCAGGTAACATCAAAGGACTCAAAACCGAGAAAACGCGACAGCGGTATAGCCAGAAGGCAAGATGAAACCCGGGAGAGTGACACGAACGAGGAAAACGTAAGCGTCTACGCAAGTAACGGTGCGGGTCTGTTAAATGAAGATGATGGTTGAGAAGTAGAAGTGATAATAGTGAGTGATGATGTGAAACAGCTGTTGGCGGTGTGGTTGCAATCAGTGAAAACAGCTGTTGTGCAATCCTTGCGGAGGTGCAATCTAGTGCACTTATAATGGATGGGATATGTATGTCCGATGATAAGCAACAGAGGCGTGTAGTGCAGAGAGTCAGTAATGAAAAGGTGGTACCTCGTGATTTTAAGCAGACAGAATGTGATCATGACCGGGATTCGTGACAGACCTCCGCCCCAAGGAGGTGCTTCAGATTGCTGCACAACACTTTACTATTTCTGGAGGGTGTGGAGGTTGTGGGTGTGGGTGGGGGGGGGAAAAAGGGGGCCCCCGGAACAGGGTGAGGGATAACCAGCGTGAGTAGAGAGCCAGGTTAATGGCCGACCGTGACCGTTGTAGCAGTAGAACCACCCAGTAGTCCAGACATGCATCAGAAGACCGACCAGCCTGCTGGAGTCATAGGACCACCAGACGCCCAGACAGTAACCACACGCCGGCAGAAACCACCCACGGCGGAGCAGAAACCACCATGACATACAGTAAAGACCACACAGGGCGGAGCGAGGACCACCATGTGCAGAGCAGAGTACCACCAATCCGGACAGACCACCACTGCGGAGCAGAACAGTACCTCCCGGCAGGGCCCCCACCTATCAGGGATACCATGGGCGGGAGCACTTAATAGCTCAAAGCAGGAGACAGACACACGACAGAGCGTTGTGTGACAGATAAGTGTCTGTGTGGATTCTGGGGGGCAGGCTCCCTCCTTGGCTGGGTCCGGGAGGACAAAGTTCTACAAACAACAGCGTCCTTTCAGACAACAAAGGCACACAAAGAAATTCACAAACTCCGTCCACATCGCATGGACAGGACGATCAGTTGATGTTCGCAAACTGGCTCTATAGCGTGACAGGACGAACATGGATTTTGGCAAACCTTTACAGTGGTGGGTGGGTGGACCGAGATTTGCTATGGCTGCCTCCCTTGGCGCGGAAGCGTACAAGCAAGAGTGTTCCTCGAATGTGCCGTCCGTTGGCCAGAACGAGACTTGTTAGAGTCTGCATAGGTGTGCCATGAGGCGGCCCTCCTTGGCCGAACAGAACGGAGCAAGAGAGTTCCATTCAGGCGGCCTCCTGTGGCGTGGACAGGAACATGGCAGGAGAGTTCATAAACGTCCTCCTTGCCGGGAACAGGACAGGCAGAAAGTGCCGTTGCTGCGCGCCCAGCCGGCAACCCGATAGGAACTGAGGCAAGTGTCTCTATCTCGGGAGGTTCTGCAGCATGCACCGTCACCTCTGAAGAGACTGCAGTGGGTATCATGGTCTCTGGGAGCACAGCAGCGGGCACCGCTCCCTCGGGAGGTTCTGCAGCGTAAGCCTCCACCTATGGAGATGTTGTAGCCGGTGCCGCTGCCTCTACCAAATCGGCGGTGGAGTATGCGGCCCAGATGCACCATAAAGCGATCCCCATTGTGGGAAGCGCTACAGACAGAGGAATTAGTTCAGAAGCTGGAGGGCTTGAGAGCACTGGTTTATGGATGCCAGCTGCACGTGCCGACACCAGCGTTGGGTCCTCCACGCTGGAAGCCAGTCTGGGATACTGAAGAACAGTCCTTGATCTGGGTGCAACAGACAGGAAGTGACAGAATTTTGAGCAAACAGACGTGAGTGACGTGACTCTGGATGATCAGCTGTGACGTGACGTGGCTCTGGACAAACAGCTGAGACGTGACGAGACTCTGGCAGATCAGCTGAGACTTGATCTGCCTCACGAAGAACAGCAGTAACTTGACTGGCCTCATGAAGATCTGTGGTGACTTGACTAGACTCATAATAATGAACTGTGACTTGACCTGACTCATGATGATCAACCGTGATTTGACTGAACTCAGGGAGATCAGCTGTGACTTTATGGACTCATTAGCTCAAATGTGATTAGTAGACCGACTCAAGTACGATCAGTTTGACTTGACTGAACTCGGAAGAACGACTGTGACTAGACTGACTCCGGAATGAATCAGGGTGACCTGACTTGACTCATGATAATGAACTGTAACTTGACTTGACTCATTATTATCAACTGTGACTAACACTCGACTCAGGAAGATCAACTGTGACTAAACTTGACTCAGGAAGATCAGCTGTGACTAGACTTGACTCATGACGATCAACAGTGACTAGACTTGACTCCTGCCGATCAATCTGTGGACTTGCCTATACACAAGAGTATCACTGTATTTGGACCAGACTCACGAAGATCTACTGTGAGTTGACTTGACTCAGGAGGATCAATGGTGACTTGACGGGACTCAAGATGGGCTGCTGTGACATGAATGGGTGCTGTTGTATCCGCCATCTTGTGAGCGTGCTTCCCGCTTTCGTCCAGCCAGTTTGTGCGCGTGCTCTTATGTGTGCCGCTATTACATGAGTGAAGTGCGGAATCTGCTCTCCGCGATACCCACGAGTGACGCTGACCAACCGTCAACAAAGCATATCCATGACACTGCTAAAGATGAACTGGCCCTCGTGAATGAGTTTGGATTTTAATGGTTGATTAATGCCCTCTATTAAAGTCTATCAAAACACAGTCCGGCAGATCTGAATAATGAGCGATGGCTAAATATTCTTGAATATAGCCCTCCAGCGATCGTGTGCCCTGTCTAAGGGCTAACAATATTCTTCCTGTATCCATACGTGACCAATGTCCATCCGAGAAGCTGCTGGATCCTTGTGTGGCTGAGTATTCTGTAATGCGGCTGACGAGACGAGAGGCGTGCGGATCCATATGCAAACTTTTATTTAGGAGAAGACCGGACGTGGTCATAACAGGCAGCGACAAAGGCAAACAGGTAAATGGCGGGCAAAACACAAGAATAGTCCTAGTCTAGTTATATAGCGAGGTCGACGATCGGTCGACGAGAAGCACAGGGTCGAGACTAGAGGGATAACCCAGGGAGACATTCAAAGATCATAACCTGATGAACCAACGGCAAGGCAAAACAAGGAAACCCGGGAAGGAAACAGGAACTAGGAAAACTAACTGGCTAAGCAATACTCGGCAGTGAATGGTAGTTTGAGTGAGTGATATATAGTGAGTGAGTGAGGTGAAACAGCTGTGTGCAATCAGTGAAAACAGCTGTGTGCAATCCGTGCTGAGTGCAATCAGTGAAATGAATGATGGGAAATGCAGTCCAGGGTGATATGTAACAGTCTGTGTAGTGCGAGAGTCAGTGTAATGGAAAGGGTGACCTCTGATGGTAAGCAGACGGAAGTTCATGGACCGGATTCGTGACAATAATGATGAAAGTGTTTATGCTGAGTTTGTTTTATGTTGAGTTTTCCGGACGCATAAGATGTTTATACTCAGAAAATTTGGAAATGTTGTTTTGATTTTTTTTTTTGCGTTGGAACCCCCAAGCACAAAAACTCTGTCTGTAATCTAAAGAGGACCTCAGGCTAACCAAACAAGTGAGGCGGTAAAATTTGAAGAGCTGTTTTTTTATTCATGCATTCAGTTCTTCCACTCCACTGGTTGCTGTTGACACCTGACCTACCAGATTTCCCTTGTGTCTTCTTGATTTTTGTTAGTGGGTTCCTTACACTGTGTGGAAATCTTAGCAATGTTCATTGATTAAAATTATGTTTACTGGTAAATTTAACAAGCTTTGCTTCTTGCTGAGTTTATGCAGGTTGGTCTTTATCACTGATACTGGACCCTGCAGGGTGCTAGTATGAAATTAAGTGGAAGTTTACAAGACCACTGTGTCGATACAGGATTTGAGGATGAAGAGAAGGGAGGAATCTGTTCTTTGGCATACTAACACACTCATTTTAGTGTCTTCTCAAAAAGCTAGCACTTATTGAGCAAAACTCATTTTTTATGTCTTGATTTAGATGAAATATCAGTGAATATTTCTACCTTCCTTCTGATAGCAACAGCTAGCTGCTGATGTTGCATTTGGTGGGCGAATAAAAACCACAAAGTTGAATGCATTTCCAGTCAGGTGTGTAACCCAGTTTGGACTGAGGCTGTAGGTAATATCTTTGATGAAAACTGTTTTCTTTGATTTTTTTTTCCAGAGCTCTTTCTCGGCATGACAGAGCGGGTCAACAACAGCTGCAGGGATTCTTCTTAATTATAAAAAAAAACATGCTGTTTGAAGGGAGCGGGAATAAGAAAGAAAAATACTTCAGGTCTTGCCTACAGTGCATACTGATACAATTTTCATAGTAATGAGTCCTGGATGGTATTCTCCACGGTAAAGGTGAAATTATGAAAGGATAAGTGGGGGAGGGCAGACAGTGTGAGGAGGGGAAGAGTCTTAATTAATCTTGCAGTTTGCTCAAAGGATGAGGGTCACATCACATACATCCGATAACAGATATATCTGAATTTCATTCGAATGGGAGGAAGTGGCTCTGCGGTTTTTAAGAATGCGAGTTGTTTTCACGACAGCAAACAGACACAAATCTTTTGATGGCTTATTGAATCAACAACAATGTGTTGCAATGTGCATTAAACTTGAAATTTCTTTTCAGATAACAGTATACATGGTAAGTATTGTAAAAACATAATTCACAGTCACTGTGTGGATGAAATTACTGTTTACGAACAAGTGCTCAGCACTTCTTGGTTCATCTGGCACCCAGAAAAGGGGCCATTTTAGATTAGCACTTCATTCAATTTGAATAAAAAGTGCTGTGTGTAAGGATGAAACACCCATTTAAAAAAAAAATTGTTGTAAATTTGTGTTTTCTTAAATTTCCATCTGGATTACTGGACAAACTCATGATTTTACACAAATTATTAGAATGATAATTTACAGACCTTGGCCATCATGAGGGCCTCTGCTCTAATACCAGATGTTTTGCATTTCTCCAAGGCACCTCACATACCCTAAAGTTGCAAATAATTAATTTTATTTTGTAAAGCACAACTGAAGTGAGAAATATAAGGCCAAATACATTACTATTGATTATTTAATGGGACCCAATCTCATAATTTCGAATAATACTGTGATTTATGTGGTCCATCGTGTATTTAAGTTTTTTCTATTATTAATTTCTAAATACCACATTTCTGAGGGTTAAGAAATATTGTATTATACGTTTTATGTATTTAATAACCTTACATGTCCCATAAATTAAAGTACAGAAGTGTAATGAATCATTTTTAAGTGAAGTTTATATTTGTATTTATGTTTAAGATTTAAGTTGAAGGGGACATCGGATGCAAAATTCACTTCTACATGGTGTTTGCTCTTAAATGTGTCTTGGATGTGTACACAGACCCTATAATCATAAAATCCACCCAGTGCTTTTTTTTTTTAAAAATCCCCACAATTCATAAGCACTTTCTCAGATCAAGCTGTTCACAGATTCATGGCAAAGTGATGTCACTTTGCACAGGCCCATCCCTGCTGTTTTAGCATAGACCCACCTTGATTGAGCTGTACAAAGTCAGCCATTGTTTCGACGCCGGAGCAGGTGTAGACAAGAATGCCTCCTAAGCGATTGAGGTGTTTTGTTGTTGGGTGTAAGAATAAACATAGCAGTCGTCATTTACTCTCGACATCTGAAGATGCATTGGATTACTTTTGTTTTTGAAGGGAATGCACCCCATGTACAAAAACATAGGTTTTGAGCTTGTATACATACCTACGTATAAACAATGAGACCAGGCACCTTACAATTTACACATTTATATTTTAAAACAAATCAGCATGATAATCTGAATTACAATCTGATGCGCATTTGTGAATTCCAAAATGCTTCCAGTTACCAGTTAGTGCCATTAGTGCTAATGTGATGCAGCTACTCAGCTACTAGTTTTTGATCAAAGACGTTGATATTAAAGCCTTTTTTCAGAGAGATTTATGAGCAATTTTACAGTTCTGTGACTCATTAGCTTACATGCATTCAGAAGTTCTAAATTGCTAAAGAATTAAGTGCAGTGCTTATACTTTGTGTTTTCAGTCTGATCGCCTTCAGGTCCGAGAACTCCTGCTATGAGAAGAGCATAATGAGGCAGGAGATGGTTGATCGATGGGCTTAGTTTAATGTGAAAATGTAATGGCTTGGGCGCTGTAGCTCTTCTCTATATATATTGTGCTGTGACATGCTGTAAATTGAAGTCGCATGGCTATTCAGCTAGAGCAAGTATCATATACTGTGAGGATTCAGAGGAGCTACTGTATATGCCTTCACTGACATGAAACAATACATGCAACTTCAACTACACTCTTAAAAATGAAGGTGCTTCAAAAGGTTCTTCAAGCGATGTGCCATAGAAGAACCATTTTTGGTTCCACAAAGAACCATTCAGTCAAAGGTTCTTTAAAGAACCATCTCTTTATTATGTTTTTGTAATCTGAAGAACCTTCTTTCGCCACAAATAACCTTCTGTCAAACAGAAAGGTTCTTCAGATGTTATAGGTTCTTTATGGAACCATTTAGACAAAAAGGTTAATCTATGGCATTGTGAAGCACCTTTATTTTTTAGAGCGTAAGAACAGGAATCATCAGGGATTTACCAATATTGTGTTTTTGGTTTATATAAAGCATAAAATAGGCACACAAGATAAAGAGAAAGGACATATTATGATCTATTGATTCCCCCTCCCATCCCCCACCATCATTAGTATTTTTACACATCAGTTAATTATAGGGGAGACAGGGGTTGGTTTCCACATGAGGAAGCTAAAGGCTATATGCTTGCATGGTTTTAAGCAGTGGCTTTGCATGTGTGGTTCAATACAGTTTTAATGTATTATGATGATTTTTGTGAATTTTGTCCTTCAAACTAAAATGCCAATATCAATATATTTTTTGTAACAACTCTTGCGTAAACACAAACCCACCCATTACTGTATATTTTAACCAAACTGTTGAACTGTGTTCTTATAGGTCAAGGGTGTTTTAGCCAAATCAGTGGGTTGATATATGTTTTTATTCTAGGTTTCATCATTACTGAGAATAGTCAGCATGTGGTGGATTAATTATACTCCCCACTCCCTGGCAATAACAGTTGAACAGTGTAGTAGTAACCAAGACTTTAATTTGTGCTTGTAATTTTTTTATATACTGGTTTGATTAAACATACATTGACATTCAAGAACATGCATTCTGTTTTATTTGAATGTGAATGTAACATTTTACTTGAATGTGGATTGTACAGTTGTACAGGCTTTATTAAAATCCATCATTCAGAGAACATTTACCAAGATAATAATTTTAATAAGCTACTGCTCTACTACAAACAGCCATATCACCCTGCAGCCCAAGACTGGTTGCCCACTGAAGCTAAGCAGGGTTGAGCCTGGTCAGTACCTGGATGGGAGACCTCCTGGGAAAACTAGGTTGCTGCTGGAAGAGGTGTTAGTGAGACCAGCAGGGGGTGCTCACCCTGTGGTCTGTGTGGGTCCTAACGTCCCAGTATAGTGACGGGGACACTAGACTGTAAAACGCACCATCCTTCGGATGAGATTTTAAACCAAGTCTGACTCTCTGGGGTCTTAAATTCCTGGCACTTCTTGTAAAGATTAGGGGTGTATTCCCAGTGTCCTGGCCGAATTCCCTCCACTGGCCCTTGTCAATCATGGCCTCCTAATAATCCCCATCCACTGAATTGGCTCTACTGTATCTCTCTCTCTCCTCTCCACCTGTAGCTTGTGGCTGGTGATCGCAACTTGCCGTTGTGCTGTGATACAAGGCCGCATTCAAGTGGATGCTGCACACTGGTGGTGGTTGAGGAGAGACCCCCCCCATATGATTGTAAAGCGCTTTGGGTGTACAGCAATACACAGTGAACGTGCTATATAAATGCCTCGTTCATTTATATTCATCACCAACACTTTAAAAATGTAAAAAACTTGTGGCTGCATAGTAATTGTTTGTTTTATATATATTGCTTCTCTTTTGTTTTGCACTTAACATTTGATCCTTATTACATGCTAATTATTTTGATGAACTAAATCTGAAACCCTAGGCATCACACAGTTATCCGTACATCCTGCGTGGAGGGATAATTTATAACCTTACAGCCGACATGAGTTTTTATGTGCTGAGATCTACTTTTTTTTCCTCTGGAAATTTGGCTGGAAGGCTTGATAGACTTCAAATGAAAGTGAAAAAGGTGAAAGTGACATGACGCATAGCCAAGTATGGCTTCCATACTTGGAATTTGTGCTCTGCATTTAACCCATCCAAGTCCACACACACACGGTGAACAGTCTGATCACACACCTGGAGCAGTGGACATTTTTGCCGCAGCTCCCTGAGAGCAGTTGGGGGTTCAGTGCCTTGCTCAAGGGTCTCAATTCAGTCGTGATATTGAGAGCGTTGTACATTCACTCCCCCCACCTACAATCCCTGCCAGTACCGAGAGTCACCTGCAACCTTTGGGTTACAAGTCCGACTCTCTAACCATTAGGCCACAACTACCCCACCTTAGCTTGGTGCCAGAGGGGAGGCTCTTTAATAACACTTCTCTGAGTGGTTCTTTCTCTGTGCATTGTTTAGAAATTAAGCTGAATGCTGTGTTTTCAGTAACACTTCATTTTGTTCCTCTAGGCACTGATAGAATCATACATGCTTGACCATGATCATGATCGTAACCATGATCATGCCACAGTCAATGCACTGTAGAGAATGCACTACAATAAAAAGGATAATAATAGTAAAAAGGGCATTTTTGTTGCTTTATAAATATTAATTGTTAAAATCAACAAAAAGTGCCTCAAATAATGTAGGTAATGAAACAGACAGAGCATAAACAGCATAACTTGTTTCACAAAAGCACTCCTCAAGGCTATAGGCTCAACAAAAGAGCAGAGCATTGTCGTTTCACAATTATGTTAGCAGCTCCAGCATTTCTGGGGCCTCTGAAGCATCATAATAAATAAAAGACTGAATAAAATCAAAATAAATGATTGTAGTGTTCTAAGTCAAGCATGAAAGCGAGATAAACATGTTCTGTTTAGAATGTTAATTGTGAGTTTGTAATAATTCCATACATATTAATGTGCTCATTAGCAGGTGTCAGCCCCATCATGCTCTTGTACGTTGCTGACTCTGCCGTGCCTTTGATGAGCTTGTTAATGGAATCAAAATGAGTCGAATGAAAGGTGTGGTGGATGACCAAATGTTTCTTAAAGTTATAGTGGATATTCACAGACCACAGGCCTGTTAAAAACTAATATTTGTGACAAACGTCCTCAGTAGTCTTCATTATGCATTTAGGATTGTGTCAGGAGCCATCAGCCCACTGAGACGGACTACAAAGAGCATATGCATGGACAGATCATCAGATGAGTTAAGAAACATCACATTATCAGTCCCAATACTCTTGTGGCCCAATCTGGGCTGCTCGCGGCTAGTATATTAATTAATTTTATGATGAAACCTGTTGCAAATATACATAAAAAAAGGACTTCATCTGAACGAAGCAAAATGCAATTAAAGACCTTCAATAATGAACATCTAATCTTATAATTACCTTTATTATAATAGTACTGAAGGAACAAATTTATAAGAAAGCACTGTACATTAAGCTGATATTACGCACAGCTCCTTATTTAAATCAAAAGGAGCAATTATGTCATTGAGTGATGACTCATTAACTCCCCTTTTAAAAGCCTTCCCAACATTAAATGTGAGAGTCTGCTTTTATTCAAGGCCCCGTGTTCAAAATAGTCCTGTTACACGCTAAGACCATCTGACAAAGCCAGCTCTCTTCTCATGAAATTTGGTATTCAGGAATCAAGAATCAGCTTGCAATATGAAAAAGAAAAAAGAAAAAAGAAAAAAAAAAACAATAGTCCCAAAGCTTCTTTCATGGTTGCGTGGGAGAGGTATTGAAAATATGGCTATGTTTGGATTTCAGAAGAGGCTCATTACATTTTGTTAATCAAGAAGCAACCTTTTGCCAGATACCAAAAAAAAAGAAAAGAAAATCTAAACAGCGCTAAATGATTTTCACAGTTTGCTTCCTTCTGCCTGATGACGTAACGATTCTCTACATTCTCTTTCGAGAATGCAAACACATTCTATTCTATTCAGTGCACACAATATATTTTCGACCTTCGCTTAGCACGGGTTTGCTAAACTTATGATGGTGTTAGCAAAACATTCAAAGTGATTTGAAGTTGAAATCGAAAGGCCTAGGAAAAAAGCGTACGTGTGCAACATTTCAGCTCTTCCCTAAATAGGACCTGATGTGATGCCATCCTGTGCAACTGAACATTAAATTCCATCCCAATTCTACGAATTCATTTTCTCTCTCTCTGTTTGTGGGAGTCTGGGCTCCATGCAGAGCAAAAATCAATTTGCCATCTCGGATTGTCATATTCCCTCTCACCTACCCGTCTGCCCGCAATTATTGTCTCACAGCCACTTCTTGCAGAGAAAGGGTCCCCTGAGTGGCAATCCATTTTTTTATAAGCAGACATGCACAAGGCCCTACGCACAGAAATGCACAGCTCCACTGGAGATTAGAGGTGGCTTGTGGGGCTTGTGGTGACCCTAGCTTATGAAAGATATAGGTATAGGGGGACAGATGTGATGAGTGAGGGTGAGTTGGCTGGGATCTTTCCTCACAGAGCATTAACAATGTGCAGAGGACAATCGTATGTATGCTACAACAGATACAAGTGTCATCTGCACCTACAATATCACACTAGTTGCACTTTATGGGTGACAAGTAAAAAATAAATATGACAAATGGAAAAGAAGATGCATTCAAATTTTTTTACATATATTTTAAAATCAAAAGTATTCCTGTGATGGCAAAACTGAACTTTCAGCAGCTCCAATCTTCAGTGTCACATGAATCTTCAGAAATAATTCTAATATGCTGATTTTGGTGCTCAAGAAATATATAATATGTATAGATCTACTAATATTCTCTATCTATATATATATTAAATATTAATATGACAAAACTGCTTTAATATTTTGTGAGACTGATATATTTTTGTTCTGAATTATTCCTTGATCATACAAGTTCAAAAGAACAGCATTTATTGAAAATCGATTTGTACATTATAAATGTCTTACTGTAAGTTTATGCATTCTTGCTGAATGAAATTAATTCCTTAAATAAATAAATCAGGGCTCCCAAACCTGAAGAAATCCATATGATTTTAGACCTGAAACAACATAAACTACCAAATTTTGCTGCAAGTTTGATTGCAACATATAATCATGCTGTTAATAGTGTTCATCATCTGTTTGACTACTTCTTTAATTGATTTTTCCATAAATTTCTGCCATATGTACATAAACTGAAAGTCACCACTGATAAGCTACCACTAAATATTGTAGAAACATAATTTTCCTGTAAGCTGCTTTGCAACATTGGTATATCGAAAAGTGCTATCAAATAACTTGAATTGAATGAACTGAATAGACAAATTTTGTAATTAGAAACTGTCCATTTGTAGCATCTGGACCAACCAGACACACTATTTTTGTTTTGTTATATTTAACAAATACTTTGTAACACTCCTCAGTTAACAAGCCATATGAGGACGTGTGGACCCTTCCCCCGAAATGCGTAACCCCTCAGGAGGGCAGAACAGGCCTCTGATTCCATGGCAAGAGAGAAACTCTCACTGCATTTTCCATAGCAAGACGCAAAATGCACAGTAGAAATGGACTTTTCTAATAATTAATTCATAGGAAAAAATTTCTTTGAATGAACACACATATTCTACAGGTCATGGTGTATGTTGTCTTTGATATTTTTAGACTGTTTTATGCAGCTTATGAGGAACCACTCGTCCGGTCAATCTTTCCTCTATATAATCCTACCAAGCTTAGTCTTTGAATTCACCTTCTGATGATGTAAACAAGAGTGTATATTATATGTTGGTATTTAGGCAATATATTAGTGTCCTGAGAATTTTTAGTAATTTCGATTCAAGTTCCATTTGTAAATTACCATTCCCTCACACAAAGGGTCATAAAAACTTCCCCAGTATCTCAAAACTCCCACTTTGGATTCCGGCCTTTCTCATTGGACAAGCCCAGCTTGAGAGGCGGGAAACTTCTCCGACCTTAAACGCCTCTCACTAGGGACCCACCCAGAGTCGGTGGTTCTGTTAGGTTCTGAGAAGATGTGAGCTCCAATGCTCAAGGACATCCTAAGTTTTTGTGCCAGGCCTTTGGCCTTGTCTTCTCCATTCAACAAAATTCTCTGACTCAAACTGGTTCTTTCCATCAACCAACTTCAGCAAAGATCAATTGGAACGTTTCAGATTGCATCAAGCCTTTCTTTCAGACAGACAAGACGTGCAAGTATCAAAGTTTGTTTTATTAATTGATACATTAGGTATCATCTGCACCTTTTTACTAGAGCTGTAGTCAAGTCCAGCTTTGTCGAGTCCAAGACAAGTCCAAGACCAGGACTAGTCGAGATGAGTCAAGAGTCCAAAGAGGTTTGAGTCCAAGTCAAGTCCAAAAGTTTCGAGTTCAACATATCGCCTATTCTAAGAAATTCATTTTACATTATTATTTGTAATGATCAAAAAGCATGTGCAAAGTAACAACTCTGTAGGACAAGGGTCTCCTAACTAGATCCTGGATGGCCAATGCCCTGCAGAGTTTAGCTCCAACTGGCTTTAACACACCTATCCTATTATAGCAGACATATCCACACTGATTTGCATTGATTTTGCCTTTCTAATAGTCCTGCACAATATGAGGAAATTCTGCTATGTGTGATAAAAGTGGAGTTTTTTTTTTGGCATGAAATTCTGTGTAGAATAAATGATAATTAACTGTGGCAATTAGGGCAACAAATGAAAAACTAAATATAGTTTTTTTTTGTGTTTTTACAGCGTTGAGCATACAACAACCAATAACTCGTTCCATTGATGTATTATTCAATGGTCAAGCAAAGGTCCTTCAAGATCATCACTGGAAACCCAGAGTTTTGTTTAGTGTGAAGTCTGCCCTCTGGCGCTAAATCCACCAACTCTGCTATATTATAGCACCCATTTTTATCTGCTATTTGCCCATATGCGAATAACATGTTCAAACCATGAGAAAAACGTACTGCGCCATGGTACCACAGTAATACCCATTCTCTCAAGAAAAAACTCTTAGTCTTGAGCGCCAATGGAGAAAAACTAACTTGGAAGTTATTAGAATTGCGTGGAAAAACAGTATGACCAGCTATAGACAGGCTCTAAAAGCTAACAGAGCTGAGCATATCCACAAACTCATAGAAAAAAACCAAAACAATCCTAGGTTTTTATTTAGCACAGTGCCTAGATTAACAAATAACCAGACGCCACCCGATCTAAATATTCTCTCACAGTTTAGTAGTAATGACTTTATGAATTTCTTCTCTGGTAAAATAGATAACATCAGAAATATAATAAAAAATGTTGATTCTACAGCGTATAATACTTTAGCCTCATTCATCGCACCAAAAGATAAACTTCAGTGCTTTACAACTATAGGACAGGAAGAGCTAAATAAACTTATCACTGCATCTAAACCAACAACATGCCTGTTAGATCCTGTACCCACTAAATTATTGAAAGAGTTGTTACCTGTAGCAGAAGAACCGCTTCTCAATATTATTAATGCATCGTTGTCTTTAGGTCACTTCCCGAAACCATTCAAGCTGGCTTTTATTAAGCCTCTTATTAAGAAACCACGACTAGATCCTAGTGAACTGGCTAATTACAGACCCATCTCAAATCTTCCTTTTTTGTCTAAAATTTTAGAAAAAGTTGTGTTTGCTCAGTTGTGCTCCTTCCTGCAAAAAAAAAGATCTATATTAAGAATTTCAGTCAGGTTTCAGGCCCACCATAGCACAGAAACTGCACTTGTTAAAATTACAAATGACTTGCTTCTTGCGTCAGACCAAGGCTGTGTCTCATTGCTAGTTTTACTTGATCTTAGTGCTGCGTTTGACACTATAGATGTCATTGACATACTCATAGATCGATTACAAACTATACAGGTATTCAAGGGCAGGCTTAAGATGGTTCAGATCCTACCTGTCGATCGCTACTCACCTTGTCATTTAAATGGTGAGTCATCTCAAATATCACCAGTAAAATATGGATTGCCACAAGGATCTGTCCTAGGTCCTTTGCTATTTTCGATATACATGTTGCCCTTGGTAATATAATTAGAAAATACGGGATTAGTTTCCACTGTTATACCGATGATACTCAACTATATATCTCAACAAGACCAGATGAAACTTCTAAATTATCTAAGCTAACAGAGTGTGTTAAAAATTTAAAAGATTGGATGACCAATAATTTTCTCCTATTAAATTCTGATAAGACAGAGATATTACTTATTGGACCAAAGACAGTACACAGAATCTCTTGGATTATAATTTGCAACTAGACAGATGTACTGTTCCTCTACAGTCAAAATCTGGGTGTTATATTAGATAGCAACTTGTCTTTTGAAAAGCATATTTCCCATGTTACAAAAACAGCAATCTTCCATCTTAGAAACATTGCCAAGTTACGAAACATGATACCTGTTTCTGATGCAGAAAAGCTAGTTCATGCATTCATGACCTCTAGACTGGACTATTGTAATGCACTGCTAGCTGGTTGTCCTGCATCTTCAATAAACAAGCTACAGATAGACCAAAATGCAGCGGCTAGAGTCCTTAAAATATGATCATATTACCCCAATTTAACAGTCTCTGCACTGGCTACCTATTAAATTCAGTATCAGTTACAAAATATTATTACTTGCCTATAAGGCCCTTTAATGGGTTAGCTCCTGCATACCTACCTAGTCTTCTAACCACGCTACAATCCATCACGCTCCCTAAGGTCGCAAAATTCTGGACTTTTGGTAGTACCTAGGATAGCAAAGTCCACTAAAGGAGGTAGAGCTTTTTCGCATTTGGCTCCCAAACTCTGGAATAGCCTTCCTGATAAATGTTCTGGGATCAGACACACTCTCTCTGTTTAAATCAAGATTAAAGACACATCTCTTTAGCCAAGCATTCAAATAATGCATCTCAAATCTTGTACTGCAGTTATATCTGATAAAATGCACATTATTATTCCTTAGCTTGGGTTAAACAAATCAATTTTGCTTTGTTGGAACAGCATACTACGTATTATTTTGATTTGTTTCTCTTCTTGTCTTTTGCCACGGGAGGTAACTAGGATTTACACAAGCTTCAATCTGGATCCAGAACACCTGTGAAGAGATGATGCAAGCCCTCAGAGGACATCAGATGATGCCAAACTGAAACAACAAACTACCAAATTTTGCTACAAGTTTAATCGCAACATATAATCATTGCCGTTAATAGTGTTCATCGTCTGTTTTATCACGTCTTAAATTGATTTTTCCGTACTACTGGTTCATCTGGTCAGAGGAGAACTGACCCCCCAACTGAGCCTGGTTTCTCCCAAAGTTTTTTTTCTCCATTTCTGTCACTGATGGATTTTGGTTCCTTGCCGCTGTCGCCTCAGGCTTGCTTAGTTTGGGACACTTCATTTCCAGCGATATCGTTAACATGATTGCAAAGATACTATTTAAAATGAGCTGGATGTTGACATCACTGAATCAACAATGAACTGACTTTAACGGAAAAATGAGTGTTTCTATCTCACTTGCAATTATTGACACTATTTTCCTATTAATGCTGTTCAGTTGCTTTGACAAATCTGTATTGTTAAAAGCGCTATATACATAAAGGTGACTTGACTTGACTTACTATACTGCAATGCAATGAAATAGATTCATCTTTCGCCCTATTTGCGACCTCCAAAAGGTCGGTACACTTTAACTATGTGACAAGTGACCCCTATTGTAATGTATTAACTAACATGAAAAAACAATTAACAATATATTTATTACATTATTTATTTTTGTCTTTGTTAACATTGTTTAATAAAAATACAGTTGTTCATTCATTATTTGTTCATGTTAGTTCACAGTGCATAAACAAATGTTAACAAACACAACTTTTGATTTCAATAATACATTAGTAAATGCTGAAATTAAAGTTACGGAATTAATGTTTAGAAGAATTTTTCATTGGCAGTTTATGTTAACTAATGTTAACTAATGGACCTTATTGTAAAGTGTTACCAAAGAGTCAAATATAAAGGCTAATTCTTATGTTCAGGATGCCTTCCGGCATAACTTACCTCTCTTTGTGGTGTCTTTGCAGGGGCCTTACGAAATTAGATGTTGTCCCACATGTTTCTGCAATAGTTTTGTTGCAAAATATGCAGTTGGCCTTGTGTTTCTTCTTCTTCCATGCCCCGTCGAATAATTCTCTGTGGTTTGTAAAACCATACTGCATGTCATGTGACAAGAATCAACCAATCAGATTCATCCTTTCAGTAACAAAATTGAAAGCTAAGCCAATATGGACAAAGAGCTGATCATAGCTGTACAAGGATAGACATTTTTTAAAATAAATTTAGTAGCAGAGCTACTGCAAGGGATTTTTAGTGCTGGAAATCCATTTATCCTTTGTTGAAACTTCCACATAGATGTGGAGAGTGCAGGTCATGGTTGCTTAGCATCGGCAGACGCAACGGGAGCGCACGCATAGAGCGCAGGTTACAGAGTGCTTTGGAAAGAAGGAGAAAACGGCGTTTTCCACGCGTTTTCAGGCGCGATATGCAAATGTGGTTTTGTTTTGAAGGAGGAAAAAAGCATATTGCTGGACTTGGTCGAGACCAACGAGAACATTTGGCGAGTCCAATAACCAAGTCCGAGGCAAGTCCAAGTGCAAACACCAACGAGTCCGAGACAAGTCCGAAGACGATAGAAACATGTCTCGAGTCCGACTCCAGTCCCTACCTTTTTACAAAGGTGTGTTTGAACAAAGAATCTGATGTTTCCCTCAGGTGTAAATCTGCTGAATATGCAAATTGTAGCGTCTGCGTAGAATCATGCATGATCTTTGGTTTTTATGGCTTAAGAGACCCTTTTAGTCTTTTGACATTTGCATATAAATTATAGTTCTGGTCAGAGACTTTACGTTCGTATTTGGGTTTTAAATTGCCAGATGGTTCTTCACCGTCAAGAAGATTCGAACCAGCCCCCACTATCATCTACCCCCAATCTGATTTCAAACACATTCCCAAAGAGCTGTAAATGGCCAAACTAACACACACACACAAACTAACACACACACACACACACATAAAGACATTTCTTTATTTTATACTATAATTAATCAGTTATAATTGTACCTGGTATATGCATGTGTTGTGTGTACGTTTCCCTATTAGATTAGCTGAGTTACCACTCGTTATTTGTATTATTTAACAGCATAAAACACGATATTCAGGTGTATGTATGTATCTTTGGTTTAATCTATTCCAAATGGTTGTTTCTTGGTATCAATGTTACCTGTTTTTCATTCCTCGGACAATGAGGTACAGTATGTGATTGTGAAATGCATCATATGACTCGTACGATATTTTGGGTTAAAACTAGAGAAATTCCAGATCTGCCATAAAACATGCAAATGAGCCATGAACAAGAGACAAAGAAAGTTTCTCCCGCTCAGAATTCATGCCTCTTATTGGCCAGTCCATACAGAATAGGAATTCTCAAAAGCGATTGGCCCGAAATAATCTTTGCTCAGAAACTTTTTCTTCGTTTTGAGACAACACTTTTCGAAGACTCTCAAGATCTTTCTCTTGAGTTTTATTTCCCGGCAGTTTTTATCTTCAAGTAACGTTGGTCGCTGTGGACTTTTCCTTCTTCAGAAGAACCAGAAGTAAAAACTTCCAGCTGACTCCTCGCGAACTCATCAAAAGACCTCCGTTATCTATCGCATCTGGACTCTTCTTCAGCAATCGAAACCAATATAAGTAACCGCTTAAAATTATTTAGATTTAAGATTTAAGTTTCTTTTTAAGGTGATTTTTGATTCTTTTATGATTTTCAAAGGTTGTGGTTAAGTTATGTGAAATACTGCCATTCTTTTCCTATTATCTCTCTTTTCCTTACTTTGTTTCATCCTGTATATATATATGTTTTAGTTAGTTATATGTTAGATTTATTTTCATTTATTAAATCCCTTATATTAACAACGGATTGTCTCTGTTTGCTGTTCACAGTTCCAAGTCAATGAATGTTTAAACCCTCGCTACATTTTGCTAATTATGCGATCACTTTAACAAAAGGACCGTTTATTTTTGCGTGGCCATACATAACATTCCTTAATGGATGAATGTTAGATTTGCTGCTTCGTGGACGACAATCAAATACTTGATATTTGATTCTGCTGCGTTAATTGCAAAGATATACTTCTAATATTTATTCTGAATCATACGCAGTTATAATTCGTCATAAATACGTTCCCCTTTTTAAAGCTAATAAATATTAAAAACATTACAAAATGGTTCCATAATGTCATATTCCTTATTTTCTCGTTCTCTTAAAGGGTTAAGCGTTACACTTTCCTTACACACTGGGGGTATGTACGGACACCAAAAGTGTGTGTTAGACCCGTTTATGTGTGTTTGTGTATGTGTATGTTAGACCAGTTTTATGTGTTTATGTAGTATGTTAGACCAGTTTATGTGTTTATTTAGTTAATAAAACCTTACTTGTATCACACTTGACTTGGTTCATTGTTTGCTTATAACTGGATTCACTTAATCATGCAGATTTATGCTAAAAGCTTTTGTAGACTTGTACAGTAAGGAATTTTTTTCCCTTAACCAGGAAATTAACGTTTTTGGAATTGACAAGACAGTTGACCCTGAGAGGTCAGCTAAATATCTACAGCGGATCAAAAATATTCATAATTAATTATAACTAATAATGGTTAATTATTCATATTTCCCATGATCTGATTCGTTACATATTATCGGCAAAAGTGTACAGCCTGTCACACGGGTGATACTTCTTGCATTGTCCGAGGATTGACACTGGGCTGTGTGAATGTTTAATTAATAATGTGAATTTTCGTCAATTTTTTTTTTTATTTAACATGCAGAATCCATTCAGAACAAGTAGTGCATTTGCCTGGTGTTAAAATGAATGTGCATTCTTTTTCATGTGTGTCATTATTGGATCTCATTTTCTCTTTAATTATGCAAATAGATCAAACAAATGCTAGGCATGCATCACAACATGCTTCTGTAAGTGCAGGCCTATTTCTCCTTCAAATGTCCTGTAGTAGTGTCTCTTTGACTTTAAAGGGGTCATATGATGAGATAAAAAAAAAACATTATTTGGTGTAATGCAATGTGTTTATTCGGTTTAAGGTTCAAAAAACTAATTTTTTTCCACATACTGTAGATTATTGTTTCTCTTCTATGCCCCGCTTTTCTGAAACACGTTGATTTTTACAAATCTCATTGGTCTGAAAAGCGAGGTGTGCTCTGATTGGCGAGCTATCCAGTGCATTGTGATTGGCTGAATACCGCACTCGTGTGACAGAAATGTTACGCCCCTTACCATACTGTGTTTCCATCATACAGTCTATGGTTTCCATGTGTCCGGCGCGATGAGACAAAACCAATAAAAGCCATTACAAAACGAGGCATTTGTTGCATCCATGGGACATATTTCACTGCTTGTAATGACTTATACTGTTGTTTTTACCTTTGCGTTGGACCGTATTGGCGCTGCTTAAACATAAACCCATGTCTGCATTTGTGATCGAAGAAAAGACAAACAACAAGCGCTACTCTACACCGGCTCACAACTCCGTTTGAACATCATGCAAAATTCGTTAACTATTACATTTTTTTAATTACAGTAAATTACATTAATTCTAACTTAAGATGAACTTAATTATTAATTCTTTCAACTTTACAGCTCTTCTTTTATGCACCCAAAGAGAAAGGAATTTGAAATAGCATTCATATGACCCGTTTCCAACTTAATACATAATCAAGCATTTTTTTCAGTGTTTATTAAGGGAAGACTTTGTGCAGGGGTATTGTCATGAATTCGGTTCATGGACTTCCGTTATTCACCACCAGATGTCACCCTTTCAATTACATTGACTCTCACACTACACAAACTGTTGCATATCACCCCGGACTACATATCACATCATTCTTTGCACGATGTGCACACTGGCACTATTGCACACAGCTTTTCTAATCACTCACTCACATATAACACCCACTCTAACACCAGTCTCTGCTGAGTATTGTTTAGCCTGTACCCCTTTCCGCGTCTCTGTGTTTTCCTTGTTTTGCCTTGCCTTGCCTTTGCCTGCCGTTTTTGCGGTTTCTGATCTTTTGCCTGTTTTCTTGGATTTCTCCCTCTTGTCTTGCCCCTGTGATTCTGTCTGCTAATCGGTGACCTACGCTAGCCCTAGGACTACTCGCTGGTGTCCTGCACGCACCGCTTGTATCCCCAAACCCACTCACTCTAACCCGTCTGTTCATGAACTAATTCCCCTGTCTGCAGTGTTTCCCCTGATGGGGATCGCCTTTAGTTGTGTTTGGGCTGCGTACGCCTCCACAGAACTCCCAGAGGTGGCAGCACCATCAGGTCTGCAGAGTCGGTGGCTGAATCTACAGTCTCTCCTGAGGTGGTGGTGCACGCTGCTGTGTTCCCCGAAGCAATGGCGCCTGCTGCATTTTCTCCAGAAGTGGTGGCTGAGGCTGCAAAACCTCCAAAGGCAGCGGCGCTCGCTTCAGCTCCAAGGATGGTGGTGGCACCCAGAAATACACTTTCAGCCGGTCATGTCACGGTCGAAAAACCTTTGCCGAAACCGTCCCCGGTATCCTGATGGCATTAACTGTAGACCTCCGATGGCGGCATCCGCTGCAGACGCCAGAGGTGCAGTAGTAACCCACCTTGACACATCTTCAACGCCTGTTTCACCAGAGCGTCAATTAACTCTCTGTTGTTCTGTTCCTGCCAGGAGTCCGCTATGAACTCTGCTCCGTTCCTGTTTCCGGCCAGGATCCGTTCTATCTAACGAACCTCTCTGCTCGTCCTGTTGCCCTGCCACGGTCGAGGGGCCCTCTATGAACTCTCTGCTGTCCTTTTCCGCCAGATGCCGTCTAATGACTCTCTGCTCGTCCTGTTCCAGCCAAGGAGGCCATCTTTGAACTCTCTGCCTGTTCTGTTCCGGCCAAGGAGGCCGTCTACGAACTCTGCTCGTCCTGTTCCGGCCAAGGAAGCCGTCTACGAGCTCTCTGCTTGTCCTGTTCCGGCCAAGGAGGTCACCTATGAACTCTCTGTCTGTCTTGTTCCGGCCAAGGAGGCCGTCTATGAACTCTCTGTCTGTCCTGTCACGGCTATAGAGGTCGTTTGCGAACTCCCTGCTTGTTCTGTCATGGCTATGGAGGCCGTCGGGTAATCCTCATCCTGTCCTGTCACGTTTATGGAGGCCATTTGTGAACTTTTGTCTTGTCTCGATCCAGCCAGGGAGGCTGCCCCTGAATGCTCAGTCTTGTCTATCAACCCCAATGTTCTGTCTGTGTTGTCTGTCTCTGCTCTCTCGTTGTTACAGTCTCCGCCATGGTCTCCTGATCGGTGTGGTTCACCAGGGGGGTTTCCTGTTCTCTCTGCCCCGCCGTGGTGGTCCTTGCCCCGCCGTTGTGGTCTACATGTCTGGTTCTGGTTTGGTCCTCTGCTCCGCCGGTTGGTCCTCTTCTCTGTCCCGTGGTGGTTCTCTCCTGCCCCGCCTGGTGGTCTTAAGTCTGTTCTGGTGTTCCTCGCTGCTCCGCGTGGTGGTCCTCTGCTCTCCCTGGTGTTCCTCTCCCCTCGTGTGATCTACTGTCTGGTTCGTGGTCCCGGCTCCGCCGGGGGTTGGTCTTCTGCTCTGCCGTGGTGGTCCTCTGCCCCGCCGTGGTGGTCTACTGTCTGGTTCTGGTGGTCCTCTGCTCCGCCGTGGTGGTCCTCTGCCCCACCTTGGTGGTCTACTGTCTGGTTCTGTTGGTTTTCTGCTCCGCCGTGGGGATCTTTGGTCCTGTCTGCTCTGCTGTGGTGGTCCTCATCTCCGCCGGCTCTGTCCTCAGCCCCTGGTCTCTCCTATCCTTGGACCTGGCCCTCCGTCCCTCCCCCTGTTCCGCCTCCGCTCCACCCCCCCCCTGGATCGTTTAGTTTTGGAGCGTCCTGAAGCCGCTCCTTGGGTGGGGGGGGGTGGGGCTCTGTCACGAATTCGGTTCATGGACTTCCGTTTATTCACCACCAGATGTCACACTTTCCATTACATTGACTCTCGCACTACACAAACTGTTGCATAGCACCCCGGACTACATATCCCATCATTCTTTGCACGATTTGCCCCACTGCACTGATTGCACACAGCTGTTTCTACTCACCTCACTCACTATATAACACCCACGCTAACCACCTTTCTCTGCTGAGTATAGTTTACACCCCTTTCCGAGTCTCTGGGTTTTCCTTGTTTTTGCCTTGCCTTGCCTGTTTTTGCGTTTTTTTGTGCGGTTTCTGATCTTTGCCTGTTTTCTTGGATTTCTCCCTCTCGTCTCGCCCCTGTGATTCTGTCTGCTAATCGGTGACCTACGCTAGCCCGGTGACTATTCTTGTGTTTTGCCCGCCATATACCTGTTTGCCAGTGTTTTGACCCTGCCTGTTTACCACGTCTCTGAAATAAAGCCTGCAGATGATCCCATGTCCTCCTTCTTGTCAGCCCCCCTCGCCCAGGTACAGAAATTGGTTAAACTGCAACTTGCTGAATAGTTTTTACTCAAACATACAATTTCACTAAATTAGTACTTATGCAAGAGCTGCCAAAGTAATTAAATTGTATATGATTAAATGTAATTATGCGTTTTAGACCATCACAGTTTTTAGTTTCTCTACTAATTTAAGGCAGTATGACATAAATCGTTTTTGTTGGGTAACTACTACAAGAAGTGCAAATAAAAATTCATTTATTGAAATAAAATTCTGACCATTTCTTGTTCATCAACATCATATTTCTGTTTGATGAAATCTTATCAGCTTTCTGCTTTAGAATGACTGCTGAGGCTTTCAGATGTTCAGATTCTCACATGAAATTGTTTTCCTTTCAGTGCTTATGTCTGTGATTCATGGATTCATCTGGTGCTTTTGATCACGATCAGTCTCAAGCACAAAGGAAAGGAAGGGCAGCTAATAAACAGTGTGCTCAGAAGTCTACCTCAGGACCCCTGCTGACATCTGATAGCATGTGCTTATCACATCCTTGCTCTCTCCTCTCTCAATGACGGAGCTGATCTCTGCCAACTTTCTGCATATGGTCCCTGTCATTCATTCCACCAGCGGCTCCTTATTTGAAATTCGGGATCCAGGCTTTAAATTTTATTAGCAGCGTTTATTAAAGCCACCCATGGAAAAAAAGGAAAAAGGAGAAAAGTGGAGATAAAAGAGGAGTGGCAAGAGAAAAACGCTACATTAATTCATTGTCAGGAGAGTGCACAATGTGATTAAAAGAGAATGGAGAGAAGGAGCGTCCACTGCCTCATTGTGCCAGTGCTCAGATATAATTGCCAATCAAACCCAGTCCTTTGTCATTCGCCTTTCCAGCCCCCCGCAACCCAGTCTCCCCCCCAATATGTCAATCTCTGAACCTCGGCACATACTCGCAGAGCCTGGAGCAAGAGGCGCCGATAAAATGGCTCCCTTGTTGCTTAACTCTTCAGCCATCAATTAAACGACATGGACAGCGCATTAGCATATATGCCCATTGTTAGCATAATGGAGTTTATAGTGCCGAGAAAATGAGGCTAACCTGCAGTTAGCGCAGTGTCTCTCAGCGACATTGTGTCTTACAGCTGTTTCCTTTTGTTCTGCTCAAGCACCAGCGCTGTCCACGAAGAACGGGCCGATTCAAATATTAATACTGTTATTGTAATCCAGGCCGTTCAGACCTGGGCTGTTGTGTTACGACTGAGAGGAGAAACGGAAGCCATTAGCCATTTGTGAAAGCACATTAAGCTATGTGACGAGCTTGTTTAATGTGAAAGGGGAAGGTGTGGCTGGGATAATGGAAAAAGGACTTTATTGATAAACTCATCAAAAGTCCCTGTTTGGGACGGCCTGCTAAGGAGGGATCTGGGCTGCGATAAGGGAATATTATTTGCAAAATGGGCTAATCTCTCCACAGAGCTGTCCCTCTGGGTCATGTTCTGAGCCCTCTTTAAATTAGTCTTCACGTTCCTTTTGTGTCAAACTTTAGGTCCCCCAAACCCACAGTTATCCCTGACCACTATCAGATGTCATTCTTTCCCCAGGTGGTGCCACTGTTTACCTTCTTGTTCTTCTTTTTGGTATCACTCTCACTGTGCTCATGTATTCACAGATCCACAGATAGTTCAACCAGCTTTCAATAACCGTAGTGGCAGTATAGAGCATCTGTGGGGCCCCTGCAGGGCTACCTGCTGTGCCTGAGCCCTGAGGCGGAACATCAGAGTGAGCCTCAGTCAGGCAGAAAATGGAGACCGAGCCATATCAGTCCTCACAACCAAGAGCAGATGATCTTTTTTAAAGGAGTCCTTAAAAAATCAACTGTCAAGGGATGTTAACTAGGGGCGCTTACGTGTCTTCGACGTTCAGATTTGCTGGTTTCTCTCTGCCCTGAGATGTTCTGCGGTGGATGTTGTTGATGTACTCCAAATTGTTCTTCAAAAGAATGTATGTTTTCAGAGGAAAAAGTGGCCAATAAAGCTCGGGTTCATCGTGATGTGTCTGCAATTGCCGTCTAGTGGTCGTGTAAAATAGCCATGCGCCGAGATAGATAAATTATAAATTTTTAAAGTGGCCAAATCCACAGTGTGTGACTGTGCGGATGGCCTAACTCTCTATTAATATTTGAAAAGGCTCTAAATGTATTACGAGCATGTTTATACTGGGGATACGAGTGCGTGCACCCTAATAGCACTTCCATATATTTTAAAAGATGGCCGTGTAGGCCTGCACTCATTTGTGCATCTCTGAGAGTACATCAATGAGCCAAATCACCTTCTTTGTGTGAGATTTCCTTACACACACACACACACACATGCCTCCATTATTCAAATCTTTTCATAGTGTGTCATTCTCAACACGAGAAAAGCTATTTCCCTATGACTCATGGCTCCATCCCTTGCTGCAAACATCAAGCTGAGACTTTAATCAAAAGGCATTTCAGTAAACAAAACACCATCTCACTCTCACGCATGTCAAAGAAGAGACAGAAAGCGCTCAAACTGAGAGAAAATATGTTGTCAGATCATTTTTATATTTGGTTGCTTTCCAAGTTTTGAAACAAAGGACCATGTGATGTGGTGTTACGTTTGTAGGTTACATAGATGCTCTTTGATGAGAGACAATAAATAAGGGATAAGTTGTTTGCTAGTTTGAGGACCAATCACTCTATTATTTACATTGGAAACCACAAAGGCTTTGCGAAGTGAGTATAAGCAAATATGAGAGGCTCTGGAGGAGGTTGATGGCTGACACCTCAGGGTATCCTCCTGGAACATCCCCGTAATTTCCAGTCATGACTGTCTGGAACATTTAAATCACTGTCTAACAATAACTGGGACATGCTGATGAAAAAATGTTCAAAAACTTGTCATTCAGTCTGAAGTATGGTTATGTGACAAGCGTTTTGTCACGTCTTTATTTCTGTGAAGCTCACCCTCTTTTATTAATATTTTTGGAGCACCTTCTGAACACTTTTGGCTCTTTCGGAATGGCTTTTTATTATGAAAGACCCAAATGGAAAGAACACAATGCTGCTCTGAGAAAATGATTACAAAGGTTGAAAAGGGCGAACATTTAGGTAGAAACCTGTGGTAACTCAGCACCAGGTTAAATGGGGAGCAGGCTGCTGATAGCTTGAAAGGAAGCCAGAGAACAAAGATTGTGAAAGGTCTTTGTGACCCTCACTGTAACACACAAAGCTGTAGAGAAGTGAGCACAGGCATATGCTGCATTTAAGGCCTCATGGGAAGTTTCTGCTTATGAGTTTAAAAATCATAGTTACGACTTGCACTCAAGTGTTTTTGGTTGGAGTACAATGAAGTACAATTTCAATTACATTTCCTAATAAAGACAGAATGTTTTTTATTACTAATGCAAGAACATATGTAAGCCATGTAAGTGATGTTATATATGTATTTTGTAATTCTTGTGAAATAGAAATAGAAATATTCTTGTGAAACATCCATAAATAGACTAATAAAGGAGATCAGAGTGCCTAAAAAAGCTAATTCGAAAAGCTAAAAAAACAGTTTTCAGCCAACAGTATGGACTGGTCTGAGGAACATCACCAAGTACAAAACACCACCCCCGCAGTCTGTGGAGAATCAAGAACTGGCTGATGATCTGAATGTGTTTTATTGCCTGTTTGAAAAGCCCAGTCTCACACCCCACACCCGCTCTGATCTGCACTTCACACATACACCTACCCCTCTGCAACCCCCCCTTCATCCCTCTCCTACCATTCAACCTGTGCTTAAGGTCTGTGTACAGGACGTGAACCGTGTCTTCAGAAAACAGAAGACTAAGAAAGCTTCAGGCCCAGAAAGTGTTTCTCCTGCCTGTGTAAGAGTCTGCGCTGACCAACTGGCCCCCATCTTTACACAGATCTTCAACAGATCACTGGAGCTGTGTGTTGTTCCCTCCTGCTTCAAACGCTCCACCATCATCACCATTCCAAAGAAACCCAAAATCACAGGACTTAATGACTACAGACCTGTCGCTCTCAAGGTCGGGGTCTGAAGTGTTTGATGAGACTGGTGTTAGCCTATCTGAAAGACATCACTGGACCCTTGCTCGATACTCTTCAGTTTGCTTACAGAGCAAACAGGTCTGGGGATGATGCAGTCAACATGGGACTGCATTATATTATCTTGATCGACCTGGGACTTATGCAAGGATCTTGTTTGTAGACTTCAGTTCGGCCTTCAAAACCATCATGACTGACCTTCTCTCAGGACAAACTGACCTGGCTCTCCATGCAAACACCCAATCGTCACGGATTCACAGGCTCCTGACAGACAGGCAGCTAGTGGAGGGCTGGGTAAAACTCACATCCAGGGACTTCACAATCAGCATGGCGTACTCTTCCCCACTGATCTGCTATCTGTATACAAAACGAATGCAATGCCCCCCCCCCCCCCCCCCCCCCAAACGACTGGTTTTAATCTGTCAAGCTCCTGAAATTAGCAGATGACACTACCATCATCAGCCTCATACACCATGGAGACGGAGTTAAGTTTTTTTTAAGAGCTGGCTGTTGGTGCAGTACAAAACCTGGAGCTGAACACGCCAAAACATGGGCTGATCGTGGACTCATGGAGAACACCCCCCTGCACTCCCCCCACTCAGAACAGCACTGTAGACCGCAGTAGAGGCATTCCAGTTCTGGGGCACCACAATCTCTTAGACTTAATTGGGACGTTCACATAGACTCCATTGCTAAAAAGGACCAGCAGCCACAGGATCTGGTGAAACAGTTCTACTCTGCCATCATTTAATCCATCCTGTGTTCGTCCATAAGTGTATGGTTGGTCAGATATCAGAAATCAGACACCAAGAAACTAAAACAGACAATCAGGACTGTGGAGAAGATTATTGGTTCCCCCCTGCCCAACCTCCAAAATCTTTACACCTCCAGAGTGAGGAAAAGGGCTAAGAAAATCACTTTGGAACCCACATGCCCAGCCCACTCTCTCTTTCAACTGTTGCCCTCTGGTTGGAGCTACAAAGCCCCGACCACCAAAACAGCCAGGCACAATAACAGTTTTTTTCCCGCAGGCTATGATTCAGTGCCCCCCCCCCCCCCAAATTAAAACTTTCATAATTATACATTGTCCATTATAACTGATACATTTATACATAAAATCTGAAAATGTATGCATTTGTAAACTACATAAACTGTACACTTGTAAATAACATATCGGTACATTCATTAAAACAATTATATATTTTTTTTCTCTATATTTCTACTTCTGTATCATATTGCATTATTTAATTTTCTTTTTTCCTTATATTTGTGTTATATTTAATCTCTACTGTGTAATTCGCATGTATGACTGCACTGTCATGTATGTTTGCACTATGTCTGCACTTTCTTCTGCACTTGAAGCTCCTGTCGCAAAGACAAATGACAAATTACAAAAGCTCTTTCTGACTTCTGAAATATAGTTTGGACAGTCTCCTTATAAACCAGTTAAATCAGTAATGTGTTATCACTATTTGTCATCAACAGTACACAAAATGCATACATAATACTAAAATGTACCACCAACAGCCACAATTAAAACTTATTATAATCAGTAACAAATTGCTTCAGCCATTCATATTTAATTGACACTTTCCAACTCGGAAAGTCAGAGCTTAAAGGCAAGTTAATTATGACTTGATGGTGCCATTCATGTGCACTCAATTAGTAAATACAATCATTCTGACATGACTTCGGGACACCATTATACTGCAAGACCCACACCAACTATTTTCCAACTCTACTGTAAAATTCTCCAATTAAGCAAATGAGCAAATGATGGCAAAATGGTTTTTGAAAAAAAACAACAACTTTTATTTCACTTAATATTAAACCATGTTTTAATAAATGTTATTACGATAATATTTAGAGTAGTAAAGACAGTCAGACAGTTTGAAGATTCACTGTAGCAATATGTCTTTCATACACTTCCATTTAACAGTTTAAGTATTATTTTTTGGGCAAAGATGCATTTAAATTGATCAAAATATCGATCAAAATATTCATTTATAATGTACCAATTTTAACCTATTTCACACAAATTCTGCTTTTAAAAAATGATTTTATTCAGCAAAGAATCTTGAAAAAAAGCATCTCAAAAATGTTAAGCAGCACAAATATTTTCAGCATTTATAAAAAGAAGAAATGTTACTTGAGCACAAACTCAGCGTATTAGAATGATTTCTGAAAGATAATGTGAAAATAAAAATATTTTATATTAAAATAGAAAACAGGTCTTTTAAATTTAAATAATTTTACACAATATTTCTGTTTTTACTGGATTTTTAATCAAACTTATTAAACTTATACAAACTTATACTTTCGCTTTAGCTTAGTGTTGAATGTATCACAAATAGTGTCCAGTAGGGATGTGCAGATACGAGTATCGGTACCAAATGTTTCGCAGGACGAATTCCAAATGGAAGTGATCATTCCTATCCCCTTGGAGTGGGGATTTTGGAGTGAGCAGGGCACGTGCGTGCCATTATGTAGTCATTGGGAATGTACTTGGCAAAGCGAGTTCCCGTGACAATGCAGCACGGTGTCCGTCAGCAGATTCGCTGTTTTACTGTCATAAATGTCTTTTTGTTGTTGTTAGCAAAACTGTTGCAAATAAACATACATTTTATATGTAACATTTTATATTTTATATTTTATATGGAAAAATTACCTGATATGTAAATGTTTAATTAAGATAAACAACACATAGTACGAGAAATACATTTACAATATAGACACTGATACCTGTTTCATATAATCACTTTGTGATGCTCGCGGTTTCAGCGAGTCAAGATACTGTCTGAGATTTAGTCTTGCAAGAGCTCGTGTGTGAGTAGTGCCTAGCCAAGCGTACTACTTTGCTTGTGTGTTTGAGAGATAGAAGTGATATAAACTGTATAAAACGCCAAAAAGGTGATCTATATTCACTTGTATTCGTGTCATATTCCATCAGCAAGTAGTATGCAGAGGCGACTATTTTGTGATTTGCAATGATTGATAAGGATTAATTGCGAGCTCACGTGGAGAGAGTTTTGTTCGTGTCTCAAATTCGTTGATGAATTATAGAGCAGGGGAGATATAGTGCTGAGTAGGCCCTCTGTGAGATCCTGATTGTGTTCATTAATACAAGGGTGCAAAGGCCACTACCGTTGTCTTGTTTTGCATTTTTTGTTGTCTTTAAATGCCACACTGATTGTTTAATTTCTTGTTTTATACTTTTATACTTTAAAGAGTGGAAACCAATTCTCATTTTACCTTATTTTGTAACATAACACATCCTCAACCCCCCAAAAAGCCAAAGCTACTTTTAATGCTGTGTCCCATTGGTCACAGTTGAGAATAAAAGACCCCAAGCTGAAGTGTTTGCCTGTGTTTGGCTCTTTATTGTGCAGTAGGCCACTGGTTGGCAACACCTATTTTTGGTACCAGGAGTGGGGTTCTCCTTGCTAGCTTTGGGGTTGTAGTCTGGTTTGTGGCATACAGGGGCTGATATAGACAACGGTAGTGGTGAAGAGGAGTTCCGTGCCATCGCCAAGAGGGTTACCGACAGCTGGAGTGGTGTGCCTGGATAGACGTTGAGGAAGCGAGATGCTTGCTGGTGTTCTGAAGTAGGGAGGTGCTCACATTGTCGCAGAGGGTGAAGTGGACCTCAGAAGACGGACACTTTCAAGTGATCCTGGATGCAAGCTGGTACTGTTGTGTGACTGTGTTGGTTTTAGAGCCAGACACTGCATCAGAAAATGGACCAGGACCCGATTCTGCCCAATGCTCAAGCTGGAGCCAGCCAGCATGTGGATGGTGCCGAGGCTGTGGATCATGGTGATGGAGGTAACCCAGTGGTACAGCTACAGTCACATATTTTGGAGCTAGGGCAAAAACATGACCAAGTACTGTCAGCTCTTGCCAACATGAGTAATGCTTGTACCAGATCTTATGTATACATTCCAAGAGAGCGTCAGATTGTTCCTTTCAGTAGTGACTGTTGTACAGATAACCAAACTGTAGATGAGATTATTGATGAAATTGAAAGAGTCATCTGAGTTCGGGGTTTGAACTATGCAGATCAGGTAGACTTCATCCTCTCTCATTTAAGAGGTTCAGCGTTAGATAAGATAAAGCTTTGTATGGGGGGAGAGATGAAACAGCCCCAAGAGCTCTTTTCATATTTAAGGGAAGCTTTTAGAGAAAAATGCACAACACCACAGCTGTTACATGCCTTTTACGCTCGCCGACAATCAGATGGGGAACATTTTCGAGATTATTCCCATTCGCTGTCTCAGCTATGCTGCCCTCCAACAGTCATCCAATATTGTGTGTGATCCCCAGTTAACGCTTAGAGAACAGTTCATTGAAAGGGTGCGTGACTCTACTCTTCGCAGAGAACTACGCAGGTTTGTGAGAGAGCGGCCACACTGCACATTGTTTGACGTCCGTGATGAGACTATGGTGTGGTGTGCGGAAGACAAACCACGCATTGCTAATGTTGCTCAAAGTAGAAACATCGTGGGTGCGGTTGAGATTTCCGAGCAGGCCAACTCAAGCTATACAGTGCCCAATGAACTGGCTGTAACCCTTCAGGAAGTGGTTAAAATTATTACTAATCCTGCGTGCAGTAGGCACATGTCCAGAGGTAATTATTCACATTGGTTGTGAGCCTGTTCGTTGTTTGTTGGACACAGGAAGTAACGTAAGCACACTTACGGAGAGATTTTTTTAGGGAGCATTTCCACGGCGAGGATAAAGACGTTCACTGTACAGCAAAGTGGCTCAAGATAACTGCAGCCAACAAGCTGCCTCTGCCGTATCTTGGGTATGTGGAATTACATATCCAAGTTATGGGACTAACCATACCAGAGTGTGGATTCCTGATAGTCAGGGATGGAGATGTTCCAGAAGCAGACTCGACTCCACCTGGCATAATAGGAATGAATATAGCTCAGAGATGCAGACAGCTAGTTATCTCTGAGTTTGATAATACACTAGGAGGTCATATGGACTCTGTGTGGAGGGAAGCTTTCCATTGAGTACAGGAGGTGGAGCTCATGGAAAAAGTTTCAATTGCCCGAGTCAGTGGCAAACACAAAGCCTACGTACCAGCATCGTCTGTTGCCACTGTTTATATCAAAGTCCACTAAAGGCCAGCAGGAAGGGATATTTGGGCATTGTTCGAGCCAGGAAATGGGCCCTTAACGGGAGGATTGGTCCCAGTCCCAAATTTAGTGCCACCTCATTGTAAAGTGTTTTCTGTCCAGGTGGTAAATTTTTCATCAGAGGACATTTGGTTACCTTCTAAGACTCGGGTGGGTGTGCTTGCCAATTGTCAATGAGTGGAAAGTAACCCCTGTGAAGTAAGGTTTCATTGCATGTCTGCTGACCAGGCAGAGATTTTCCGACGATAGACCTTGCAAGTGGGTATCACCAAGTTTCCTTACTTGAGAAAGACCGCCACAAGACTGCATTTATCACCCCTTTCGGGCTATATGAATATCACCGTATGCCCTTCGGACTTTGTAACACACCCGCAATGTTCCAGCGCCTTATGCAGTCTATTATGAGTGACCTGCTGTTTCACATTGCCCTTGTTTACCTAGATGATTTGTTAGTGTACGCAGCTACCTTCTCAGATCATCTGCTGAGACTGGAAACAGTGTTCAAAAGGCTGAGGGATACTGGGCTAAAAATTAAGGTGGAGAAATGTAATTTCCTGCAGTCAGAGGTCAGGTTTCTTGGACATTGAGTCTCAGCTCGGTGCGTAATCACGGACCCTGACAAAGTAAGTACAGTTAAGCAGTGGCCAATACCCAGCACCTTAAAGGAGCTCAGGTCATTTTTGGGTTTCTGCAGCTATTATCGGAGGTTTATTGAGGGTTTCTCTCAAATTGCTGGTCCACTGCATGAAGTAGTTAATGCCTGTCTTAGAGGGAACGGTTCCATCAAGGTAGAACAGCTGTTTAAGCACTCTTGGTCTTCCCTATGTCAGTCTGCCTTTGAGCAACTTAAAGTAAAGCTGTCTAGTGCTCCAACACTTGTGTACCCAAATTTTGCCCTTCCGTTTGTTTCAGAGACAGACGCTAGCAACATTGGTTTAGGTGCCGTCTTATACCAATATCAGGAAGGAAGAAAGGTTGTGATCACCTATGCGAGTAGAAGGTTGCGTGGGGAGGAACAAAACGATCAAAATTATAGTAGTATGAAGTTAGAACTTTTGGCCATGAAGTGGGCAGTGACAGAAGAATTTCGGAATTACTTGTTGGGGTCAGAGTTCACCATCATCACTGACAATAACCTCCTCTGCCACCTCACAACCATCAAGTTAGGGGCGATTGAGCAAAGATGGGCAGCTCAGCTTGCGGTTTTTGATTTCGATGTGAAGTACCGTCCCGGGCGATGTAATACAGTGGCGGATGCACTCTCTAGGAGGCCAGGATTGGATGAGGTGGAGCCTAAGGGAGAGGACCAAGAGTATGATGGATGCATTTCCCTTTGTAACTCACTCAGGACAGGGACAATTCTAAGGCCAGATCTGGTGGCAGCAGGGATTGAGTGCCGCCAAGTTTGGCAGCTGCAAGCATCCATGGCAATCAAAGATGACGGTGACTGTGAGAACACTCCTACCTTGCCTGGATACTCCAAAGCCGGACTCTGTCAGTTCCAAGAGACTGATCAAACTCTCAGCAAGTTTAGGAAATTCTGGAGCAGGAAGAAAAAGACAACTCACCAAGAGAGTGTAGAGTTGTCCAAGCCAGTGCTGTTCCTATTGAAACAGTGGAAGAAACTCAGAGAGAAAGATGGACTCTTGTATTGCGTAGCTGAAGATGTTCACACTGGAGAGTGCCATCAAATGCTGTTAACTTCATGCTTGACTGAGCAGGTTCTGAAAAGTGTACATGATCAACTAGGGCACCAGGGCATAGAACAAACTCTTAGCTTGTTAAAACAGAGGTGTTTCTGGGGGGGGGGGGAGATTGGAAATTGGGTGAAAAATTGTCAGAGGTGTGTGTTGGCGAAGGTGCCTCAGCCTAAGACTCAAGAACCCTGGACACCGTTCTTAGCTTCACGATAGCTGGAAGTTATTGCAGTGGATTTTACTACCTTAGAGCCAGCTGCGGATGGGCGTGAGAATGTCCTTGTGGTGACGGACGTGTTCACCAAATTTAGTTAGGCATTTGCGACCCGTGACCAAAAGGCGGAGACAACAGCAAAGATCCTGCTAAAGGAATGTTTTTTTAAATATGGAGTGCCTCAACGCTTGCATTCCGACCAGGGTAGATATTTCGAAAGTGCTGTCATTTCTGAGCTCTGCAAGCTCTACGGAGTAAAGAAAACACTCACCACACCACATCACCCACAAGGAAACCCCCAATGCGAGAGGTTCAATAGAACCCTCCACGACCTCTTACGAACGCTCACACCAGAGAAAAAACGCAGATGGCCAGAACACCTAGCAGAGCTTGTCTATGCTTACAATGTGACACCACACTCTTCCACGGACTATTCACTATACCATTTGCTGTTTGGCATTCAACCCCATCTTCCAATTGATGCCTTCCTGGGTCAAGAACCCGATGCTGACCAGGGACAAGACTGGCTGAATGCACACAAGGAAAGACTCCGGGAGGCACATCTATGGGCAAAAGAGTATGCTGAGAGAAAAGCAGCCGATAAGAGAAGGTGTATTGTCCAGCAGTGGAGGTGGGACAGTATGTGTACCTCCGTTATCGACCCCCAGGGAGGAACAAAATCCAAGATGCATGGTTGTCCACCATGTATAAAGTGATCGAGATCCAGGGGTCAGCGTATGCGGTACAGCCAATAGAAGGAGGACAGATTAAAAGGGTGCACAGATCCAACCTCAGGTCTTGTGTGAGTAAGGGTCCGGTGCCAGCACCAAGGATTCGGAAACCACCTGCTAAGGAAAAACCTACCTCAGTGTTGGAAAAGGAGGTGCCACTGCTGGATATAGAGTGTGTGCTGGTGGAGGAGGTCCAACCTCTAAGAGAAGCAGCAGTCCTTAATGCTGCCTTGGAAATACAAGAACCACCCATTGTTGAATCTGAAAATCGTACTGGAGATCAGAGGCAGGAAACGGATGAGGCTGTTTCTCCAGGATTTGAGAGTGGAGAGGTTTCTAATGAAGCTCTGGAAGCAGAACCATAGTTTGTTGGATTAGAGTCAGAAGGTATTGACTTACTCCCGGAAGTGCCTGTGTTGAAGCCTATACCTGTACCTAGAAAGAAAAGATAAAGTAGTACCCAGTTAAATGTATCATGTCCTGAGCCACGAAGGACACAGAGATCAACAGCTGGGGTGCATACTAATCCAAATAGGTTACTTAAATCAGCAAGCAATTCAATGACCTTGAGCCCCGATGTGCTTTCCCAGGTGTTAGCGGGAATGGTTCTGTACAATTCAGGGAAACTTCAGGGGGGGGGGGGCTAGAGGAGTAAACTGTGTTGGTAGTCACGAGGACGTTGACTATCAGCAGGGGAGAGTGTAACCGGGGAGGGAAAAATGACCTGATATGTAAATGTTTAATTAAGATAAACAACATATCGTATGAGAAATACATTTACAATATAGACACTAATACCTGTTTCATATAATCACTTTGTGATGCTCGCGGTTTCAGCGATTCAAGATACTGTCTGAGATTTAGTCTCACGAGAGTGCATGTGTAGTAGCGCCTAGCCTAGGGTACTACTTTGCTTGTGTGTTTGAGAGATAGAAGTGATATAAACTGTATAAAATGCCAAAAAGGTGATCTATATTCACTTGTATTCGTGTCATATTCCATCAGCAAGTAGTATACAGAGGCGATTGTTTTGTGATTTGCAACGATTGATGAGGATTAATTGCGAGCTCACATGGAGAGAGTTTTGTTCGTGTCTCAAATTCGTTGATGAATCATAGAGCAGGAGAGATATAGCGCTGAGTAGCCCCTCTGTGAGATCCGGATTCTGTTCATTAATACAGGGGGTGTAAAGGCCACTACCATTGTCTTGTTTTGCCTTTTTTGTTGTCTTTAAATGCCACACTCATAGTTTAATTTCTTGTTTTATACTTTAAAGAGTGGAAACCAATTCTCATTTTGCCTTATTTTGTAACATAACACATCCGCAACCCCCAAAAAAGCCGAAGTTACTTTTGATGCTGTGTCCCAGTGGTCACAGTCGAGAATAAAAGACCCCAAGCTGAAGTGTTTGCCTGTGTTTGGCTCTTTATTGTGCAGTAGGTCGCTGGCTGGCAACATATATTTTAAAAAGTTTTTAAAATATGCTATATAATATATAAAAAACCTATATATAAATTTTTTTTAAATATAAAATGTATATTTTTTATGTCGGTGTCCATCATTGAATCTGCTGACGGACACCGTGCTGCGTTTTCACGGGAACATGCCAGCTGAAGATAATGAGGAAATTACATCGCTCGCTTTGCCAAGTGCATTCCAAATGACTACATAATGGCACGCACGTGCCCTGCTCACTCCAAAGTACCCACTCCAAGGGGATAGGAATGATCACTTACATTTGAAATTTGCCCTTGAACTGTTCGGTACCGATACTCGTATCGGCACATCCCTGATGTCCAGGCATAATGGAAAGTGCCTACTTTAAGGGAAACTTGTGAAGTTTATGTATGTGTTAAGCAGTGTTTCATGGTGAGTGCAGCATCTACATTTTACTCTTGTTGATAGTGGTGACAGTGAAATTGCTATAATCATAGCCTCAGCTTGACAGGTTTTATCTTCCCATCGGAGCAGGCCCATTTCTGCAACTTGTTTTAGTGCAGCATGTGGTAGATGGGGTTGACCGATGTCAGAGGTAACCCTCTTCCAAGTGCCTTTGTTGGACCTGCTAGAAATCCTAGCAAAATAATTGCTTGTATCCTTGTTTTTCTCATAGACCTAAAAGAGTAGGTGCTAAACTTTCAAGACAGAAATTGCGAAATCTCTCTGGAGTGGGAAGCTCTGACAAGATGGCAGAATGTTCACAGCATTCAAAAGAAAGCGAGATAACTGTCAATGTCGTATTTAGTATGAAATGCATGCCATCTCTTTAACAGTCTGCTGATCTTGGCCTTGACACATGCAGACTCTCCTCTCCTCTCCCCTCAGATAGACACTGCCTTCTCTGCCGCCTCCTCTCCTCTCTCTCAAACCTTCACAAGTGAAATGAAGCGAGCTAATGAGATCATTTGAGCAGAGATCACAGAACACACTGTTTGTTAGTTTAATCGAAGATAACAAGCCATAAGTTTGCCAATAGCCAAAGATTAAGACATAAAAAGAAAGCTGTCTTCCAACTGCAGAGAAGAAAGAGGCAGAAAGAAAAGGAGGAAAAGTAAAGGTAGAGTTGAAGCTCATGCAGGAAAAATAATGAGGATTAGAAAACGTAAATGCTGTAAGACTCCTGCGTGCTGGACTTGGAAAATGCTGCGCCAATAGTATTGCCAAACAGGAGAAGAAAGCCCCCATACTGAGTCTTCAATGCACTCACTCTCAGCACTGCATTACCCAGCAGGAAATTGGAACCGAAAAAGAAAGTTTGAAATGTCTTGCCTACACTTGCCCATGCTGTTTGCTTTTATATTCATGTCTGTTTGCCAAGGATCACGCGCACTGAGGGCAATAAGCCTGGGAGAGCACACTAAACACATATCACACAGAAGCCAGCATTGCTTGCCAGCTGTAAAATAGCCTCATCTCGGGCCATGCAGCACATTTATATACTAATTTTTGTCTCCAAAACCACAAACTGACATTATATTTTTATTGAATGAAATGTAAAGTGGAAGTATATGCACTTTTAAAGTTTTTCAGTCGGACTTAATCAATAATTCCTTTTAAAATGTCGCAAACGGTTTAGTCCGACTGAAATCACACCAGTCACACATTCACACATCAGTGTGACCGTACCCTAGGTTTTGCTCTTTGTTAAATAAACATTACTTACACTATCAGAGAGAAAAAAAAAAGTTTTGTATTTTTACATAAGCAATAATAGGCTATTCTATTCATTAAAACCAAGTCTCATCAGTTTAGTGTTAAGCATTTTGCATTTATTCCAAAATAATAACTCAAGGAAGTAACAATTTAAACAATATATTTTATTTATGAACTGATGTTCAGCTTTTCTTTTTAAAAACTTATTTTTGGATCATCAGTCATCAAAGCTTGGTAAACACTGTCACAGATCTAGCTTTAATAATGACACATTTTGTAATATTTGCATAGTTTTATTTCTGTACTATGATTTTATATTCTCATCCAATTTTTTGAGGAGACACTGCCTGCCTTGCCTCCTCGGAGGAAACACCCCTGCTGTGTATGCACATTAATCAAATTACACTTGGCCTGGGATTGTGTGTTTGTGCTGAAAAACAGAAGTGATGTTTGTTTAATCCTTTAAATACTGTACTTGATTATTATGTCATGTATACTTAAAGAAAAAAAAGTAATTCAGTAACACAAACTGACACTGTGCTAATCTTAGCACATACACGTTAAGCAAGTAGTGTTACAACACATCAACATTAGTGTACAACTTTAAAGCATAACTAAATATTTTATTTTATTAAATCAATGATTTAAAATGTAATTTATAGTAAAACCTTTGATATGACATTATTACAAAGTTTCCTTTTAACTAGTGTACTTAAGTGTGTTTAAAACACAAGTCATTACAATGTACTGCCTTTAGGAAAACCTTTTTTTTTATTTATTATCTGTCAGTTCTTAAAAAAAAACTTTTAAGATTTGAAGTACAATTAAGTGCACTTCTTTTTCACAAGGGTGAGTAACATACCCGTAGTTTTTTTATTATTTTAGAATTTATTATTAGAGAATTCTCAAGACAAATATGTTTGTTTTGATTGTGGGTATAATTAGGAAAAATGTATGGAAATGTAGATAATGTGCTTTGCTCACTACTTTCTTTGTTTGGTTTAAAATTAGGCACACTGTTTTTAACTAGACAAAAGCAGCAGCAGCATACGGTAGATGTCTCAGTCTGATTAAGATAAAATATTCCTTTAAACATCTGTGTGTCTAATCACCTTGCCACAAAGGTTAAAATGTGGCAAAATAGGATTACTTAATCTATTTTTAACTTGACTGATGAACAAGCTAATTGGTCTTTTGACTGAATAACAGGTGTTCTTAATTGACAAACGCATAAAAGGCCCCAGAGCGGACAGACAGAGATTAATGACTAGTGTTTCTTTAACGTGTTTCTCACACCTCTGTTTTAGCCATATCATGTGCCTTCTCCCTCTATCTGTGTTTTGCTCTGCATGTGTTCGCTTGAACTAGTGTGATAGTTGGTTTGACAAAGGTAGTAGTGTAACAGAGCCTTTGGTAATGAATGTTAAAGGGATTTTTCACCTAAAAATATATATATTTTTTGTAGTGCCTGTCCTGCAAGATATGTCCACAAATGTATTAGGCAAACTTGATGATCCAGAAATAGGATTTCTGAAGTATTTTGTATGCACGTCCTGCTGTCATATTTTCTAACCATAAGATTGCAGCCCTTTCTTAATAATTTTATTTCCTTTTTTCTCTTCTTTTAGGGCAGTTCTGGAGAAAATGGTGCTGCTGGGAAACTTAAAAATGAAATGAATGAAGTTATTACTTTTGTAATTTAAGTTATTTGCAAATTAAGCAAATCAATTTTTGTGCATTGTTTTAGTTGAAACTTGTAAATAAAAGACAAGAAGTAGTTCTGGAAATTGTAAATTTTTGCAAAGCAAGTTATAATTTGTAAATGACAGAAATTCTTCTATACATTATTTGTTTTGCCTCTGAATAATATTTGCAATCAAAATAAATTGTTCTATACTAAAAGTACTTTTACAACTAATTACAAAATAACTTCAATTCAACATCAGAAAAACAACATCAACATTTAATTAACAATACATAAAACAGATTGTTTTAAACAGAATACATAAAAAATACATTTTATGTATGCTTTCATTCAGCTGAGCAGTGAGACCCTGGTGGAGCTGCTGGACCTGGACGGGCTGCCATAGAGAGCCTGGTAGGGCCTCTGCCAGTGGGATATAATCTGGGATAGTCTCTAGAGTGTTTGAGTGCATATTTCCACTGTCCAGCACTGGTTTATCCTGCAGTACAGGGGTCTGGTCTGATTTAAGGAAATGAGGACAGGACTAATTGTGTAGAGCTATGACAAAGTAATTGGTGGAAGAAATATGAGTTACTTTATTAAAGTACTTTCAGTAACTACTATTAGCAGATTGAGGAAAAAATGCATGCATTTGAAACCTTAAGTAAAAGTATTATCCTTCATACTGTAATGTACTTACGGTATGAAGAGTAAAAGTAAAAGTAGCCTATGTATTTTGCAGAAAAATAATTTTATATATTTTGGTCTTGCATTAATATCACTGCTGCACTACAGTGTAGTGTATGTTGCATTTTCTGAATATGTTCAAGGTTGTTACATTTAAAATACTTTATATAGGCCAACTGTTGGGCAGTTTAATGTACAACAGTGCATGATATTGTAAAGGACCATGCTTTTGTATTGCAGCTGTCCTGTGAGAGAAAAAACTCAGTACTTCTCATTTGTATGTGAATACTTAAGGAATGTATTTCGTTACACTCCACCACTTTGTTATTTTGCAGATGAAACGAACAAAATTTATTGCTAGAATATGAACAAACAGTTGCTACAAATGCGAACCATATCAAGGCTGCTTCCGAAGCACTTGCCTTGTCTAGCCTACTGAGGACTCTTCTTGTTACCTAGCAACTTTGTCAGCTGCTGTTGAGGAGTGACAGTAAGGTTTGTAAGTGGACGTTTTATATTCAGCTGCATAAAACTAAACAGGGTTGAAAACCTGTTTAAATATGTTCACCATGGTCCATTTATGTACATAATAATCAATAATATAATAAAACAAAATCACATTTTGGTCAGTCTAAAAAAGTTTCGGGGGGGGAAAAACATTTAATCGCTTTAATTTTGTATTTTTCCAAAATAAGTCCAGTTATTGCCCAATTTTAGGATTTTTTTATATTGATTTGAAAGGATTTTATGAATCTCTCTGCTCATCACTTACTAGAAAGTTTAAAATACTGTGTGATGGAAAAATAGTGACTTGATTTAAGGTTACCTCCTGTGATTCTTGAAGTTGACATTGTTATGTGTAATTTTCCATTAGTTAGTTATTTTATTTTATTTTAATTTTATTTATGATGTATTTATTAAAAAAGAAAAGGTGTTTAACTTTTTATTTATTTGTTTTTGTTCTGTTATATTTCATTTTTATTATTCTTTATATTTATTGTTTTGTATTCTGGTTATGTAATTTATTGCTATGACTGTATCCCCTGTGAATGTTATATCTTCAATAATAATAATAAAAAAAAAAAAAGGAATCACTAGCAGAAACTCAAAAAAAAAGGCACTGCACAAAACAAATCCCAGCCGGGTCCGTCACTTTTTGGGGTCCCCTTGAAACATTTCCTTTGTGGTCCGTGCTATTTGCAGCGCGTTTCTTCATTTGCATGTGTGTGAGGATTTGCAGAGTGTTTCTTCATTTGCATGTGTTGTGAGGATTCGCAGCGTTTCTTCATTTGCATGTGTTGAGGATTTGCAGCGCGTTTCTTCATTTGCATGTGTTGTGAGGATTTGCAGAGCCTTTCTTCATTTGCATGTGTTGTGAGGATTTTCAGCGCGTTTCTTCATTTGCATGTGCTGTGAGGATTTGCAGCGGTTTCTTCATTTGCATGTGTTGTGAGGATTTGCAGCGCGTTTCTTCACTTGCATGTGTTGTGAGGATTTGCAGCCGTTTCTTCAGTTGCATGTGTTGTGAGGATTTGCAGCCTTTCTTCATTGGCATGTGTGGAGGATTTGCAGGCGTTTCTTCATTGGCATGTGTTGTGAGGATTTTGCAGCGCGTTTCTTCATTTGTGTGTTGTGAGGATTTGCAGCACGTTTCTTCATTTGCATGTGTTGTGAGGATTTGCAGCCGTTTCTTCATTTGCATTTGTTGCAGAGTGTTTCTTCATTTGCATGTGTTGTGAGAATTTGCAGCGCGTTTCTTCATTTGCACGTGTTGTCAAGCTGATGAAGATGTTTTCTTAATTTGCATGTGTTTTCTTAAGTTGCAGCGAGTTTCTTCATTGAAGTGTTGTGAGGATTTGCAGTGTTCTTCATTTTGCAGGTGTTGTGGGATTGCAGCCGGTTCGCATTTGCTTGCTTGCAGAGTGTTTCTTCATTTGCATGTGTTGTGAGGATTTGCAGAGTGTTTCTTCATTTGCATGTGTTGTGAGGATTTGCAGCCGTTTCTTCATTTGCATGTGTTGTGAGGATTTGCAGCGCGTTTCTTCATGTGCATTTGTTGTGAGGATTTGTTTTTTTTTTTTGCAGCGTTTCTTCATTTGAATGTGTTGTGAGGATTTGCAGCGCGTATGTTGTCAAACTGATGAAGATGTTTTAATTTGCTGGTGTTTTTTCAATTTGCATGTGTTTTCTTAAGTTGCAGCGCCTTGAGCTCTCTCGGCCACCGTATTTTTAACCTGTTAACCCGCACCTGGATGCCGCGCACTGAAAGCTCTTTTTTCACACGTGTCCATGTTTATGAATATAGTAAATGAAAAGGGACATAATTAATCTTGACAAACTATATATCATTCTAAAGGTCTAAGCCTCAAGCATCGACGATAGATCGCTGTTTTTCAATGAAAAGCTTATAAAGAATGTATTTGCTAAACTTGTGTAAGCAGTACGCATCAAAACATGCATAATCAAAACGCAGTACGTACCAGATTCATCATAATAACAAGTCATAAAGGCATCCACAGCTGTAAATCCCAGTTTAGTTAGAAAGGTAAGGGTCCACTGAACAACATCCCATAGAGCACTTTTAGTCCAACGAAACAGTAACGTTGTAATATGGATGGTAATTCCTTTGTTTACGTCTCATTTCTTTGGGGACAGTTATTGTTTGTATCCATTATGGAATAACTTACACCCAAAAAACTGCATCTTGGTAGTAAAAAGCAACATGGTTTTGTAGCATACAGTGTCACAAGCAGAATAAGACCATCCACAAAAAAAAGTAAAAGATACATGGAATATTGTTTATTTGAATTCTGGCACTCTCTCGTGACGGACCATGACGCACGCTGTGACACACCTGTCATCTGATGGGGGCGTAACTTAGCAATCGGCTTTTTGCACAAATAATTCATTTTTTTTCTTTTCATATATGTGTGTATGTTTTGTGGGGGATGTGGTTGTATCTGCATGATTACTAGGGCTGTAGTACTCGAGTCCAGACTCGATACATTTTTCTATGGTCTCGGACTCGTTGGTGTTTGCACTTGGACTTGTCTCGGACTTGGTCATTGGACTCGCCAAGTGTTCTCGTTGGTCTCGACCGAGTCCAGCAATATGCTTTTTTTCCCTTCAAAACAAAACCACATTTGCATGTCGCGCCTGAAAACGCGTGGAAAACGCTAGGCGCACCGCTTTCTCCTTCTTTCCAAAGCACTCTGTAGCCTGCGCTCTATGCTTGCGCTCCCGTGGTGTCTGCCGTTGCTAAGCAACTATGACCTGCGCTCTCCATGAAGACGCGGGAGTTTCAGCAAAGGATAAATGGATTTGCAGCACTAAAAATCCCTTGAAGTAGCTCTGCTACTAAATTTATATATAAAAAAAAAGGCTATCCTTGTACAGCTATTATCAGCCGTTTCTCCATCTTGGCTTAGCTTTCAATTATGTTACGGAAAGGATGAAGCTGATTGGTTGATTATTGTCACATGACCCGCGGTGCACTTGCTGCGTTTTGAAAAGTTTAGATGTTTCTAATTTAATTTTCTACCTGTTAGATTGTGTTTTATTAACGTCTACACCTACTTCCTTCTACATCATTGATTAATATTAGCTAACTTTAATTCAGCTTCACTAAGCATTATTCAAATGACAGTTGGTTTGTTAACCTTTAAGGCAACTGTGAACTAACATGAACAAAAACAATGAATGAACAACGTATTTTTATTACATAATGTTAACAAAGACAAAAATAAATAGTGTAATAAATATATTGTTAATCGTTTGTTCATGTTAGTTAATACATTAACTAATGTTAACAAATGGCACCTTATTGTAAAGTGTTACAGACCTTTTTATGAGGTTAGAAAAAGGCTGAAAGATGAATCGTATTTTCATTGTCATTGCAGTGTGAACATGTTATTTAGCAATGGGCACCGGAACGTGCTATGAAATAGCAGAGTTGGTGGATTTAGGTGCCTGAGTGCAGAATTCAGCACTCAACAAACTCTGGCGTTTCAGCGATGACTCACCTGAAAGCCTCTGATTGGCCATTGCATTCATAAAATCAATGGAACGTTTATGTTATTGGGGTCATGCTCCACTGCTGTAACAACTATAACTTTAGTTTTTATGTTGGCCCTAATATGCACAGTATATCATTTATTTACACAAGTAGTAATCATATTGCAAAATAATAAATAAAATACAATCCCCATGTATCACAATAGCAGAATTTCCTCATATCGTGCAGGACTATTAAAAAGCCAAAATCAATGCAAATCAGTGGATATGTATAATAGGATAGGTGTGTTAAGGCCAGTTGGAGCTAAACTCTGCAGGGCATTGGCCCTCCAGGATCTAGTTTGGAGACCCCTGTCCTATAGAGTTGTTACTTTGCACATGCTTTTTATTTATTTACAAATAATAATGTAAAATTATTTTCATAGATTAGGAGATATGCTGTCTCTCGCATCATATACATTATCAATAGTTAAGTTTGTGGTCTTGAAGAGGATCCTTTTTTTTCTCTCATTTGGACTCAGTCTTGACTTGGACTCAAAACTTTTGCACTTGGACTTGACTTGGACTCGACCCTCTTTGGACTCGGTCTTGACTCGGTCTCGACTAGTCCTGGTCTTGGACTTGTCTTGGACTCAACAAAGCTGGACTTGACTACAGCTCTAATGATTACCATCTGTATGACCGCACATCAGCGTGTGATTACTGTGTGTATAAAAAAATCCTTGGGGAACATATCGGCTTCTGATGCCCTCCTTCGGCTGGACGTGGGAACTGGAGTCCTTCTTGGGCTGGACGTGGGAACTGGAGCCCTTTCAGGAACGGACTCAGGGGCTGGAGCCCTATCAGGAGCGGACTCAGTGGCTGGAGCCGACAATGGAGCGGACTCAGGGGCTGGAGCCGACACTGGAGTGGACTCAGGGACTGGAGCCGACACTGGAGCAGACTCCTCATGGGATAGAGCCCGACAATGGAAGGCGGGATCATGGCTAGAGCGACCAATGGAGAGAATCCGGGCTAGAGCCGACACTGGAGTGGACTCAGGATGGAGCCGACCACCGGAAGCATCTCCTAGGCTCGAGCCAACAGTCGCCTCCTCTCATATATCGCCCTTGAGTTGGGACGTTACGGTAGGGCTGCTGTCAGCTGAGGGCTTGGGAGTGAACCAGCCGGCGGGCTTGACAGTGCAGCTGCGGTTCTGGATTGGGGCCGGATGCTCTCCAGACACCGGAGGATCCCTTCACTCCAGCTTAGTCCAGTGGTTTCTGGGATGTCAACGGGGCGGTAGTAATTTGCCCCAATCCAGAACAGAGAGTTAAGAGTGGCGTCATCTAACACTGTCTTGACGGCGAGCCCACAGAACTCCCTAGCGTACTCCACAAACGGAAGATCACTGCGGGCTAGAGTGGCGAATCTCACAGCAATTTCCATGATCACGGAGGGGAAAAAACAGAAAATAAAACACTTTCAAAAAAGGAAACAAAAACGAGGAGAAGGGGCGCCGCTTACTGTTCAGTCCTGTGTTCTGTTATGGTTAAGCTGCTGTGGAGGAACGAAGGAGCAAGGAGACAAAGCAGTTGCAATAATCACAGTCTTTTATTATATCCAAATTGGAGGAAACACAGGGGAGCCAGGAGAAACACATGCAGCACGAGGAATAGACGTTTAAGACAGGACGCTAGACACAGGCAACACTGGGCTTATAAATACAGGGAACGTAATCAGGGAGAACTGAAACAGGTGGAAGTAAAAAATTAATCACAAACCATGGAAAGTAATGAGGGGACACCTGAAATCAAAAGACAAGGGAGAAACTGGATAATGGGGAGCGAAACCACAATACATAAGAACACAGGGAAAGTCCAAGTGCGTGACATTGAGTGATTCACTTTTCTTTTATTGTTTGATTAACAGGAATGAGACAGACAGCCAATTAAGACCTACTGTTATACACAGATCTAATATATCGTTACACAGTAGATGTTTTTTCCCTTACAGTTAACCAAATATTCACTTAAGACATGTAACGAATCAGCTCATGAGGAAATATGAATAATTAATCATAACTAGTTATAATTAATTATGAATATTTTGATCCGCTGTAGATATTTACTTGACCTCTCAAGGTCAACTGTCTTGTCAATTCTAAGAACATTAATTTCCTGGTTAAGGGAAAAAACTTCCTTACTGTACAATACTTACACAGAGCATGTAGCAGAAATCTGCATGATTAAGTGACTCCAGTTATGAGCAAACAATGAACAACGTCAAGTGTGATACAAGTAAGGTTTTATTAACTACATAAACAGTTAAACTAGTCTAACATACTACATAAACACATAAACTGGTCTAACATACACACACACATACAGTTGGTATAGGAAAGGGTTAGTGCTTAAACAGTAAAGAATAAATAAGGAATGAAATTATGGAACCATTTGCATATTCAGCAGATCTACACCTGAGGGAAACGTCAGATTCTTAGTTAAAACACACCTTGGTAAAAAGGTGCAACTGATACCTAATGTATCAATTAATAAGACTAAGAATGAATACTTGCACGTCTCGTCTGTCTGAAAGAGATTCCTGATGCAATCTGAAGGCTCAAGTTGATCTCTGCTGAAGTTGGTTGATGAAAAAGATCCAGTTTGAGTCAGAGGATCTTGGTGAAATGGAAAGGTCGAGGCCGAAGCCCGGCACGAGCTTAGGGTTTCCGGGTGCGTTTTTCTCACATCCTCCCATCAGAATTAAAACCTAACAGAACCACCGACTCTGGGCGGGTCACATGAATTGCGGCCTTTAAAGTCTGCAAAGATTCACGCCTCTCAAGATGGGCTTGTCCAATGAGGAAGTCCGGAATCTAAAGTGAGAGTTCTGAGATACTGGGTCGTTTTTATGGCCCTTTGTCTGAAAGCATGGCAATTTGCATATGAAACTTGGAATAAAAACTACTAAAGACTCTTAGAACACTAATATGTTGCGTAGGTATAAACCAATAATGTAAACTCTCAATTAGTAATAGAATACTAATTCAAGGATACTAAACATTGGGGAGGGTTCGAATATGTAAGCTGAATGAGTGGTTCTATCATTAGCCTGCATAAAACAGTATACACTCTAAAAGACCAAAATACACGATGACAATAATATACACCATGACCTCAAGGATCATGTGTGTTCATTCAAAGAAAAGTTTTCCTAGGAATTACTTAGTAGAAAAGTCCATTTCTACTATGCATTGTGCCTCTTGCTCTGGAAAATGCAGTGAGAGTCTCTGCTCACATTCCTTTAGATCGTAAATGTATCTGGTGTCAGTGTTGCTATGGAACCAGAGGCCTGTTCAGCTTCCTGGAGTGTTACAGAGTATTTGTTAAATATAAAAAAAAAAAATATATTGTGTGTTTGATTGGTCCAGAATCTACAAATTCCCCCTCTTCGGGTGTTGTTGTCCGTAGAATAGACAACAAAGAGCGATGTCAAGGTGCAGAACAATCAAACACACACCTGACACTCACGGCTGGGAGCCAGTGGCGGCTCTTTGGCTGTTGGTGCTTCCAGGAGTGGTTGTGGTGCCATGGTGGATGTAGGCTGTAGCAAGGTGCGGGTCCTCGAGCTCATGCAGCAGGTGTCGAGGCTGTGTCACCTGTCATCCTGAAGTGAGTTAGTCCGGGTAAGATGGTTGTTTGTTGATGTTGTTAGCCAGTAGGCTATCTGTGGTACCCGTGATGTGGGACAGCTGGGTTAGACTCTCACTGGTGAGAGTGCAGGTGGTTCCAGGGATTGCCGGGAACTGTAATGGAGATTCTATAGTGTGTAGAGAATTTCCGACTGACCTAGTGATGATGGCAAGAAAGCGGCAGGTGGTTGTGAGCTCTATGCTTTGCTCAACGTCACTAGAAATCCGATGTTTGCGGTGTCGCTTGGCTCTTGTGGCGGCACCGACTTGAGCTTGCCTGAGTTGTGTTGGTAGAGCTTTCGCTGTTGGGCATGTGGGCCCGTTGCTCAATCCAACGTTGTCTGGCTGCTTCTGGGGGTGTCGACCGGTTTCAAGGGATGCTCCTCCCTTGGAGGGGCCTGATGCTGTGTTGCAGCAGGCAAGGAGTCAGAGGTTTGTCCTTCTCAGTACTCCTTAGTTGAGTTTTGTTCAAGGAGCTCTTTTGCAAGTGTCAGCAGCTCCTGTAACCCAGAAGTAGGCGTGTCCAGCGGTCCTTGTGTAGCCTCCGTTCAGCACACGTGTGGAGGAGGATGTTGTGGTGGACTGCTGTTGGACATACCGTGGTGTTTGCATGCAGGATGAGGATGCCTTTTTCCATGGCTTTTCCCAGTGGGTGGTCTGGAACCTGGGTCTGTTGCCATGGTGATGGCTCTGTCCTCTTCTGGCTAGGGCTTTCTGTAGAAGGGTCTTGCATTGTGGCAATGCTGAGTGCCTTCTGGTGCCCGCTTTGGATTCTGAGTTGTGAAGTTCAGAATCAGCAGCGATCAGTCCCTGTTCAGACTCTGGGTCTGAGAATTCCTTTATGATGGCTTGTTTAAACTGCTGATGAGACTGCAGGATCAGTTCCTTTGAAGTCCTCAGGATCTCTGCAGTATTTAGGCTGCCAGATGTATTGTCTCTGGCAGCTCGTTGGGGTCTGTGGGGTCACAGGTCACATGGTGTGTGTGTGTCTGCAGTGATCCTCTGGAAAGGTCCCTGCCCCACCCCCTTGTGGCTGCTGGTTGGTGACGTGTGAACAGTGGCTCTCGCCCCCCCCTCGCAGGTTCGGACTCTTGGCTGAGGGGGTCTGGGCCTGCTAGCCAGGGGAAGTTCTGTTTCGTGTTTTCCCTGTCTGTTCACCTTGTGGTCTGCAAGCATATTCCAGTTCATTTGTGACACTGAATTCACCTCGGGCTGCTTGCAGGTGGCATTCACATGCGTTGTTTCGGTTCGCCTGAAAAAAAATTAAACTTTTTTTTTCTTCTGCAGCTGCAGAGGTTTTCAGGGAGCTGACTTGTGAAGTGTCAAGCAGAAGGCTTTGGCTCCCTTTCCCCCCTTTCGTAGCTGTGCACAGGCGTGGAGGGCTTGCACTGCTGGCGACCGATATTCAGCCGGCTATCTTTTGCTTAAGTCTATGCGCAGTCAGTAGGACTGTTTAAATTCTTTCTGAACCATGTCAAGCTCATCTTTAATTGCTGAGTCAGGGTGTGGACCTCAGCTCTGTCTGTATGCAGCTGGCCTTGTAAGGCCTAAGATGTGGTATCTCTCTCATTTAGTTCCACATATGTAGTTTTAAGAGTGACTTTGTGTGAAACAATTCTCTTTCCAAGTCCTGTCTGATGGCTTTTTCCAGCGGCGCTTGGTGTATAGCAGCTGTTAGAGCCTCCTGAAGACTGGTGATTTCCTTCTGTCGCACCATTCTGTGAGGTTCTTTGCATCCGTTCTGTGCATTCTCTCGTTGAGCAGGTGTCAGTTCACTGCAGAATTCTGTGACTTGCAGTTTAAGCTCATATACCTCCTGTCTGAGGCCCTTGAGGGTGTGGGCCGAGGAGAGGATGATGCTGGTAAAGTGTTCGCTTATGTCGCAGTCTCGCTGTTCCTTTCTTTGCCATGCCAGGTCGTTGGCTGCTTTGAGCTGAAAGATGTACATTACAGTGCTCTACTGGGTCTCCAGGTGGTCCTGGTGAGCTGGCAGAGCTGGATGTCTGTGGAATGTCTGCAACATACTTGCACACTTGTGGGAACACCAGAGAGAAAAATGGACAAGACAAATGCAAGTACGTACAGAGGTGTTAAGCTATCTCTATGGGGAACGGCTGTGTAGGCCATGTAAGGTATGAATAGCAGATGAGAGGCAGCTAGTGAGGTAGGGTGATATGATTTTGTGTTCGTGAACACAAAGAGAGAGATTGAGTAACTTTGTTGAGGGGCCGTAATCAGGGGTCAGCTGATGACCGGGCTATAAATGTAGTCAAACTATTACTTAAAACAATGATGGTTCACGGGTTTGGTCACTATGACGAAACTGAAATAAAATAAGATGAACAAAAAAAAAAAAGAAAAGGAAGATTTTACCTATTTTAGTTTTTTTCCTAAAATAGAGATATGGCTAAGCAGGTGTCACTTGTGGGTGATGCCGTAATAGACTCATAAACCTAGGGTTAGACTGTTAGCTAAACTAGCAGGGACACACCAAATACCTCATCAAAAGAAAAAGAAAAAAGAAACAGTGGGAATGGTTCCTAGTTCTATCTTAGCCTACATTGTGTTGAACAGTAGCTGCCCTTCAATGTATTAGGTTTGGCACTGAGGAGTGAGGAGAAGTAGAGAGGAAACAGGGATTATGCTACTAATAACCTGTATAACTCATTAAGGAACCAACAGTTGCTAGAACTACTGTAATCCTATACAAAACCGAAGATGGTGCGTCGGTTAAAAAATAACTAAAAAAGGTAAAAGTAGAACAAAACAAAACAACAGGGCGGTCCTAATAGCTGTAGGAAATTAAAAGGGAAAGTAAATAAAAAAAAATAAAAAAAAATAAAAATTTGATTTAATTAAATCTCAAATTTAATGAAAATCTATTTAGCTGAATTGGTACATTTGTGCCAAACAGATGTAAATAAATGCAATAAAATTAAAAATTTTTTTAGAATAAAGTCAAAACAAAAAAATAAACAATAACACAAGAAAAACCCAGTATGTGGGTGGGTACCACAGGAACCTGTGATGGCATCAACAGGAAGTGAAACAAGGAGTGACGGGGATAGAGAGAGAGAAAGAGGAGTGGTTAGAAAGTTACACTTTACACGCCTATCTAGCGTTAGTAGCAGCTAGCAGTTGAGGTAAAGGGCTTAGCTTAAGAGTTAGCATTGGTTTACACTCAGTTCTTTGTTTACACACAGGTCTGTGAAGTGGGTGCTGTTGTCAAATTAACCGGAAGAGTCTGCTCACACTACCGGGGTCACGTGTTGCTAGGAGACCAACGCAAGCTCACAACAGGTGCAGGTGGAACAGACTTGCACTGCTGTGAGCATGCATGGGAAACTAATGCGGGGCATAACAGTCAGTTATGACATGTCCATCAAGTAATCAAAAACAGCACATTCACTTCACAGGCACTTTACAGACGTAACAGATTATGTTTGCGTGAATACTCGCCAATACTTTTTTTTAAAAATACTGCATTCTGTGTGTAGCCTATGTGTAGGGGATCGCCGCCGTCTGAGAGGCGTCTTTGTGTGCGCACACTTCAGATGTGTCTGTTAGTGCGAGTAAGATCCTTTTCGTGGCTTATCGCTCTTAATAACTCTTTTACCATTAATCAAGTCCCACAATTTATATTTTCTTTCCTGCATGTTCCTTTCAAAGCCGAAACCAAAATGTCAGAGGTATTTTGGTTTGCTTTCGATGGACAAATGCAACTTTTTAAAACAAAACCTCTCAGAGAATGTACAAATAAAGATCATTTTAGATGTTTAATTATTATTTGGAGCATTGGGATCGCTAGACAAGGGCTTAATTAACTTGTTTTGGTGAAAACCTGAAGTTATACCAAAATTTTAATTTTTCACTTGTTTTGCCTGTAGCTCGTAATTAGCCTGTACACATTCTTACTCATTTTGCTAGCAGAGGTCACATTTTTTTATACCAAAAACAATTTTTTTCCTTCATGTACAACTTATTTAAAGAATAGGATGCATGCATATAGTTGAAAAATGTTTTCTTTGGTTAAAAAAAATGACATTATGACATAAAATATGACTATAGTTTGATTATGATTTGATGATTACTAGGATACGACTTTATTGCATTTGTTGCAGCTGTAAAAATAAATTAAATTACACCCCTTCACCTCATAGCAGCTCCATATCAGCTTTGGATTCTTCTTAGAACTATTATGACTGAATTTCTTGTCACTCTTCTTATTTTGGAATTATTGCATTTTCTGCATATGTGTGTAGCTAATACATATTTGGTTATTGTCAGGCTAGGGGATTCATGCCTTAAGGATGTATCTTAAATTGTCTAGTATGGCAGCTGAAACCCTTAAAAACTAAGCGTTCACCAAATTCAAGAATTACCAATCAATGTATAATTTTCAAAAGTTGTCCTGACTGAAATTATTGAAAGTGGATTGATTATCTTTATAGTTCCCCCAAAACAAAACATCCTGATGAACAGTATAAGAGCAAAATGCCAGCAGATTAAAGTTAGCTAGTATTAGCTGCCCTCCTTTGATTGTTCATCTGCTGTGAAGTGTAGCATCCGTGGAATGCAGCAACAGACAATGTTTTGGCTCTCAGATTAAATATCTCCCTGTTTCACATCTATCCTTCACACTTTGTTTTAAAGTTTTAAAGTGCTGTAATTTTAGCATCGACTCTTGTATGTTAAACTGGTTCAATTGAAAAGGACATTGTAAGCTGTTTGATAAAATACAGGGCAAACTGTGTCCCAAATGGATTATATAGAACACAGTTTTGTTTCTTTAAATATGGGACAATTCTATATTATGCATATGGGATGGTTGGCAATCTTAAGCTTGACAATAGAGCTCAGCTGTTTTTAAAACAGAGTAGCTTTTTAACAAGCTGTTTTTTCCCCAACAAATTGCAATGTAGTGTAGACGTTACATCATTGTTTTATTGTCATAGTGGTTCTGTTTACATACACAGCAGTACTTTGATTATTGGCAGTAATCAGTGTAAGGATTTACTTCCTAAACTATTTAATAAATCAATTTGGTGTATATGATATATATTGATGCATATGTATGATATTCACTTGTACCTATAACACAAAATGTTCAATTCATATTTAGTAAACCTGTGTTTTGCTGACCTGCTTCAAATGTAAAAATGTTTGTAGCATTATAAAGTTCAGTTAATTTGAATGTAATTGAACCGTTTTGAAATTAAACTGCCCATTCTTATTTTTTACCTTCTGCAGTATATGAAAGAAGATATTTTGAAGATCATTTCAACCCCATTCATTTTCACTGTATGGAAAAATAAATACAAATAAAATAAAATAAATCTTAAAGCTTCACCAACATTGAAAAAACAGCATTAATCTTTCAATATGAAAACTCTTGTTGGGATTTGAAAAGCAAAAATTGATCAATAACATCATGTTTATTCACACATTGACCTTTCCTCTCCATTCCCTCTCCTTTCTGCTGAGAGCCAAGAGTCAGAAGTCAGGAGGTCAACAGGAGTCTCTTCATGACCTGAACTTCAACACAGAAATAAGTACAATTATGACCTTTCTCTCACTACAAATGGTCTCTCTTCTTGTTTTTTTATTTGTCAGATTGTTTTGTATTGTGTTCATTATGAGTAGGCCCTGTTATATGTGGATCTATTCACCATGACACATATCTGAAGGCATAGTCTTAATATAGCTGACAGTCGTTTGATCAAAGAAATACGAACATTGTGTTTAATTTGTAATGTCTAGAATTTTTCTTGGTAGTATGTCCTCTAAAGAGAGAAATAGTTTGAAGTGGACCTATTCTGTAATAGGCAAGCCCAGTGAGATAAGTCATTCATCATGGATTATAGTTACTACAGTGGCCTTCCTATTTCTGGCACAATGAAGTCTAATCCTAAACTTTAGGCTGGATTGAGCTAACCATGGCTGTCAATATTCCTGGCCTGTCATCTCTGACGCGGCACCCATAAAACTAGAGGCTCTGAATAGAACCTGAACATTTGCATTCCAACTAGCATTAATGTGAAAGGGTGGAACAAGTCGCTTTGAAAGTCATCCAGTGTGAAGCTCACAACTATTAGCAAAAAGGGCTGGAGGGAGGTTGAGCGCTTTCTGCCGTGCTATATCCTATTCCCCAGTTAGGGCTCTTTGCTGGAATCGCTGGTGTATTTCGTATAGAAGCTTATGACTCCACACTGTGTGGAAAATCCCCTAGCTGCCTTGGTCCTTGGGCATTGAAAATGTCATTTTTAATCACACTCCCCTCTGAGATCTCATCCCTGTGATCAAAGACGCCCAGACTTAAAGTTAACATGTCAACAAAGATGCAGTTTGGGGACATCTCTGAAAATACCTTTCACATGGATGAATGGGTACGCGAGGAGTGATTGTGGTGTATACAAGGGTAGAAAAGAGTCTTGGAGGACCCCTGAATGGGTATTTAAATGTACAGTAGCAGTAGTAGTAGTAGCTAAGCACTAGAACTTACAATTTTTAACCTTAAAAAGCATGACTAAAAATATATCAATGCATGTGTGAATGCAAGGGAGTCAGAATGACTCATATTGTATTTAGTGGTTTCTTCAATGGAAAGCATCTTGTTTTTATCTATATTTTCAAAGTAAATGTGCAGGTAAAAATGTCTGTTGTCCATTGTTAATAATGTCAATCGGCATCCTTCTGTCTCGAGAGACAACGGAGTATCTGCGCCCGGGTCAGTCTGAATTGCAATGCCTGCTGTGGCTAAACAGTCCAATAAGAGAACGGCAGAGTCTGTTGCAGTTACTACAGGTAAAGCCTGAGGCTGCTTCTGTGGGCACTGACCCTACTCTCTGCCGTCTGCGCTGCCTTTTCTCCTCCCACTGGTCCTCTCTCTTCCCTCGCTCAGCTTTGTACTGGTCCTTACGGCCAGCCGCCACGGACTTGGTCTGCGGTAGCAGCTTCCAAGTCAGCAGAATTCAGGCTTCCGGCTTTCAGGTCATGCTTGCAGACGTCTTTGTACCGGAGCACTGGTCTGCTTGTTGGTCTGGTGCCGGAGGCGAGCTCGCCATACATGATGTCCTTAGGAGTCCGGCCATCTTGCATTCGGCAGACATGGCCGAGCCAGCGTAGGCGTCTTTGTGCGTGCATGCTGAATGTTTTTGCCTGGGCCAGCACTTCAGTATTTGGGACACAGTCCTGCCAGGTGATTACAAGGATCCTTCTCAGTCAGCGCAGATGGAAAGAGTTTAGTCTGCGTTCTTGCCAGGTGTACATAGTCCACGTCTCGCTGCCGTAGAGAAGAGTGCTGAGGACATTGGCCTGGTACACTTTCATCTTGGTGTTGGTGGTGAGCATGCTATCGTTCCACACTCTCTTGGTCAGGCGGGCCATCGCTATTGATGCCTTGCCGATTCTGCTGTTCAGCTCATTTTCCAAAGAGAGGTTGCTGGAGATGGTGGAGCCAAGATATGTAAAGTGTAAATGTGTATATGTAAACTACCTCAAGGGTGTGATTGCCGATGGAGATGCAGGGAGTGCTGCTGTTATCCTGGCCCAAGAAGTGCGAGCGAAGCTGCTGATGAGACTCTGTAGTGCTTCCTCGGTATGGGCAGTCAGGACGGCGTCATCAGCAAATAGCAACTCCCTAATCAGGACCCTGTGCACCTAGGTGAAGACACCATCTTCTGACTGACTGAAGGTGTGGCGCAGCAGCTGGGAGAAGAAGATGCCGAAGAGTGTCGGGGCGAGGACACAACCTTGATTCACGCAGCTTCGGATTGGGAAAGGTTCTGAAGATAAGCCATTGTACTGTACGGTACCTTTCATTTCATCGTGAAAGGACGTGACCATCTCCAGAAGCTTGGGGGGGACATCCGATCCTGTGCAGTAGGCTGAAGAGGCCTTGGTCAGGTCGATAAAGGCGATTTAGAGTGGCTGTCTCTGCTCCCGGCACTTCTCCTGTAGCTGTCTCAGTGAGAAGATCATGTCGATCATTGATCTCTGGGATATGAAGCCGCAATGCGCCTCTTGGAGTCTGTTCAGCACCACGTGGGTGAAGACCTTCCTCACCATGCTCAGCAAGGAGATGCCACGGTAGTTGTTACAGTCACTGCGCTCTCCTTTGTTCTTGTAGAGCGTGATGATGTTGGCGTCTCGCATGTCCCGATGAACTGTTCCCTCCTCCCAACACTGAAGTAAGAGTTCATGAAGGTGGCCGAGGAGGACACTCTTCTTGCCAGCCTTGATGACCTCTGGGGGAATGCCGTCACTGCCTGGAGCTTTGCCACATGCTAAAGAGTCAATGACCTTGCTGAGCTCGTCTACAGTGGGCAGAGCATCAAGTTCCAAGGGGGTGGTGCTCTCCATTGCAGTGTCAGTGACGACATTCTCCCTCGAGTATAGCTGCTGGTAGTGCTCCGCCCATCTCTCCATCTGCTTACCGTGGTCTGTGATGACGTCACCTGTAGCGGACTTCAGGGGAGTGATCTTGATGGTGCTTGGGCCAAATGCTTTCTTCATGCCCTCATACATGGCGCGGATGTTCCCACAGTCTGCGGAGAGCTGAATGCTCTGACAGAGGTTCAGCCAATAATCATTGCCGCATTTCCTGGCAATCCGCTGGGCGTCATTTCTGGCCTTACGGAGTGCAGCTAATGCCTTATCTGAAGGCTCGCGCATGTAGTCTAGCAATAGCTGTACGTTTGGCTTGTTATGGCTGTAAGTTCAGTTATTTTCCTGCTTCAAACCAGTATGGTTTTTCTTCTCCCCTCTTGGCGAAGGTGCCATGGCCATCCTTTCTGCTTGGAGTTGTGGATCCACTTGGGGTGAAGGCGTACCTTGCTCCCAACCAGTGAGTGGTCAGTGTCACAGTCGGCGCTGTGGTAGCTGCGGGTAGTAAGAACGCAGTTCATCAGGGGTCTTCTGGTAATGACAAGATCCAGCTGGTGCCAGTGACAGGATCTGGGGTGTCGCCAGGACACTCGATGGCAGGGTTTGGTTGAGAAGAACGTGTTTGAGATGCACAGGTCATGGTATGAACAAAGTTCTAACAGTCTCTGTCCATTTTCGTTAAGCTTGCCAATGCCAAAATGGCCAATACAACGGGGCCAGGAGTTGTGATCGGCTCCGATCCGGGCATTGAAGTCCCCAAGTAGGAACAAGTCTTCTGTGGTAGGGATCTCTTTGATAGTGGTCTCAAGCTCTTCATAAAATTTATCCTTTGACTCAGCTGAGGAGCAGAGTGTAGGAGCATAGATGCTCAGGATGTTGACTGGACCTGAAGAGGTAGAGAGGTGGAGAGAGAGGATTCTGGGCATACCTCCAGAAGGCGGCTCAATTGAGGACAGCATGGATTTCCTCACTGCAAATCCAACGCCGTGTATTCGAGGCTCCTCAGGCTACTTTCCCTGCCAGAAGAACATGTAGTCCTGTTCTCTGAGGCTGCCGTTGGAAGGGAGTCTGGTCTCCTGTAGAGCAGAAATGTCGATGTCCAGTCGTTTCAGCTCATGGTTGATGATGGCTGTCTTCCTGGCGTCATCAACTTGTTGTAGTTCGTCAGAGTGTCCAGGGCACATGGTTCTGACATTCCAGCTTGCCAGCCGCAGGACTGGCTGTTTGTTTTCTTTCCTTCTTATTTTGCCTGGTGCAAGTTTTGCAGTCTGCTTTTCGGTCGTTTCCCTAAGCTCCAAGCACCCATTGAAGCAGACAGACTATGGCGGATCAGAAACTTACTGACTGGGGGCTGCCCAGCTTAAGGCGGGCGTTAGCTGACCAGTGGGACCCGATGATCCCTCCCACCATCGGAGACAACCCGTAGCGCCCGAGCTTACGCCAATCCACTTTGGGCATATAACTCGTAACTGGCATCTCCCGTGTTGTGTTTTCACTGGAGCAGCGATACTGGAGTGACCTCTCCAGGGCGCAAGCCTGGGCAGAGTGTATGGAGATCCTGGGATGCCCAGACGTCGAGATCCCCCTCTCGGCCTCACCGATGTAGTCCAAAGGAATTCAGAACAGTACATTTGGCACCAGCTTGGCTGCAGGAGCTGCCGAAACAGTGCGTAAATACAGGCATCTGTCCGCCTTCGGGGCTCCACTCCTGATTTGGGGGTTTACTTCCCCACACTCAGCCATTTGGATCAGTGCAGGATCTCCTCCGCCCTTTAGCCATTGGCTGCCAGAAGCAGCTCATCCGCCTAGTGGTGTAGTGTGAACACCACCCCCTCACGTGGTTTAGCCCGCCAGCTGAGGCGGTTTGCCAGGGTGTGGCATGTGGAGCCAGCATGTGAGAGATTTAGGAGATGTATGAGGACCAGTGTTGCCCGTCCACCCTACCAGGTAAATGTGACCACGCATTAATAAAAGTTTGATGACATAAATGTTTAAGTGTTTATTGTTCACTTTCTTTGTACTTATACGATGTGAATTTTTTATTTGCTCTGAACTTTTACAGATTATTTATTTATAATCCTTGCAGAAACAAGATTTTACACACAATTTCATATTTTTTTATGGCTTTTGGGTGGATATTAACCACTTCCTTATGAGGGAATGAGACCAAAACCAGTCAAATGTTTGAATACAAAAACATGGTCTTTTGGATCATGAGAAACATTTATTCTGGTGTGTCCAACTGGTGTTCTGTTTAAAAGAGACCTATCAGGCTATAAAATATCTTAATTTATAAATAGTATACCTATTATATTATTATGCATTGTCTTTTTAAACAAAAAATATGAAATTGACTTAGCCACAAATCAAAGTTTTGATTAATCAATGGATTGTCACAGAATTAAATATTATATACAACATTTACAACAAAAACAAGTAAAAAAAAAATTTCTGAACCTTTTAGAAAGAAATATGTACATGAAATTGCTAAGGCTTACATAAAATAAATAGCATTACATGGTTTTATGCAAGAATAGTAAAACAATAAATAAAATAAGACAAAACAAAACAAATGAGAAGGACCCAAGTAGAGTACGCTTACGCAGTTACTTAGTTTTTGGTTGATATAATCCTTAGGTGTGTAAATGAATCATTTCCATTTCATTCTTTTTTCATTTTCATTTAAATTTGTAGTTAAAATAACTAAAATAAGTGTATTTTAAAGTTTAGAATTAGACAGCCTTTGGCACACAGGCTTACGCTGGTAACTCATCAGTGGACTTTCCTCCTCAGTATAGGCTATATTTTTCTCATTCTCACTAATTCAACAAGTTTTTATATGAATCTCTGATGGGTACCGACTGTCTTCAGAAAAGTTTCGGTGACATTTTCATTTTTTCTGATGAAGTAGCGTTTATGAGCAGCGCTGCTGTTTACAGCCGAGGAAACCGCTGTATTTCTGATGTTCCAAAAGCACTTCCTGCTGGCAGAGAATGAATGTGCATTTTCAATAATCCCATCTGCAGTTTTTGTTCAGACCAATGTGAAACTCTCCCATAACCCAGTTTTATTAATATCATAATTTTATACTTCCGACCATCTCTTTTCTTAAAAAATATGGTTTAAAAGGCCTCAATTGTGATGGTTTATCCATTTTGTAATTTATTTGTTTTTTGTTAAAACTAAATCAATTGATATTGCATGTCTACACATGAAGAAAGCCATTAAAAATCTACATGGCAAATGTTAAAACATTGGACACAATTGTGGGCACCATTGGTGCGTAGCAAGCATCACAAACAAAAAAGAACCCAAAGGCTGATCTATTAAATGTGTGCCAATATATATTGCCCTATTCCTAGATTTTGCCCTAGGGCCCCGCAAATCACTACATCTGCCCCTGCCTTTCACATCTTAAAACCGAGCCCTTATGAAATTTTGAATATCACAAACAGGCCATTAAAAGGCTAAATGCATTCCTCTTCTTTCTGCATTTTGAAGCTTCTTCTCAATGGTCTTTCCCTGGGAGTTGTTGCGCGTACACGTAGTATGTTTCCTGGTCACTTCTAAGCTAGCAAATATCCCTCTCTCCGTTTGACTGCAGTGCTCTGTGCAGCAGAGCGTCCTTGTGGTATGGCTCTTTTTGTGTCACATTACGTTGTCCTGTGCTAAGGCCTGCTTGCGGCACATGCACATCATCGAACACAACTATACGCAAGCAACAATGGGGAAACTCGTGTGCCAATTAATTGCATTGGACTCGACCGGCTTGAAGTCACCAGCAAAAACATTCAATGTTGAATGACTGTCTTTGTGGCAGCTGATCTCAGAGGAGCCGACAGAGGAGTATTATCCGCCCATAGCTGGCAGTCTCCAGCCACAAGGAGAATCGGAATGCACCGAAGAGCGTGCGGTGGCTATGTGACGATTTAAAAGCAATTCCAGTCAAAGAATCTCATTTCTGTGGTTATCACGCTCGCGCAAACGACACTTTCCTCTCTGTTCAACTGAAGGAGAGAAATCTCTCCCATTCTATACCTTTCAAGCCCCTCTGCCTCCCTCTCAGCAGGCTTTGACAGCTCTCAGTCACACTATGTCCTGGCTTTGAGACCGGGATATGATACTATGGGCATTAGACTAGCACGGATCCCTCTCAGCAAACTCACCCACCTTTTCCCTGCCCCTGTAATTACGGGCTCCCTCTATAATTAAGCCTTATAAATGAGCAAACATAATTAGAGGAACGTTATGCTGAATAAATGGGAATGGGATGTGCAGGTTAATTTTTTTTTTAGCCTTTTGTTGAGGAATGGAATGTGTATCCTAATGTGCTATCTGAACCAAGGAGAACAAAGTTAATTGTTTATGACCTAAATATTGTCCTATTATTGCCAGGTTGCATGTGGTGTGTTATTTTGCAATGTGCTGCTTTCCTATTCATAGGTTACAACGTTGGGCATGCATAATAAAAGCACTACGCTGTGAATATTCATGACTGTTTGAATTTTGTTTAGCATATTTTTGAATTGCTACACTTTAGTCTGAGAAAACAAGATGTCGGTCAAATTTATGGGTGGATTGGTTATTATGGATAATATTCATTTGACCTACTTGTTCTTTCCAGAGTGAATTTTTTTCCTCCAGCTTTTTGTGTTTTTTTTCCCTTTCTTTCTTCTTATTCAGGCGCTCATGCTAGATGCTGCACCCTTCTACTGAAAATGCTAAAGAATTACATTTTATATTTTTAACACAACAGTCAAAGTAGATAAGTGTCCAAATGTCTTTTTAAAAATCCCCATCCTCTTTAAATCTACCTGACTAAATTTTTCCCTACCTGTCTTCTTATGTCAACGTCTCTAGATATTGTGAATTAAGGTGATTGCATCCCCTGCTGCGGCCTTTGCAATGTTGCCACTGAAACATGTCATTTCAGACCATGTCATCGAATTCAGTCAGACAGACACATAAAATTGGTATGGCCGACCATTACTGTGTAATTTGCTTTTGTTGCTTCCATTGCTCAAGTTGACAGAACGTGTGCTTTCATACACTCGAGTATCGGCATGTTTGGTGTGAGGTCATGTAGCAGACTGATAACAGGGTACCAGTAGTCTCTCAATGAGTTACGACTCCCTGTGGCAGAGCCAACAGTCCACGACATGACATCTGCTGAAATACAGCTCATATAAATCTCTGAATAGGCTCCAGTAACACAGCCCGAGAGCATGAGAAGTTTTGTGAACAAAGTTCTGCTTTTCACCAGAAACACAACCAATTAAAGAGGTTTTAAGAGCATGATATTATTCCTAATCTTAAGATTAAAAAGCCTCTCCGTGTCTTCTTTCATTTTTCTCATGTGTATAGGAAATTGTAAATTGAAAATGTGAGGCCAAAAACAAAACAAAACAGGAAAACACACATGGGGAGTCTTAGGGGAAAACACTCTCTTAGTCTTTAGGAATTGAGTCAGACATGTATTCACCTCCTTTCTCCCTCTCATTCATTTATATATACCAACGCATTCTCTACTGAATTCCTACCTCTACTGTATCCATCTCTCTTCTCTTGATATATGTTTTAAATATGTTTAATATGACACGAAGTATGCACTGCTTCAAATTGTATACATTAGCTTACTCTTGATTTAAGAGGACCCCAATTATGCATATGCAATGTTAGCGATCACGGGGCTAAAGGAGACGTTCGCTGATGAAACCATGAGACGTCTCAGCTATTCTTCGCACCAAAATGTCTATTCCTAATATGCCTCCATGTCTTTTTTCTCGGACATGGGCTATTTTATATAAACACATTGTTCTGGCAAGAGCATACCTAGTGTAGGTTATTCATATCCTATTGCGTTAACAAGCAGGATTGAAACTCCCCGCGAATATGCATGTATAATGTCTGATATTTCTAGAAAAATTGCAAGTATTGAGGATACATTTGCCTGCTGTGTTCTTACTTCCGGAACGTGTATTCTATACTACACTTTAAAGACTGAGAATTCTCCAAGGTGGGACCAAAGAGAATTTACAGAGGGACCAAATTGTTGTTCTTTATTAGCAAATGAGGGCTCGTCCTTTCGGGAATTTCTTAAAAAGACAGGTAAAAAATTTTTTTATTTTTCTTCCTGTCTGTAAGATAAATTGAATGTATTCTCGTTTGCAATTTGATTGTGTCATATTAGGCATCAATCTGTTTTCCTCACATTTTAAATGTGGGACGAAGAGTGAGAAGCTTTCCATTTAACCTATCTATTTAAAAATAGAGCAGTGGTGAAAGATTATAATTGCTCACCCTTGCCGTGAAAGTTCTCGGTCTCTTAAGTGATTTCATGAATAATACAGAATTGAAAGTTTTCTTTTTGCCAAAAATATCAAAAAGTTAATATAAGACCGCAGTCTCTATTTTGTGTTTTGTTTGGCCATTCTATAAATTGTGAAAGTGCACTAAAATTGACGAGACATATTTGATCTCCGATGGGGCAGACGATCTCAAAACCTATTATTGGCGAGTTGCCAAGGGATTGGATGCACAGAAACAATAAAGGGTTTAATACTGAACCGTATTTGAGTAATTTGGCTGGTTGGTCAGAAGGCAAAGTACAATTAGATCCGTTTCCTCGTGAATGGCCCTCGCCATTTTTTTTTTTGTTCAAAGATAAAGAGGCCAGATCAGGTTAAAAGAACTGCATAAAAAAATATTTTTTCCCTAATGTACCCATGCTTGACTCTCCCAGCTCGGACCTCCGCCTCGAGGTTTAGTATGATACTGTTGGAAAAGAGCTGCAACAAGAAAATTAACCCGAATCGTCTGCATACCCCGTCACTACCTATGCGACTGAGCCCCTATACATTTGTGCAGACGAAAATAACCCCGCCCCTAGCAGCAATGTCGGATGACTGTCGCGATTGCCTAAAGTTTGCCTGATCTTTCATTTACGGTTTGTGCCGCATCATATGTGTCGGCTATTGAAGCGGGTGGGGTGTTGGGGAGTTTAACCACGACTACAGTCAATTGAGCTGGGCGGTGGATTCATCGCTTCATTTTGACCCTAAAACACTGCCCGACCACGTAAATTACAGAGAAGAATGGATTGCAGAGATTCGATGCTTTTGAGCTCCTAAACGCCCGGGATCTTTGACGAGCCCATCACTCACCACGAGTGCTCTATCAAAAAGTGATAAACCATTCGATCTGCTCACAACTCAAAATCCTTCGAACGTGCAAATAGTTGATTCGGAGGACGAGTGAAGATGCATGTACGTGGATTTTGGGTGATCGTGGAAAAGATAAAAGAATTTTCAGACAATTGAATGCTTAGCCTTTTCTGGCTGAAATTGTCTTCAGTCCCCAAGCAAGATTTGTCGCCAATGCGCAAACCGAAAAGGAAAAGCAGAAGTAGCGAAAAATACTGTGCATTTTCAATTCCGATTTAAGCATGCTTGCGACTGAAGAATCTGCCATTCCATTAGATAAACATCCTCCTTTGCTTGTCAATACGTTTTTGAATAACATGCAAAAAAGAAATCGTACAATTGGTTCGTTTGACAACTTCGAATATAAAAGATATTTCTGTTGACGCTTTGTCTCGGAGACTGCGTGAGCTTTCCACCGCGGGGGCTTTTGAAGCCTCCCGAGGGAAACTTACAGCGATGATGCTGATTAATACTGTTGTCAAAACAGGGACGAAAGTATGTTGTTATTGTGGCATTGCGGGACACTTCGTGAACGCTTGCAGGAAAAAGCAGTGGGAATTTCCGATGTCCCTGTACGTTGTGAAATGACAACAACTTTACCGGTAACTTCTAAAGACAATCCCTCTTTGTTTAAGATGCACGCTTTTGCAATAACACCTGATGCTCCATTTTGCCTTTTGGATAGAGATTTGCTGCATAAATTGGGTGATCATATTACATTTCAGAATAATTCTCTGCAACTCATGTTTTCTTCTGTCTATTCTCTGACTGTTGAGACAGGAAGTGCGACCACTGAGGCTGAGGTTGCAACTGCAGCCTTACCGGAAAAAGGGGATGTCAACCCTCGCTTGTGGGCGGAGCATAAGGATGATGAGGGTCTCATAGATGTCCGCCCTTATGCGGCTACTATGACCAGACACACACCAGTTTATTGTAAAAAAAATACCCTCTCTCCAAAGAAAAAAATCGATGGGATTCAGCCTATTATAGAAAATTTGCTAGCACAAGGCATTCTGATCAAGACTCAATCACCCTACAATACACCGATCAATCCAATAAAAAAAGCGAATGGTTCCTGGCGATTGAAACAGGATCTTAGAAAGATTAATGACATAATTAAACCATTGGCTCCTATTGTACATGATGTGCACACAATACTTAATTCTATTACTAGTTCACATGCCTATTTCACAGTTACTGATCTATGCTCTGCATTCTTTTCCATCCCTGTAGATCCTGTCTCGCAGCCGCTATTCGCCTTCACCTTTGACCATGCTCAAATTAGCTGGTCTAGATTGCCTCAGGGCCTGAGATTCTCCGGCTGTGTTCGCCACCGTAGTGCACGCAACATTAGCCGCGATAGCTCAACTCCCTCCTGATACGGTCTAGACTACAATACGCGAGCACGCACATCCTCGTTACTGAGTAGCCTCTGCGCCGCGACAGTGTGTGCTGCATGCCCTCACAGAATCGTAGTCTGCAACATCCTAGGCGGAAGCGCGGCTTCAGCATCATCGAAGAAGCGTTCAGTGCCGTAGGTTGCGTTCCGAGGAGGGTGGATTACCTCGGACATGTATTGTCACAAGGTACAATAAAACTGTCTGATGATCGTATCAAAGCCATTGCTACGTACAAACAGCCCTCCACGAAGAAGCTAATGCAAATCTTCCTGGGCTTGGTGAACTATTGCAGAGAGTGGGTGCCGAACTGTTCCATGTATGACAAAATCTTGAGAGCAGCCACCTTGCAGGACTCTGATGATATTGCATGGATAGCAGAAATGGACCACGCATTCAGAGACTTGAATGCATCCTTGACAAGGCCACCTGCCCTGGGCCTACCGACATATACAACTGACTTTCATTTGTACGTGCACGAAGGCGGGGGAACAGCCGCCGCAATCTTGGCCCAGGAGCACGGGGGCATTTAATCGCCCAGTAGCGTATTTGTCTAAAACCATAGACTCGGTGGCTAGAGGGCTTCCATCCTGTCTGCGCGCAGTGGCTGCAGCGACGATCATGTTGCAGGATGCAGAACGTATAGTGTTGACACATCCACTCATAGTGCACACTTCTCAACAGGTAGGAGCTATTATGCACAACATTTATACGCAGCATATGACTGCTCAACGACATTCTGGCTATGAAGCAATATTATTAGTTACTGCTAATTTAACATTGAAACCAAATTCCGTAGTTCATGGCCCAACCTTATATTTGCATAAGTTGTTATTGCAGGGTGAAATTGAGGACAGCGATCATGACTGCCTAACCAGGATTCATAATTCGACGGCTTGCACGCCAGATGTGTCCACATCTGTCCTGGAGGAGGGGAAAACATTGGTATGTAGATGGATCATGCTATAAACCAAATGATAATGAATACTGGTGTGGGTATTCGATTGTTGAATTACCTGACTGTGTCATTGAGGCCTATTCTCTGCCATAAAAATCAGCACAAGTGGCAGAATTAATCGCGTTAACAAGAGCTTGTCAATTGGCAAAAATCAGTGTATCAATATATACACCGATACAAAATATGCACATGGAATTGTACATAATTTTGCCAAACTGTGGGAAGAAAGGAATTTTAAAACTTCAGAAGGAAAACCCATACCCCACCACAGTGTTGTGGCTGAACTGATACATGCAGCACAGTTACCGTCAAAATTGACTGTGATAAAAGTAACTGGGCATGCATCAGGAGAGTCAGAAGAGGCAAGGGGAAATAGACTTGCAGACGAAGTAGCTAAATGGGCAGCTAGATATGTCCTATCAAGTCAACATGTTGACAAAGCAGGCACAGAGGTACCCATGATGTCCTTTGTGTTGACTAACGATTTGGATATTAAACTATTACAGGCAAAACCCACTCAAAGTGATCTAAACCACTGTGCAGCGAATGAGGCAAAACCGGATCAAACAGGTATTTTGAGAGATAAGCAGGGCAAGATTGCTCTGCCAGCCTCTATCATTGCTATGCTATGCAAACACTATCATGGTGCCTCACATGTGTCAAAAGAGAAAGTGATAACAAAAATTTGAATCAATCGTATTGTATAACAAATGTAAGAAAAAATACTCTGTTGTTATTAGATGCTTGTTTGATCAGTGCTAAGACCAATCGACATAAAGCTAGTAAAAATGATTCTCTTACACACCCGGAACTGCAATTCCAGCATTTACAAATAGACTTTACAATCATGCCTCCTTGTGGAAATCACAAATATTTGCTTGTGATAGTGGACCGTTTCTCCAAATGGCCTGAGGCTTTCCCGTGTGGAAGAGAAAATGCACAGACTGTAGTGAAGGTACATGCTAAGGAGATTATACCTCGTTTTGATATACCAACGGTTATAGAAAGCGATAATGGTACACCGTTCACCTCCAAGGTTACCCAGTTGCTAGCTAAAGAGCTAGATATTAACTTGCATCTGAACATACCCTATCATCCCTAGTCATGTTCGGTAGCGGAACGTTTGAATCAAAAGATAAAAGATCGAATTACGAAAGCATACATGGAGACAGGTCGAAATTGGGTCGACGTACTACCTGCAGTATTGGCAGAAATAAGAATGTCCCCCCTCATCGACAACAAAGATGTCTCCATTTGAAATACTAATGGGCAGACCGTTCCCCACCCCGTGGGTTAAGGGTCGTGCTGGTAATCTCTCCACAGGTGACACGGAGGTGATATCATCACGGATTATACAATCTGCAACCCATGGATTTACCCTGTTCTAAACTGTTAAATAGCATAAATGCGTGAGTGTTTCTCTCTCTCTCCATACTCCCTAAGAAAGACCCCAGACTCATTCTTTGCTCCAGGCCAATAAGGTTGATTGCACAGTGCCTGAAACCTACAAAGCTCGGAGAGCCAAAATATCTTGGACTTGCGACTGTCATCGCTGTGACGCGGACAGGTGTGCTGACTGATTTCCAGCCACAGTGGGTCCATGCAAGCAGGCTAAAGGCGGCTCCGGAGACAGGAGGGGATCTGTGATCGTTTCTGGAGCTGGATCGAGTTCGAGGAGCTGAGAGAGGAGCCGAGGTGCGGAAGAGGCGGAAGGAGAAGCAAGAGTTTACAATCATCATTCCTGATAGTTGTGTGGCCATGGGTATGAGACAAAGATATACTGACGTCATTCTAATAGTTGGTTTACTTAGTTACTCACACTTTTAAAGCTACAGGTAATGAAACGGGGCTTGGCAGATGCTCAACCCATGCCCTATGCCCACGAATATGATGGGTGAGAAGATTTGCATAACTATACGGCCAAAGAGCGAGGAAAAAGGCGGGTCTGTTATGTCTAGTACAAAATCGCCCCCCACAGTGACCGCGCCGCGTCCTCGGCCAGTAATGGTTAAAGCCCCACCACCGCAAGCTTGCGGAATGCATTTATGTTTATTCCGTGATTATGCATGGCCTTGTTACTGCTTTTGAAGATTTGGACAATGAAGACCGTGCCAGACCCAAATGCCAGCACCCTACAATATGACGTTTATACCCCGTGTTTTCCTAAGAGGACGAATCGTGAGTTCAATCCTGACTAATTATTTTGTGTAGAAAGAATGAAGGAGAACAGAAGTTGGAACCGCATACGTCTGAATGAAATTACCATTGAGCAAGTGGATCGCAGTTTATCAATATATGCCAGTGAAAAGTATTCCATGCTGTCCTTATTGTCTTTTGCAATAGGAGAAGATTAAAATAGAGGACATGAGGTTGAATGTTTCAAAGAATGATTAGATTCCATATTATTATCTTGGCTATGCGAATGATACATTTAGATTAGGGAACTCTGCCAGCGAAGTGTGCTCTCGCTCTCATTCGTTTATTTTAAACAAAAGCTAGGCCCAACTGTTAGAAAATACTCTCTGTCTTTCTGTTGAGTCCAGATATGTCTTACCCCTCCTTTTTCTCCCTCTCTTTCATTCTTATATATACAACGCATTCTTTCTGAATCCCCCCTTCTGTATCCATCTTTCTCTCTTGATATTATGTTTTAAATATGTCTTACTTTTATGCGAAGTATGATGCCTTAAATGTATAATTAGCTTCTCTTGATTAAAGGACCAATTAATGAATGAATGTTAGGACTACACGGGTAAGAGGAGGATTCGGATGAAACCATGCTAAGACGTTGGTCAGCATTCTTACGCCAAAAAGTCTATTCCTAATATGTCCATGTTTTTCTGTACATGTGGCTATTTTATATAAACACATGTTCTTGGCCAAAGATCCTATGTGTATGTTATTCATATCCTCATTGGTTAAGAGGGTGAAATTCCCCTCGACTTGCCTATATAAGATCTGTATTTCTATGTATAAATTGAAGTATTGAGAATACATTGACTGTGTGTTTTCTTACTTCCCAGCCGTATTTACACTTTAAGGAGACTGAGAAAACTTCAAGGTGGCAAAGAGAATTTACAAAGGGACCAAATTGTTATTCTTTATTAACAGGGAGTCTTAATGAAAGGAAGATCAAAAGATGACTTAATATGCAACTGCGTTATTAAACACAATACTGATGGTGATACCGATACCGATACATGTGAAATATGCATTTGGAATTTTTGCTGGAGAGGGCTGTTACAGTATCTCCAAGGAAGACGAGGAAGAATAATCCACAAAGAAAGTCTTTAAATATTATAATCCACATGAATACAGGCAATTAAATAACTCAGGGTAGTCGTAACATCAACCAATAACCGACAAACTACTGAACAGAAAGAAGACTTTAAGTGAGGCAGCTGCCGAGGGGAAAACAGGTGAAGGGAGTTAACTAATAATGACTAACGAGCAAATTAACTAAAGAGCTAAACCAAACAGGAACAAAACCATATAAGGAAAAACAGAAACAGGCAGATGTAACAGAAAAAGACAATACTAAAGTTCATACTCCTAACAAGGGCAGAGTTTTAAGGACACATCTATGCATGGGTGGCAATTTGGATGTTTAGTTTTGTATATATATTTACCTCCTTGGAGTACAGTTTTCTGTACATGCTTTTCATACTTAGCATACTATATTTCAAAGTTTATTTATTTTTTTTAGATGCAGAAGATTTATATTGCAAATAATTGCTGTTCTTCTGAACGTTCTATTAATCAAACAATCCTGAAAAAAATATATGATATGATATATTATAAATATGAAGAAATGTTTAATTCATTTTACTTTTAGTATGCAGCACACCTGACTTTCCACTTGAGGTTTATTTTCCTTATCCAAGAAAACCCCAATGTACAGAATGTGGAATATTATCCATAATACCCCATGAATAAATCCACTTCTGAGTCCACAGAAGTCTCTGTAGCCAGACACTTCAGTTTTAATGCTTCTGTCACAGAGGATATTCACACCTCTGCCCTGCTCAAACCTCCTATAAAGGACTATGAGAAAGAGCAGTTAGGCCCCAGGAACACCGTGAATCAGAGGATGCCAGACATGTACATGTATTGAGCATAAAACACATGAATAGGCTAAATGATGTTACTAGACATACTCTGCTGAAATAAATCCTTAACCTCACCCCTCAAGGCAATTCAGTTTGACAGGTTGTAGACAAATTGAAAGCAATTTTTCCCCTCAGAATGACTATTCATGCTGGGCCTGCCCATGAGCATTTAGGTTTGTTTAAGCAGAAGTCCCGTACCAAGGATTCGCCTGAATACTAAACGCTAAACCTATTATACCAATTTAAAGAAACGAGTCAGAAGATAAGAGCTCACATGGCGAGAAGAACTCTGGCAGTTCCCTCGGGACGGATAAACATTTTATTTGTGCTTTCTGTGCACTTTCATATATTTAGGCCTATACTTTGAAATATTCATCGACTCATTTTAGTCTTTTAGATTTCTTGATGGAGGTTTAAAGAGTTGCAGTTAAAGCCCTTGAAAAGTTAGATAACTTCATATCGTTTGTACTAACATTTTGTCAAGGCCGATATAAATAAAGCTGTGAAGAGTTATAAGAACAAAACAACACTTGAACCAAAAATAAAAGTAAGATCAAATCAAAATGTAATTAATCAAACTAGCATTTGTAAACAAAACATGACCCGAGTTGAATACAGCCTTTGTTGTTATGACTTTGATTCTGTTCATTTTTACAAATGGGAATTAATGATAAGAATCTACAAACATTGTGAAGAAGAGTGAGAGCGAGAACACATAGACAGAAGGAGAATAATAAATTGAGCTGGCTCTGGAGAGTGTTTTAATAATTCTGCATGTGAGAGGGCGAGGGAGACCTGCCATGCATGGCTTTCACATATTAATATGTTTTAGATCTGCCGCTAATTAGGACTAGTGAATAAAGTTATAGTCCAAACAGTTGCTCTCTGGATAATAATGATTAGCTGTTGCAAAAAACCTGGATCTCGTGTTGGACATCTTGAACATTTAATATTGCTTATCTTAACTCTTTGTTACTCTTATTTTGTTATTAGCATGTTCTTTTCTCTCTGATGTACAAACAAAATAGATCAAAGCCACAATATAGCAAGTTAGGCATGAAAATAAATATATAAATATGTAGCATTATGATGTGAAACATTTGTGTGTTAAGTTATGTTTTGTTTTATAGTATGTGCATTGATTTATCATGACCTGAGAGATGTTATACATCAAAGTAGATCTTCTGCTATATAGCCACAAGCCTTGTATTCCTCCATACTGTGAGAAATTGGCAATGTAATTGTGTGTAGTTTAGTGAGAGTGGCATTGCTCTAGCAGCTAAAACCCCAGGGTGAGCATGTCTCTGCTGTAGTTAGATTTTATAGTCTATTCATTAATAACGACTTGAGAAGCAAAAGCACTTTAAAATTTTTATAGCAAAACAGTATGTTTTTTTTTTTTTTGTCTGACAGAACAGAAGACTCCAAACCTTTCCTCACTGTTTCTTTTCTCAATTCCTCAATGTTTTTGAAGCAGTTATCTGTAACAATGTTTGTGCAGTATACGCTTATGCTTCTCATGCATATGTGTACATTTATTCCATGTGTGTCAGCCATGTTGTAGAAAAGGTTGCTATTTAGTTTTACATAGATGCTAATGTGGCCAGTGGTTCTCAACCAGGGGCCCACTAGGGGGCCTCAACAAACTTCCAGGGGCACTGAGGGATGACTTAGCCAGTTTAGTTGTAAAGATCGCAATGGCCCCAAATCCTTGTTGTTTACATTCGCTAATCATTAAACACTTGCATGACATTCTCAGTTAATCTCACCAAATTGTGTATTATAATTGTGTACAACATTTTGGATCACTATTTATAATAAAAATGGTTATAGTGAAAGTGATTTTTTTTTTCACTTCTTCGCAGGCGGCGCGCAAAGGGGGGCTAGTCTGGCACGCCACAGGAAACGTGACATAGGATCCTTCAGAAATCGCAGGTGACTCTAAGAGAGAGAACGTAAGGAGGGTGGAGCGTATTGAGCTAGAGGAGGCTCGCGCGAGGCAAATCGCGATGCAGGACGGGAAAAGAAGGACAGTAGGGATGTCAGGAAACGGGCGGTATATCTACAATAGGGGAGACGCAGAGAACAGCACTTGGTTACTGCGTTATTTGCAAAGAGCTCGATTACAGGGAGGGCTGTGTTTAGTCCAAAAGTATGCACATTTGGAGAAATATTGTTGTATTCACGTTTACTTCATATTTAAGTCACACTTTAGTTTGTGGACCAATTCTTACTATTAAATTATGACATTTTAAGGTTCCTAATATTGTTTTGGGAGTCTCCTGCAATAGGTTTACATGCATGCAAAGTCAAAAAAAATAAAGAAATTGTGTCAGTCTCCGTGTGAGCGAGATCTCCCCTCTCATGATTAAATTGCATAGACGGTCATTTGGCTCGTGCTTAAATTCCATCTTTTATCTGGCATGGAGGCTGCCTGGTGCTGGCGGCCCAGGACAGTCACAAAATCAATTGCCTAGAAATGACATCTGCCAGGATCAGCCTCAGGAGCGCTCCTAGGTTGCATAAATGAAATCAGAGGTCCTAATTGTAGGCTGATTTATTCACTTGTCTGAGTGCATCATGGCAGATCAGCACATTGCCCTCAGCACCCGCTGACTGCTTATACTGAAGCATCATGCCCTCCTCTCTTTCTGTCTTTGACTCACACTCTCTCTCTCTCTGTCTGAAGCCACTAGTGACAAAAATCACATTCATTAATTCAGAACTTTAGAGGCCAAGGATAAATTAAATGAAGTGAGCTGTCATTTGGCTCAAGTTAGATAAAAAAATATTGACGCCCACAGACATGCACCTCTACACAGTCTAACACAAAGGAAACATTAATATCTGACAGTAAGCTGTAGCCCTGCGATTTAGGAGGAGTGGGCATGCGGCAGGCACATGCAAACGACCTCGGAGCAGGAAGTAAAAAGCTTTGGAAATGAGACATCATTTACACCGGAGCGATGCTGCCTCTGATCCTCCGCGGGCAGCCAGCGGATCGCCACCCTGATATTTCCGCCAGGGGATTAAAAGTGGCGACAGCCCAGTGAAACTTTAACCTACTGCTCCTCTAAATAAAACATTGAACAATGCTGAGTAAAGTGGCACTGAGCCAGAGAGGTATTAAACATTGATGCAGCTCCTTGGTCACAGAAGGAAATGTATCTAAGCTGTGAGTTCCTCTCCATCGCCTCCCTTTGTGAAGAAATATGCAAATGCAGAGCTCAGGGACCTAATGAAAGACTGTGAGGGAGATGGATAAAGTGAGTTGGGGTGGGGGGGTGAGCAAGCAGATAAAGAGTTTGGGTCAAGTTGCTGTTCAGTTTGCCCTCTCGCTTTTGGTGATTGTAGCATTTGTTTAAAGTTGCTTTTGCACGGTAATTACAATGCTTAACCTTTCAGAGGGCAGTCAAAACTTTAAAGAGCCATTCTGATGCTGGCATATTGAATAAGTGGTGGTTTGAGTTTGATGAGCAGGAAAAAAGACATTCTGATCCAGAGAAAAAGCTGATCTTTTTATGTTAACCCACTAAACGACTGGAATAAAAAAAAAACAACAACCTGGGACTCAATTCCAGCCTTGTACAAATTATTGCCTGCTTTATTTTCTAGTTTATATACAGGGCTTAAATAGGGATTTGAGGTAGTTGAATAACAACTTAAACGTTTATTTAATCATTTATACAGTAAAAATAGTCATATTGTGAAATGTGGTTACAATTTAAAGTTTTCTATTTTAATGTATGTTAAACTTATTTAAAAAATTTTTTCCTGTGAAGCCAAAGCTGAATTGTTAGCAACCATTTATCTAGGCTTCAGTGTCACATGGTCATTCAGAAATAATTATAATATGTTGATCAAGTAACATTATTATATGTTGAAAACAGTTGTTCTGCTTAATATTTTTGTGGAAACCATTATATATATATATATATACAGTGGGGCAAAAAAGTATTTAGTCAGCCACCAATTGTGCAAGTTCTCCCACTTAAAAAGATGAGAGAGGCCTGTAATTTTCATCATAGGTATACCTCAACCATGAGAGACAAAACGAGAAAAGAAAATCCAGAAAATCACACTGTAGGACTTTTAAAGAATTAATTGGTAAATTCTCGGTAAAATAAGTATTTGGTCACCTACAATCAAGCAAGATTTCTGGCTCTCACAGATTTGTAACTTCTTCTTTAAGAGGCTCCTGTCCTCCACTCGTTACCTGTATTAATGGCATCTGTTTGAACTAGTTATCAGTATAAAAGACACCTGTCCGTCACAGTCACACTCCAAACTCCACCATGGCCAAGACCAAAGAGCTGTCAAAGGACACCAGAAACAAAATGTAGACCTGCACCAGGCTGGGAAGAATCTGCAATAGGTAAGCAGCTTGGAGTGAAGAAATCAACTGTGGGAGCAATTATTAGACACCCACCACTGCGCAAGACATACCCCAAGACCACCCCTGGCTACAGGTATCCTCGACAGGGGCTCCACGCCAAGATTATACCACCCAACCTGCGCGGGCAACAAATGATCACAAGAACGGGGAGCAAAAATCCCAGAACCACACGGGGGGACCTAGTGAATGACCTGCAGAGAGCTGGGAACAAAGTAACAAAGGCTACCATCAGTAAAACACTGCGCCGCCAGGGACTCAAATCCTTCAGTGCCAGACGTGTCCCCCTGCTTATGCCAGTACATGTCCAGGCCCGTCTGAGTTTGCTAGAGAGCATTTGGATGATCCAGAAGAGGATTGGTAGATTGTCATATGGTCAGATGAAACCAAAATTTAACTTTTTGGTAAAAACTCAACTTGCCGTGTTTGAGGAGAAAGAATGCTGAGTTGCATCCAAAGAACACCAAACCTACTGTGAAGCATGGGGGTGGAAACATCATGCTTTGGGGTGCTTTTCTGCAAAGGGGACAGGAAGACTGCGCCGTATTGAGGGGAGGATGGATGGGGCCATGTATCGTGAGATTTTGAGTGAAAACATCCTGCAATCAGAAAGGGCATTGGAGAGATGAAACGTGGTGGCTTTCTTCCTTTTGGGTCTTTCAGCATGACAATGATCCCAAACACAACGCCCGGGCAACGAAGGAGTGGCTTCAAAAGAAGCATTTCAAGGTCCTGGAGCGGCCTAGCCAGTCTCCAGATCTCAACCCCATAGAAAATCTTTGGAGGGAGTTGAAAATCCGTGTTGCCCAGCGACAGATCTGCATGGAGGAATGGGCCAAAATACCAGCAACCGTGTGTGAAAACCTTGTGAAGACTTACAGAAAACATTTGACCTCTGTCATTTCCAACAAAGGGTATATAACAAAGTATTGAGATGCAAATTTTGTTATTGACCAAATACTTAATTTTCCACCATAATTTGCAAATAAATCTTTAAAAATCCTACAATGTGATTTTCTGGATTTTTTTTCTCATTTTGGCTCTCATAGTTGAGGTATACCTATGATTAAATTTACAGGCCTCTCTCATCTTTTTAAGTGGGCGAACTTGCACAATTGGTGGCTGACTAAATACTTTTTTTCCCCACTGTATATATATATATATATATAAATATACATTTATTTGAAAATAGAAATCTTCTGTAACATTATAAACGTCATTACTGCCACTTTTGAGCTAACTCTGCAATTTTTTTGTCAGTTAACTTTTAAAATGTATACCATTTTTCCACTCAAGTGCCACTGTTTTTAATGATCCCTTTTGTCTGAAAAATCTAAAGTGCCTGAATATGTCCAGTCTATAAGTATCTATCGATGAAATAAGCATAATAGTTAATATATTGAAAATGTCTATTTGAGTGAGTACTTGCAGTAAATGAATGGATTTTCATTATTTTGATATGCCTGAAATAGCTATTTTCATATTGCCAAGGCAGTGCAATTAAAACAAACAATAAACAATACATCTCTAATGTTAAACGATAGGTACTTAAAATGAAATTGTTATGCAGCACAATAATTGCCCCTGTTCAAATCCACTTACATTTGCAATGAATGAGGCCTATTTGATTGCATTTATTGTGATTTTACTGCCTTGATTAAATAGTATAGCATAGAGAGCTGCTTGGAAGTCCAATACCAATACCAGTTAATTTACAATGAGGGTGGGCAAAAGTTAAGAGTGTATCTTAGGGTGCGTTCACACTTGTAGTTTGGTTCTCTTGGTTTGTTTGATCCAGACTAAAAAGAAAACGATACATTTGTTCCTGGTCTGCTGAGCGTTCACACTGACATTTTTGACAGTGAACCTAAAGATACCGAACCTAAAGGCACAGTGATACATTCACAACCTGATTGGTCGGGTTGAATGACGTATATTTCATGACGGAACTCACCGAATACACCAAACAAAAGCTGTGTTCGACTTAAAGCGGTGTTGCGCAGACCGATCGGTGTATGACATCAAAGTACCCCATTCAGAGATCGGACTGCTCAGCGCCACTTTAATTCGAACACACATAATGCCGTCTACTGGACTAAGCACGCTCATTGCTGCGTGTAGTTATGATTTTATTTTCACCACCTGCGAACTCACGAAGAGCTCATAAAAGGCACTTTGCCTCCTCGCTGCTCCACGTTTGCCCTCTGCTCATTTTGTTTTGGATGGTACCGCTCGTTCCACGTCGTTCGTTTTAATCGAACCAAACATGACCAGTGTGAACACACCCTTAGAGCTATATGTGGGGAGATGCAACTTGTTGAACCTATCTACAAATAAAAACTGATTCAGATTCTTAACCTGTGAGGTATATGTGCTCATATCTATGCATTTTATGGGCCAAAAATCCAAATAATAGCTCATATACCCATGGAATGAATCACTCCTGTTATTTTTCCCTTCTGAACCTGTTTATTCTAGTTGGGAAAAAGTCTGGCCAATCTGTTTTAGAAGATCAGCCTCAGTCTCTTAGGCTCAGTTCGATTGGATATATTTAAAGCTATACATCCTGTATCCCGTGTGTGTATTCTTATATTTCAATGGTTTTCAGAGACCCAGGTGGTCTTTGCTGGCCACAATTTTCCTCTCTGCAGGATTAACTCAATAATATGCCCTCGCTCCAGGTGCTGAGGCTGGTATCGTTGTCTGACATTTTCAGCTGTCTGCGGGTCTCCAAGATGTGGTTTGTGTACCTTAGACTGTAAACAGGGTCAAACAATCCCAGTGTCAATCAATGCCCTAAAGAGATACCTAACAGGCCCAGCACTGCCAGACATAGTCAGCAAGCCAGGCTTTCTAGTTCCAAAGAGTGGCAGCCAACAGGAAAATAAAGTGCCACAAATCTTCCACAAGGCTAATGACTCGGGGCATGGTAAACCAGGCACATTACAAAGACATCATAATGCCTCTTTACTAAGATGCTCACGCTTATCCACACGTCACTGTCGATTGAGAAGCAGTCAGTCTATTCGCTCTCTCTCTCCCTATTCTCCTGCTCTCTGCTGGCAGATGTTGCACCATAGAGATGATTAAACACACCAGCATCCCCATGAAATGTGAATGAAGCAATGACAACATTCTGCTGAAATCACAATGGTAGTCGCATCAAGCCTTACTCATTCTGACTTCCTTCACATAATTACTGCATCTGTATCCAATATTTTCCCTTGTAAGGGCTATGTGGCTATATGCATTACACATCATTGAAAAATGTCTAATGTTGCAATTAAAAAAAGTGCTTTTTATAAATAGTTACATTTTTGACAGCTTACATTATTACACTGAACAAAATTATAAACGCAACACTTTTGTTTTTGCCCCCATTTTTCATGAGATGAACTCAAAGATCTAAGACTTTTTCTATGTACACAAAAGGCCTATTTCTCTCAAATATTGTTCACAAATCTTGTCTAAATCTGTGTTAGTGAGCACTTCTCCTTTGCCGAGATAATCCATCCACCTTACAGCATGATTATTGCACAGGTGTGCCTTAGGCTGGCCACAATAAAAGGCCACTCTAAAATGTGCAGTTTTACTGTATTGGGGGTTCGAAAACTAGTCAGTATCTGGTGTGACCACCATTTGCCTCACACAGTGCAACACATCTCCTTCGCATAGAGTTGATCAGGTTGTTGATTGTGGCCTGTGGAATGTTGGTCCACTCCTCTTCAATGGCTGTGCGAAGTTGCTGGATATTGGCAGGAACTGGAACACGCTGTCATATAGGCCGATCCAGATCATCCCAAACATGCTCAATGAGTGACATATCCGGTGAGTGAGTGCAAGAACTGGGATGTTTTCAGCTTCCAGGAATTGTGTACAGATCCTTGCAACATGGGGCCATGCATTATCATGCTGCAACATGAGGTGATGGTCGTGGATGAATGGCACAACAAAAGGCCTCAGGATCTCGTCATGGTATCTCTGTGCATTCAAAATGCCATCAATAAAATGCACCTGTGTTCGTTGCCCTGCCCATACCATAACCCCACCGCCACCATGGGTCACTCGATCCACAACGTTGACATCAGCAAACCGCTCACCCACACGACGCCATACACGCTGTCTGCCATCTGCCCTGTACAATGAAAACCGGGATTCATCCGTGAAGAGAACACCTCTCCAAAGTGCCAGACGCCATCGAATGTGAGCATTTGCCCACTCAAGTCGGTTTACGACGATGAACTGCAGTCAGGTCGAGACCCCGATGAGGACGACGAGCATGCAGATGAGCTTCCCTGAGACGGTTTCTGACGTTTGTGCAGAAATCTTTTGGTTATGCAAAGAACTTCGCCAGCAAATCTGTCAGTGTAAGCAAGCAGTACTCAGGGAGTAAGGTCCGCTCATTCCGGTCAATGCGGACAGGGTTATCCGATAGACACATGGACGGTGTAGTCACCGTAGCCCTTTCTCGCTGTTTCTTCCAATGTGGACCTGGTCCTGGTAGTTCTCTGGTGTCCGTGTACCACGTGGTCGCGGTTGGAGGCCAGATGGTCTTCCTGTACTGCCAAATTTAGTTCTGAAACTGACTTGTGAGCCTGGCCTTATGTATTGAGCGAAAATGATCAATTCACGGGCAGCAGCTTTGGTGGACATTCCTGCAGTCAGCATGACAATTGCACACTCCCTCAAAACTTGCGACATCTTTGGCATTGTGCTGTGTGATAAAACTGCACATTTTAGAGTGGCCTTTTATTGTGGCCAGCCTAAGGCACACCTGTGCAATAATCATGCTGTCTAATCAGCATCTTGATATGCCACACCTGTGAGGTGGATGGATTATCTTGGCAAAGGAGAAGTGCTTACAAACACAGATTTAGACAGATTTGTGAACAATATTTGAGAGAAATAGGCCTTTTGTGTACATAGAAAAAGTCTTGGATCTTTGAGTTCAGCTCATAAAAATGGGGCAAAAACAAAAGTGTTGCGTTTTATAATTTTGTTCAGTGTATATTCCTAAACTAAAATAAGAAAGGTTAAGTGATTAAAATGAAAGTCACACAAGCCAAGATGTATCTCACAAGCCTTGTGTGTGAGTTTTTATTTTATTTTTGGCCTTTGTGTCACTTTAATTGACAGCAACAGTAGAGCCGGGACACTGTAGGCTGGTTTCAATACAGGGGCTGTTTTAACAATGCTTAAATTACTAAAGAAATGTTGGTAATACTTACAATAAGGTTCAATTTGTTCAATTAGTAAATGTATTAGGTATCATGAATTACAACACTTTGTTTATTTGTTGGTTTACTGTAAAGTTATGAATAGACATTACTATTTGTTGATTTATTAATTAGTATTATTATATATATATTTTGTCATAATTTGTCATAATATTTCAATTACCGCACAGTGAATGGAAATTGTGAGAAAATTTTGAAACACCTATACTCTAAAGGTATTTAAAGCTTCTGGAACTTACATACTAAAATGTTATGTTTTAATCTAATATACAAAAAAATTTGTGTTTTCTGTAGTCTAATATGTTAATATCTCTATTCTAATCTAACTAATTGCTATCGACAGATTAGCATGGTTGGGTTTGCATACTACCATAGTTTACTACCATTGCAGTAATTGTACAACAAATTAGATATACAATAAACTTTGCCTAATCAATAAATGCTTAAAAGTTTTGTTCATTTAGGAGAGCATTATTAATTTGACCTTATTGAAATACTTTAGTTGACACTTTGTAAACAGTTACATTAAGCTGCCAAAGGTTTAAAGCAGTGCTTCTCAACTGGTTTGGCCATGGGACCCACATTTTCTCATGGATAGATAATTATATAATATATGATCTAATTGTTTCACCAAAAAAAATTAACAGACACACACTGCAGTCCCAAACTATTTTTTGTTAATACAATTTAGTTGGTATGAGCCACAACAGTCATTTAAACATATACAAAATAACACAAAGTGAAAATAGCATGGTGTTTTTGGGTTATGGAAACAACAGTTAACATGGTGAATACACAATGCTAACATTAACTGTTAATGAAACATGAAATCTGCTCCTGAATAGAATGAATATCATACCTTCATGCAAATCCTTCCCAGCTAACACACGCAGTACCAGTTATGTGATTTATTGGTACTTTACTTTTATTTCACATGTTGCAAACTCATAGTTTCTTTTGTGCCTTAGTGAAATGATATACATAGTGCATCGTGCAGTGTGCTACGAGCACCGTATAAACTGACAGGACAGGATAGTTAATTTTTCTGAGGCGAGAGACTTTTTATTTCATAACAAGTTACAAAAATAACGATAGAATAAGGAGACTGACAATAAGCCTGACAACATCTCATCTGACCGCAGATCATGATTTTTTCTCAGGCAGTCTTTTAACTGCAAAAAAAAAAGTGTCAACAGCTTTCACGCATTTCTTTCAAAATAAAGGTCTCGCATCAGAAAAACATTTAGAATTAAGTTTTTTGTTGTTGATGTTGTTTCTTTGACTGTACACTCCGCGACCCACTCAGAACGGTCTTGCGACCCACTTTTTGGTTCGCGACCCACCACCTGGTTTAAAGGGCACCTATTGTGTGTACACAGCCATCTTAGAATGGTCATTTTTATTATTTTTTTAATCTTCATAAAACCAAACCAGGCTGTCTGCAATATGACGTCATTGATGCAACTTTTTTTATTCTGATTGTGCTTCTAGTCCTATTACAATCGGATTATTAGGGTCCATGTAAACACAGGCTAGTGTGTTGTGCCATGTTCAGCATTTTGTCTGCGTGTGATCGGCTGTGTCGCATCCATCGTCAAGTACATACATGATTCAAACTACCATTCCGAGACATTCTGGTTCATTCGCATTATTGTTTCACGAGTTCGCTCTGCAGATAGTAAAGCGGGATAAATGCATGCGTATTTGGCGACGGGAGAGGGCTCCGAGCTCGGTATTTTGCCCGGACCCAGAGCGCTCCCCCCTAGGGTAGGAACGGGCTGATGGAGAGGAGTTGGGGTGGAGGAGGGATGCTAAAAGACTTCGAGAGAATGAAGGTAAGACGGCTTAGGCTATTTATAGATTCTCTCTCGAGCTGATAGGATAGCCGATGTGATTGCTGATAATGAGTTGGTCGTGTTAATTATCTGTACGAGCTCCTCCCGAACTTAATTAAGTTAATAAAACATAATTTCTTCTGCTGTAGTCTGTCCTTGTTCAGGGTCTGAGTCCGGTTCGTACAGCTGAATACCGGTCCTCTCCTTCTCGCTCATGTTGCTTCTCCTCTCTGTCTTATGCAAAGCAGAGATGTCTAGGCTCCGCCCCCTTCTGGAGTCGGGCGGAAAGTTGCAGCTCATTTTCATGTAAGTGAACAGACCCCTGAAACAGCACTTTTTAGACCCGCCCCAAAAATGACACTTTTCAACACATTATAATAAACTATCTGTATGGTATTTTGAGCCGAAACTTCACAGGTACATTCAGGAGAGCCATAAGATTAATATTGCACCTTGTAAAAAGGGGCATACTAGGTGCCCTTTAATGCTTTTAAAGAATAAAAAGGACTATTAAAGGGATAGTTCACCCAAAAATGAATATTCTATCATCATTTACTCACTCTCATGTTCAAAACCTGAAAGACGTTCTTTTCGAGAACACAAAAGAAGATATTTTGAATTAAACATTTAAAATGGAAGTTAATGGAGTCCAGTCAATGTTGTTTTTGACCCCACTGACTTTCATTGTTTTTTTTTTTAAAATAAATAAATGAAAAATCATTCTAGATTCTGTGGAAGAAACAGGTTTACACAGGTTTGGACCAACATGAATGCGAGTAAATCATGACGGAATTTGAACTTTTGGGTGAACTATGTAGTTACAAATAAAATGAAATGCTTTCAACTAAGTGTACATGTACTATTGGTTGTAGATAGGTTGCAGAGAACGATGTGAGCCAAGCTTAAACTTCCATGCTTCTAGCCTACAGCTTCAATGTGCATGGAAATGAGGTATGTGGAATTGACATGAGCCGGACTCGAGCCTGTGTTATAGTTCCATGTGTCAGAACACCAGCGCTAATTACTAAATTACAGCTCCAATGTATCTGATGTTTAAACGAGAACTATGACATGAATGTGAGAGGCACTATGTTAAGCACATTTCACTGCACGCTAATCTTACTCCCACCACCTCTCATTTCACAAGGTTAAACGTTTGACTTTTTAAATATATTTTCCATATTTTCACTTCTGTTAAAATGTACTCAAATCTGAAAGAGTGCTTTCGAAAGTTTAAATTGACAAATATAAATGTCATGGGACATCCAGTGCAAGCAAGTTTGCGGAATAGGAAAACGGCATGAAAATATCGGCCCAAATCACCAGAGCATGCAGTGGTAATGATAAGGCCATTACCTAGGCTATGAAGAGATGCTGCCAATTCTGTCACCCAAAATTAGAGGAGAGCCAGTAACGTTCCGTTTTTTGTCGCTCTTGTTTGAAGTATACCATAATAGTGTGGAAGTACTGCCAGTTCGAATAAAACAACAGAGAGATCAACTGAATGAAAGGTGACCTTGCCATAATTGAGATTCATCACTGGCATGGCGGGTGGCGGAGGGTAGAAACGAGAACGAATGAAATAAAAGACTGAGAGAGAGAATAACAACACAAATATGCATTGCCAATTTTATGGGAGAATGGCCAACTGTTGTTCGATCGCACGGCCTGAATGTCAATTCCGTTCTTAAAGCGCAAGTTCCCTTTTTGCATGTTTAGCTCCCTGTGTCTCTTCTTCTCTCTTTTTTTCTCTTATTGTTCAGGGCAGCATGTATAGAGTCACAAATTATGCCTTCCCTGCAGTAGAAAGAGCTTGCGGTCTGAGCTGTTCACTCTGTGGGAGAGATAACAGAGTTCAGCAATCCAGCAGTCAGACAGAAGATTTCACTTAATACGCCAACTTCAATCACATTATTTCCTTATTTAAAATTCAGAGGGAATCAACCTCCTGTGCAGAGCTTCAAGGCAACAGACAGATGCAAGTAAGCTGAATGTCAGGGCATGAATAGGTCTCAGTGGGACCTGGCTTATGCCGGTTAAGATTATGCTGCTTTTCTGCGACAAACAATGGGCAGGTTTGAGTTTCAGCTGTATCCCATTGCAGGGCCAAATAATGGCCTTACTACTGGGTTGCCCGACTCATGGCTGTCCCATCCAAACATCGTAAACAAACACAATTTGTTTGCTTGGGTAGTTCAAAACTATGATTCTATTCTATGATTCACATAGACAAAAGTGTCAGGATCTGTGAGGGAGTTCCCAAACACATATTTAACAATGACAGGGTTTATTAATAACAGACAAGGCACAAGAGGGCCCTTAAGGTGTGAAACAGTAAGGTGTGAAACAGTCCAACAACAGGAAAGAACAAACAGACAAATGTGAAACAAAGACAACACGGACAGAGCTGTCAGGGCAGAACCCTGACAAAAATTGAGAAACAAGACACATACAATAGCATTTTTACATTGACACATTGAAAGTGAAATGAAACGTATGCAAGATTTATTTATTTATTTATTTTAGTCAGTGAATAAATGTGTATACCTTGAAAGTCAGTTTGGATAAAATTATCTGCCAAAATAATTTATTTACTAATTTACTTACTTGCTTATAAAAACATAGTTTTAAAAGCAATTAAATATATACTAGGCAACATGAATGGCCAAAAAGTGGCAATTTGGTGAAACCAAATAAGAATATTATTTCTGTTCTCAGGGTGACAGTAATTGCTTTTGTCAAATAGGGAAAAAAGTAGAGAACTTAATTAAAGGTTATTCTTTAGACAGGAATGTTAAAGACAAGACAATTTAAAGGCCCATTATTCAATAATTAGATACATGTGGAATAACTGCTATACAGTCGTCTTCTGGGGGACATGATGGAATACGAAATGGAATACAGCTGTAGGATTAAATAAAAATGTTACAAACTTTTCTTTAGATTTTAATGTGATTAAGTTGTTTTGTTGATTTTGTTGTTGTTGTATATTTACTTGAGATACTGAACGTCTTTATTGGGAATTGCACAATGACCAAAGGGACCTTTACTGTCCTATAATGAAATGGCTGACACACTGTTACCCTTAGGTTAAAAGAAGCAGCCCGTGTGGACATGATGGAATGTCTCATAGTTTCCAAAAGGAGACACAGCATGGCCCAGATTACGTCCCACCTGTCTCTCTCCTTCAGCAATTAGCTCAAGCCCATCCATTCTCCCCTGCTATATCTCCCTGTCTCAACATCTTCATATGTCCCGCTCTGCTTGGCTCTAATGGATGGATAGCTGCTTCAGTTCCCAGGTGTGTGGATGAGATGTAATTTTCCTCAGGTGTCTCTAATTGCCTATCATTTAGTATTTATGGCCCTGGATATTTATCACTTGCTTCTTTAGTACCAGAAGTGAAAAAGATCTCACATGTCCACCATGTTATAGTTGCAGGATGAAGATGTGGGGGATCTGCTTATGTGACGGCTATGATATTCAGATAACCCTCATGAATGATAACTTTATTCAGTGACAGTTGTGCTTGTGAATCTTCACTACAGAAACTGGATTAAATAAGGTAGAATGTATGACAACAAAAGATCTCATTAAATTTCAGAAGAAATGTGTGTTTCTAGACATGGTTTGGATGGTTGAAAAACCTGATGTTAATACAGAAAGTACTATTTGGTACTTTTTGGCAGTTTAATGTACTGTGAATGGTACTTTTTTCCCTGATAACTCGGTAGTTCAACCTTATTCTCCCTTATTTCTGTAGCAGTTATGACCAAATCATTTATTAATAACACCAAACATAAATTTTTAATTTGTTAAATGAACGGCTGTCTAAAATGTTCTGCTCTCCCCAATGTATTTCCTCATTATAAGGAACTTTAAACCTTTTCCTTAATTTAATCGTTTACCCTAATTTAATTTGTTGTCGTGAGACTGTTCTAATTTATTCAGTCTAATTGCTGTCATCTGTTTGGAAACCCTTTTTTTTTTTTCAAATGAGACTGGTGATATTTTCTACACGGTGGATTGCTATTAACAAACGAATGGGCTAATGAAGGCAATCAATTGATATCATTGAATTCATGTAACAGATCCATTTCATAATCCAGCCTTCAAAATGAACAATACTGTACATTTCCCTGCATGCTTCCACTAAGAACAAAGAATCATTCATCTAACTGCATTTGCCTTAAAGTAACGAACAAGCTGATCACAGCTGGTGCCCCTAAAGAATGAAGTTAATGAGCTGCTTCGTTTGTACTTTTTATGAGTCTGTTTTTCAAATTATTTTCTCTGCTTAATTACTTTTTGAAGTAAGGGGCCTCATGTTAAAAGGCAGACATCTGGAAACACTGTACACAATTACGGCCATGCTTGGATAAGGATTACCCTGATCCACAGAAATACATCTCTCGCTGAAAATATGATATTAAGATATCAGAAAAGTGAAAATTCTGTTATCACTGTTCTTTGTGCAAGCAGGGAAATGGACATAATCGTTTGTATTAAAAAATGAAAATTCTGCAATCATTTACCCATCCTCATGTCATACTTTCTTCTGCAGAATATAAAATAAGATATTTTGAAAAAATGTGTCAGTGTTTTTTGTCTGTACTAGGGTTGTGCCGATAGATGATAGTCAGAGCCTGTGGCTGATGCCTTTGACAATAGCAAGACGATTATTATTATTATTATCAGGCTAGTAATGCTATCTAATTAATATTAGGGTTTATCCATAATACTTATTTTTCCGCATTTTTACAGTGTTGCGCATTATAACCAATTGCAATCACACACGATTCCGAACCGTAGAGTTGAGTTCAGATGAGTCATCGCTGAAACACTGGAGTTTTGTTGTTCAATGTGATTGCTGACTGTAATCTGCTCTCTCGCAAATTCTCTCATCATAAACACAGGGGTGGATTATGATGCAGTGGTGCCCTGGGCACAGACCGATCAAAGGCCCCCCTCCATTGAAACTGCGTTCCTTTTTTATTCAAAATATTTCCAAACGTGTTAACTAGCCTACATCTGGCCATCTAGATTCTCAAATATGTGTAAGTAAATGCATTTTGCACCTTTATAGATCATGGTAGTTGATTTAAAGGGTGGTGGGCAGTAGCAATATTGGTGTAAATCTATTAACTACGCATACAACCTGTATTTTTAATTGCACTAGATATGAGTGTCATGTCATAAAATATTCTTAATATGACTGACTTTTTATTTAACGTGAATTTAATAAAAAACATTAAGTTATTGTCTTTCAATTAATTATTTTTCATTGTACAGAAAGGCAGCAAAGCATATTTAAATAATCAAATAACATTATCACTGACTTCAGTCTAGCCAGAGTTCAAGCACTTCCTAAAACTTCCATTTATAACCACTCAAGCTGTTTACACTGTGAAATGAATATATTACTTACATTCTTATGCACACTTGCACTTTGTTGTTTCTAATGAGAGAATTCGTTCTCGAGGTTACGTATGTAACCAGGTTCCCCGAGGGACAAACCGGGGGGAAGGAACTGCGTCGAGTCACTTTGGGAACGCCCCTGCATGACCGCGTTCTGAAGCACGTGTCAAATCAGTCCAATGGAGCAGCGAGACGTCACCAGCAGGGTGACGCAAGCACCAGAAAGCATAAAAGCGCATCCAGCAGAGCGCAAACCAGCTTCGATGAAGTAGCGACTGCAGGGATGCAGGGAGTATGGCAAAAAGACGCAGCATCTCGTTCCCTCGGGGAACCATAGTTACATACGTAACCTAGAGACGTTCCCCTTCAGGAACTCGAGCTCCGTCGAGAATCGCTTTGGGAACGAGAATACCCACTGCGCCATACTACCAAGTCCCTGTCTGTGTGTGTATCTTGCGAGCACATCACGAAGAGAGAACTTGGGAACCTGGGGTAGATGCCAGGTCTAGGTTGTAAAAGCGGACAAAAGTGTGCGGAGAGGACCAGCCCGCCGCAGCACAAATGGCCTGCAAGGCCACACCCAAGTTTAAAGCCTTGGAGGCCGCCATACTCCTGGTTGAGTGCTCTCTGACCCCCATAGGTGATGGGAGGCCCGAGGACTCGTAGGCTAGTGAGATGGCATCGACCACCCACCTACCCATAGTCTGCTCAGTCGCCGGAAATCCCTTCTTTGGCGGACCAAAAACAAACAAAAAGCTGATCTGCCTTATGCCACGGGGCAGCTCTGTGTGCGTAAGCATCCAGTGCTCGAACTGGACAGAGCAGATTAAGCCTTTCTTGGCCTACTTCCTTGTACGGAGGAGGACAGAATGCCTGAAGTACTATGGGCCCTGGTGAAGAAGTGGGCACCTTAGGGAAATACTCGGCCCTCGGGTAAAGGAATGCCCTAACAATGCCTGGAGCAAATTCCAGGCACGAACAGAAAGTGCCTGAAGATCCCCGATACTTTTAAGTGAGGAAATAGCGAGGAGAAAGATGGTGTTGAGCCTGAGCAACTTGACCGAAACGTCTTCTATGGGTTCAAAGGGGGCATTGCATAAGCCCTCCAGAACCACAGCCAGGTCCCATGAGGGCACCTTGGTGCGCTGTACCGGCCTCAGCCTCAGGGTGCCACGGAGGAAACGAGTGACAAGTGGGTGTCTTCCCAATGATTGACCACCCAGAAGGGCGTGGTAAGCAGCTAAGGCCGCCACGTATACCTTCAGAGTGGAGGGAGATACCCCTGCGGAGAATCGCTCCTGCAGAAAACTCCAGAACTGTACCAATTGGCCAGTTGACTGGGTCCTGCAGTCGCTGTCAGCACCATGAAGCGAAAAGTTCCACTCAAGGCGTACTGTTTTATGTGGCTGGCGAGCTCTGGACTGGAGTATAGGTCTCAACACCTCAGTATGAGAGACTAGATGCTTAGGGCTGTGCCCCCGCAAGGGGGCAATGCCCACAGCTTCCATAAATTGAAGAGAGGAGGTCCTCTGATCGGAATCTCCAGCGGGAGAGCCGTCGAGGAGGGACACAAAGTACCGAGAAACCATAATCGGGCGGCCAGAACGGGGCTACGAGCACAGACGGAAACCCATCACGGCGTACCTCTCAAGAAAACTCCCAGGAGCAGACGATCGGGGTTAAAAGCGTAAGGCAAGCCTAGGCGCCAAGTCTGCACATGGCATCAAGCCCCTGATTTAGATACCCAGGGTTGTAAACTGCTCTTAGAGAGAGGAGCGTCCCCTGAGCCCACAGAAGGATCTGGAGCGCCAGCTTGTACAAAGGGCGCAAACGCAGACCCCCCTGCCGATTTATGTAGTAGACCACCGATGTGTTGTCTGTGCGGAAAAACACATGATGCCCCCTTAGGTCTGAAAGGAAATGTGTCAGAGCCCGAAACACGGCCAGCATTCCCCGGCAATTGATGTGCCAAAAGAGATGATGGCATTCCCACAGACACTGGGCAGAGCGGCCACTAATGATTGCTCCCCAGTCCGTGAGAGAGGCATCCTTCGTTAGCATTACGCGACGACAAGGAGAACCTAACGTCGGGCCTTGAACCAGGAAACAACGTTTCCTCCACATGTCTAAGGCACATAAGAACCTCCGCGTGACCTTGAGCATGCAAAGCAGATTTCCCCTCAGGGAGAACCCCTTGGTCATGAGCCATCACTGCAAAGGTCTCATGTACAGCAGGCCAAAAGGTATAACGTTGGACGCCGCTGCCATCAGGCCCAACAGCCTCTGAAACTGTTTGACAGTGAGTGACTTGCCTTCTCTCACTCTCTTGACTGCCGTGAGGATCAACTCGATCCGAGCAGGAGACAGACGTGCCTGCATCGAGGTTGAGTCCAACACCACGCCTAAATAAGTGGTTCTCAGTAGTGGAGAAAGAACACTCTTCTTGACACTCGTCTTAACCCCAGCTCTCTCATATGGACGACATCTCGATGCCGAGCCGCCATCTGCTCGGATTGAGCTAGTGTTAACCAATCGTCAATATAATTGAGCATGCGGATGCCCTGGAATCGCAGTGGAGCCAGAGCAGCATCCAAACACTTTGTGAAAGTACGGGGTGAGAGTGCAAGACCGAAAGGAAGAAACCGGTATTGGTAAGCTTTGCCCCCAAAAGCAAACCTAAGGAACTTCCTGTGAATGGGAAGGATGGAAACATGGAAGTATACGTCTCTGAGATTCTTCGTAACAAAACCCGTCCTCAGACTGGATCTAGATAATTGCTTGATAGTGAGCATCTTGAAAACGAAGCAGTTGATAGCGCGGTTCGACGGAGAGGAAGATCGGACGCAAAAACCCACACACCATCCTTTTCGGAACGATTGAAGTAACGGTCGCAAGAACCGTACGCTTAGAGGAGCGGAGGAAAACGTTATATGTCCCCTCTCACTCAAGCAGAGTATCTACTTCTTGTTCCATACCAGAGCTGCGCGGGGCCCAATAGTGTGGGGATGCCCCGTTGAAACGAGGCTGGACGAGAACCGAACGGGAGTCTGTACCTTTCTCTACAACTATGCAGGACCCATTTGGATATTGTAGAAGTTCACGATAACCAGAAAATCTAATCAGGTATCTCGAGGCTGGCCTATGGTATTATTAGAGGAGCCACTTCGGTGCCCTGAAGCAGATGGCCGGCAGGGAACAACCGACCTGACTGCTGTAGCACCCTCACACCCACCCTCTCTTGAGGGGGGCGAGCTCTCCCGTGCTGTACCGTTGCCGGGTGGCAGCTGGGATTTTTGCTCGTCGGAGATCACTGAGCCCTGAAGCACCGAGGGTGGCAAGGGTATCAATGAACCTCCATGAGGGCACTGAGGGAACAACCGACCTGACTGCTGTAGCACCCCCACTTGAGGGGGCGAGATCTCCCGTGCCGTACCGTTGCCCGGCGGCAGCTGGGATTTTCGCTCGTCGGAGCTCACTGAGCCGTGAAGCACCGAGGTGGCAGGGGTATCAATAAGCCTCCGTGAGGGCGGAGGATTGGGCACCGTATACTGAGGTGTTATCCTTTCCTCCCCAGGTGGGCTGCCCTCAGGGACCGGACAATGGTAGGACCATTTCGCCGAGGTCCTCTTAGCCAAATAACGGTCCGCAGATCCGTTTTTTCGGTCTCAATAAGGACCCCAACTGAGAGCATCGCCCCGGACCCCTGATCTTTTCTGTGGAGGGGTTTCGGGTTTCACGGATTGTTTTTGCGACTGGCGATATGAGGAGCTTTATGGCTTGGGCTGCTGCCGCTCATCAGCCCCACCCCTGAGCAGGTCAGCCGGGTATGCTTGTAACACCGCCATGGTGTGCAAACATGCGCCAGCCTGACCTACCGCTGTATAAGCTCTCCCAGCCAGACTCGATGTAAACCTAACGGGCCTGCTTCGGGGCCTTCAGGGACGATGCTTAGGATGGGGAGAGATAGCTCGAAAGCTTCTGCTCCACCACTGGCATCGCCCCATCTACCTTATCATTCAGCCCCACGATGTTATTTTGAATAATTCGAGACTGTAGGGCTGTAATACGGGATGAGTACGGTCTCTCCCACGATCTTGACACCTCAGCATTGAGATCGGGGAAAAACAGAAGGCCCCCGTCATGAAGGCTGTGATCTGGATTCAGAAAACGAGCTATTAATTTTAGGACGACGCGTCCTGTTCTAGCTAGCCAAACTATATTTTATTGTGGCGAATGCACGAAACACACCCCATAATCACAAATCACACTTACGCGAGGGAATGTGGTGGCGAGTCCACAGTCTCCTCTGTATCGACACTCATCACATCCACCTCCTCGGAGGAAGATAGATGAAGCGTCTGACTCTCTCTGATATCTCTTCGGGGGGGGGGGGGGGGGAGAAACGCAGCGCAGGGTTCGAAACGAGAGAGAGACGCGGTCTGGGGTGAGACCGAGAAAAGGACGAGCCCGTCTCGGATCCCTCTGCTAAATCCATCCGCGATCCCCACGACAACAGTCTGCTCTGTGCCTCGGCAACAGCGGGACCTCTGCCAGCGGAATCGCGAGCATGGCCGCTCTCATCAAACACAGCCAGGAGAGAGCGGAGCATACGCAGCGAGAGTAAATCGCAGTGATGACAATCAGCTGCTCGAAAGCTGACCGTGCATGCTCCGATCCTAAACAAACAACACACAGATCGTATCCCCCGCTGCCAGATAGCGTGGGCAGGGAGAAACACAGCGTTTGTAATGCTCGCCATAGACTTTTTCATGATTTTTTTTTTTTTTTATATATGCTTGTGCGGACAAACAACAGTAAATAGACAGACACATACAAAGAGCGCTACTGAAGAGCAGAAGCTGGTTTGCGCTGTGCTGGATGCGCTTTTATGCTTTCTGGTGCTTGCATCACCCCGCTGGTGACGTCTCGCTGCTCCATTGGACTGATTTGACACGTGCTTCAGAACGCGGTCAAGCAAGGGCGTTCCCAAAGCGAATCTCGAGCAGCTCGAGTTCCTGAAGGGGAACGCCAGAGAGCAAAATTCAGTCAGCGAGCGCGCACACTGAACAAACATCGGCGTTTTAGTGATGATTCATCTGAACGCCTCCGATTGGCCTCTGCATTCATAAACTCAACATAATTGTGTGTGATTGGTTATAATGCTCAGCTCTGTAAAACGCATCTGTCTCTGGCTCAGCGCCAGCCAAATCGGGAACGTAGATTTGAATTTAGCAGCTGGTGATGTGCCGCACTGAACGTTCTAATCACACCGGTGTGATCGTATCAAATATAAAAAATATTATTAGGCTATTTTTTTTTTTGGTCTTTTGGAAGCTGCATTTAAAATCCATTTGGCTCAAAAATCTGAGGGGGCATGGCTGAAATCGCGTTCCGGGAGAAGCAGGATTTCGGCTGGGCCCCCCTCTGGTCTAGTGCCAAGTTGGCCCATGCGTTAAACAACAAAGTGCAGATGTACGTGCGATGTAAGTATAATAGATTTATTCATCATACAGTGTAGATAGCTTCACTGATTTTAATGGGAGTGTTTTTTTTTTTTAAGAGCATAGATCGCATGCAGAAATAGATTCCGGTGAAGAAACGGGCTTATCTACATCTTGGATGATATGAGGGTGTTAACTCGTTTTTGGGTAAACTATTCCTTTAACATGGTGCTGAAATCAAGCAGCAGGGAAGCAACATCTCAAATTAGAGTTGGAATTACATGCTTTGTTAAACATGAAGTTTTGAAGTCTTGCGTCAACAACCGAACTACATTAATAACTTACCGTTCAGAGGTGGCGGTGATTATGGATGAGCATTTAAGTGATAACGTGAAATAAAGTGCGAGAGGAGGAAACAATAGCAGCAGGAGGCACTGGAGAAAGGGAGCTGTCCACTGCACCATGGTGCTGAAACGCTCACCCAGGCTGCGTCCCTGCAAGGGTTGAGGATGGGAACATACCCTGTCAGTGCTGATAATAACCAGACATTGGAGCTCTCATACTGTTTAAAGAATTAAACACTCTGCATGTTGCCTCTTTTTGATAAATATATGTTCAAAAAACATATGAAGCACTTGAGCTTAGACAAATTAGAGTAGAGTTTTGTATGTGCTCCTCTCTCATTTTGCTTCTTAGAGCACTTATATTATAATGTTTAATTACATTCTTACTGTGAGGCAAGATCAGAGGAAGAATCCCCTAAGCCACCTCCTGTTGTCATCTAATACCCTTCAGCGCTTCCAGCACCTACTTCCCTAACTTTTTCCTCTATCTCTTGCCTGTAATAATAGTTTTTCCGGCATGTCGTAACAACAATGTGACAAATCCATGACACTGAAGGCAGCCGCTAACCAGCTTTATGTTATCACCTTGCCTCTGTCTAACAGTGTTCCTCTATATCAAACGGCTATGCATTTGATCTTGTTGAATCCAAATTTGTATGCGGACCATCCTCTGTATAACTGCATGATAATGACACATTAAGGTTACCATGTTTATACATTTTACTTCATGTTACCATTTTACTTCAGTGTACGAAGTAAAACTGCTCCATATTGATTGTTGAAGGCCTGAATAGAAATCCCTGTAGGATAGTGAACTGATTAGTCATCAAGGAGAGCGGCAGAATGTCCCCCTCAGATGATTCGGTTGTAATATTCAGTGGAATGGCTGCTCTATTTCTCATTGCCAAGGTGCTATTATTGCCAGATGCTACCTTCCCCGTCATCCAGTCTACAAACAAATACCTTGGAACACAGGCCTGGGAAAAACAGGAGGGGAAGAAATCACGCTCATCTGGGCCACACTACAGACAGATGTCCAGTATTTAGATACTTGTGAATCTGTCTGCCCTCGACCAGCTCTGCTCGGAACAACACATGCAGGTAATAACAATGCTGCACTGCATTACAAGCTTGATCGGAACAGTGTAGTATATTTGTTGGGATTTATCTAGAAATGCAATGAGCTGATCTTTAAATCTGAGTCAGTCATCCAGATTATCAGAGCAGATCTCAAGTGCATGTTAAACAATGTTATTTTAGCATTAGTTATATAATATTATAAAATTTATATCTTTTTCAAATAATTATCCTGTAATATATATAGAAGATTAGTTTATATGTTTGACTTGATTTAAAATTTAGTCAAATTTGTGATTGTCATTTTTAATAGGTTTTACTTTCTTATATGTAGCACTTTTTTGTTCTTTTCAGTTTAACTGTTTCAACTTTAACTGATTTTGTTACAGTACTTTGCCAGCACATTTTGCATTTTTTTGTTAACGTTAGTTTCATCTAATATCTAATATTTTAATTTTATTTTATTCAATAGACCTTAGTCAGGCAGAAATATAAATTTTGCATGACTGAAAAACTCGACTGGAGGAACATAGTCCAGTGTCAGAAAATTGTACTATATTTTAAAAACATGCTAATTGTTCAGCTGACAAAACGTCTTTCCAAAAAAATTTCAGTAGACAAAAACATAATATAGTTTTGAAAGTTGAGAAAATTATGTGATCTAGGACCTGTTTACAGTATATACCATTGTAAAGACTGTAAATGTATCCCTCACAGCCTCATTTTCAGTCTGCTTTAAATTCAATATGGCATCTACCCTGCCTAAGGTCTATTAACAATAAAAAATAAAAAATAAATTTTTATTGTAGTACACCGTAACAGTTAGTTAACATATTAGTTATGTGGGAATACAAAACATACTTTTTATTGCATATATAAGGCATTGTTGTTATAATTTTACATCAGAAGTCTTACAAAACAAGAATTCATGTGCTCTTTAAACCTCTGGCTGATATACTCAAGGATTTGTGTTAAAGCTGCACCCTTTTCCTTTGTACTAGAATATTTGAGAACTACTACTGCAGAAACTTTTTTTAGAGTGATTTCCTGCAATAATAATCTAATACCAGAGGCTGTTGTGCTCCTCTAATGATATAACTCTTTTTCTTGGTAGTGTTTAATTATCTGGGTAAGCATGGTACAGTAATCAAAACTCGCATTCAACAATATCAGGTTGATCAGGAATAAGAAACACAATTGCAGATGAACAAGGTTATAGTTTGAAATAGAGGAACACAGTTGACTTTGCTATTACTTCTGCTACTACTACTTTTTAAATGTACCCCAAATTAAAATGCAGACTTCTAAATGTCTCTATTTCCATACCAAATGCTGTGTGGTTCGCCTTTCATTTTAATTTTTGTTTAAGCATGAAGGACACAAGCCCAGGCATAAAGCTGTCCTTACTGTAGTGAATGCTGTGAATTACTTTTCTGCTAATGTAATTTACTTTGTCTACACTCAGTGTATCGGTAACGGCCCATAAAGCAGTTGCTGCAGTTTTAAGTGTAGAATTACTTGAATTTAATTTGATAGAATTTAGCTTTAAAGCTATGCTCATTGTAAATGTCTAAATCTTAGGTGTGATAAACCAGAGTGTGAGAGTGGATTATAAAATCTTCATGATAAATTAAGCCCTATTAATTCATTTAGAGTACCTGGGGATTCACAAGAAGGAAATTCATGCAGATGAAAATGGAAACAAAGCACTTTTTTTTGTCAGAGATTTCAAGTTGCGTTCAACACAAGCCCCTCGGCTTAATGCCAGTGAACCTCCACATTTCTAGCGGATTTGCCTAATAAGAATCAATCAAGTGATTCTCTGTGCAAATTTGTTCCCCTCTCAGCTCCTCTGCATGCATCACAGACATCTTGACAGGCCGCAGAGTGCGTTGTCCTCTAGTACTGTTTAGACAGTGTCTCATTTGTAAGAGTGAAGGGGAAAAATCAACATTGAAGAAGCTTGACAAATTCATTCAGATTCTCATGCTGATTAAATATTCAGTTAATTTTTGGGGGGCCCGTGTTGTCACCCATTTCCATCCCTGACGGTTTCAAAAGGACAATAGCCTTCACAATATCTCATCTTCAGTCACAGCCAGTGACAGCTGGCACAGGAAAGGTTAGCTGTCCAGTAGGTTTTTTAATATTTCCTTTGGGGGTGAGATAAAAAGGGGTATATAGAGAGGCCTTGTGTATTGGTAAGGCTTTGCACAGCTGATCTGAACTGTTAGTGAGGAGGACGGACTGTGTGTGCATGAAAAGCTCTGTGTGCTATAGAGAAAGCTGTCTGGGAGAGAATAAAGGGCCTCTCCAGTGGTCATTTAAACAGGCTCAGCTGGGCATTCAAGCTTTCATCAGCTTGAGAGATAGAAAGGGAGAGACGCAGAGACAAAAATATATTATGCTTCCGAATGCATATCAAAGTGCTAGACGTCCACGGATGATGAAAGGACCTGTCCGACAGCGAAAAGTAAATACCTGACTTTGGTCAATAGCAGTAATTAATCGTTTAAAAAAAGAAACAATACACTTATTTATTTATTTTAGTTTTAAATGCGATAGTGTGTCATTTCTCTGCAGTACAGATTTGTAAAACACTCTCCCTGTCTTCCAAGATGTGGTCAAACAAATAGCTCCACCCCAAACTCACGCCATTGGTTGAGTCATGTTGCTATGTTGGGGTGCCCAAACACAGCCACAGAGCTGCGTTTCTTCAAAATTGTATCATTTACTCAACCTCACATTGCTGAAACGGTTTCAGTGAAACCTATATGACTTTATTTTTCTACAGAACACAAGTCAGTGGTGTCCAAACAACATTAGACCTCAATGTCTTTTATTGTGTGCACATTATTCAAAATATCTTCTTTTGTGTTCCACAGAAGTAGAGGGTGAGTAAATGATGACAGCTATTGCATTTTCATTTTTGTGTGAACTATCCCTTTAGACATAATAATAAACAATTGCACACCAGTGTTAATTTCGTCAACGAAGACGAGGACGAAAAATATTCGTTAACGAACATTTTTCCTGTGACTAAGACAAGACGTTGACGAGCTAAAAATATCTGATGATAAATACTATGACGAAATTTATGCCCCGTCTTTGTTAACAAGACGAGACGGGACTATAATGTTATTTGAGGACTACCGGACATTCAAAATACATCCTATAGGTTACTGTCTTGTCCTTCAAAAAGTGCGTCCCTGTCATTGGATTGCAATCGGATAAGTGGCGTTTGCATATTTAGTCTCAGTTATTGATGGGAAGTTCGGATCATTTTACCGACTCGGACCTTTGAGTCTCGTTCAGCAAAATGAACGAATCTTTTTTCGATTCATTTCGTTCATTTTAGTAAAATATAATTAAAATGTTACGTGTTACTTCCCTAAGTCTACTACTTACGCAAACGTTGATCACACTACAAACAATACAAAACTGCTATAAGAAACAGAAAAGATGAATTCATTGTTTACCTGGGTCTTCAGTCTATGATTAGCTCGTAAATTAACTAATTTCTCTATCCAATGCTCTATCGAAGGACGAACGATTTGAAAGACTCGAGAGATGAACTAATCAATTCTCTTTCCGGCTCAGACTGCATTGGCTAAAGCTTATGGGTCTGTCACGTGATGAACGAACGACTCGAAAAAACCCAGAAGACTCGAAACAGGTGAACTACTTGACTAATTCCAGTTCAGAACCTATAGGATGTTGCGCATGCACGACTGAACAAATCACTCCCCGAGACGACTCGTTCTTCCCAAGTCACATTAAAGATTTGTTCAAAATGAACGAATCGTTCAAGAACGACCCAACACTAGTCTCAGTATGGCAGCCGCAGTGGATGGACTACCAAAACGCAAACTAGCGATCTGAAACAATGGCCTCAGCACCGAAGGAAGGTGCAAGACGTCCTGTATTTCCAGGAATTCACACTTCGTTGTCGATTAATTAAAGTTAGTGAAGGCGGGATAGGCAGAATCGTGCTGAAAGAAGTGCTCTCTCTCGCGTACGCTCCACTTCTTCAGTTCTCATATAAAGTAGGGATGGGCGATACCACTTATCTTGTTTTCGATATGATACCGATATTTTTCAAGGCAATATCGTCGTCTCGATACCGATTACAGATAATTTGAACTATTAAATTATTAAATTACTAAGAGTAAAATGGGTAATGATAACCACTTAACTTTATGTTTAAAACCCATTTTAAAATTCAATACGCCTTAATTGCAATTTATTAGGTTATATTTTTGTTTACACATGGTTCAAATGTGTTTTTGTTTACACATGATTCAAATCTATAAATACTACAGTTGAACTATGTTCACTTTAGTAAAACCATGGTTCATTTCATAAGGGACTGCCAGTGACAGGCTGTTAAATGCATAAAATGCAAAAAAATTTATTCTGACAGTGTATGATTTCTACTAACATTACAGAATAGAACATGATCAATATTATATTTCAACGTTCAATTTAAATAACTGTAATTGTACAAACTATGTAGGTTACAATTTCAATTTGTTTATTGTGAAATAACTCAAACATATGTTTTTTTTTTCTGTCTTCTGATAAGCATTGTTCAGGGCTGCTGTTCCCAAAAGCTTTAATGCTTTCTTATGATACTTTTGGGAAACGCAGCCCTGTTTGAATGCACTGTCAGAAGTGAGTGAACGCTCCCTTTGATTGATTGGTTCTGTCTTGCAACATTTGCGCGTTCAGATGAGCAGGAAAATAATTCTATCCTACACAATTACTCGCTAACAAAAAGGTTATTCGTCCAATTCAATGCATTTGAACACATTATTATTATTATCTTAAATAAACAAAATCACTGGTAAATAAAACACGTTAGTATCGATATTTAGTTGAGTATCGATACTTTCGATACTCGCGTCAGTATATATCGATATATCGTACTTAGGATCGATACGCCCACCCTAATATACAGCGCGAGATCAGTTCTCAGTGCTCAAATATACACACACACAGCAGTCCAAATGTCTATCGTGTAGAGTATCTCACATAAATGCAGTCGGTTATGGATTAAGTGAAACGGTTAAAACTGAACATGTGTCAGTATTACATGCATGCCTTCCGTCTTAAAGGGACAGCATTTCTAATTAAGTACCTATCCGTGTCATTAAATGTTAACCAACAAAACAGGTTAAATAAATGTTAAGTAAACCTACTGAATCTGAAAAACAAGTTTAATTTGTATCTCTTTCGTATTTGTCCTATTGTGCTTCTTTTTCAAAATGTATAAATTATTTATATTATCTATATTATATATGAACAACTATAGTTTTCAAGTTGCTCCCTTTTCACTACTGTTAAAGGGATAGTTCACCAAAAACATGAAAATTGTATCATTTATTCAAGTTTTTTTTTTCAAATTTCTCATAAGCTTAATTGAATTGGTCTAAAGAGAAAAATTATGACTATTTTGTCTAAAGACTACATATAAAATAGCTACCAAAAAAAATGTTGGTAACTGCAGTTTGACTAAAATAATGACTAAAAGTAATGACTAAAAGTAATGACTAAAAATGCAATGACTTTTCGTCGACTAAAACTATGAAAGAATCAAATTACTAAAATGTAAATTGGACAAATGTAAGCATTTTCGTATCAGATAAAGACTATGACTTTTTTTTTTTTTTTTTGCTAAATCAAAAATGCCTGTCAAATTACCACTGTTGCACCAACAGCTTCAATGATACATTATTTCTTATTGAAAAAACACGGACAACAACCAAAAACAATCTGCTGTGTTCTGCACAGAACCAAACAACTGGTTGTAGGGATAACCTATTTGTCCTTGCGAATGCCAAGCCACGTGAAATTCTGGAAAAAATCCTAGACAAAAGGAGTGTTACAGTAAAATCTTTCCGATGTTGGGAAAACTTTGAATCAGGGCAGCCGCACCGAGACGCCTTTTGACACCCTGCAATCTTTAGATTGCGGTTAATGTTTTGCTCGTTCATCAGAGGCTCTACCCGTAATGTCCTTAGCCAATACTATAACCCATATTAATATAAATGAATGAGGGATTTAATAGACTGGGGCAGTGGGAAAGAGTTGTGTTTTAAAATGATTGTCTGGGGGGATTATAATAGCAAAATACCTTATTCAGTCCCACATGGAGGGAAGAAAATCCACATTGGATTCGCAACAAATTGTACGTTCACAGTGGCAGCCCATTTTCTCATATGGGTCTATAGCCAGAGACTTTTTTTTTTGTGGTGGCCCGACTTAGGATTGGGTCTAAACTCTGATACAATCTCTTAAAATAATGTTTAACCAACTGCTACAGTATAGGTAAAATCTAGAAGCTGGTAATAATGGTCATTACAAACACTGTAAAAAAGTTTTGAAGTTGTAAATAAAACAAAAATAATTTTGTCATGTTTGACAAGAAAACACTATTTTCTTCCTACATCAAAATGTTATGTTGAAGTCAATGTGTTACTTTCTGTTTCTTTGTAATTAATTTTAAAATTTACAAGCAATCTGAGTGAAAATTGTTCTGAGTCAAAATCTACCCCCCCCCTCCACACCGTGAATTTAAGGGGCATTATACATTTTAAATCTGTGTGTTAGTGGCAAACAGCAGGACAGACTCAAATAGTTTCATTTTATTTAAGATTCTGAAATTGAAAGGGAAATCTGTCATGCTGTTGTGGACTGGATTCTCAAATCAGCTTAAAAGAGAGATATTTTTTTCAGTAGACTTGAATATTAACTCGAGCTTAAAAAAATAATAAAAATCTGTGATTTGAGTGACAGCTCTTTAAAATTCAAAATGAATGGCCAAAGATGTGAGGACCTGAACTGTGCCCAATTATAATGATGAACAAGAGCAAAGGGAGGACCACACATCAGTCAACAAGCCTCTAGCACTTATTTCTAGCACATGTAGGTTGCACCAGGCCATGTCTACAAGCGTTCGAGTGAATCTCCTCAGCAATCCGTAATCATATTCTGCAACTTGGCTGACACTAAGAAGCAAATCAATCATGTTTCCGAGAGACATGCATACCCTCCCACCACCCTTGGGGTGAAGCATCAAGAGGTGGCTTGCAATGCCTCCTGCTTTCATTTCCCATTCTGTAGATGTCAAATGCCACAGATCCTTGGTTATGCATGCAGTCTCAGGCGTTTCAAAGGCGCCTGTCCCCTCTGCACTGCCAGCTAATTTGTCTTCCAGCAACAATATAGATTAAATAACTCAGTTGTCTTTGATCATCCATCCATGCTGAAGCTTCTGGAATCTAATTTGACCCATCTGAACGCTGGTTTGTGCGACCCGCAGCGTGACACTGTTTAGATGCGACATAAACACATTCTGTGAGTTAATTCTATGGATTACCTGTGAGAACAATTACTCCCTTACATTTTCTTTGTAACTTTGAATCTTTATTTTCTCTTCTTTTATTTGGTTGTTTTTTTCTCCTCTCTTTTGGCCCTGGGTATTTATGTAGACATTCAAACCGCAGCAGATCACCTTTATTAAATACTTATGGATATTTTCTCTCCCCCACTACACTTTCTAATTCACTATTACTTGGCAGTCTCTGCATCAGCTTAGCCTCTCATTTTAGGTGATCAATGTTTTGCCTGACAAAATTGATCTTAATAAAAATCGAAAACAGGACTTTTCAGAGCAGAATCTAATCAAAAGACAGCTTCTGAAGTAGCTCTGTACATAATCCTTCCAGATTGATCTGATCTGAGAGGACGATTCTTGGGAAACAACACCTTAGGTTCTGTCGTATTCACATAAAAAACAAAAGGTAATCTAATGTAGATTTGGTTTCAAGATTTAGATATATATATATATACAGTGTCTTCTATCTATCTCTATATATAATATATATATATAATGATATATATATATATATAGATATATAGAGTGTGAGGGGGGGAAAATCTCTGTCTGTTTGACTGAAAATCATAATTTTGCTTCTTTATCTTTAAATCTTCATCCAAAGTTTCAGAAAGTTTCAGAAAGTTTCAGTTTTTAGACTTTTTACACTCCATCCAAGCATTGGAAAGGCACCTTATATTTGCACATTTAAGTGTATTCATTAACAAGACGCCAAAGGCTGCACTTGAAATAGTATCATACAGTAACTTGTATGGAGGCTAAAGACAGGATCTTGGTGCCAGACAGAACTGTAATTCACCATCTACTCCTGTAATAGGCTTTTCAGACCATGCCACAATAAAACTCTTCACCATCTGCGCACAGCCGTGCCCCACCGTATCTGCCCGCCAACAATGAGCAGTTGTGACAAATTCCATGATTCAGTCAAGCTTTAAGAAAAATAACAAAGCCACTTTAAACTCTATTAGGTCTATTGTCTTCACCTACTGAAGCAAACAAAAGCTCCCAGTGTCTGAATGACCTCCTTCATCTTGGCAAATTAGAGCATCAAACCAAAATGTGAAACTAATCCCAAATTCATAAGATTAGAGAAGTTTGCCTGTAATGCAGGCAAAGAATAATCTAGTCCGACAATTCATCTTATTTTTTCGTGTATGGAGATATGCAGATGAGTCCCTTTGCATAATCTTTCCAGAAAATGAAAAACAGATCATCAAATACCATCACATCCTATTTATATTCAATTAGCTGTTATTTATGCAAAGTCATGCCGTCAAAGGAATTCATAATTGCTGAAGAATAACGAGTGGACTGTTGTAAGGGCTTTCCAATGAGAGGGATCAGGAAGGTATCTTAGAGAAAGATGATCCTCGTTTTCTTCCTTTAAATCTCTCATTATCAATGAATTATAGGTAAGAAAGGCTTTCTGAAACAACCAGGCTTTTCTTATGACACAATATGCCAGAGCAGCTACAGAATCCAATAAAAGTTACTACCGGAAAATGAATCAATCATGTTTTTGGGTCATAAAGTTTTTCCCCAGGAATTGACCTTTTTGATTAGTTTAATGCTAAGTATCATATGTTGCCAGAGGCTGGTCATTTATATGGCTCCCATATTTCTTCCTTATCTCAGATACATCAGCCTCTTATGTAAAGTAAATCTGTTTTGGGCAGTCGGTTATCTCTTGACAGTGTCATCTAGGATGACCTCTTCATGCTTCTGCTGTTGGTGCTCTCTTGGTAATTCCCCATAATGAGCTTCGGGGCTGAGATGGTAGTGACCTCGTCCAGATGTAGATCTGACCAGGCTTGGGCAGCCCAGCAGCCTGCTCTGGAGAGTGCATACTAATGTAAATCTGTTACAATGCTCCCCTTCTGGAGATGTTTCATTTAGCATAGTCTGAGCATCAAAGGCATTTTCAGTTCTATCTGAAAAGGAGACTACTTCAGAATAAAAATACAACTGTTCTCTCAAAATTGAGGATTTTATCTGGATTATCGTAAACATTTAGTAAATAAAGCACGTGCATTTGATCTTTTGACTTCCGTGACATAGCAGGGATGCTATAGTGTTTTTAGTTGTGCATGAATATTTTAAAATGCCTCTGTTGAGACAATATTCAATATTCATGCATCTCTTCTGCATCTACAGTATGATTTACTTTGCTCATTGTTCTTGGCATAGCATTATATCTAGGTTAATTAGGGGTTTGAAGTTATCTGTAAACCACTGAAGAGGTTTGAATACATCCTGAGACCTTTAAGGCCCAAACCTGTGGGATGGTAGCTTAGGGAAACACTGTACTATAAATGTGGGAAGTAATTCTGTTCCTTTTCTCACTCGGCTTTCCATCGGGTTCTTTTCAAAATCCTCTTAAGAAAGGTTTTTCGAAAATAACATCAACTTCAAACAAACATTTCACTTTTAATCACTGTATTTTTCCTTTACACAATGCACTCTGGCATCGTGGGCCCTTGAAGCTGTTCTTTTTTGAGTGTCAGTTGGGAATCACTCCCTAGTGGCCTGTGAGCTTACACCAAAGCTCCTTTTTCAAACTGAGCTTTGAGAAAAAGAAAAAAAGAATCCTCTCAAAGGGAAATTGGCTAGAATGAGAATTGTGAAACCATTCACTTTGACACACACCTGACCAGAATGTAAACTTGGGGGTTTAGTCATATATAAGTGTGCATGTTTTATGTGAGCATGGGGTTGGGTGCTGTACGTAGCCATATCTTTGGGTGCAAACTGTCCTGAAGTTAGCTAAATTGGAGAAACCTTGATTTAGGAACATTTGGGGATGTCCCTAAATAATGCACAGTAGATACTGTTTTAGTAACCTTTTCAGCAAGATTCAATTTGTTAATAAATGTAGCGTCTCGACCAATCTGACACACTAATTTTTATTTGATTTAACAAATCGTCACAGTCCCCTCACTCAATAACTGGATGCCAGGATTTCTGCAAAAACACCAGGCCCCTGGCTTCCCATGACAACTATCATGATAACGGTTTTATGACCACCAGGATGTGAGGAGAAAACCCAACTAATGTCCCCCATAGGAAAAGGACCGTAGCACATGGCTTGCCTAATTAATTAATAGGAAAACCTTTATTTGAATGAACACACATATTCTTCAGGCCATTGTGTATATTATTGCTGTTTTGTATTACTATCTGTTGTATTATAGACTATTTTATTCATGCTTACGATAAACCACTCATTCATATAACCTTACAAATACCGTTTAGTATCTATGAATTCGCCTTCTGATGATCTAAACAAGAGTGTATATTACATGTTGGTACATAGGCAATATATATTATGGCCCTGAGAATCGTTAATAATTTCGAATTAAGTTAAGCTGCTGCAAAAGTACCATGTTTCAACAAAAGACGTCAAGAAAACTTCCCCAGGATCTCAAACGCCCCTTGGGATTCCGGCCTTTCTCACTTGGACAAGCCAATCTGCGAGGCGGGATCTTCTACTGACCGTAAGATGACACACTCCATGTGACCCCCGCCAGTGGTGTTCGGTCAGCTGCTAAGATGACGGTGTGAGGAAAACGTTCAGGTACCCACGCTTGTGCCCAGACTTTTCGGCCTTGACTTTTCCATCACCAAAGATTCTTGACTCAACACTGGTTCGTGTCATCAGAACTTCAGCAAAGACACTGGAAAACTAAGATTCGCCATCAGTAATCTCTTTCAGACAGACAAGACGTGTAAGTATCAAACTTATTCTTATTAATTGATGCATTAAGTATCGGTTACACCTTTTTACAAAGGTGTGTTAGAACTAAGAATCTGACGCTTCCCTCAAGTGTAGATCTGCTGAATATGCAAATAGTTCCATAAAATTCATTCCTTATGCCCCTTTCTGTACTGAGTTAAGCTTTAACCCTTTTCCTATACCAACAGTATGCGTGTGTGTGTGTATGTGTATGTTAGACCAGTTTATGTGTGTAGTGGAGGTTATGACCAGTACTGTGTTTGTATGTTAGACTAGTTTGTGTTTATGTAGTTAATAAAACCTTGCTTGTATCACATTTGACGTGGTTCATTGTTTGCTCATAACGGAGTCACTTAATCATGCAGATTTACACTACAAGCTTTTATAGAATTGTACAGTAAGAAAGTTAACGTTTCTTAGAATTGAAATTAACGTTCTTAGAATTGACAAGACAGTTGACCCTGAGAGGTCAAGTAAATATATACAGCGGATCTAAATATTTATAATTAATTTTATTATTACTAGTTATGATTAATTATTCATATTTCCTCATGAGCTGATTCATTACATAAATATCATAAACTAACAATTAACAACAGTTTTTGGTAACGCTTTAGTTTGAGGATCAGTTGTCACTATTAACTAGTTGCTTATTAACATGCTATTGGCTGTTTATTAGTACTTATAAAGCACATATACTGTCTTAGTCTGCATTTAGATGCAGTAAACCTACCCAATACTTAAACTTAACAACTAACTTACTAACAATTAATAAGCAGCAAATTAAGAGTTTACTGAGGCAAAAGTCGTAGTTAATAGTTAACGTAATAGTGAGAATTGGACCAAAACTGTGTGACCCAATTTTTAAAGCATTTATCCAATGTTTAATGTTAATTTAGAAATCTATTCTCTATTAGAATCTATTAGAAATCTAATTTCAACATTTAATAATGCATTATTAAAATCAGCATTTAATAATCCATTACAAAAAGTTGTATCTGTTAATATTATTTAATGGACCTGAGATGACATGAACTACCAATGAACAGTTGTACGACTCTTGTACCTCAATAAACTCCCAGTACTGCTTATATTGCTAAGCAGGTAGGTTGGTAGGTTTAGGCTGTGGATGTAGGAATTGGATCATGCAGAATTATGTGCTTTGGACGTACTAAAATAAAAAAAGACAATAGCTTAGTAAATATGCATGCAAATAAGCAACTAGTATATAGTGAGAATTGGTCCCCATACTAAAGTGTTGATATAATATTTTGTTTGATAGAAAGTTTTCCAATCAGTCTTTTATACTATGCATTTTCTCAGAATGTGTAAATATATTTTTGCTAAGCAGTATTAATCCGTCTCCAGCCTAGAGATGTAACGAGGCAGTCGGGGAATACTGCATGTAGTACAGGTTCATCAAGTGATGAGGATGTAATTAAGCGTGTTATATAATAATATACATTATATTAAATGTAATGAAAAAAAAAAAGATAAAACAAATATATATTCAACATCACAATAAAGACAGTCTTATTTTAAAAAAATAACACTTTATCTGTGTGGTTATTTAAGAAAAACATATAATGTTAATTATTAGATTTGGGGGGTTTTGATCAAACCAGGACTAGAGGTGATGAACATTAATTTAAAATCCAAATGTCAGTGTGTGTGATATTATAATTGTGCTGCTTGCTGATCCGTGTGTAACTGACCTTAGGTGGTCTCCACTAGACTATGAGTTCTCACCAACCTGATGTTTCAGCATGAAAGTAACTTATCCTGAAGTACGGTAGCACCATTAATATTAAACAATTTTTTAAAATATAACTAGAAGACCTGACTCTAGACATGACTCAGTGAAAAGTGTTGAGCCTCAAATGGTTGGTATTTCTTAAAGCACTATAAGTACAAGGACCACCAGAAGTGGGGTGGTGTGCAATTACACAAGCTCACATCTGTGCTGTCACTCTGGAAAACAAGAAAGTGGTTAATTGATATGTTGAAGAGCTGCAAAGTCAAAATGAAAGGATAAATCCCAAGACTAAATCCTGTTCCATTAACACAAAGGTGTCTACATTAAAACTGGAACAAGCTAGAACAATAGCCTATGTCATTTAAAGCAGCCATATTCGTTTTTTGTTGATCATGGTTTCTTGCATCATGGTTATAATTTGTCATAAGGTATTTTGAGTGTGAAATGAGTAAAGACACTTGTTTACTGGTTGTTACATCTTTGTGACAGGTTAAAAAAAAAAACCTGTGGTGGGTGAAATGTGCCACACAAACTGTAAATTCAGACAGTAGTGATCTGGAACCATGGTAAAAACAAGCTTCAGCCACTCATTTCAAACTTTATTTACTCACCAAGTTATTAATTATATTAATGTTATATAAATGCAAGTTGTTAATCGTCACAGTACCATGGGAAATGTTTTGAATAAATAATTTTGCAGTTTAGTTTCAATAAATTGTCTTGGTGGAATGCAAAATCTGGTTCGTGCACAGGTTCAAATAAAGTTCTTCTTTCATTTCTTACTTTTTTTTAAAGAACTTTCCTTATTATATATTTTAGACGTCATAATTTAGTCATGCTAGAATGTGCAAATAAATAAAACAATAATGGCTGCATGGTCCAAGGATAATGATGGATATTTAACCATGCAAATACAAGTTATAAGGATTATGCAAAAACAGATTAACATTTTGAAATGTAGAAGCCTCTCTCTCGCTCTCTCTTTCTTTCTTTTTTCCTTGCTCGCCTTTTGTCTTTCCCGTTCTTGATATGTCCATGTCTGGAAATTCAATTAACAATAGAAATGTTTTGAGAGATGGATTAAAATAAGTATTGCCTTGAGCAAGCAGGGATAAACTCTTAACCTCAGAGATAGTTTAAAAGGTGACCTAACAAAAAGGTTGAAATTATGATTTATGGATTGGGAGACATTATTCTTTGTTCTTCTCACAGTGGTGGGGGCCGATAACGGGAAAGTACAATAGCGAGATTAGCCCAGTGATTGGAGTCATTCCTAAGACGCGCACTTGTGAAATCTCTCTGTGTCTGTGATGCAGCTCTCTGTTGTAACAACAGGGCCTTGATAATGCCATTGCTCACGGTTCATGACCAGAAAAAGATAAGAGAAATGAGTTTCTGTAAGCCTGCTACAGGCTTAACCTCTGACACTTATTTCATATCAGGCCTTACAAAACCTTTCCTTCCAGCCTGGCCTGGATCTCTGGATCTGCCACAGGTATTTAAATGCTTCATGCCACAGTTTGCAAGTTATCCAACATCTCCTTGACCTTACAAAGGAAACTGCACTGAGATAAGCAAGCCGGCTACCAGCAATAAAAAACATCCCTCTTAGCAGAGGCTTTTTCAGGAACTTTGTTAAATGGATTAGGTCTAACGGCTCAGGGCATTGTCTTTCACTTGCATATCGCTAATATTGTTTGTGATAAAACCCATGTAGTTTGTCTCGCCTCCTGTTTTTCCACCGATCCATCCTTTTGTCATTTCCCCTTAAGGACATGTTGTCAGGGATGTAATGGTGTAGAAAATCATTGATATTAGAGAAGCATCTCCTGGAAATCGATCCCATAGCAAATTTCACATGTCTTATAAAGTTAATGGATAAACGCATTATTCAGATAAGTTGAGGGAGAAAAAACATAACATGATTGAAATAATTTGCAAACCATAAATTGCATATCAAACAGAGTCTTTCTTTTGGTGTTTTTTTCTTCTTCTTCCTTCTCCACTAGGGCACTCTAATGACTAACCATAGTTGATGTCTGATTAGCAAACAACAGCATGCAGGCTCAATTTTTTCCACCAAACATAATTTCAGGCACATAATTTTCAAAGTAAGCTAGTTGGCATTATATTGAGTAAATATGACCACCCAAATTGAATCTGACAAATCAACATTATAATCCATCACAGTTTATTAGAAATTTTGGAATTAAGGACTAATAAGCAGACAACGAAGCTTTCAAGTAGATGGATGAGGCCTCTGAATAAACAGGAAATGGCTGTAATAAAAACGCAGACCATCAATGTTCCCTTCAGCACTGGGGCATTGAGTAAAAATGCTATTCAATACATCAGTTTTTTTTCAAATAATAAAATTTTAAATAAATTGGCATCAAATCATCATCATCATCATCATCATCATCCAATAAAAAAGGAACATCTTTAAGTGGTTTTGTAATGTGTGCTCACAATGATTGCAATAGGCTAATATGTTAACGCTGTATTACCTTGGCTCAAAGGAAATGTTATGACTTCTGAGCATTCATAATGCTGATGGTCTATAGATTATACACTGAACAAAATTATAAACACAACACTTTTGTTTTTGCCCCCATTTTTCATGAGCTGAACTCAAAGATCTAAGGCCTATTTCTATGTACACAAAGGCATTTCTCGCAAATAGTGGTTCACCAATCTGTCTAAATCTGTGTTAGTGAGTATTTCTCCTTTGCTGAGATAATCCATCCACCTCACAGGTGTGGCATATCAAGACGCTGATTAGATAGCATGATTATTGCACAGGTGTGCCTTAGGCTGGCCACAATAAAAGGCCACTCTAAAATGTGCAGTTTTATCACACAGCATAATGCCACAGATGTCGCAAGTTTTAAGGAAGCGTGCAATTGGCATGCTGACTACAGGAATGTCCACCAGAGCTGTTGCCCAGGAATTGAATGTCATTCTCTACTATAGCAGCTCAACGGCGTTTCAGACGAATTGGAAGTACATCCAACCGGCCTCACAACCTCAGACCACGTGTAACCACACCAGCCCCAGGACCTCCACATCCAGCATCTTCACCTCAAAGATCATCTGAGACCAGCCACTTGGACAGCTGCTGCAACAATCGGTTTGGATAACCAAGGAATTTCTGCACAAACTGTCAGAAACCGTCTCAGGCAAGCTCATCTGCATGCTCGTCGTCCTAATCGGGGTCTCAACCTGACTGCAGTTAGTCATCGTAACCGACTTGAGTGGGCAAATAATCACATTCGATGGCATCTGGCACTTTATAGAGGTATTCTCTTCACGGATGAATCCCGGTTTTCACTGTACCGGGCAGATGGCAGACAGCGTGTATGGAGTCGTGTGGGTGAGCGGTTTGCTGATTTCAATGTTGTGGATCGAGTGGCCCATAGTGGAGGTGTGGTTATGGTATGGGCAGGCGTATGTTGTGGACAACGAACACAGGTGCATTTTGTTGATGGCTTTTTTGAATGCACAGAGATACCGTGACGAGATCCTGAGGCCCATTGTAGTGCCAATCATCCACGACCATCACCTCATGTTGAAGCATGATAATGCACGGCCCCATGTTGCAAGGATCTGTACACAATTCCTGGAAGCTGAAAAACATCCCAGTTCTTGCATGGCCAGCATACTCACGGACATGTCACCCATTGAGCATGTTTGGATGCTCTGGATTGGCGTATACGACAGCGTGTTCTAGTTCCTGCCAATATCCAGCAACGTCGCACAGCCATTGAAGAGGAGTGGACCAACATTCCAAAGGCCACAATCAACAACCTGATCAACAACTCTATGCGAAGGGGGGGAAAAAAAAGGGGGGGGGGGTGGTGATGGTGCACTGCATGAAGGCAAATGGTGGTCACACCCGCAGTACTGATGGTTTTCGGGCCCCACCACCTCCCCGGACCCCCAATACAGTAAAACTTCACATTTTAGAGTGGCCTTTTATTGTCACTTGGCACACCTGTGCAATAATCATGCTAAGGAGCCCTCTCGCAGCCGTCTGGATGAGTGTTTCCTGCCGGGGCGCCGCCAGGCCCCTAGCCAGCGTTCCTCACCGTTTTTCCCGGAGGTCCATAACAAGCTCACCAGATCATGGCACGCTCCCTACTCTGCCCGCCTCCGTACTGCTTCTTCATCAGCCCTCACTTCCATCGACGGCGCTGAAGAAAAATGGTATGATAAGCCACCTCCCCAGATGAGTCAGTGGCCGCGCATCTCTGCCCGCCCACGGCCATCGGCTGGAGAGTGAAGGCCGCTCACCCGTCCAAGCCGTGTAGGACCACTTCAGCTCTCGCTGGATGCGCCTACACCTCAGCTGGACAGGCGGCCGCGGCACTTCATTCTATGGCTGTCCTTCAGGTCTTCCAGGCCAAAATCCTCACATCCTCCGAGTTTGGCCTGGATCCTGCTACCCTCAGGGATCTGAGGAGCGCAACCGACCTGGCTCTGCGTGCCACCAAGACCACCGCCCAGGCGATCAGGAGATCGATGGCCAGCCTTGTGGTGCTCGAGCGCTCCGTGTGATCAGGTCACGCGAGTTAATTCAAACCCCTCGCCCACGGGCAGAGCATTGGCAGGCCATACTCAGAGTGTCGAGGTGGGTTATGGGATATAAAACGGGAGTATGCACTCAAATCACTCGGATAGGGACAGCTGTGTGGTCCCCACCTTAGTGCAAAGCAAGGACATTCATGTCCTGCGCTCAGAGGTGATGAATTTGCTTGCAAAAGGAGCCGTAGAAACGGTTCCTCTAGTGAACAGCGAGTCAGGCTTTTCAGCCGCTACTATCTTGTTCCAAAGAAAGATGGTGGGCTCAGGCCCATCCTCGATCTCAGACACCTGAATCACGCCCTCATGAAGAGGCCATTCAGGATGATTACACTGAAACAGATCCACGCGCAAATTCGCTCGGGAGACTGGTTCTTTTCTCTAGACCTGAAGGATGCACACTTTCACATACAGATAGCCCCCCGTCACAGGCGATTCATGAGATTTGCTTTCGAGGGAGTGGCTTATCAATACACAGTCCTTCCCTTCGGGCTTTCCCTGGCCCCCGCACTTTTACGAAGTGCATGGATGCGGCTTTCTCCCCTCTGAGACAGATGGGAATCCGTATTATCAATTACCTTGATGACTGGCTCGTCCTGGCCCAGTCGGATGCAGAACTAATATCTCACAGAGCCCTCCTCTTCAGCCACCTGGAGTGCCTGGGACTCAGGGTCAATTTTGCTAAGAGCTCATTGCTTCCCAGCCAGCGAATTTCGTTCCTGGGAACAATTTTCGACTCAGCCCAAATGAAAGCAGTAGTCATGCCGGAACGAGCATTGGCCATACGGAGGCTGGCGACCTCCTTCAAAATCGGTACCGCTCGCCCTCTCAAAGCATTTCAAAGGATGCTGGGCCTCATGGAGGAAGCATCGCGAGTGCTACAGTTTGGTCTGCTGCATATGCGCCCCCTTCAGCGCTGGTTGAAACCACAGGTACCATCCCATGCGTGGCATCACGGATGCCTGCAGGTCAGGGTGAATCAGGCCTGTATAACAGCCCTAGCCCCCTGGAAGAGCTCTCGCTGGATGGAACAGGGCATCTTTTTATTAGGGAAGGTTGTTTATTTTGTGTGCCCCCGACGACCCCATCACCGACCCCCGTCTCGCCCCCCCCCATCATGGGCCCCTTGTCACGACACTGCGACAGGTGAAAAACTCAGGTTGGGGGTGATCTGCAGAGGCCACCTACCGGGGTGGGTGACTCCCCTCGGAGTTCAACAACCGTTCCCGGTTTACAGGACGCTGAAAAGGGCATCCACATTTGGCAACTGCCTGGAAATGCTAGCAGTATGTCGAGCCTGTCAGTTCTTCCTGCCAGTCCTAAAGGGGCACCATGTGCTAATCTGATCGGACATCATGTCTGTGGTGTCCTACATAAATCGCCAGGGTGGCCTCTCCTCGAAGCGTCTCTTCACTCTGGTAGAGCGCCTCATGGAATGGGCTCAACTCAACCTGCGCTTGCTGAGAGCAGCGCATATACCGGGCAAATTGAACCAAGGAGTGGACATGCTATCAAGGAGCAATGTCCCCTCAGGAAAGTGGACATTCCATCCGCAAACGGTTCAGAAAATCCGGGAGATCTTCGGCGAGGCCGAGGTAGACCTCTTTTCCTCAGAAGACAACTCTCACTGCCCAAATTATTTCTCAAGGACCAGGGATGCGTTGGCCCACGATTGACCCAACCTCCTTCTTAATGCTTTTCCCCCGATCGCTCTGATCCCACAGGTAATTAGGTGAGTGAGGGAACAAAAACACAAGGTTCTCCTGGTGGCCCTCCTTTGGATGAACCAGCTGTGGCTATCAGAGCTAACTCAGCTACTAATAGCAGCCCCTTGGCCTGTTCCACTGAGACAAGATCTCCTCTCTCAAGCGAACGGGACAATATAGCATCCTCGGCCCGTCCTATGGGCCCTGCACCTCTGGCCGCTCGACGGGAGCCTTCGAGCCTCCCAGAGCGAGTCTTAAACACAATTTCGGAGGTTCTCTAGACTCCTTCTTATGATGGATAGTAGACTCCATCTCGCTAGCGTACTCTTCTTTGGGCCTCCAATGCCCCATTGGAGTACGGGCCCACTCGACTAGAGGCATCGCCACGTCTTGGGCGTGGTCTAGTAGTGTGTCTATTGCAGAGATCTGTGCGGCGGCCGGCTGGGCCTCGCCATCCACATTTGCAAGGTTTTATAACCTGGAAGTCCCGGCCTTGCAGGCCGGGGTCCTTTCCGCTTGAAGTGACATGCACTGCGTAAACAGATCTGGCAGTGAGGAGCCCTTGGCCATACCGCGCCCAAGTTTTCTGGCATTATTCACCTGTTAGCTCTCGACCCCTGGTTGTCAAAGTTACAGTAGTACTCTGGAACGATTAACCAGGCCGGGTGTGACCTCGGGAAGCTCAGCCCGTCTTAGCCTTGGGTTGTTGTTAACTTCTCTATGGGCATTGGTTGCTTATGGAACTTTGATGGTTTTAGTCGTTCCACTACATTAGCACAGCATGATTGTACTGTGTTCCCATATGCATCCAGCAAGACGCAGTACGAGTGTAGTATCAAAAGGAACGTACTCGGTTACTAACGTAACCACGGTTCCCTGAGATACAGGAACGAGTACTGCATTGCTAGACGTGCCATGCAGCTGCACAACTCAGTCGTCGCTTCATTCGAAGTAACCTGAGAATCCTGTGGCGAACGCCCACTTATATAGCCAGACACCCTGCCCATTCTGACGGGCTTTGGCGGGCTTCATCGCCATTGGCTCGTTGCAGCACCGGTGCCGAGCCATTGGTTTGTTTTTTTAAGCTCTGCACGAACCAATGGCCTTGCAGTTTCACTGCGTGAATGAAAAGGTTTCAGTTCAGGAGAAAAAAGGCTTTTCCCCATAGCGTCTTAAGAAAAGACGCAGTACTCGTTCCGTATCTCAGAGAACCGAGGTTACGTTAGTAACCGAGTACGATTTTCGCATGTGGCACAAAAAAAGTTTTTTGTTTTTTTTATTTTTATTAAATGTTACTTGATTTCATTTGAACTGTTCCTTTGAGTTCACTGTAAATGACCAAATATGTAAGCTATTATGTTAAGTCAAACATAATATATTTATTTATTATGCCTGAGTCACATAATACATGTTTGGTCATTTAGAGTATATATAGAGTATATATCTTATACCGTATTGTCCCGAATATAAGACGATGTTTTTTTTGTTGGAAATACATCTGAAAAAACGCAGTTGTCTTATATTCAGGGTCTAGACTTGACATGTCAATAATACAACAATAGGTGGCGCCAAATACGCAAAAAACAAGTGTGCCATGAAATACGTAAATGCGTGTTGTAAAGATCACGAGTAAAAACAAAAGAAAAAGAAAACATTACAGCTGCATGAGTCGTGACTGTCAACGTTAGCCTGATGGGACCAAACTCCATTTGTGATTTTAAAATGTAAGGACAGTCCCCAGCTTGAAGACACTTGTTTAAAAACAAAGGGTAGGATTTAACTTTTACTGTTAATAAGATTTTGGTAGGCTTACTATTAGTTGGATAGCCTAAATGTCCTAATTCAGATGGGCATCTGTTTTTTTTTTTTTTTTGTAGGATATATAAAAAAATTATATTTTGTTAAATGGTGATGCTGGTACATTTTACCAGTTTTTACCATACTTTCAAAATAAAAATTTAAATAGGAAAAATATGCAATATGGAAATAATTGAAGACAAAATGTGTTTTAGTGAGAAAAAACAAGATTTGGTTTTTAAAAAGCCTTTTTCCAAAAGGTACATCTGGAAAAAGGGGGGTCGTCTTATAATCAGGGTCGTCTTATATTCAGGCCAATACGGTAGTTGAAGACAGGAAAATGTATATATGTTTCTATTTTCCATTTTATGCTCTGCTACACAATAACTGTTTTGTAGATTACTTCAGTTCTTCTGTTGTAAATGGAGCTATAATATATCATTTTTACAATATATCGTGGTGGCTTGCATATGATATGAAATAAAAACTTAAGGTTGTCGTCATTTGTGTTTTCAGAAACCCTGAGATGTTCTATACTATTAGTGGTACAACATTGCATTACAATACAAGTGCAATTAATGATAGAATCAATACTGATAATAATTTTCTCACCAGCAGTTCAAATCCATGACATAGTCTCATTAACAGTGGTTTGAAGAGTTATGATTGCAGATAAATTCTCCTGTTTAATCCATATCCATGTCCACAGATCAAATATGGCTATTTTAAAGCTCTCCTTGCTATTAATTAACTCAGAGCCATGTTGTTTGAGATTTCCCCAGGTTGCAATAGCTCTCGATTTCACAGGACGTATAGGTAGTAACAGAGAAGAGAAATGACTCACAAAGGCTTACAGTGGAGGTCCCTTGGACAACATTACATGTCTGTAGGAAGCATTTGTCAGAAGCCAGCCTATTTATTCTCACCTGCCACAGTCATTAGCGGTGTGTGTTCCAAAAAGTGATCAATGTAGCCTACATATACCAGCAAGAAGAATTTCATGGACTACACAGTCTCTTGATTCCTCTATTACATATCACGAGACTACACACAATAAAAGAAGCTAATTTAGCATTTTAGATTAATGAAATTGCACAAATTCAAATTAGCACATTTGATATCAAGCCAAGAACATTATCATTGTCAGACATTCTTTGAAAGTGTTACATTCATATTTCAGTCTCTGTAAATGAGGCATTTCTTTATAAGAACATAAGAATCGCATTACAGATTCTGTATGTCTGCGAGATTTACTACAAATAGATTTTTGGTGACAGATCCGACTCTGCTCGGATGGATGGATCAGATGTATTTATCTTATGCTATAGGCTGATGGTGATGATAGTGAGAGATGTTGGGCTGACCGCTAAGCTGGGATGTAGAGCATTATTTATCCTATTGATCCAGTAGAAAAGATAACACCTCGACTGCTTGATTAAATCAATGATTAAAGTAAGGGCTCCGAGGACATGGAATGGCAAATTGCGTTTTTTAAAACGACAACAATAGTGCCAGAGGGTCATCAAGCATCATCAATGAGCATACATTTGAAGTCTGAAACTCACACATAAATGCTTAAGATTTTGATGGAAAATTGAGATTAAGAACCCACCTTGACGTCTGTGAAGTTTGATAAATTCATCTCATCTTCACACATCTGTTTAAGATGACAACCAGATAATTTTGTCTGGATGGCCATTTTCTTTTTGCTTTTTTTTTACTACTTAGTTGTATTTGACGTCGTAAATAAGTTTTTGTTTGGGAACATCTTGGATGTTTAGGGAATTCTTGTTTATAAGGGAACCTGACAATTTATTCTAGACAGCTGCAACTCTGACAGGCTATCATTAGCTCCAAATTCTTAGGAGATGATTTGTTCCCTAAAGACTGAGACAGATTGCAGAAAATCGAGAAATTACACAATATAATTAAGGTTTATCTTTCATAAAGAAAAGTGTCACTGTGTCAAGCTTTTTTAAATATCCTGTTGATGCCCATCATCGTCACTGTATACTTCTTTGATATGTGCCTTTAACTAATTGCAGCATTTCTTAGCTTATCATCTGGTTTACTCAATTTCAAATGTGAGGCATTCTTAATTCTGTGGATCATCAAACGTAAAATACAAGTTATGATCAGTAATTTTTGTGTATAGTAAATTGCTGGTGTCTTAAAACCATCCTAAACACAGAGGAAAACAATCTCCTCGTCTAAATCATAACAGACAGAACAGCTCTTACAACAAGACGCTTAGTAACCCTATAGTCGTGAGTCGCGACAAACTTCTAAACTTTTTTTTGCAGTGTACTGTTTGTCATTTTTGAGTTCTTAATGGATTCTGCAGATGTGTAGGCCATAATGACAAGACTCTTAATGTGGTAATTATCATTCATTGATATCCAAGGCAAATTACATTCTATAAAGAAAATTACATTCCACTTGATTTTTTGCAGTCGTTTAAGGAGAAACTTACTTAAACCATTGGGGCAGGTGGTAGGCCTGACAGTTTTTGTAATAACAAAAGAGGCAGCGAGAGAGGAGAAAATGCAATGATTATCACAGAAGATGGCTTTGTAGTTTTGGCTTTGTCAGAGTGAGAAGGTACATCAACACATTATAAAGACAGACAGTATGGAAGGGAAGAGGAAGGAAAAAGAAAGAAAGAAAGTTTTATTTGACCTAGTATCATACAGCCTTCTTTCCAGATTTACAGACTCATCTCTTATTTCCCTTTGTTTTGTAATATTTTCTGTTGTTTCTTAGACCTCCTGTTAGCATTTTAGGTGCTTTTATTTTACCTGTTTTATAGTTTGTAAGCATGTAGTTGTTGTGGGGTGATTATATAATACAGTTTAACTTAATGTCTTTTAAAGCTACATACAATCAAATGTATTTATTCTGTCTGGTAAAAAAAAACAATACAATATGAAGAAAGAAAGATTTTATAGAGAGGGACAAGGGACCTGAGAACATGAAGAGCAAGACTTGAGCAAGGCTTTTCCCTCTTACCTTTAAATTAAATTCGAAATAACCTCTCACAAGACTCCTAGTCTGGGGAGTACATTCGGGTGAAAAAGAGACCATTAGCACTGGGACTGTGAGGATGAGAACATGTAAGGAAGTCTAGATTCTTACAGCAATCTAGCAAGGGAATAATTATGAGGAATATCCCCTCTAATCTTTTTGCTGAAGACCCCTGGGACTCTGAAGAGGGCTTTTAAAATACCTTTAAGCAGATGGCAAGATATCTGTTAACCCTATTATATTATGAAGACCATATTTGGTATTTAAAATCTGGAATTTACAAGTCAAGCAACCTCTAAATTGTTAGCATATACCATACTGCTTACTTGCTTGCAGTAATTAGTATTTTTTTTTTCATTGTGTTATTTTATTACAGCATTATTTTCAGTGGTGTAGAAGCATTTTAGTGTTTTAGACACCCCGGGCAAGACAGCCTCAGTTATTGAGAATGACATGTACAATTATCTCATGTTCCCTGTCAATCTCCAGCAGTGATTTATTCACTGAAGATATGATGGTCTCAAAAAGAATGATCTGCTTATTTTGCATTGGTGAAATCACACTGTCATGGAAATTACAGAGTGAGAGAACAGGAGAGAGGGACTGGGAAATAAGAGAGACTGCATATGTGAAAGTGAGAAGAAAATGAGAAATGCTGTTAATATATACTACTTAGCAAAGTGGTGAAGTACTTGAGTAACAGTGCTTCATCATTAGGGGAATTTTGTATAGACAAACCTTAAACCTTGGCACAAAAAAAAAAAAAAAAAAAATGGAGGAGCATTTATTTTTCTTAATGAGAAAATGGGCACTGTACAGTTAATCTGGGCAGTTTTTGATCAGATACTTTGACTTTCAGTTTTGGATAATTTCAACACTGAAAGTAACAATCCATACTTTCACTTAAAGGGGTCATAGGATGCCCATTTTCCACAAGTTGATATGATTATTAGGGTCTTAATGAAAAGTCTGTAACATAGTTTGGTTAAAATTTCTCAATTAAAAAAACACCTTTTTTACCCTGTCAAAAACAGCTCTTTTTCAGATCAAGCCGTTTTTGTAGCATTTCCTTTAAATGTTAATGAGCTCTGCTGACCGGCCTCTCTCTTCGAGCTGCTCTCAGAGAGACTGTTTACTTTAGCCGCATTCATCGTGAAACTTGCTAATTAGCACATTAATGGGAAAGGCGATTTGCAAAGATTTATTACAAAACATTATACTCACTTCTTCTGTAGGTGAAGCTGGATCACGAATGATTATTGCCCAGCACACAAGACCACTATTTAGGTAGCTCAGGTGCATTACCCTTCAGAAACAAGCTGTAATCCACAACGAAGTTCACCGTGGCTCAGATGTCGGGATGTAATAGCACGCACGCTATGTTCATTAATACATCCTACAACAGAACACCTCAATCGCTTAGAAGTCATTCTTGTCTACATCTGCTCCGGCGGTGAAACAATGGCGGACTGATGACAGCTCACTCAGGCGGGTCTGAGGTAAGACACCAGTCCAGTATGTGCTGAAACGCTACTGTCAATCAAACTATCGTGGGAGGGGCCTGTCTGTGTGACAGCATCTGAGATCGGCTCGATTTGGGAAAGGGGAAAACATTTAACCAGATTAAAAAAAAAACACTGGGTGGATTTTTATCATTATAGGGTGGGTTGTGTACACTACACTGCCAACACACATTTCAGTTCAAACAACCTGTAAAAGTGCATGTAGCATCCTATGACCCCTTTAAGTACAGTTTAATTTCTCTGTACTTTTTAACACCTCTGCTCATTAGGCTAGGTGGCCATGCCAGGAACGTTTATTTAAAAAAACTAAAGTGACCCTCTGAGCCATCTAAATTAGGCTCATCCTTTTGTTCAGAGATTGAGACTTGATTATGTGAGGTGTGTTACTGGGTGGCAGCAGGTTCATTTTTATGAAGGCAATACATTGTGACTCTTGAATGCCTTTTGTCACATGCCATTAGTCACTTTGAAAGACACCCAGGTAATAGACTGCTACCAATTTTTTGCTTTGCTTTTTTTTTTTTTCTCTCGTTACTACCCAGCTCAAGAGAATTTATCTGTGATTGATGGTGGATCACTCCAAACTGCTTGACAGAACTTTCCATTTAGGCTAAGGAAATTGCTCTTTTCCTTCAGCATGCTTCATCTTGAACTGAATGCTTGGACTGTTCACAATACTGCAATCCAGCAATCAAATGATGATTGATATTGCTTTATATTAGAAGCCAATTACCTGTTTCTTTTGACCCTAATGAAATGTCTTACTGAGAAGAATACAATATGCTTTTGTTTGAATAATGGCAGCAATTTACAATGCCACAGTTGGATAACATGGCATCATTTATTCATTTGTCAAAATGTCAAATGTTTGATGCTTAAATATTTAGTGGTGAATCGATTTCAGTCTTGGCTCATATTTAGACTGAATTGTTGCAATATATGGATGCAAATACAAAACTTGTCTTCTAGCTGTTATACTGTTTGTTGCTCTGTGGTATGTATGTTAATTGTTTGGTATTGCAATGTCATGGATTACCATGTGCTAAACAATTGGATTATGGTTTAAAGGTGCCATAGAATGGAAAACTGTATTTACTTTGGCCTAGTTGAATAATAACAGTTCTGTACATGGAAATGACATACCGTCAGGCTAGGAAGGCACACACATTGGCAGCTGCCGTCCTTCTTATGTAAAATATGTGCCTGCACAAGCCACTGAAAAAAGAATACGTTAGAATCAGAACATAACACCTACTGTGACCTTATCAAGTCAGCTCAACTATAGTTATGCACAACAAAGCGATTGCCACATGCCACCTGTGGAAGTAACCCTGACCCGGTGTACAATATGGACACTAAGAGCCAGGTCGACAACACAGAGATGCGAACAGCTACAACCTATCGAGAGACAGTTGACGTGCAGAGGGATTATGAACAGAAGAAAGAGTCGACCGAGACAATTAATGTAGGCTAAAAATGAGACAGATCATAAAGTCAGACGATGTTATATACGGATGTCAGGCGTGGGCAGGGGGGAACTGATGATGTGCAGGGATGGTTGTGGTCTGTATCAGAAAGCATGGAAAAGCAAATATAAAACCGCGGGCGTTTAATAAAAGAATAAACACGCGAGCCGAACATAACAAGGCGACAGTGGATAGCGCTTGCTCGCCGGTAGCTGGTTTACATCACAGTACATATCAATTTCACTTACACATAAACAGAGGTAAAGGAGAGAAAGAGATGACGAGGATGATGGCGAATTGATTTACAGATCCTGAGCCACCAATGACAAGCATCTGATCTTGTAAAATGTGTGTTAAGTACTGCCGCTGTACTTTACACAGCATGTGCGATCACAAATATCGAAAGTGAAAGTAAAAAGCAATCGTGCATTGAATATATAATAGCAGCTCCCTGATGGCCCCCATTTTATATACAGTATAATTCCCAACGATATATAACTGCAAGATGAGAGTATTGAATATATATTTTCCGGTGTGTCCGTCTGCTGGGAGGTTACTGAATATGAGCAGCAATGCTGAAAACAGAGGGACAATCAAGAAGCAGGAGCTCCATCTAACTTAATGATTCATGGCCCTTCCAAATAAGGTAAAAACAGACTATTTCTTTCTAGGGACAAATCCTAGGGTTGTATATGGACATGTAAGACCATTTCTGGAGATTTTTTGCTCTTAACTAAGCCACACACCTTCTGTGTAGATATCAGAGAACAATTTAAAATAGTGTATCAATACATTCTATGGTACCTTTAAAGAGAGAAAATGAATCAAATAATTTTATGCTATTGTGAATTGGCTTTTTTTCACAGAAGTGTAGTTCAGCGTAGAAAGGTTCTTTGTAGGTTTTGACAACAGCTAACCTTAGTATTTTGTATAAATATAAAGTATTTCCCCAGCTAAACCATATTGATCAGTAAAGCTGTTTCCGAACACATCCAGCTGCTCTAATGCCATTGTTCTGGCTGACTGTTTCCCATTGACTTCTGGGAGGATCCAAGCAGGCCTCTGTAGATGCATCATAGAAGGGAGCCGTGTTATATATGAGCTATATTTCCACCAGTCAAAAGAATAATTTTCGTACAACCCGTTTGGGATCCCTGGCCTACTGCTAACTTTTTCTCAGAGCTTCCCTGAGGCTTTGTGTGCAAACGGAGGAAAACAGCACCATGATCAGCATCATGTAGGAATAGAATTTGCACTGTCGAAAAGAGACAAAGAAAGAGAGCAGCGAAATAGGAAAGAATCATTTCTGGAAGACATCATGAGGTAGTACAAAAGACTAGAAAAAGATCTAAAAGGTTCACTAGTAAGACAAACTACATAACTCCAGTCAAATATGAGCTTTTGGAAATGGCACTTTAAGCACTTTCATAATTTCACAAAAATCACTGTAGTACGTCAAGTAGAAGTTTATTCAGAAGACGCTGATTTTTCAACTTTATACGGTAAATGTTCTGCGCTATAAGTGGCAGCTCAAATAGATTACTAGAGGTCAGACGGCTGCACAGAATGCTGGTGCAAAAAAAGTATAATAAAATACTGGAGTATCCTTGAAATTTGAAAGAATAAATGGAGTTGAAAGAATAAATACACATAAGGAACGTAAATAAGTTGAAATATGTCATCCCTGCCTACCTGTTATATAGAACCCTGTTGCAAAGACGTGTGTGACTTCTATTATGCCCCCGGTGTGTGGCTGCAGGACTTAAATACATGCAGGACTCCCGTGCTTCAGAGTGACTAACCGCAGATGCAGTCCCAGGTGGTGGGTGTTGGTTGGTGGGGGAAGAAACATCTAGCCCACATGTCCGTTATTTCGGAGCGGTAGGACATGGAGAACAATAGCCAAACAGACCGACCTTTGCTTGAAGCATTGTAAAGTACTTACGAGAAATATCCAATGGGTAGTGACACACTTGCCACTGCAAGCCACCTTGAGCATTTTGGAACAGTTCATTCCCAAAAGTGCCACAGAATCTTGCTCTAGAGAGCCCCAGTGGATGACCACGAAGGAACAAGAGGAGGGGGGAAACCGAAAGTCGTACCCAAAGAGACAATTCCACTTCGAAAGGGCCTATGCACTTGTTAACTTCTAACTTTCACTTGCAGTATTGTTTCAAGTGTCCTCTGCCATTTGATCCACAAAACACAGGTAGGTCAGTGTTTGACACAAATATGGCAGATGTTACTCAGAGGGTACAGGTCATGTAGCTTTCACTATACAGCCGCATTGCGGCAGTTATGAATGCGATGATTGTGATCAATCTTGGTTGCACTAAATCTTCAGTGCCCTCTGGCGGTCGGTTGACGAGAAGTGGGGAGCGACAGATGTACGGAGGGAAATCACCCCGCAACCCTGCTAGGTGTGTTTAATTTGCCAGCAACACGCGTGGGTACCCCCTAGTGGCGGCAGCACTGGAGCACCCCAGTATCTACCGCCACACCACGAGACGCCGATTTTTGTTCCCGAGTACTGGTGCACGCGGCAGCCCTCGGGGACCTCCGGCAACCTGCAGTTCACCCACGCGCTATTCGAAGGGTTCTACTCCCCGCGACTGCACCGCGGCCGTGGCGTGACCACACCACAAGCGGTATCCTGGCTGAGCTGACTGGGTTACGAGTAGCCCCACACGTCCCCCCCGCCCTACTCCCACAGCGAATGTATCCGCTTTGAAACTCTCTCTCCTTGCATCTCCCTTGCCCTTGCACCCCGTGGGTCCCGGTGCTCCCCCGAGCCCCGCCGGTCTTGTCCCCGCCACGCCCTCAGCGATCTGGTTGCATCCCGCCTCTTCTTATGTCGGCTCACCAGCCGTGTACATAGAGCACCATACCACACGTGCACACCGCCCGCCGCGATGGCGACCTCAGCCACTAACACGGCCTCCGAGAGAGGCGCCACACCCCGCGCCACGACGGAGCATCGGCATGCCCAACGGTGATGTCCTGACCAGGTGCTCCGGCGACCGGGTCACCACCGTGGACATACATCGCCGCCCCGGATATGATGCTGAGACGGGGCCATGGATCGGGCAGGCCCCGCCAACCAACAAGCGAGAGCCACCGAACCCCGGGCCCAGTAAGTCCAAAATGAGCCTTAGGTGTGGTTCCCACCTCCACATCCTGCGGCCGCAAAGAACCGAAAGCAGAGTGTCCCTCTGCACAACTGCCTCCATTTCTTGGACACCAGGCCATGGGACACGGTCGTGACGCGCATCCTACCCTGTGATGGAGCATGTCTTGGCAGAATACATTAGTCGCGTCCCCAGCAGACTACACCCCACTGCTACTATCTGTTACAAATGAGAGGGTAGGGACGGGTGTTATGTCTGTCAGAAACAGAGCTCGGTCGCACAGTATTGTGTATTGGGGCTCACTGACTTGGGGGCCTGATTGTGGGGCCAGTATATAACAGAGTCATGTGGTAGGCATCAGGAGGAATAGGAAGAGCATGCTGGTTTTCCTATAGCTATGATTTACAATGTGGTGTAAGATTGGTCGGGTTTGGAGAGCTTTATATCTCTATATATGTTTTTTGTGTTATTTGGGTTTTTTTCTGGTGTGTGTTTTATGAATGGTTTGTCAGAAGCATACTAGAGTTTTCTTGTTCTTCTTGTTCTTCTTTTTCTTTTGGAAATTGTGCAATGAATGCATATAAATTTGTTACTAAAAAGATTGCATCTTGTTTTCCCTAAGTCAAATTTCCTTAAACTCAGTTCTAACCAAAGGTTAAGTGCAGGTTCTTCATCTCTTAGCATTCGTTTTTTAAAACAAGACAAGGAACAAACAAACAAAAAAGAAAAAGACAGGAATACGACAGGACAGACACAATCAAGCACTAACCTGTGATCAAAGACATGAGGCAGAGCAACTTATCCAATGATGATGCAAGGAGGGGTACTATGATGTTTACAATAACAGAAAAGAAGAATGCATTTGTGTTAAAACAAAAAAGGAAAAAGCAAAGCAAACAAACAAGCAATTTTAGATTTGTAGAAAGAAATATCAAATAAAATTGCGATAGAACAAAGCAAGTAGACAAATATAAACATGACATTAATTTTATAAAAGCTTGACTAGACTTGACAAACACACTAAAATGGTTGGGGAAGATACATTTCAGTTCACTGTATGATGGACAAAATCAAAATGCAAACTTAGAAGATCAACAAACCATTACAGACAGCATGATGCACAAGTCTAATGTTGAAGCACTGATTGCCTTCTACTTATTAACAGGGTCATAAATAGTCATCAGTTCATGTGCTGAATATTTACTGAAAGTGGAACTATAAACATGGGGAAACACAACCTTTTTTAAGCTACACTTTTAGTAATCTTCATTTCTGGAATATTTTATAACTACTGATAGGGCTGCTGTTTTCGTTCAAGTTCCACACATTATTTGTTTCAAGTAAAAGAGGAAAAACAGGCGTTACAACAACCTTCAGCTAGAATACGGATTTATTACCTTCAGTATAATTTGCATAATCATATGCATTGCATGCAGAGTAAGTACACACTACTTGCACAGATGATCAGACCTTATCTCAAAAACATCCCATAAAGATAAGGAAAGGGGGGAAAAGCAGATGATAAGTTATGTCAGCACTGCACAAATCAAATTATTTAGGATCTACCAGTCTTAAAGCTATTACAAGTGGAGTTCACCAACTCTTGTAGTTGTATTTTATTGTTAGTATTAGCTAAGGATTTAGACAGCTTTCTGATCTAATCTGATAGATGTTTGATGTACTGTATTGCAACAGAACAATATTTTTCATGACACTTTATTATAGTGTCATGCATTATGCATTGACAAAATTAGCTGCAATGTAAATAATATGCTACTATAAGCATTCCGACTAAATAACTGACATTATTACACAGCTTCCTGGCAAGCAACGACACACACACAACATATTTATAATATATATATATATACAGTATCAGATATATTTGTTTTTTTTTTTACTTTTTAAATAAAACAATATAATATAATAAAAAAAACCTAGCAGTTCAAATGGAATGGAATCAGGACTCAAAAAAATAGATTGTAGGGAGGCAAACAGAAAGTTTATAACTACGCTACAAAAACATACAAAATAACTTTTGATGGGTTGTACGTTTACATTGTTTCGTACATTTTGTTTCATTTTAATAAACATTTAAAAACAACTTTAATTTAAAATAATATGTCATGTCCACATATGTACTTATTTGGTAAATGGCCATGTAATCCACATTGCGTTGGGGTCCTGATTATGTTTATTTTTGCAATAATGACCAGTTGACTGTACATCATCCCTTATGTAAATGTATTGAATCCTTGAACTTTGTATACAGTATCATGTGGCTAGCCTTACCTTACTACTGCTGGAAAAGAAAGCTCTAAAGGGAGAGTGTATGGAGTATCAGGGGCCAGGAGGGTATGGGGATGGAGGAGACACCAGGCAGGGGACTGATGTTGGTTCGTTCCGGGTGAGATGACTTCACAAAGGCTGCCCATTTATTTTGCAGAAATTCTGAAGATCCAATTGAAAATGCACTGCTGTGTCTGTTATCCTTCTGACTGTTTTGGACTGCAGAGAGCCGAGTGGAATGAAGGAGAGAGAGAGAGAAACAGAGGAAAAGAAGGAAGACGTGTGTCGAGGGTCTGAGTAGCAAAGGGAGGCAGGTAGAGGTGAGTGCGGAGCGCTGCGGGTGAGAGGGAATGAAAGCAGTGGGGGCATATGACCCTAAACAGTTGCTTCATTTGTGTTCACTGTTTGAAGTGCTTGTGTCCCTCTGGTCATTTTTTAAAAATGGCAGATTTTATGTGCTTCATGTATGTGCAGCTGGCCTCTCCCCCTTCACGAAAGCAGTGGTGTGTCGCTTGTGCATTCGGCTCCCCCGATGGCAGCGGGTAAATGTTTTGTTCTGACTTTTGCCTTCCGAGCTCTAAAACGTCAGAAGGTGACAAATGTCTGTGTTAAATGATAAGAAAGTCAGTGAGCTTGAGGCTGTGCATCTATTTACCTGTTTATCCATGACACTAGACAAACTGCTGATGCGCCAGCATACATATGCACACAGGCTTACATATGCATTATGAGGATCTCCGATCCCATTCCGGTGCTGTGGCACATCTATATTTCCATTAAGTAGCATATTGGAACTTGTATTAAATTAACCACTTTGTTTACAAATAAAGAGTTGATTAGTGGTATAATCCAATACAGTGTGAAATAGATTTTCTGCTGTGTGAGACTTGGCTGAGCTTGCCGCTGCGTGGATGGATGTGGGTGGGAATCTTATGGTTTCATTTCCTGCTGCTTTGGATTTCAAGCTGCTTCAGTGTAATGGGCAGTCTGGCCATGGTTCAGCCACACAGCAAGTTACTAGAGAGAGGCTCTGGAGTCCTGAGTGCTTTCATAAGTATGACTGAACCTGCGTTTGAAGCGAGGGCTCGTGGGTAAAATGTTGTTTTATCAATTTCGAACCAAATTAACAACCTATTTTGTTGTGTGCCAGACTAAAAAGAGCATTGGATAATATAAACATCAATCTGTTGATGTAGCTCTTTGAGAAACTGCAATGATTGTGCTTCATTAGGAAATTAAAATAGATACTCGAAACAAACTCTGTAATTAGGTCACAAGATGAAAAATCCATTTTCCCATGTCCAGAGCGTGGCACTAATTGCGTCCCCCCCCCCATCTGTCTGTTTTTTCGTAATTCTTCACCCTCAGTCCAAGTGCGAATGCTCTTCAGAGAGACACATCCTCTCTGGGTGCAAATCCCTTTCCAACTCAAGGCCCCATGGCATTTTATACAGTACCTTCTTTTTTCATAGTCATCCTACCAAGGGTCAGAAATTCTTAGAGGCCTGTTCCCAAGACTCATCCGTTGGCTTTGCTCCCAGCCAGATGGCTCTCATCTGAGAGAAAAAGAGTTCATCCTTCTTCACTTTAACCAGCAAGGCTTCTGGCATTGTTCTTACACTAGTGAACTGGGAGCACTTCAAAACACAAAGCGCATTTATCTCAAAGCGCAACATACGTTAAAAATAGTGAAAAAAATCCTTACTCTTTTTAATGGTGGGTGGGTGACCATGGCAGTATGTAACGTTCACCACCCGTCGCAGGAGTGTGTGTGACTCAACTTGTGACCCTATTGCACTTAGTTATAAGAATGATAAAATAATAATACAATTAAAATATTAATACAAAAAAAATAATATAAAATGATGTAATTATTAATAATAATAATAATAATAATAATAATTTGCATCTTCACAGAAACAAGCTACAGGTAGGCCAAAATGCAGCGGCTAGAGTCCTTACCAGGTCAAGAAAATATGATAATATTACCCCAATTTTACAGTCCCTGCACTGGCTACCTATTAAGTTCCGAATCAGTTACAAAATATAATTACTTGCCTACAAGGCGCTTAATGGTTTAGCTCCTGCGTACCTAAATAGCCTTCTACCACACTACAATCCATCACGATCCCTAAGGTCACAAAACTCTGGACTTTTGGTAGTACCTAGGATGAAGAAAAGTCACTAAAGGAGGTAGGAGCTTTTTGTGCATTGGCGCTCCCACACTCTGCAATAGCCTTTTTGAAACGGTGCGCGGTATTTCAGGGACACCAAGTCAATCTCCCGTTTGAAAAATTCTAGCTTAAAGACACATCCTTCAAGGCGGCCAAGCATTAAAATAAGGCATATCATAGAATCGCATACTCCAGTTATATCTGATCAAATGCACATTAATATTCTTTAGCTTGGGTTAAACAAATAAATTTTGCTTAGTTGGAACAGCAGCTACGCTAATTATTTCTCTATTTGTTTCTCTGTTTTTTGCAACTAGGATTTACACAAGCTTCAGTCTCGATCCAGAACACCTGAGAAGACATGATGCCAACCACTCAGAGGACCTCAGATGATGCCAAACATGAAACAACATACAGAACTACCAAAATTTGCTATAAGTTCATATGATATCATATAATAATTGCTGTTAATAGTAATTTGTTTGATTACGTCTTTAATTGATTTTTCCGTACATTACTGCCATATGCACATTAACTGACAGTCACCACTGATAAAATACCACTAAATATTGTAGAAAAAGTAATCTTGCTGTGATTGGAAAGTTGCTTTGCAAGATTTGTATAGTGAAATAAGCGCTATACAAAATACACTGAAGTGAGTTGAATGAAGTAATAATAATAATAAGAATTATTATTATTATGAATTATTGTTATTATTATTGTTGTTGTTTGGCGTTCAAACGTTTATTCAGAGATTTCATTATTTCAGTATGTATTGCAAAGAATGAATAATACATAATGAAAACAATTATCTGTATTATCTTATTAGAGAGTAGTTATTATTATTCGTCATCATCATCTTTAATATTGGCAGTATTTAGTCTTAGTACAGTTGTAGTAGTAGTAGTAGTAGTTGTAGTGAACTAGTACAAAATAGATAAAATAAACATAAATGGAGGATGAAAGTGTAAAAACAATAATTGGGATAAACCATGCATTTTACAATCTAAATGTACGACATGAAATACATGGAGAAAGTGAGAGAACGACATTATTCATTGTGGCATGTTCATACAGATTGCCCTGTTTAAAGCTCTGTAAGGAAGGGTGAAGTGGAAGACATCAAAAAGCACATTGCCCCCAATCACCCTCCTCCTAGAAGAGAAGTGCACCATCTTGCTGATTGCACCGGGTTGTTGTTTATGCAAACCAGCATCTTGGAGCTATAGCCATTAGTGGATGCAGCACTTCCCAGACCTACTCCCTGCAGTAGATCCCTCAAGCAACAGTTTTTGAAAAAAAAAAACTCTAGCAAGCCTTCAATGGCTATAGGGATATTTGCACTGCACATTCAAGTAAGCAACCTCTTTCACCGGATGCTTTATTGGGAGTGTCTATCAGTAATGCCCTAGCTAGATAAAAACAGTAAACAAGAGGTTCTGTTAAGCAATGCTTTGCACCATAGTGAATATGGATACTGCTAAGCTTTTGCTAAAAAGCTAATACAGAAGGAAACACTTACCAATAGTCATCTTCATTACCTTTGAAAACCTAAGCAGTATTATGAGAACAATTTAAATGTATTATGTGGAACTGAGTACTGTGTACTTTCATCTGAAATTAAATACATATATAGGTCTTTACAGTTTACTGTGCAATTCATCTCTTGATTGAGATGGAAAAGCATTTTTTTTGTACATAGAAACATATGCAATTTAATTTGCTTGGATTTTTCAGAACTTCAGGTACAGATTCATTTTACATAAAAACAATGTACAAACTATCTAAAATTATGAAAAGGCACAGGCAGCTTTCAATAAGTACAGTTTTATGCATTCTGTCTTTTCTCACTTTAAGCTACTGCCACTGAGCAGGACTAAAGCAGGGAATCCTTGAGTAATGTGTGGTGTGAAACTTGCATAATACTGCCACCATTTATGCTAGCAGTCTGCGAGTGCCAATATGAAACTTTAATGTGTGCACACACAGCAAACGCAATGTTGTAAATTTAAATTGAAATACATGTGAAATGATTTTCTTGGACTTTTTCCTCTGCCCGTGGCTTGAGAAGGAAAGCCAAGCGAAAATATTCCTGACATGTAGCCATGTTGAACATCCTACCTAGATATTCACTAACAGTAAAAGCCCAGCTATGCTAGACCATCTGCCTGGGATTTGTTGGCTCACCATGTATAACAATTAATCGGCCTATCAAATGCATCTGTGATGATTCTCTTATTTTCTTTGCGTAACTATTTTCATACTAAAGATATTTGTCTCATTAATTTCCTTAAGTCATGATCACTTTATGAAAATATTGTTAGACTTTATTTAGATATACATTCAAAAGTTTGGAATCAGTATGATTTAAGGACACACTAAATTTATTAAAACTGACCGCAAAGACATTTATTAAGTTAAAACAAAATTCTATTTCAAATGCTTTTCTGTTCATCTTTCTATTGATCCTGATGCATCACACTTTTACTTGTATTTATTTTTATTATTTTATACTTTTATTCAGCAGGGACACAATGTTGTTTCATTTACTTTAATCAAATGTATCATGGTTTCTATAAAATTATTACAGCTGAAAATTACATTATTTCTATAAAATATTATAGCACAGCTGTTTATGAGCAGCAAATCAGCATTTTAGAATGATTTCTGAAGGATCTTGAGACATTGAAGGCTGACCCCAGACTTTTGAATGGTAGTGTAACTCCTAAAACAATTAGTTTGACCAATAAATGTCATTACAGTGCTGATTCAGGATGCACAATGCTCAGAGCAAGGCCACATTTTACTGTTGACATGCACATATTCAATTCAAAGAAGCTGTGTATATAATCAAGTTATTTCCTTACTATTACTTTTTAAGCCATGTGTCTAATGATGTGGAACATGAATGCCATAATTCTCACGAATGAAGTCCTCATATGCTTTGAAAGGCTTTAGATCTCCTTCCTCATGTGCAGTATGAATATGCCCCATAGCTACTGGGCCTGGATCAGACAGCTGAGAAAATACTCTGCATGTTCTGCCATAACTTGATGATGGAAATTGAGTCAAATCTAGAGACGATGCCTATTATCCCAAAGGGAGGGGGAAAACACAACTCCTTAGACTTTCAGAGTTTTAGTTCCATTTGTGTCCCCTATTTCCTATTTTTCATTGGATTATAACTAGAGCTTCTTTCATATTCACCTGTGAATGGGAAGTCAAATAAGGGGGTTGAAATGCAGCCTTTAATGAATTACAGATACGCAGTGTGCATATAAAAGAATGTGAGATTATGAATATTTCAGTTAATTTTGCTCTCCTCTCTCACCTAGTTTTATTGCTCTTATTGTTTCCAACATTATTAATAAATGGTATTTTATTAAGTTATTTTAGTGATAACTTCAAAGCCTTGCCTATTTTCACTTGACTGTTGTAATGAAAAAAAAATGAAATAAAGAAGAAAACAGCTTTTGAGAATGAATAATTCTCAAGTGGATTACATATATTACAGAAAGCAATGCATTTGGATGAAGCCCTCAGTGCATTCAAGTGTTTGACAAGGCCTTCATTCTTTTTTAATCACATAAATAAGCTATAAAATAAATCTGAAGTAAATATACCTGTTTGTAGCTGTAATACACTTATCTTTGAAATAATAGATAATCATTGCCCATGTATTTGTACTTGTCCCTCTAGGATATGAAGCTGTGAAAGAAAGGATCAGTGGACGAATGATGAAGGAGACCTGTTGTTGAACACACGTTTATATTCAGGCATTAAAAGAAGAGCACCAAAAGAGTGAGAACAAAACCTATTACCATCTCTACTGGAGGTGGAAGGAATATGGAATCGTGCTGAAATACCTCAGGAGGATAAGGCAGGTCTGAATCTAATGATCACATCAGGACCCATTTTAGAGACAATGATCTGATCATTGAGCTGCTTTAGACTTGATCAGTCATTATAAAGTGCTCAGCTCTGTCTTGCACTTCCTTTTTTATGAGTGTTGAAGTTCTATCCTTTCCCTTTTATTTTTGATAGCCTCAGGGGTCCCATTTTATATTAAGTGGTCCTAATAACTGACAGAGACAATTGATGATGAGATCATCTGCGAAGCCCTGTCGTCTTAGACTGAGGTAATGGTTTACAATAAAATTCCTTTAGTTGACGTTAGTTAATACATTAACTAACATTAACAATGAGCAATGCATTTGTTACTGTAGTTGGTCCTTCTTTATATTAAGTGGCCCTAATACCTGTATACTTACATAGTAACTAGATGTGTACTTAGTATGTAACCACAGTGTAAGTAAACATTGGTACATATTATCTACAGCTTTAATATTTCTGTAACTACACACATGTATTAACCCTCAGGATGGTTTGTGGAAGTAAAAATGTGTAACAGGACATTGGTAACAACACTTTTTGGTAATGAAAGTACAAATGTCTAACAGGACTAACAGCACTTTTTGGTAAATAAAGTGTTACACTTTATATTAAGTAAACAATTCCTATGGATTTACCATGTAATTACTCTGATGTTACACAGCAGCGGCCAGTAAGTTATGCTTTACATATAAATTGTGGTGTCCAGAATGTTACACTTTATATTAAGTGGACAGTTCCTGAGGAGTTACCATGTAAGTACACTGGTATTACAGTGGTGCAACAACTCCAACTCGAGATCCAACTCCTCACACTTAACATTTCCCTAAACCTACCCATCTCCACCCCATGGATCAAATTGTTCCAATTACTCTTATACATATTGTTGTTACAAAATGTAGTTATATATGTCCTGTTACACATTTGTACTTACACAAACCATTCGGAGAGTTGTTACATGTGTGTAGTTACAGAAATATTATGGCTCGTTTTCACTGAGCGGCTCGGTACAGTACAGTTCAGTACAGTACGATTCGGTACGCTTAACCCTGATCGGCTTGCGTTTCCATTCCATATAGTACCCTTAACTTGGTAGTGCGTGGTTTTGGTGTTGTTGTCATGCCGGAAAGTAGCGGATTACGATTAAAAGGCGTGACTAAAAGAAGCACGACTCTGCCTCGTTTTGTTTAAATGTCAGTTTGTAATGAACAATAATCGCTTTAAAAGGAAAGTATAAGAGGCTTATATAAGAGGAAATAAAGACAAAAGCAAACAATTCAGTCAAGCGCATGCTACAAAGTCAGCACTGTACTACGGTAAAGTTCAAAATAAATATATAAAGTTAAACTAAACTTTGTGCTCAGCCAAAACGATATGACCAGGGACAAATAATAGATTCACGAGACCACGAATGCCTTTTAAATATAGCCTACCCAAAACGAATTGTATCTCATGTTTAATCACTACAGAGACACTATCAGAGCCAGCGGCAAATGTTGGAAGGACTAGCAGAGCTAAGGCTGCTCTAGGCGGATACATGAGCCCTGTGATCGCCTGGAGCTCCGAAATCGGCATAGCAAATTTTCAAATAGGCGCTATCTTTATAAATAAGCCGCAGATTTGAGTTTTAAACAATTACATTCTCGCCTGAAAAACTCTTAAAACTACATTTCATGACACAATAACAGTAAATATTAGGGAAAATTGTGTACGAGTTGGGTTTTGGTCGGGCAATGAACTTTACAAGTCCACAAACGCATATTGAGAAACGGCTATTGTCTGTGTGAAAATATAAAATGATAAAATACACGGTTATATTTTTTTGTGTTTGCGCACTCTAATGTAAATAAGCCCTACACTCATGGACAGCAAGGAGCGGGGAAAAAGTATGAAGGACGCTTAGACCCCTGTATCACGCAAAAGTGAAGAGGGAATTGTAGTCATACCAATCAGAAGTTGTCTCGGTGAGTTTAGCTCAACCCTTTATGGTAACCCTTTGCTGTGCTAGGGAGACGGACGAGAGAGAAGGCAGGAGAAGGGTACCAGAAAAGTGGTATGGTACGGTTCGCTATTTTGGTACCATTCACAACTTCTGACAGTGGAAACGTAAATAATTGCATACCGTGTACTGTACTGTACCGAACCGTAGACACAGATGACTGTCTAGACAGGGTCCCGCTCAGTGGAAACGAGCCATTACAGCTCTAGATACTAGTTTGGTACACAATGTTGTACGGCTAAAAATGTGGTACATACTACGTACACATCTAGTTACTATGTAAGTACACAGGTATTAGGGCCACTTAATATAAAGTGGGACCCCTCAGGGAAACTGGCCTTTTGGATTGGCAAGAACTGAAGAGTGTGTCTGTGCATTGGTTAACTGTGAGCTCTATGATTACACAGCGTCTCATTCTAACAGACAACCTTGACCGAGTCTGTAATTATATATTTAATCACTGTAGAGCAGGTGTGGGACAGTAGCAGTTCCACAACAACAGAAAATTTAGTTATTTTCCCTACTGTTGTAAACTAGATTTACTCTTCAGCATTACTAGTGACCACTGATCTGAAGAGCTACAACATAGCTGCAAATTTATTTGATGGATCAATATGCTGCCCCTTTATGTGCCGCTCAGTAGCACACTGTATTTACGGGTAAATAAAACCTGGAACGTCTTTATGAAAACTGGGCTCTTTGAAAATAATACAAAGAAGCCCTGGTGTGTAAAATTGGATTTTCCATAGGAGATTCGGAGAGGAATTTATGTCAATATACATGTATGGATGAACTCTGGATCTCACAATCTTTGCACTGTGCTGTCTAAATATATATGACACAAAGCCAGTGTTGAAAATGAATGTTCAAAATTGTTACTGTGACAACTGTTTTGATTCTTTCCCCCAAAGCTTTCACTCTCACTTTTTATGGCAGTGATATTGTTTTCTGAATGCAGCGATAACTCCAAGAAAGACAAATGCATCACCTATGATAATCACATATACACACTCCCTGTGACAGAGCTCTCCGGCCGCTGCCACAATGTCAGATCCCATGCCATCCTTCATCTACTATAGGTGAACAAAAACAACATACCCTATGAGCCTGACTGAAAACAGCTCTCCCTGATACAATAGCAGAGACATTCACAAATGTTGCTTGAATAAGCAGGAACCCAGTGTGTCTGTAGCTTCCTGGGCCTACTCAAACAATATGGAAAAAACAATCTAATCTGCTTTGAGACATCACTGTAAAACTGATCAGTGGCAAAACATAGATAATGTTATATTATTAATATCTAATCACGCATGAACAAAAAACCTGGATTTCATGTTTCTGACAGCTGCATTGCAGCGGTTCTCAGTGGGTCAGATTATCCAAACTTTAGGTCACACTGAAGTTTGTAACTTGTGTAATTAATTCAGACCCTATTGAATTGTTTAATCACCCAATTCTTTGATTTCTAAACCTTTTATTGTAAAATGTATACTTTAGAGTAAATGTAAGATTTCTTATTGTGTCTGTCTACACAATACACAACTAATTTTGTTATATTTACTGGAGAAAACACTGGAGAAAAACGTTTACTCGGCACACTGCCCATATCCTTCTGTGTTTATCTGACTAGATAACTGTCTATATATGTGTGTGTGTGTGTGTGTGTGTGTGTGTGTATAACTGTAAAACAGCAGTTGTTAAGCCCCTCCTAAAAAGTGTAATCTCCATACGAAACAACAAAAGGCCTGTCTCAAATCTTCTCTCAATAAGCAAAGTCAGCGGCTGCCGATAAGTGCTCAGTGGAGCGGTGTGCTTGTTTTCTTATATTATTAAATTATTATTATTTTACAAGAACGACGTGAAGAGAGCATGAACAGCTGTTGTTTATATTGCTGTATGTAGCCTGTGGAAATAACGTTAGCTGCAGCAAGGGGCTAAAATATTTTTGTTTAATATTTTCCTAATTACAATTTTATGATTGGTTTATAAAGGCTACTTCGAACACATTTTTTTCTTCCCATTTTTATCACAGAATAAGACAGGAAATATATTTTATAGTTTATATACTAAATTATATGTCAATCAGTAGCTATTGCATTATTCACATAGTTTATTTATTTATTTATTACCTGGAGATAACTTGAAAAACACACAAACCATATATTTTCGCAATTGTGTGTTTATTGTCTTCATGTTTCATCAGTAAAAACGTTTCTGACTTTAACTTAAGGCAGTAAGGCGTCTACAGCTATAGCCAGATGCTTTTGTCCATATTAGGGACTTCCTGCACGTCATAAGTTATTACTTTTCAATTCAATTCAAGTTTATTTGTACAGCGCTTTTCGCGATAAAAATCGTTGCAAAGCAACTTTACAGCAAATTAAGTTTCTACAATATTTAGTGGTAGCTTATTAGTGGTGACTGTCAGTTAATGTACATATGGCAGAAATGTACGGAAAAATCAATTAAAGACGTAATCAATTAAAGACGTAATCAAACAGATGATGAACACTATTAACAGCAATTATTATATGATGCAATCAACTTATAGCAAAATTTGGTAGTTGTATATGTTGTTCCAGGGTTAGCATCATCTGAGGTCCTCTGAGTAGTTGGCATCATCTCTTCTCAGGTGTTCTGGATCCAGACTGAAGCTTATGTAAATTCTAGTTACCGAGGGATGTCAATCTCGTGGCAAAAACAGAGAAACACATAAAGACATAATTAGCGTAGCTGCTGTTCCAATCAAGCAAAATTTATTTGTTTAACCCAAGCTAAAGAATAATAATGTGCATTTGATCAGATATAACTGCAGTACAAGATTATGAGATGCATTATTTGAATGCTTGGCCAAAGAGATGTGTCTTTAATCTAGATTTAAACAGAGAGAGTGTGTCTGAACCCCGAACGTTATAAGGAAGGCTATTCTAGAGTTTGGGAGCCAAATGCAAAAAAGTTTTACCTCCTTTAGTGGACTTTGCTATCTTGGGTACTACCAAAAGTCCAGAGGTTTGCGACCTTAGGGAGCGTGATGGATTGTAGCATCGTAGAAGACTAGTTAGGTACGCAGGAGCTAACCCTTTAAGGGCCTTATAGGTAAGTAATAATATTTTGTAAATGATACGGATCTTAATAGGTAGCCAGTGCAGAGACTATAAAATTGGCGTAATATGATCATATTTTCTTGAACTGGTAAGGACTCTAGCCACTGCATTTTTGGACTACCTGTAGCTTGTTTATTGAAAATGCAGGACAACCAGCTAGCAGTGCATTAAAATAGTCCAGTCTAGAGCACATGAATGCATGAACTAGCTTTTCTGCATCAGAAAACAGGTAACATGTTTCGTAGCTTGACAATGTTTCTAAGATGGAAAAATGCTATTTTTGTAACATGGGAAATATGATTTCAAAAGACAAACAAAGTAGGTTAGCGATCGGACAGGCAGGATCTAAACCATCTTAAAGCCTGCCTTTGAATGCCTGTATAGTTTTGTAATCGATCTATGAGTATGTCATGATCTATAGTGTCGAACGCAGCGCTAAGATCAAGTAAAACTAGCAATGAGATTCAGCCTTGGTATGACGCAAGAAGCAAGTCATTTGTAATTTTAACAATGTGCAGTTTCTGTGCTATGGTGGGGCATGAAACCTAACTGAAATTCTTCATAGATATCTTTTTTTTTTTTGCAGGAAGGAGCACAATTGAGCAGACACAACTTTTTCTAAATTTTAGACATAAAAGGAAGATTTAAAATGGGTCTGTAATTTGCCAATTCACTAGGAACTAGTTGTGGTTTCTTAATAAGAGGCATAATAACCGCCAGCTTGAATGGTTTTATGACGTGACCTAAAGACAACGACGAGTAAATAATATTGAGAAGCGGTTCTTCTGATACAGGTAACAACTCTTTCAGTAATTAAGTGGCTACAGGATCTAACAGGCATGTTGTTGATTTAGATACAGTGATAAGTTTATTTAGCTCTTCCAGTCCTATAGTTGTAAAGCACTCCAGTTTATCTTTGGGTGCGATGAATGAAGCTAAAGTATTATAAGCTGTAGAATCTACATTTGCTATTGTAATTATGATGTTATCTATTTTATCAGTGAAGAAAATCATAAAGTCATCACAAACAGATCGGGTGGAGAGTCTGGTTTACTGTTAAGTCTAGCCACGGTGCTAAATAAAAACCGGATGTTTGGTATTTTCTAGAGTTGGTGGCTATGCTCGGCCTGGCAGCTTTAGAGCCTGCTAAGCTGGACATCACTGTTTTCCCAGCAATTGCTACAATCTTCCAAGTTAGTTTCGCCATTTTGTCTTCAAGGAATACGAGTTTCTTCTTGATGAGAATGACTCCCGGATGTATGATTACTGTTGTACCAAGGCGCAGTATGTTTTTTTCTCTAACCTTTTTCAATTTGATTCTAATGTATTAGAAGCTGTATTACTTCTAATGTATTACTTCTATGAGTCCGTTTTGGACTTTCAGCGCGAGAGTGCCCTCCAGCTTCGAGTATGAATGAAACAAACACTGCATGAGAGTGTTCAGGAGAGCTGCCTGATACATTCAGCATCTCATCCAGTTGGGTATATGAAATAAAGGCGGTTCAGGTTATGAATGACATTATCTCCTCAGTTTGGTATGAAGAAACAGGTCAGGTAATGCATAATAGATCCTATCTATACTAGTATCTTGGGAATTGAAACTACTAGATTTAAATCAGGACAACCTCTAAACGTGAACAACCCACCTGCCCGAAAGTGCCAGAATACGAATTTACATTTATATTGAAATTTCAATATGAAAGTGAGTGGCTAAGTATGGTGACCTATACTCGGAATTAGTGCTCTGCATTTATCCCATATAAGAGTGCACACACAGAGCAGTGAACACACACCCGGAGCTAGTGGGCAGCCATTTTTTGCTGCGGCGCCCAGGGAGCAGTTGGGGGTTCGGTGCCTTGCTCAAGGGCACCTCAGTCATGGTATTGAAGGTGGGAGAGAGCACACACTTGTACATTCACTCCCCCCACCTACAATCCCTGCCGCTACCGAGACTCTAACCCGCAACCTTTGGGCTACGAGTCCGACTCTAAAAAACATTAGGCCACGGATTCCCTAATATTTATTAAATATTAAAAATGCAGCTAGTGTTCTACACACAGCAATATAAACAAAGGTGCCTGTTCTCTTTCGTTCTTTCTGTTTGATTGGGAAAAGTTTAAAGGGCGTCGAGGGATCTTGTCTTTTTATGTTATCTGACTAAAAACTATTCATACTTTAAGCTATTATTATTACAGTATTTATTAAAAAAACGTAGAATGCTTTAAAATAATTATCACAACACTGATAAAATAGGCTTATACTGATTTTATCATCTTCCGAATTGTACTTATCAATCCTGTTTGTATTATCATTATCATTCAAAAAATTAATAAATTCAGAACAGCATTATAATATAATTATATTTTAAATAAGACAAAAATATTTTTACTACAACAACAACAACAGTAGTTTACAACAGCAAAACCACCATACCAAACTCAATTATAATAATAGTCCTAATTTAATTACGTTTCTATTTTCAGAGTGATTAAGATGTGCAAAGAACTATTTATTTAACTTTTCAACTTAAAATGGTCTTTTCTGTTCTGTGTTTCTTTTTCAAAACTGCGTCATGGCATTTGCTGCTATCAATAAAGAAGCATCTGTTTCGATACGAGTATCAGCAAGGAGCACAGCCCTATTAAAAGTCGTGTTACATGTGCCCCTTTTATACTTTGAGCACCTGCCCCTCCAAAGGTCTCTGCACGGCCCTGATTATAGGTCACATTTTTTCCATATTTATAGTATAATTCCATTTGTATATGAAATGTGCTAAACACGCATCGCTGTGCTAAACTATCACAAAAACTCTCTGTGCATAATGCACACATATTTCAGGTATAAAAAGACCAGTGTTCCCATTATCCTCTACATTTTAAAACATTAATTGGATGGACCAGGAGAGTTTAAAGAGCAAACAAACTAAACTTGTGAACCATGGTTGGATTGCTGCTGTTAGCTTTTCTCATTGACCTTTTCCAGCCATGTCATCCACCCTAGTGCTAATTGGGCTCAGTGTGCTAATATGGCCTCTCTGAATGGACTGGTAACAATGAATGGAGAAGCAATAAAGAATAACAGCATGTGCTCAGTCATTAATACATTTGGAAAATGTTAGTGTCATCAATATTACTGTGTAGGATATATGATTTATAATTTTTAGCTTCCAGACCATTTTTTACACTAAGTGTTTCTTAAGTTATCAATTATCAGAACCTTGCTAATCATGACAATATTAAAAAGATAGTTGACCCAAAAATAAAAACTGTATTCAGGTACACACGCTCATGTTCTTCCAAACTTGTATGACTTATTTTTCTACAGAATACAAAACAAAAATGTGTCAGTGTTCCATACAATGAAAGTCAAAGAGGTCCTGTGCAGCTGAACCTCAGTGTTCTTAATTTTTTTGTGTGAAAGACTCAGATTTGGAAGATACAGATTTGGAACGACATGAGGGTGAATAAATGGCGACAGAATTTTAATTTTTTGAGTGAACTGTCGATAAAGCACCTTTATAAACCATTGTGAACAAATTCATAATTATATTTATGAACAAACAATTTCAAAAATGCCAAACAGGTCTGCTGAGATACTGAACACAGTGTGTTTTCTGAGAGTCAGTTTTACTTGCCATCATGTCCCCCAAAGGCATGCGTTTGATTGGCCACTGCTTTTTTGGTTACACTTTATTTTAAGGAGTCCTTGTTACAGTACGATTATATATTTAAGTACTGAGTAATATTAATTAACTACAGTTTCAGGGTTAGGATTAGGGGTCGTTGCATATAATTATGCATAATTTACTGTTGTTAAGATAAGTATCGCTTTTTATTTATCCTCTTTCCTACTACTTGTTTCACTTCTGTTTCAGTTTTTATAACCATTTCTTATGTGTAAGTAAGTTTTTTTTTTGCATGTATGTTTGCCAGTGTTATTTTTTAGGATTACTGATAAACTACTGTCATTTGATTTGTATTATTTGTATTTGTTATTTATTTGAATTTTTGTTAAATTATGTCTGAATTTATTATGTTTGTATAGGTCTTTTGGTAAGTTTTTAGTTATTTAATTTGAGTTATTTTAATACTTAAAACTAAATGGAAATGAAATATATAATATTGAATTTGTAAAATGTGTATGTAGTTATATATATATATATTATATATATATATATATTATATATATATTATATATATATATTGTGGGAGTATCCCGAGTCAGTTAGGTCGCCATGAACGCCGATGCCACACTGATCCACCGACGCACACACCTGTGCGCGTGAGTGGCGAACTGGAGATCGTTCGTGGCCTTAAAAGCCAGGGAAGAGACACCAGGGGAGAGCACCCCAGAGCTCCAGGACGGCATGAAAGATTGTTATCCTTATTTCACAGAATCTGAAGGCCCAGGGAGAGGGATCTGCACCACGGCACTTCACCCCCCCGAGCACCATGCTGAGACAGGCACCGAGCACCATTCATCAGAGCAAGTGTGATCAGTGTGTGGGCAAATAAATCACCCTCCGGGGCTCTTCGACCAGTACCGAGTCTGTGCTCTCATTCACCCCGCGACATATGGTGGAGAATGCGGGCAGAAGAGGTGAATTGAGACACAGACGGGTACCGCCAGGTGGCCTTAATGATATCTGTGCTTCTTCTAGGAGAAATCGCTCTCTTCCCCCGGACACATGGAAGAGGTAATCCGTCGCCTAACGGAGCTCTCGGCCCACCAGCAGCAGTTTACATAGCGACTGGCCGCCCGGCAGGAATATACTGACAGGGTCGTGGAACAGCTGCAGGCCAGCATGGCAGGGCGCCTGCCCCTCCCGGAAGCGCCAGTTAGAGCGCACCAATACCTCGTCCGGTTGACCGAGAACGACGACATCGAGGCTTACCTCCACACGTTTGAGGTCATCGCGGCCCGGGAGGGGTGGGTCCAGGAAGAGTGGGCTCGCATCATCGCCCCCTTGCTCACCGGGGAAGTGCAGCGGGCCTATTATGCCCTGTGGGCATCACGGAATGAAAAGTATGACGAGCTCAAAGCTGAAATCCTAGCCAGGGTGGGCCTGTTTCCCATGGGGGCTGCGCAACAGTTATATCAATGGACCTATGATGAACGGCAGCCAGTGAGAGCGCAAGCCGCACAACTGGCCCGGTTGACCCACCTGTGGCTTCTCGCGGGGTCTCCGACCCCGGACCAGGTGGCTGAGAAAGTACTCATCGACCGGCTGCTACGGGCCCTGCCCCACCCGCTGAGGCGCCCGGTCATTATGCGAAATTCCCATGACATCCACAGCCTGGTAGAGGCGGTCGAGCTTGCGGCGGCAACGAATGCCCGCGAGGCAGGGGAGAGAGCGAGCCTGGCGCCCCGCAGGGTGATGGAGCGGCGTCCTCTCGAAGGTGCACCGCGACCAGGCAGCAGACCGGTGGTCCCCGACGGGGCGGATGAGCCAATGCCCACGGACCCCCCAGCTCCGACGGCCCGGGCATGGATGGCGGGTGTTTCCTGCACCAGGACGGACGTCCCCCAGACCCCGGCAGGATGGTACAACTGGATGGGAAACCCATCCAGGCCTTCTTGGACTCCGGCAGTTCAATCACCCTCGTGCAACCGTCCCTGGTACTACCCAGGCCCGAGCAGAAATCCCAGTTACCGCTGACGTGTGTGCACGGAGACACCCACTGGGTAGCGGCCCGGACGGTGCGGATCTCAGCGGAGCCCGGGACCTGGGATATCGAGGTGGGCATTATGCCGGATCTCCCCGTACCTCTGCTCCTGGGACAGGACTGGCCGGGGTTCCAGAAGCTCCTCCTCAGATCCAGGATGCCAGGCCGTACCGCCCGGAACGGGCCACGGCGACCCTGTCAGGGACCGCCCAGCCCCAGGCCGGTCTATCTAGCGACGGACAGCGAGAGGGAGGGTGAGTGTCAGCCTCCTAACCTTCCATCTGTTTACCTCGATGTGTTTTCCCAGGTCTCGACCGGGGGCTCGTTCGGAAGGGAATAACGTGAAGACGACCGCCTGTGGAACTGCTGGGATCAAGTGCGCCGCATTGATGAGGTAGATAGGCTCCCGGGGCCTCACCCCCTCCCTCACTTTGTGATACGTAATGGTCTGCTGTACTGTGTCGCCCACAGGCGGGGGGAGGGCAAATTCCTCCTGGTAGTGCCTACCACGAAGACGGAGACTGTCATGGAGCTGGCACATGGCCACCCGATGTTGGGACACCTAGGAGTCGACAATACCGTCCAGTGCATCCGGGACCGTTTTCACTGGCCCGGACTAGAGGCCGAGGTGAAACGGTTCTGCCGTAGGGGGGGGGTGCTGGTTTTCCCACCTGCCAGCAGACGTCTCCGTGCCGTCCTCCCCCAGCCCGCTCATTCCACTACCGGTCATCGATGTGCCCTTCGAGCGGATCGGGATGGATCTGGGGGGACCGCTGCCGAAGTCTGCCCGGGGACATGAGCACATCCTGGTCATCCTGGACAATGCCAGCCGGTACCCGGAAGCCATTCCACTGCAAGCGGCCAACGCCAAGAACATTGCCCAAGAACTATTCCTGCTGGCCAGCCGAGTCGGGATCCCAAAGGAAATCCTGACTGACCAGGGTACCCCCTTCATGTCCGGGTCATGGCAAACCTTTGTCACCTCTTCAAGGTCTGACAGTTGAGGACGTCGGTCTACCACCCACAGACGGATGGCCTGGTGGAGCGATTCAACCAGACGCTCAAACGGATGCTGAAGCGGGTGGTGGCCGAGGATGGGCGCGACTGGGACCTCATGATCCCGTACGTGCTCTTTGGCGTCAGAGAGGTACCGCAGGCCTCCACAGGCTTCACCCCCTTCGAACTGCTGTTTGGGAGACAGCCATGGGGCCTTCTAGACGTGGCTCGGGAAGCCTGGGAGAACCAGCCCGCCCCACTTCGTAGCCTCGTCGAGCACGTGCGGGAGATGCGGGAAAGGATAGACCGGGTCATGCCGCTGGTGAAGGAACATCTGGTGACCGCCCAGCAACGGCTGTACGACCGGCCAGCCCAGGCCCGGGAGTTCCAGCCGGGAGATCGAGTGGTGGTACTGGTCCCGACAGCTCCGTGCAAGTTTCTGGCGACCTGGCAGGGACCCTACACCGTAGTGGAACGGATGGGACAGGTGANGGCTGTACGACCGGCCCGCCCAGGCCCGGGAGCCGGATGATCGAGTGGTGGTACTGGTCCCGACAGCTGCGTGCAAGTTTCTGGCGACCTGGCAGGGTTCCTACACCGTAGTGGAACGGATGGGACCGGTGACGTACCGGGTGCGGCGACCGGGCCGCCGACGGACGGAGCAAATATACCACGTCAACTTGCTCAAAAAGTGAGTTCCCCGGCCCGAGCAACTGGCCGCACTAGCCCATACCGGGCCCCCAGTAGTGAACATGGAACCGCAGCTGTCGGCGACCCAGAAGACGGAGCTCGAGGCCCTGGTCAGTCAGTTCAGGGATGTGTTCAGTGAGACCCCAGGTAGAACCACCATCATCGAACACGAGGTCCGCACACCACCAGGAGTCGTAGTCCGGCAGCGGCCCTACCGGATACCGGAAGCTCGCCGGCCGGCTATAGAGGAGGAAGTCAAGAAGATGCTCCACCTGGGAATCATCGAGCCCTCCCGTAGCCCGTGGGCCAGCCCCATCGTGATGGTTCCAAAGCCGGACAACACCCTCCGGTTCTGTAACGACTTCAGGAAGCTTAATCAAGTCTCCGCCTTCGACGGATATCCCATGCCACGGGTGGATGAGCTCCTGGACCGGCTGAGCAAGGCTCGCTACATCAGCACCTTAGAAACTCACCAAAGGCTACTGGCAGGTGCCCCTGTACCCCGAGTCCCGGGAGAAGACCGCCTTTAGCACTCCCAACGGGCACTGGCATTACTGGGTGCTACCCTTCAGCCTACACGGGGCACCAGCCACGTTCCAGCGGTTGATGGACATCTTGCTCCGGCCCCACCAAGCCTACGCCGCGGCGTACTTGGACGATGTCGTCATTCACTCCGAGGCCTGGGAGACGCACCTGGAGCGTCTACGGAGGGTGTTGACAGAGCTCCGGCGGGCTGGCCTGACTGCCAACCCCAAGAAGTGCCACCTCAGCCTCACCGAAGCCAAATACCTGGGGTACAAGATTGGAAGAGGGCTCATCATGCCCCAGGAAAAAAAGGTCGAGGCGGTGAAGGAGTTCCTGCGTCCCGCCAACAAGACCCAGGTGCGGGCCTTTTTGGGGCTGGCGGGCTACTACCGATGCTTCATTCCAAACTTCTCCTCTATAGCCTGATCCCTGTCAGACCTTACCAAGAAGGGGAAGCCGGAGAAGATAGACTGGACTCCCAAGACCGAAGCCGCCTTCCAGGCCCTCAAAACGGCCCTGACGTCCTCCCCGGTCCTGCATGCCCCAGACTTCGGCTGCCCCTTCACCCTATATACGGACGCCTCCGGCACCGGTTTAGGGGCAGTCCTCTCCCAGCTCCGGGATGGAGAGGAACACCCCATAGTCTACATCAGCCGGAAACTCTCCCCCGCGGAGACCAGGTACGCCACCCTGGAGAAAGAGGCCCTGGCCATAAAGTAGGCAGTCCTGGCGTTAAAGTATTACCTTTGGGGCCGCCAGTTCACCCTCGTCACCGACCATGCACCCCTACAATGGATGTCCAGGGCGAAGGACAAACGCCCGGGTGACACGGTGGTTCCTCACACTCCAGGACTTCTGCTTCCAGGTACAACATCAGGCCGGGGCCGATCACAGGAATTCGGACGGTCTCTTCCGGGGCTGGTCCGGTTGGGCAGGTCTGACAGGTAACCTAAAATCCCCCCCTTGTAATACCCCCACAACGAGTTGTGTTTCCCCACAGGACCAGGGCGAAGCCTAGGGGGGGGGAATGTGGCGAGTATCCCAAGGCCAGATTAGCGTCGCCCTGGAAACGCCGCGGCCACACTGATCACGACGCACAACACCTGTGCGCGATGAATGGCGCACCTGGAGCTCGTTCCCGCTCGCCTTAAAAGCCAGGAGAAGAGACACCAGAGGGGGAGCACCCCAGAGCTCCAGGCGGCATTAACGATTGTTCTCCTTATTTCACAGACTCTGAGGGCACCCAGGGAGAGGGATCTGCACCACGGCACTTCACCCCACGAGCACCAGTGTGAGACGGGCACCGAGCACCAGTCATCGAGGGCACGTGTGATCAGTGTGTGGGCAAATAAATAACCCTCCGGGGCTCTTTCGACCAGTACTGAGTCCGTGTTCTCATTCACCCCGCCGACCAATATATAAAATATATGTTAATATTCTAAAATATCAATTACATGTTAAAATATATTATATACTATATATTAATATACATTAATTATTTTTCATGTGGTGTCACACTTTTAAACTTAACCATTGGTTGATACAGAGATAAACAAGAAAAATACAATTGGCACTATGCAAACCACACCCATTCTTTAGAATAAGGCATGAGGCAAACCTATGGCAGGAGACTTTTAGGACTGCACTAAAGATTTTTCCGCCATTTAAATGTGCTGGGCCTAATGATCTTATGTAAAGTGAGATACTGTATGTAATGCAAGTATCAGGGACTGTGTCTACAGTATGTTAGACTGAACCTTTTTTCTTGGGGGGGCAAGAGAATCCCAAATAAGCCTAAAAAAATCGTCAGCATGAGCTTGTGTCAAACTGCTGGGAAAATGGTGGGCAAGGAACATCCAGATAGATGACTTCCCAAACATCACAAGTGGTGCGACCGGACTCTAAAAACAGACTGATGATGATGAGTGGGTTGGGAGGAAAGAGCTTGACGTAATCTCAAGGATAGCAGTTCGGCTGTTCATTTGGACAGTTAATACAGGAGGGAGCTTGAATCAGTGTGGGTTTGAATTCAGAGTTAAGAGGAATGCGACTCGTCCTGGTCGCAGACATCAGAAAGAGACGCACGTGAGAGCTTTGTCTTGTTCTTTTTTTGTAACTTTCGGTTTTACTTTCTGTAAGCTTCTGAACATTAACTCAAACATCATGTGGACGAGTTTACCCCCATGATGCCACAGGCACCTTTGTTTTAAAAAGCCAACAACAACCATTAGTAAATTAAAATTTTAACTGTTTTTTTTTTACAGAAACTGAAGAGCCCCCTAGTGGTATTTAAACCCAAGCATAGCTGAGATATTTAGCTGATAAAAAAGGCGGGAAGTAAAAATCCTATCTTTAAAAAGCTTTTACGTTTTTTGATTCAGAGCTAGATCCATGGCTTTAGCTGAAAGGCTGAAAGCTGAGAGTTTTTGCTCCCACATGCTTTCCACTACTTTGAACAGTTCCATGGTGGCTTTGGCATCTTCTACTGATGAGTGGCCTCCCTTCCCTGTCTGAAAATATAAGAAGAGAGAGTTTTTCAGTGGAAAAAAAATTAAAAGCCAAGCCCGTCTTTATTTTCTTTATAAAAATAGTCTGACTCGTCCTCTCTCAATCCTAGGATCCAAGAGCTGCTTTGAACTGACTCCAGATATACCCTGTCTTCAATGTGTGACAGCTGAACTCCTCTAAGCACTGTGATCTGTGTGGCACAGGTGAAACTGACATCCGCTGAGACGTTACAACGTTTTGTGCTGAGTTAAACCCACCTGTATGTCCTTTTGAGAATAGCTTTAGTGAGTCTCTTCAGAGACACCATTTCATTCACAGGCAGTCCAGCTTTCTGGTTCAGCAGTGGAATCCGTGCCGTATCTCGTGTTTGGCAAGCAGAATGGAAATATTTTAAGACCTTGAAGTCATTATGGATGGCATGGCCCACAACCACTTTCCCTGTTATTATCTTCACAATCTGTGAGCAATATAATAATGCTTAGTACACTCTTAAAAATAAAGGTGCTTCACAATGCCATAGAAGAACCTTTTTGTCTAAATGGTTCCATAAAGAACATTTAACATCTGAAGAACCTTTCTGTTTCACAAAAGGTTCTTTGGGGCAAAAGAAGGTTCTTCAGATTATAAAAAAGTAAGAAAGAGATGGTTCTTTAAAGAACCTTTGACGGAATGGCGTTTTGGCACGCTTGAAGAACCTTGAAGCCCTTATTTAAGAGTTTATTGCTTACAAAATCAATCAGACTATACTGGTTGTCAGTACTTGGTTATTTTGAAGCACAATGAATAAATGGATGAATATTGATATTTCTGTCTAAATAATCAATAAAAATAAAGCAATAAAAATTATTATAAAAACAATAACATCAGAAATTCAGGCACAAAACTTTAAACATAAACACTGGCTGATAACTTGATAAGCTATTGTTCTCCAAAATACTGAATCCATAGTTTTAAATCGAAAACAAGATTATAACCAATTTGATGGTTCTATGGGAAGGTTTCTGATCCAATAGGAATGTTACATTATTATTATTATTATGTAATATGTCCACGAACAAATTATAACATTGTGATCTTAAAAAAAAATAATAATAACTCAAGCCTCAAAGCCTTCATTAAATGTACTGGGTGTGCAATGTTTTAAAAATATCTATTTTTGTATTTTCCATTTCCATTTTCATTAAAGTTTAATAATTTAGTTTTTTAAAAATATGTCTATATCATTTGTAATCATTCTTATTTCAGTTTTAGTTATTTTATGACATCAAGAACTAAAAGGAAATGGGAAAGGATGCTCTGACAACTAGCTGAAGTAAAATAAGCTTGTTTTTTAATATTTTATTTCAGTTAACATTTATTTCACGTGACAACGACAGCTTATTTGCTTGATAAAAGTGTCTTCTATACATATAAATGCAATATAACATGATCATTGAAGTAGAGATGCTCTTTCATACCTCTTTCTGTCCCTGATCAAAGGGAATGGCATGGAGTAGGTCCTGCCTCCTGATTCCACTCCAGCGAGTGCGGAAATCCGTCACAGGATTGATGGGTTTGATATATTTATCATAAATCACATCACCCTCGTAGGTGACAATACTGCAGCAGGTGAGTTCATTGCGACACCCCTTCGGTCCTGTGCCCACCATCTCACAGTCCAACGCCACGTATTTTAAAGGTCCGAGAGTGCGGGGTGCCGCTTGGTGTGTCGGATGCCTCTGAGATGTGGAGGCAGTGAATGGAAATGAAAATGTGGATTTCCTTGAAAAAGTCTGTGCAGAACTAGAAGGCTCATTGGTCTTATTAGGCAGATAAGATGTAAATTTAGGAAAAATAGCACCTGGTTTTGATTGATCACCTCCATTGAGCTGCGTGTTTCTTGACTTTTTCAGCTTGTTCTTTTTGTTTCGCCTTTTATTTTGTTTCTCTTTTAACAAACCCTTGTGCATCAGGTAATGTCTCCTTCCAAGGAAACACTCATGCTTGGCATTTCCTCTGTTTTGACCTGATTTGCCTCCTCGACTAGGCTCACAAACCAGGTTCAACGTAAGTCCTGACATTCTTGTACACCCTCAGAGGTTGATTACAGCAGGTGTCTTCTTGATGTTCTTTTACTCTTAAATAGAACAAAGATAAACGAAAACAACTGTTAAGGAGCAAAGAACTAACGGACCTACACAAAATGATGTGATAATCATGTCTGGATAAAAGTGTACAAAATTTTATAGAAAAAAACTGACACGAATTTTAATAAAAAGTACAACTAATACTTGACTTAAAGGTGTCATATTATGCGATTTCAATTTTTCCTTTCTCTATGGAGTGTTACAAGCTGATTGTGCATAGATAAGATCCCTGAAGTTGCAAAGACTAAAGTCACAAAACCAAAGAGATATTCTTTATCAAAGTTAAGTGTAACCCCGGTTAAATGAAGTGTAATTGAAGGGAATTATTTAATTTATTCACAATTTAGTAACATCATATTTCTCTAATAAATGTTGAAAAGAGGTGTAGAGGTTATTAAAGAACATTTAAAAATTAGTCAATTTATCCTATTTAGAAGATTAGTTATTGACCAATGAGCGCTCTCTGTCGTTGCGCCCCCTGCGTGGTGACGAGCATGCGCAAAGACAGAAGAGATGAGCTAGACCAAGAAGAAAAAACGTGATCTGATTTTCGCTATCTAATTGAAGAGATATAGATAAAAAATCCTCCGAAAAGTGTACCAAAGTATTAGAATTGATTTATTTCGAGCCATCCAGTATCTGAAGAAGCCGATTGAATATTGTTGAGTCACATTTTACACGTTCATGACGCCATTGTTGGTAACATACGCCTGTGTGAGAGTAAAATTATATAGATACGATTATAGAGGTAAATAACTGATATAGTTTCTTGTAAAAATGATATATGTATGTGTTATTGTTTAGTTTCATTCAGTCTAAGCGGCCATAGTGAACCGCATGGTTATTGTTCATTGTAGTTCACCGACGCCGTTATTGGTCACGTGCCTGAGTAAGAAAAAAAAAAGAGTTGTATATATACCATTGTTGTAAAAAAAGAAATGGTATTTGTAATTGTATGTTTAATTGTTATTTTGATTGGTTTTGATCTTTCATGTGAAATTATTCTTGAATTCACTAAATGAATGTTCTGGTCTGTGATCAGGCCAGGTTTTTTTCTTTGTGTTTTTTTCTATTTTTTCTTTTCTTCTTGATTCTACGGATTCGTGACACCCCTGTGATCTTCTGTGACATCTTGTGAAACTTCACATTTGAAATGCGAGCCAACCAAATCTGCTACAGAGGAAAAAAGACGACACATCATAAAGAAGAGGACAATATCCTTTCCTTCAATTATCAGCCTTGCTTTATGAAAGCAAGATGATCCTAATCTAAAGAATTAAGTTCCCTTCCTTGAGGGAACTGACAATAAAAAAAAAAAGAAAGAGACGGGAAAAGAGAAGAAACTGATCAGTACTTTACAGAACATTGAACTATTGATGGTATATGGTTACCCATAAACCATTTGATTGACCCCGAAGTCCTTATCGGGGCAGCTGTGATAATTTGAGAGAAAAGTCAATTATTTTATTCATTCATTTATTTTTTAATTTTATTTCCTTCTGACATTTCTGACCGGTCTGTGTATATGTTTTGGGGGAGAAAAAAAGAAGAGTGCACTCAAGGGAAGTTTTCATAGTTGATCTTTATTGTATAACATTGTAAATTACTTTCTTTTGTTTTGTTTATTATTTCCACATAAATCAAAAGGAACAATTACATTCCAAGTACAAATTTAACTTTGTGCCCGTCTGTTGTTTCTCACCACAGCCCGCCCCCTCCTTTACGATCTCTAAATCTTCTGATCAATTCAGTTCTATCTGCAATAACAGCAATCAATTTATTAAATTATTGCCAATTCCTTAGACACTTGTTACATAAACTTTGGCGAGCCAGCCAGGAGGAGGCGCTGTTGCTGAGAACTAACAGCTGCACATATAATAGGCAAAATTAGTTTTTTGCTCACAAGCAAGCAATGATAATGGAAATTATCGAAGCTGAAGGGATTAAAATTCCAAATTCCATAATAGTCAGTGGCTTAACTGAAACTGGAAGTGATGACAAATTATTTAATGCTCTGAAACAATACGGGTCAGTTGTCAAAACCGTGCGTATCGATGACAGAGAATCTGAGTTTTACCTAAACGTGATAATTGAGTATGACAGTGATCGAGCGCTGCAGTCCCTAGGACCTAAATTGCCGTATATTCACCAGCTATCAAGCGAACCAAGTATTAAGTGCCATGTGAGAGCGTTAGCCAGTGTGTTTACACAGCAACTGGGTAGTAGCATAACCAAGTCCTACCTAGAAAGGTTGAAAGAAATAGCAGAGCTGAGTGGAAACAACTTTGAGTCTATTCTGAGTGAAATGCTGTCACAAATGAGTGCTGACCTCACACCAGGACCCACTGAACCTGGTAGTGCTAGTGGAAATACCTGTGAGAAACCATATTGGGTGTCCCCTGACGGGAATTCCTACCCAATCCTGGATCCACCGAGTCAGACAGATGACGTACCGTCCCAGCCTATTCCTATCAACTTGATTGAGCCAACACTTTGCGCTTCATCCAACATTCTTAATCTGCCTGAAGTCCAAAGACTTGTAGTTGAGCACGTCGTGCGGAGTGGTGAAGTGGCTGCTCAAGGGCAGGTACAGCCCAGGCTCAGAGTATTTTCCGGAAAATGCCCCAGGCCTGGCAACGAGGTAGATTATGACATTTGGCGTTCTAGTGTCGAATTTATTTTGAAAGATCCTTCTTTGAACGATTTGCATGTGTCTAGGCGGATACTAGACAGTCTTTTGCCTCCTGCAGCTGATGTTATAAAGCATTTGAATCCTGAATCTCCCCCTTCGTTTGCCTCCAGCTGTTGGATTCGCTTTCGGAGCTGTGAGGATGGGAAGCATTGTTAGCGAAGTCATGAACACTGACCTTAAGTGAGGCAAGTGAGGCCTGCAGTTCTTTAGATGTTGTTCTGGGTTATTTTATGACCTATTGGATGAGTCATCGTTGTGCTCTTGGATTAATTTTGGTTGGCCGGCAACTCCTGGGAAGGTTCACCATTGTTCCAAGTTGTCTCAATTTGTGGATAATGGCTCTGACCGTGGTTCGCTGGAGTCCCAAAGCCTTATAAATTACTTTATAACCCTTTCCAGACTGATACATGTCAAATGTTTTGTTTCTCATCTGTTCTTGAATTTCTTTAGATCACGGCATGATGTGTTGTTATTTAAGCATGCTTCACTTTGTCAGAAGGTTCTATTTAAGTGATTTCTTGATACAACAGGTCTGGCAGTAATCAGGCCTAGGTGTCGCTAGTGAAATTTAACTCAGCTTTCTAAAATAATAAGGTTAATTGCAGTTCTTTCACGATTTAACAGGAGAGGGCAATTCATTTTTCACGTAGGGCCAAGTAGGTTTGGACAGCTTTTTTCCCTTATAATGACCATCATTTAAAAACTGCATGTTGTGTTTACTTGTGTTATCTTTTACTAATATTTTTATTTGTTTGATGATCTGAAACATTAACGTGTGACAAATATGCAAAAAAATAAGAAATCAGGAAGGGGGCAAACACTTTTCACACCTGGGTATAAATATATATATTAGGGATGGGCGATATGGGCTTTAAAATATATCACAATATTTCTGGTATTTATTACGATAACGATATCAATGACGATAATTCAGGGAATCCTGTTTCTTTTAAGAAAAGTATTATCTTTCCTATATTTACTCAACATAGGGTGAGCATTAACCTCCTGAGACCCTACATCCTCATATGAGGACATTTTATTGTAGTGAATTTCTCTGAGACTATACATGCCACAGCACATTCAGGGCTTTTCAGAGATACCAAATGTTTGGATGTTTCACCATGACCACCCCCTCTCCTTGGTCTTCAAAAATGTCCGATATTAATTTAGTGACACGCTTATGGAAATATGATAATATTTTGTAATTGTCATTTAAATTGGACACATTTTTAAACTGTGTGTCATAAATCAACATCTCAGGAAAATGTTGGGGTTTCAAATCAAAATATGACCTTCTATTATGAAACAGGACGTTGATTTCATACATGTACTCATATGAGGACACCAAGCTAAAAAGCATGTTTATTACGCATTTTGGGAGATACAACAAATGAATAGGGAAATAAAATATATTTCAATATTCCTATGAAATATTAGATATTATTATGAAAATCTTGCTAATTATTACTCCCACTATTGCACTTATTTGTTGCCCCAAAAACACATTAATTTGCAAATTAGATTTAGTTTATAGATACAGTATATATAATGAGGACTGTTTGTGGACATTACACCTTGTGCATGAAGAAAAATGGTATATCAAATCATCGGTTATAACAAGTTGAGAATATCCTTTATACCAAGTTTGGTAAAAAAACAAAATTCTGAAAACTAAAAATGTCTTGGTGATTAAAAAAAATTAATGGTTTTTTTGCTAGGCATGTCATGCATGCCTTTTATTTTATTTTTGGAAGACATTGAGTCCGCTGCTCTACCAAAGGACGTAGCATAACTTATGAATGGAAATATAATTAAAAAAATTTTTTTTTTGTTACAATTTTTTTAATTGCTCTAAAAAATGTAATTGATATCACAAGATTGTTTTTTCCTAAATGTTTTGCCGGGGTCTTAAGAAGGTATGAGTTCACCCATAATGTAAAGACTGTTTTCATACTGGAAGCCAGAGGGCGCCCTTGTGCATAAACTCCACATATGCATAGCAGAAGTAATATACTGACGATGCTCCAGGAAAGTGTTCAGTTATCGTTGAATAAAACGCACAACGGAGATAGAGACTTTTTTAACTGATTAAAACTTGAGGAAAATAAACATTCGATTGCACAAAATATATGGTTTATCGGTGTTCTTCAAACCATCTTGGGTATTAGAAGGAAAGTATATTATAATGCAATGGTAATCAGTTAATTTATTTTTATTGGACATGGCCTTTATCAATGTATATAATCCTATCATTCTGTAATATGAAACCACGTCTGGTCACAAAAAGAAGTATTTCAAACACTCAACTATGCTATTAAGTTAATTTGGCATGTATATAAATTATATCTTTGTTGGACAACAGTTTTGTAAACCGGCACATACACATGCAAAACTGTATCGCACACGTGCTACTGTACTACACTTATTCAGACAGATTCTTTTGTGCACTGTACAGCCCTAACCAAACCAGTTAGAGCTCGAGCTCCTCATTTAGCGATATAGGCGGCTACTCCTCAATTTCACGTCCGCTTTCCGTGATGTCACACAGAAATATGTCAACAACTAGACTATCGTTATTATCGCAGGAAGACTAATTCTTATCATGGGGAGAATTTTTACCAGTATATCGCAAACGATAAGATATCGCCCATCACTAATAGATAGATAGATAGATAGATATATATGTTTGGTGTGTATATTAGGGTGTGAAAACCCCCTACACTGGTCTCTCGGTGCGGTTCGGTACGGTTATCTGTCATCGATTCATGATTCGATTCGATATCACGATGCATCACAATGCACCTCAATTTTCAATTTTACTTCATTTATACAATTTTGTCAATAAATACAAGCAGTCAGATATATGGAACTGTACCTGACCTGGTTTCTTAAATTAGTGCTATTACCCCCGCTAGTGATGTGCCATTTGAACCGAAGCATCGGAGCTTGTCGAGAATAAATGGGCGTGCCAGATAAAGCCTCGATTCGAAGCTTGTGTTGTCTTGTTAATTGTCATAGAAATCACGTAACCAATGACAAACGAAGCTTCACTTTCTGTCCAGTCACATGCACGATTCCCTTTGCGTGTCGAAATGTTCGATCCCCCAGAACTTACTTTATGAGTAAGTTTTAATTCTGACTTATTCAGTAACATTTTAGATACCCAGTCATACAAGTAATATGAAGAATACAAATTATTTCAGAAAAACTCAATATTTGTCATATGCAATCCATATGTGTACATTATTCTTCTATTACATCATATTGATATTCGTACTGGTATTAAATTGCACAGTTTAATGGGTAAATAATAATTATCAGAGACCGAATTCAACAAACACAAACACCACACACTGTTACGGTTTTGATTTGGGACGTACTTGAATCGTTTGTTGGAAGTGTGGTAGATGCCGCGTCTAAGTAGCGTCTTTCACCGGCTTTGGATGCTATATTTTTTTATAAACCAACAATGGCGTGTTTCGAAGACATCGAGTTTTGAAATTTTCACCGAAACAGTCCGGGAAAGCCTCAGTGCGTCCCGGGTTCATTTGCAATTCCTAACTGACATGATTTACCACAATGTGGTCTTGCGGCTTTACAGTGTGGGAGATTTTTAATTTACTCGCATCTCGCCTCCCCTCCGCATATGCCCGTTCGATTTGAAGCAGCGCTGGCAGGATGAGGGTATGACAACAAATTTTGTTTCAACCGCGAAAGCATAAGGATCCGTCTGCTCTCATATTGCTCTCGCGGTACTTGGTCATACACTGATCATTCCACACAGCGCCGCTTCAAGCCGAACACGCCTAATGTATGCTACCACGACAAAGCACGCATGCGACAAATGACATCAGAAAAGCGCCAGTACGTTATAATCAGTTATGGTCTATTACTGAACCGATACAGAACCGTCCTCGTCTGCATCGCGATGCATCGAAGAAACGATTCATTTAGAACCCTAGTATAAATTTGTGAAATAGTCTTTTGTTAGATGTTATATATATTTAACAAACTGCTTCACTATTTATTGATACATTGTGGAAAACTTTGGTCCATCTAATCAAAGTGTTTTGCATTTTAACGAGGATGTCAGAACATGACATAATTGATCACCAAGTCAAAGCTGTCAGCTCCTGTTGTCGTGATGTTTATCTTACAGTCTGACACTTGATGTTATGCAGTCTGCCTTGGTTTTACACAAAGTCTCATAAATCCTCATATCATAAAATCATAAATCACATCATCAAATCTGACAGGCAACAAGCATGGCAATGAGGGCAGAAAAAAAATGCATAGTGTGCACTGGGCTTTACAATAAATGGGAACTTTCTGTATCATTATTAGATCTCAGAGCAGCCTTTTCACAATAATCAACTGCCTGCCAGCAAGTCTGATAATGAGTCATTCTGCAGATACATCTCATAAAATGGCAGAGCAAGAGGGTCAAATGCCAACTGAAGAGCCAGGCACAAAAATAGCAGCACTATGACCCGAGACCTCAGCTGTCCTTGGTCACCCGGGTATTGAGGTCACTTCATTATCTGTCCTTTCCACTGTGGCAGTCCTTTCCACTGTGGCAACCAAATGCATGCCATTTATTCAGTTTGCTCTTTCCTCCATTGTTATACCATTACTTAAGTCATTATGAAAGAAATCAAAAGAATGATCTTTTTTCAGAGCACATATTTAGATCTCAGTCTTTTTATACAGAGAACTGGTTTTATTTTTTGGGCTTCAACCATCAATGCTAAAAGAAGACAAGATATTGACTAAGTGAACATATGAGATGTTAGTTTAACCATTGTATAATTATACTGTAGCTATTATAATTTTGTTGCTTAATAGTTGAAATATCCCACTAAATTAATTAAACATCTTCGATTTTAGAATTTCAGATAAATGTGAAATTCTACACATTTAAGCCAAAGTTATTTACGATGATTTTTAGGAATTATTTTAAACATTGTTTTCTTTTAACATTCAGTCTTTTCTGAAATAAATACATTCTTATATTTTGTTTTTCACCATATATTTAGAAAATACGAAAATAGAAATGTATTCTTAAGAATGTTTCGGAAATATAGCCCCTATTCTATTAGAAAACGTTACTGGTTATGATTCATGATCTGGGAAATTACCATTTCCCAGTTGTGCCCTTGAGAAAGGGCCCTAGGTTGCTTCGGGTTTCTGTCCTGTAAGAATGTACTGTCACCTTGTAAAGAGAGCATTGACTTAACGCCAGATGGAACCATGTCTCTGCCATTAAGGGAAGCAGGATTCATTTAGACCATCCGGTCCTGTCAAGTGGCGTTGCACATTGACATTCCGTTAATTTACTTTCTACGTCCCCAGATGTAGCTCTATTGTAAATAACATTGTAAGGACATTGTCTAACCAACCCACCACTGGGCGTTCCATTGACCCACTCACTTTGCATATGTTCCCCATGCAGCAGAAATTAGTCAGGGAACTAAAGCTGGATTTGTTCTAGCAAGACGGTGTGCTCCCATAAATACCAGTGTAACACCCAAGGGTGAGTGTTAATGGACCGCAGTTAACAAGGTTTTGCCAACACCATTTCTTCGCTTTTGTAAGGAAAGATCACTGGACCCTGCCCACATTGAAAGCTCTCCATTTATCTATGGAGGCCAGACTTCATGCACTGAAAAGGACCAAATGATATCCCCTTCTCGCAACCTTAACCCTATTACTTTAGCCGATATAACTGAATTATATAATAGCAGCTGAATATGCTAAACATAAAATATGACTTTCACATATATTTAAGGCGGATGTGTATGTTTTTTTAGATGCTAAAATACTTTCTTCTATCTCAGCGTGATGTGTAGAGACATATAAGTAAGCCATTTGAATAAATGGATTCCTCTGAAAAGTGTAAACATTGGCTCCCTGGCTTTCACAACATTACTTTGCTTGAGCTGCTGGAAATGTCAACTTAATGCTTTGGGGTTGAACTACCTGTTTGGATATTGAGTACGTTTACATGCACTTTAAAGTTTGATCTCAGTCAGACTAAAACATTTATTCATATTTTTTAAATATCATATTCACACTTTAGGTAACATTTTAGGTAACATAGGCAACTGTAGATAATATTTTGGCTTTTATTTCTTTACCATGATCTCCCACAAATGTCTTTTTTAAGCAATATGTACGTTTGGTGAGCGGGTATGAAATTCTGAAAAAAGTGGAGATTGTTAACGGTAATCAACAATGCACATCCACGATCCACTGGTATTAACACCGTTATATTTACGACAGTGAATTCCACTCACTTAATTGTAGGGGGCTTCAAAGTCACAAAAATACACAAGCAGTAAACAAAAACTGCAAACAGTTGCTAAAACTTGATTTAAGCCCCGTTTACACTGGTATTAAGATGCATTTTTGTCAATCTGATCAAAAGTGGGCAACGTTATATACAGGTGTAAACGAAGTCTGAAACGTTTTGAGTTTGTCCACTTTCGACCACTTCCAGAGGTATTTGAAAACGGTCAAGCAGCTTATTTCGCAATATTAGATCGAAAGATGAGAAAAATACATCTCCCACCTATATTCTTGATAAGTATTTTTGTAGCAAACATAGAAGTTTAAAATAAAGAAAAGTGAAGATTGCTTGAAGTGAGCAAGTTTGGTGCCAAAATGGTAAGCAAGTGCTATTTTCTTGTTCTTCTTTTTGAATGATGAATACAAACTACTGCCCCCTACTGGTATGGAGCATTGTTTCCTCTCATGCAGGCACAGTGCATGCTAGTTGGTCTTTGGCTGTACTCTTTGCAATGTGTTCCAATGCAAGTTTATAGCTTAGATTCAGGCGATGTGAGGAACCACCACAGTTGGCTTTAGTCCAACTGAAATCATACCAGTTTTAGCAAAGTCAGACTCATAGACCTAGATAATGTTCGTAGCTCAGCTTCGTTGAGCATTTTTACATACACATTAATCATATTACGATTGGCCTCAGCATTATGCACTTGTACCAAAAGGTGACACAATCCCCCGGATTCACAGACAAGGCTTAAGCCTAGTCACACTAAAATGCATGTCTGAGCTGTTTTAAATGAAAGAAACTTGCACTGACTTATTTTAAAATATATCAGTGCCATTGTTTTGTCTCAGGGGGTCACCCCAAGATAAAAATTTTAAGATGTTTAAATATACTAAAAGCTAATTGAACTATGGCCTAATCCTGGTTTATTCTAAGCCCTGTCTGTGAAACCAGGCCAATATGTATTTAATCCTTCAGATATTTGACTACACATCAGACTGGCAGAGGAAGACTAGCTCGATAACACAAAAACATTCTGTAGACACTTGCTCACAGCAGCTTTAAATATTACTCCAGGGTAATCTTATACCAAGCCTCATAAACTAGCAGCATGTGGACCAAATTCAACCCGTCAATCATTTGTGTCAGCCTTCTGATCAAGATGAAATATCCGTGCTGCCTTATTAGAGCACTCGATGCATAAATGTCAGCAGTTCAGCAGCACTGGTTTGTCTACGTTAGAGTTCAGCGATACATATTGGACCGTAGTGCATGTGTTTAAACTGTTTTTCTGGCCGTAGCTCTACACAGTCTTGCATGTTTTCAAATGAAACGGAAGAGTAAGCTTTTTTGTTTGTTCAGTTTGTAGTTTTGTAGTATTTTTTCATTTGAAATGATAGTTCTTTATAGATTTTCTTATGTAGGCTGATATTGTCAAAACATAGAGCTTTAGCAAATCTTTGAAATGCACTTCCTTCTTCATTTTCTGAAAACTTAGAAAAATTATTTCTTTAACTTGGAAATTAGCATAAAATATCTTTTGTTTATTTTTTTAATTATAGCTTTTGTTTTTCATGTGAATATGTAATTATCCCAGATCTGATAACTACTCTGAAAAAATTTATATTTTTCATGAAGAGCTCTGGCCTATATGCTGAAATAAAATAGATTAATAGAATAACAGATGCTATACAAGTAGACTTGGAAATAGGGCAAATGGTATGTTTTGCTTTTGTATGTTGCTCGAAGAGCACAAATTGCAAGAGCTACAAAGAGTGATGAAACATTACCACCTTTAGAAACCCAGTTACCAGTAACCAGCCACCTGATTTCACAGAAGCTTGAACTCCTCTCACACTATAAAAACTAGCTAGATCTTGCTGCTTCAGCTCAGAAATGTCATGTAGAATCAGAGCGGGTTGGTTCATGTGCTGTGTGGAGCTGTCTGCTGATACAAGCCTAGGTAGAAATATCTGTTGTTTCCTCCAGGGGCTCTCTACTGCTCATGTAGGCAATACACGGGAAGAATACTATGCAAAATCCCCCTTTTCTTAGACATCTGATGGAAACAAAAAATAGTGATTCGTTATTGGTAGAGCAAGAGTTTGGGTTGGTTGGCAGATTTTTATTAAAGTGTGAGTGATGTCACCTCAGTGTTACTACCTGTGACAGTTGATGGAGAAGAATGTGCTTCTGACCAAACAGTTATTTGTCTCTTGTAAAAGTTGTCAGTCAAAACCTAAGCTGTTTTTCTCAGGTTCTCATGGATCAAAGAGTTTTGAATCAGCTCGAACATGTGACGAGACCTGCATTTTTTTGTAGTATTCCACTTTAACATATATTTTCAGGTCAGTTTTAATCACATTAGCATTTGAGAATAAGACAAAGCAACGCATCTTATATATATAAAAAAAAACGCGGTGACAAGCTCTGTGTAAAAAAAGCTGTATTTATGATTTTTATTTAACAGATGCCTGCTTGGACCATTTTTCTCAAATTCTTACATGCGACCCAATTGCATTCTGTTTTTCCAGCATCCAGTGAAAATCTTTTTAGAGTGGTACAGCACATTTTTTTGAGTTTATTGAAAATCTGTCCACCAGTGATTTAAAAAAAAATAAAAATAATAAACTTTTGAGACAATGTAATATTTAGGCTGGAGACATGACTGTTTGTCATCACTAATTCTAATACCTGTCCAAAAGTCGCTATCGTTATTATTAGCCTTCCTTCAGATCTGCCATTGTCTACATTTATATCTGTCCTTATAATGTGATTAAGGTGGAGCTCATGTAAACAGAATACTGCAATCATATTAATGTGATCGTGCTCATAATTTGAATGACATAAATCAAATAAATTACTCGGGAGACTATCAGGAGTCTCTGCTCACATCTGCATCAAGAACATTACTGTATGTGTTTACTGATGGATGGAAACACTGAAAAACATGCATTTGAAGCACGTAAAAACAGCAGCAACAAGCAGGCCTACTACATTTAAAAAAAAATGTATATTATTTGTTTTGTTTTTATTTTTTTATGTATTGTTTGTGTTTAATAAAATTACCAATGAGGTTAATAAATTTATTTTTTTTTTGTTTTGTTTTGTTTTGCTTTGCTTTTGTATTTTTTTCTGTTTTTTATATAAATTACTCAGGAGACTATCTGGAATCTATGCTCACATCTGCATCAGGGACATTACAGTATGTGTTTAATCATGGTCAGAAACAGATAAATGTGCATTTGCAGAAAGTAAAAACATCAGCAACAATGATGCCTACTGCATTTGAATTAATTTTATTTTTGGTTATGCTTTGTTTTTTTTCCCAACTTCAGGGTCTAATACATATGATGCCAGGAATTTAACATCTTCACCTCGTTTTCTAGGTCAGTTCAAACATATTTCAATGTTAGATATGCATTGATCATGTGTGTACCAGTTTTCCCTATGGCTGACTTAGATGCTAAGCGAGTCTTACAACATTCTTTGATTTAATGTCTACATGTTTTAAGATCGAAAGCTGGATACACAATTGTCTACATCTTCCTGTCTTACTCCGGGGCGTATTATTTCTTCAGAGCTGGTTGTAATACTGACTCTCTCGCAGACACTGTTGGACACGATATTTTGCGATGTGCGGCAGTGGCCCCTCTTTCGTTGTTTGCATTTTAAAGAGCTCCATATCCCATTGGATCATGGGTAAATATAACAATAGAGAAGCATTGTTCCTTCACACCGAAGATGTTCCAACCTCTGTCATGCTGGTTCATGAAGTATAAGAGAGAGATTTTTCAATTCCCTTTGAGCTGAAATGAACAGCACCTCTGCAGTTTTGTATTCTTTGTCTATGTCAATAATCCTTGTACAGGGGGGCGGAATATATCAAGACTCAACACAATTCATTATTCAAACCTGTTTATAAAAACATATCAAAAAATGTGTGCGCTACAACAAGTCTTGTTTTGAGCAGGAGTCTTCTGCTGTTAAAGTGCTCTGGATAAAGGGTCTGGTGAACACATTGATTAGACCATGTTGATGAGTAGCCCCTTCAGGTTTAATACCCCTGTCTCACCTCCCTCTATTAAATCTCATCATATTTAATGGCAGGTGGTCCATGTGTCTCTCAGCACCGCAGGCTGTTGCTGTGCCAGTGTCAGTGATGAGGGCCACAAACCCATTAGCCTGTCATTGACTGGGCCGTTTAGTCAAGGGGAGCAATTGGGAACTACATGTATCTATCCATGCATGATGTAATGATCTCGCTTCAAGCCTGTGCCAGACGTATGTCCTTTGCTCAGGATTTAGTTTCTGTTGGTGGCACATTCGGAAGTTCTTGGTCCGTAACCACTGTAGACAATAAGTGGGACACAGCCCCCCAATATTGAAATGAATGATGGATGCTTTATTCAGTGGGGTTTTCAATAGCCAGTTCTCCAACTGTTAAAATGAAAAACTCAATGAAACATATAAAAGTATTATTATTGCTCTCACAAAGAGTATCTCACCAGGGTATTATAGTTTATTAATACCAAAACTGAAGCTAAAATTAAATCCATTAATAAATAAATAAATACAATTAAATGTATATTAACAAATAGTCCGGGTTCGGCTGTAACCAGGTTCCTGAGAGGGGAAGAGACGCTGCATCCTTCTAGGGAACACATTGGAGAATGCTGCCTGCATGACCGGTGTCTGAAGCACATGTTAAACACTCCAAATCATTGGACTGAGCAGGCCGTGACATCATTAGCGGAGCACCCAGACGTTTAAGAGGGTGCCTGTAATGCATGCCATCAACTTCTTTGTCTGAAGGAGACGTGAAAACGGTGTCCATTAGGGACCGGGCCCTGTCCCAAATGGACCAGTTTGTGCATTCGGTCTACAGGGCCTTCGTGCGCGTCTATTAAGTCCACGAGACCGTAGGGTGCTCACAAGTGCCCCCTTTGTGGGCGCTATGCACCCTCGATGCGCACTTCTGCCGGGCCCGCACTGAGGCAAGCTCTGCAGCAGACTTCAAAGAGACATTACATCACAAAAGTATGGACTTGGAGGAAGACCGCAAAGGTTTAGGAACTGATTATTGTGACCGCATTAAACAACACTCATTCAACTCCCTTGAGAGCTAAGAGTGCTTAGTTCAAGCTTCACTATAATCACCTCGAGAGCTGGACATGCTTGTGTGAACGCTGACTACTGTCCCTCGGGAGAGAACAGAAAAGAAAGGAATTTCTGAAAGGGAAAGCACGTTCCGTCAGATTCCTTCAATGCCCCACCTACAATTCCCGTGATCAGTCTGCCTGGCTGCCATGGCAGCCCCCGAACCACGGGTGGTAGGCGCTCAATTCTCATCCCTCAGAAGAGAATGAGGACTCTGGCCCAGCCATTTCATTATTTCAATATTTTCAGCTTCAAGAAACTGCTTTACCCGTTGTGCAGTATGACGGGGCATTGTCCTACATGAAAATTGCTGGCTGATTGGGAGATACTTGCAGGGAAGTAACTTCATGTTTCTGAAGGAGGTTCTGACAAACATTTGCATTCATCCTGCCATGTAGCGGCATAGAGGCCCAACTCCTGCTGCAGAAAACATCTCCCAAACCATGACACTTCCTCCTCCATCTTTCACTGACTTATTTATGCACTTGGGCTTCAGTCTTTCCTCAGTTTGGCTGAACAAAATGTTTCACATCAGACCCAAAAAAATTTAACTTGCTCTCATCACTAAAGTGAATTTTGGACCAGTTCTCCTCTCTCCACACATGTTCCTCAGCAAAGGTGAGCCTTGCCTTTTGATTCTTTCTGCTGATGAGGGGCACTGCAGAGTGTGCTTTCAGTCCGACTTCTATTAAAGGAGTCATATAATGCTATTTTAAAGATCATTATTTTTTGTATTTGGTGTTAACAGAATATGCTGACATGCTTTAATGTTCAAAAAACACATTATTTTTCAAAATACTGTACATTATTGTAGGTCCTCCATGTCCCGCCTCTCTCAAACACGTCTTTTTCAACAAAGCTCCCTCCTTTGACAATCGCAGTCTGCTCTGATTGGCCAGCTGAACCAGTGCATTGTGATTGACCGAACACACCACAAGCACTGTCGGAAATGTAACGCCCCTTACCATATTCGCGAGCTTCAGCTTTCAAAGTAATATCAAGACAGTTAATAATGTCTTAAGTTTTACCATCAGTTCAAGCCCAAAAAGGCAACAGAGTCGCGTGACAGACACAGTTATGATGCAGTACACAAGCTGCGGTTAAGACAGTTGATGTGCTATGATTTCTGACAGGCATTTCACTCTCCTGTGATTTGACCCTGTTCCCCACACACACTCACCACACACCATGACGCATTACTCTGCCTGCGCAAAACTCCGCATTTGAAGAGTCAATAGCAAATACTTAAACTAATATTAAAACATACTTACAGTCGCTGATTCATAAGCGCCAGATTGTCATAGCAAAGCCGGAATTTACCCTTTTTTTTTTTTTTAGAAATGCCTTTGGTGCACTGCTATCCTTGTACTCTCTATTGTTCAAAACGTCGTCTAAAAAGCTTTGCAACAAATTCGAACATCTGGTTGTGCTTTTTCTGTTGTAAGTAATCTTAAAGATTCCTATTGCATCTACTTTCGGAAGGCCAAATAAAGTGGTTTTGCTTTCGCCTAGAGACACACAGCATCTCCCTGACATGGTTGTTTCAACACTAACTGCGGTTACTGAAACCTCGTCTTCTTTCTTTGCGTGCACATTTTGGGCGGCATTATGCTAATATTCCCACATACTGACGTAGGTATGTGGGGGCGTGTTAAAACAAACCGTTTTAGGTAGGCGTGGTTGACTCTTACTTTTATAAAGAATATCTCTTTAGAATCGTGTAGACATTTTAGTCTTTGATCAAATACTGCTTCTACTAATGGAACTGCAAGTCTTGAGATCTCCTTTGTAACCCAACCCGGTAAAAGAGCCTGTAACACTTCAAATAAAAGGAAACGTGAATATCCTCATATTACCCTTTTAAACGATTCGAAGGAATCAGTAGCCTGACGCCCTTGTCAAGAGAGAGCCGTGCTGACTGCAGAGCAATTCCAGCTGCAGTGTTGAACCGATTTCCCATTGAGAGTCTCCGCATTATCCTTTCTTCTCGTGCATTTGTCTTACGTGGGTGACCAGCCTTTTTGGGGGACTTGAATTGAATTAGTGTCATGGTAAACCTGCAAAATTCGAGAAATCACTAATTTTTTGTGTGTGTGTGTGTGTGTGTGTGTAGTGTGTGTGGTGGTTTGTCTGTAAATACCTCCTCGAAATAAGGTAAAAAGCTGTCACTGGGACTGTACACTTTATAATTCTGATTAGTTATACAGTGGGGAAAATATTTATTTGTAATTTTTATGGTAGGTTTATTTTAACAGATAGAGACAGAATTTCAACCAAAAAATCCAGAAAAAAACATGTTATATAAAGGTTAGAAATTGATTTGCATTTCAGTGAGTGAAATAAGTATTTGATCCCCAAGCAAAATATGACTTGGTACTTGGTGCAGAAACCCTTGTTGGCAAGCACAGAGGTAAGACATTTTTTGTAGTTGGTCACCAAGTTTTCAAACATCTCAGGAGGGATTTTGGTCCACTCTTCTTTACAGATTTTCTCTAAATCCTTAAGGTTTCTTGGCTTTTGTTTGGCAATTCGAAGTTTCAGCTCCCTCCACAGATTTACTATAGGACTGAGGTCTGGAGACTGGCTAGGCCACTCCATGAACTTAATGTGCTGTCGTCTTGAGCCACTAATTTGTTACCTTGGCGGTATGTTTCGGGTCATTGTCATGCTGGAAGACCCATCCATGACCCATCTTCAGTGTTCTGGCTGAGGGAAGGAGGTTCTCGTCCAAGATTTTACAGTACATGGCCCCGTCCATTTGCCCCTCAATGCGTTGAAGTTGTCCTGTACCCTTAGCAGAAAAACAGCCTCAAAGCATAATGTTTCCACCTCCATGTTTGACGATGGGATGGTGTTCTTGGGGTCATAGGCAGCATTCCTCCTCCTCCAAACACAGCGAGTTGAGTTGATGCCAAAGAGTTAAATTTTGTTCTCTTGTGACAACAGCACTTTCTCCCAAGCCTTCTCTGAATCATTTAGATGTTCTTTGGCACAATTTAAACGGGCCTGCACATGTGCCTTCTTGAGCAGGGGGACCTTGCGGGCGCTGCAGGATTTCAGTCCATTGTGGCGTAGTGTGTTACCAATGTTTTGCTTGGTGACTGTTGTCCCAACTGCCTTAAAGGTGCAATAGGTGATTGTCTTCAGAAATTATTTTTGTTATGCTGGTTGAAAGTCTCTTTACATCCCAATAGCAATCATTAAGTTAAGTGGTCTAAATGTATTTGTCTGTATTTATATATGCTGTGGAAGGCATAGGATCAAGAAATATTCATCCAATCAAAACGCTCGGTCCGAAAATTTTAATTGGCTTTCCTACCTGCCTATCAACGTATGTATCTGCATACCTCTGCCCTGGTTCAACGCGACCGATATCCGTCATCAGCGTGTCACTTACTCTGTGCAACAGAGCGAGACTGGCAGACAAACGTCAACACCCGACCCTTCCTTCCTAGTATTGTAGTACTTTTTAAAGGGGTCATATGACGTTGCTAAAAATAACATTATGTTGTGTATTTGGTGTAATGCAATGCGTTTATGCGTTTAAGGTTAAAAACACATTATTTTTCACATACTGCACATTATTGTTTCTCCTCTATACCCCGCCCTTTCTGAACTTGTCGATTTTTACAAAGCTCATAGTTCTGAAAAACGAGGTGTACGCTGATTGGCCAGCTATCCATTGCTTTGTGATTGGCTGAATACCTCATGCGTGTGATGGAAATGTTATGCCCCTTTACCATATTGTGATGCCATGTCCCGGCACGATGAGACAACACCAATAAAACCCATTACATTTGGTTGGTACACCGAGGCATTTGTTGCATCCAGTGGGGACATAATTACTGATTATAATGACTTATACTGTCTTTTTACGTGTGGCGTTGCATCGCGCCGTGTAAACATAAAACCATTTCTACATTTGTGATCAGAGAAATGACAAACAAAAAACCCTACTCTACACTGCTCAAACTCGCGTTTGATCGTCAGTGCATGCGTTAAGATAAAAACCTACCTTTACAGGCTTTGAGTCAGAAGCGCTCCAGAATTCCTTGCAAGGTGGAACTGCCCCCCTTTAAATAAACATTATATATATCTATATATTATCTAATAATATATGATACACTGATATAAAGTAATGATTTTTATTTTTATTTCTTTATTTATTTGGTATTGGTCCCACTTGTTGTTGGATATTGGATTTGTATGTTATGCACATTTTGTTTGTATTGGTTGGTTTTTGCATTAGATTTTCATTGATGCCTTACGTCCACATACCATGTACACGTTAAATGTACATCTCCACAATGTCCTACTTTCAAAATTCATTCATTCATTCATTTCATTCATTCTTTCGAACAAGCATACTTTTCAATGATCAGTTATCCCTGCTAGCAACATCCTGCATTTGATTCCCAGGGAATGCATGAACTAATAAAATACAAAAAGAAGAACTTATACGGGTAAACCTGAATGCAATGTAGATAAAAGCATCTGCCAAATGAATATCAGCCATAACATGAAAATATTTTAATACCAGTGCATTTTAGCGGACTGTCACCAGAAAATACAGCCATGAAGCCCAACACAGTGGCATTGGCTCAACCAATAGTGTGAGTTTAGGGCAGAATTACCAATGGCAGATGAGGTGTTGGAGCAACCATTATTTTTGCAGTACTGCCATTTTATGATGAGCTAAATTCGTCACATTATTTGAAGGTTCTGTCTTTGTTTAGATTAAGTATAAATGGCCTTTTACTATTCCTTTTTCTAGACTTCAGATTTGTCCAGTGTTCAGAGCAGAGTGTAGGTTGTGGAAATATTACAGCTTCTTTATTAGCTTGGTTTCCTCATCTTTTGCACCATGGACGTCAGATTCCAAGGATCTGCAGTGAGGATTTGGGAGGCACTGTGCCCCAGGCATCAGGAATTAGTCACCTCTTATCTTCAGTGAGCAGCTATATTTCCCTCTAATCTTATCTCGCAGTCAGTGTTTTTTAAAGACGGGCTCTGGTGTGAATCCCCGTGCCTTCAGGAACATGCTGAATACGGCATTGCACCTGCCACTGGCAGCAATTTGTACCTTGGATCTAGATAAAGACATAAAGTGACACAGCTTCCTGGAAAACTGAATAGTGGTTCTCCTTTAAAGGCTTTGTTAAATACTCTGGGGCTTGTTACCAATTAGCATACTGTCGGCAATAAATAGTATGTGCCATTATAATTATTAGGTCCCATATCATAGAACAAGGGGTGTCCAAAACTGTTCCTGGAGAGTTTATCCCTAACCCTATTTAAAAACACCTGAACCAGCCAGGTCTTCATACTCGCTATGAACTTCCAAGCATGTGTGTTAAGCTAAATCTACAGGACATGGTGGCCCCCCAGGAGCAGGATTGGACACCCCTATCCTAGAATGTTGAAAATAGAATGAAAAAGGTGCCCAGATTGTGTATCGTGTCAATAATGTCTGATAATGTGAGCTTTTACAAACATCATGTTTGTCAACAGTCAACTGTAACTGAAATGTAAGATGACGTACAGGTCTGGGGGCCAGTGCGTTAACTGTGTTAAAATATTTTAATTGCATTATATTTCCATAACTAATCAATTGACAGCCATACGTTTTACTAAATATATTTAAAAATGTTGTTTAAGTAATCAAAATGTGACGTGTGCACTCACATGTGTTCAAAGTGTGTTCACCACATGACATTTTTCTCTAGAGTCAAACAAGAGTTTTAAACTAGATTTTTAAAGGTTTTTTTCTTCGGTTTCTTTGTGGTAACTGAAGCCGTATCTACAGTGTTCTACTACACCACCATGTTGTAAATGTACTTTCCTATCACCAGCATAGTGTGTACTTTCAGGAAACATTATGAAATGTGAGTTAAGCTATAGTCTTCAAGTTAAATTTCAATAAAGTTCCATTTAAAGCCCCACTGATCTTCACAATGTCAGTAGATCCACCTACAGTACATATAACATGCACGCCATTGTGCCGACCCAGAATGGATAACACAGTCAACTTCGTTTTAGAACATTTCGCACACATAACACAAGCACAACCCCTCCCTATCAGTTCGGATAGACACGGAACCACGTACGCAACGGTGAACAGGTACACGCTATTCCAAACACATCACGAGTATCAACACATTGAGAATTCTGCCTCAGTTTTGCCCCTGACAATAGGATTACAAAGTCCTACCTCTGATCAAAGCTGGGGGGCTCTGATCTTTATAAATGTTGGCTCTGAGAGCCACAGCTCATACTCCACGTAGGCTTGTCTTCCGTCTCTCATCTAGACTCAGTACATTGACTGAATTTGCACCAATTTACCACATGAAAGATCCCTTCTGCTATCTAGTATAACTCCGGCTTTCATTTATGAGCGCGCGCCCCCACCATCCAAGGGTTTATCAGACTGGTTTACCCACAAAAAGAGGGAAACCACGTTATCTCGAAAACCGGCCTGTTGTCTAATCTCCAGCACTCTACCCTGGCGCCCCCAGTAACCCACTCTGCCTCATCTGTCTGTACACTGTCCTACCACACGGCCCCCGAAACGTTATTTTGATCCCTCACTTCTAGGACACCAAATTTCCCCCCTGTGTCACTAGTGGAATACCCCTTTTGTCTGAGCTCCTCCCGATCACGTAATCTTATCGGAATATTGGTTCTCTGGAATGAGACAATGTCCTTCTTTCATTGGTTTTTGTACTGTATAGCCAAAACTGCTTTTAATGAGCTAATCCAGATCACAGCGACAACTGTGAATATGTAAAAAAAATTCCTAAAAAAAAAACAAACCTTATATTTGAAATATATATATTTCATTACCTGAATGTTTTAACACATAAAACAATTGTCTCAATCTTCCAGAGAGCATTTTTTATGTAAGAGCACGTCTGTGTTGTAGTCAGCTCTCTTTGCCCACACGAGGACCCCTTCTCTGTAATTAAGCCCGACTGATAAAGGACCCGGACTTGCTGACAGGGGGATGTGGAGTGCTGGCTCAGCGCTGGATGCCCCGTACCAGCCCAGGGTCATCAGTGCGGTGTGTATTTGTGACAGGAAGTGAGCTATTATGCACCACATGTTGTGGCCCCTCATTGGTACTATAAGAATTACAGAAGCCAGATGAAGAGAATAAAGAACATGTATTTTAGATGCACTAGAGAATAGTTTATCAGGGTCATCAGTGCGGTGTGTATTTGTGACAGGAAGTGAGCTATTATGCACCACATGTTGTGGCCCCTCATTGGTACTATAAGAATTACAGAAGCCAGATGAAGAGAATAAAGAACATGTATTTTAGATGCACTAGAGAATAGTTTATACATTACAGTATATACACATATACATTAAATGCATATTACACATCTGATTAGTCGTTTTACTGTACCTAGTTGTGGATACAGAATCATCTGTCTGTCTGTCTAAATTATTTAATTAAATTTTAATTTAATTCTTTAAAGAGATAGCTCACCCTCAGATAGACTGCTTTTACAATCTCTATATGAAACATCAAAGTTTTGGTGGAATGGACTTGCAGTGGAAGGACAGAAATCTCTCTAAAGAATGCTGATAACCAAACAATTTCAGTCCCCATTGATGACCATTGTATTTTTTGTCCAGTGTCCAGTTTTAGTCAGTGGGAATCAACTTTATTTACCAACATTCTTCAAAATATCTAGTTTTGTGTTTCACAAAGGAAAGGCATACATTTTTGGAAATGACCTGAGTGTGAGTAAATGATTACTTTATGAATTTTTCTTTTTGGGTTCACACTTTTATGAAATGTTTTAATTTTAATTACAAATAGGTTTTAAATCAAATATATAAGTATGTATGTTACATTTTAAGACAAAACAAATACAATCTTTAAAATAAAATTTATATAATTTCATTATTTTAATATCCTTTGCTTGTGATTTTGTTTTTCAAATAATATATTTTTATTTCACTAGAGTTGATGTATCTTGTTAAGCATTAACCACCAAAATTTATTATTTATTTCTAATTTTCTAAAACCATTAGAACAGATGAATGATATTTTTTGCCCTCATCGTATTTTATTATTGCTAGTTTTAAGAGCACTTAAAGGCTGCAGTGTTGTCTTTATTTATTACATATTTGTACTGTAGCATTTAATTATCTGCTGATGCATCAAGACTATGAAAGGAGGATGCAGCAGAGGGTCAGTTTACACATAGTAAACAATGACATTGCAGTTGTAACGGATCCATCGAAAAGTATCTCGCCTCATTAACAGCAACAGCAAGTACATAAAGCTCCCATGCATTCTGTATACTCCCTGCTGTGCGTGTGTGTTTCCATGTGTGTTTGCATTTTCTGTACATTGAACATTCTTTTTCTTCTCGCTAATAGCATGCATATTTCTATCATCGAGTTTGTAAGATGAAAATGTGTTTATCCACCAGAGACTGTCAAAATGAGCAGCATATGCAAGAGTGTTTTTCTTTTGTTATGTTCAACATGCGTTGTTGCTCTTTTAGTACATTTAATGTAAAATGTGACCCATATACAGTATATGTATATACAGTGGGTATGGAAAGTATTCAGACCCCCTTAAATTTTTCACTCTGTTATATTGCAGCCATTTGGAAAAATCCTTTAAGTTAATTTTTTTTCCTCAATGTACACACAGCACCCAATATTGAAAGAAAAACACAGAATTGTTCACATTTTTGCAGATTTATTAAAAAAAAAACCTGAAATATCACATGGTCCTAAGTATTCAGACCCTTTGCTCAGTATTTAGTAGAAGCACCCTTTTTACAGCCATGAGTCTTTTTGGGAAAGAAGTTTTTTCACACCTGGATTTGGGGATCCCTCTGCCATTCCTCCTTGCAGATCCACTCCAGTTCTGTCAGGTTGGATGGTAAACGATGGTGGACAGCCATTTTTAGGTCTCTCCAGAGATGCTCAATTTGTTTTTAAGTCAGGGCTCTGGCTGGGCCATCAAGAACAGTCACAGAGTTGTTGTGAAAACACTCCTTCGTTATTTTAGCTGTGTGATAAGGGTCATTGTCTTGTTGGAAGGTAAAACCTTCGGCCCAGTCTGAGGTCCTAGCACTCTGGAGAAGGTTTTCGTCCAGGATATCCCTGTACTTAGCCGCATTAATTTTTCCCTCGATTGCAACCAGTCGTCCTGTACCTGCAGCTGAAAAACACCCCCACGGCATGATGCAGCCACCACCATGCTTCACTGTTGGGACTGTAATGGACAGGTGATGAGCAGTGCCTGGTTTCCCCCACACATACCGCTTAGATTAAGGCCAAAAAGTTCTATCTTGGTCTCATCAGACTAAAGAATCTTATTTCTCACCATCTTGGAGTCCCTCAGGTGTTTTTAGAAACCTCCATGCGGGCTTTCATGTGTCTTTGACTGAAGAGAGGCTTCTGTCGGGCCACTCTGCCATAAAGCCCCGACTGTGGAGGGCTGCAGTGATGGTTGACTTTCTACAACTTTCTCCCATCTCCCGACTGCATCTCTGGAGCTCAGCCACAGTGATCTTTGGGTTCTTCTTTACCTCTCTCACCAAGGCTCTTCTCCCCCCTGATAGCTCAGTTTGGCCGGACGGACAGCTCTAGTAAGGGTTCTGGTCGTCCCAAACGTCTCCATTTAAGGATTATGGAGGCCACTGTGCTCTTATGAACCTTAAGTGCAGCAGAATTTTTTTTGTCACCTTGGCCAGATCTGTGCCTTGCCAATTCTGTCTCTGAGCTCTTCAGGCAGTTCCTTTGACCTCATTATTCTCATTTGCTCTGACATGCACTGTGAGCTGTAAGGTCTTATATAGACATGTGTGTGGCTTTCCTAATCAAGTCCAATCAGTATAATCAAACACAGCTGGACTCAAATGAAGGTGTAGAACCATCTCAAGGATCAGAAGAAATGGACAGCACCTGATTTAAATATATGAGTGTCACAGCAAAGGGCCTGAATACTTAGGACCATGTGATATTTCAGTTTTTTTTTTTTTAATAAATCTGCAAAAATGTCGACGATTCTGTGTTTTTCTGTCAATATAGGGTGCTGTGGTGTACATTAATGATGAAAAAAAAATTAAAAAAAACTTAAATATTTTAGCAATGCTGCATATAACAAGATGAAAACTTGAAGGGGGTCTGAATACTTATCCGGTAACCCACTGTACATACATATACATAAAGTCTTGGCTACATTCAAATTTTCTTAGTCTGAACTTGAGTAAAACAGAAATTTTTATAATTGGTCCCCCATCTCTAATAAAAAAAAATAAAATTGATGTTTCTAGCTTTGACCTTGACGCTATTTGTATTTTCCCATCTGCTACTGTTAGAAACTTGGGTATCATTCTAGACCCATCACTGACCTTGAATGACCACATTAGCAAACTCTCCAAAGCTGCTTTTTTTTTCAACTACGTCGAATTGCGCAACTTCTTCCTTTCCTCAGTAGAAAACATGCAGAATGATTAGTGCATGCATTTATTACCACTCGCCTTGACTATTGTAACGCTCTTTTCTCTGGCTTACCAGCTCACTCCATCGTTCGTCTGTAGTACATTCAAAATTCTGCTGCCAGCTTATTAACTTCCACAAAAAAAACTGCTCACATCACCCCTATTCTATTTAATCTTCACTGGTTGCCTGTATCTATTCGTGTGCAATACAAAATTATTCTGCTCACCTTTAAGGCACTCAAAGGTCTTGCTCCCTCCTATCTTTCCGACCTACTTTCTTATACCTTCACTCCGGTCTTCTAATTCTGAACTTCTTTGTGTATCTAGGTTCTGCCTATCTTCAATGGGTGGCAGGTCCTTCTGTTACTGCACCCAAACTTTGGAATTCACTTCCCCTGGCACTCAGAACAGTCATCTATTTCAGTGAATTCAAATCAAAGCTTAAAACTTATTTGTTTAATCAACACTATCACTAATTTACATTGTGTATTTGTCTGTTTTGTTTTTCTATTTCTGTCTACATAATCTGTGTTATATGCAACTGCATTATTTGTAACTGAATTGGGCAAATGTCCAATGAAATTGTTTCTTTGTAATCAATATTTGCTGCTTTGGTGTACCTTGTAGAGCATCCTTGAGCTTGGGAAAGGTGCTATATAAATTAAACATATTATTATTGTACACTTTACTTGAAGGGGTGTGCATAAGACTGACATGACACCTTCATAATCATGACATGACACGTCATGAATATGAAGGATGTTTTATGCATGTTTATGACAACTGTTATTAAGTGTCATTCGCTCAGTTATGTCATTTTTAATGCAAATATGACATTATTTGACCTAACCTTACCCCTAACCATAGCCCATTACAAAGATACCTCAAACAATGTCATCTTTGCATTAAAAATGACATAACTGAGGGAATTACACTTAATGACAGTTGTCATAAACATGCATAAAAAAACCCTCATATGCATGTCATGTGTCATGTCATGATTATGTAGGTGTCATGTTAGTCTTATGCACACCCCTTCAAGTAAGTGTAACCGATTATTTTATATAGATATATATATAGATATATATATATATATATATATATAGATATATATATATATCTTATATATATATATAACAAAATATACTAACACAGATATGTTGCAACATCTTTTTAAGTTCACAGAAGTAAATTATTTATTGCTTTGATCAGACTTTTGCTCTTTACATTTCAAACCAAATCAATAAACTTCAATATATGTGACTTTAAAAATAAATAATTTGTCTGTTCCAAATGTCAAACGTTATTGATGATTCTAATTGCTCTCTTTTGTAATATGCATATCGACTGCAAGTTAGTTTTGTAAGTGTTTCCCCAGATTTCCATGCAGTAACTCGGTAATATACATGTATTATACAAAACATGCATTGATTTATTGTTCAAAATATCTTGATTTATTCAGTATTGCTTCAAAGGGTTTTCTTTCAAAGAATCCCCTCTTTGATGAGCACCTCTGGTAGAACCATCAGGACAAGATTTAAAAGCAAACAGACAAATCTAAGCTTATTTCATTTCTCTTTTTGCCAAATATCTGGCTCCTCATTGCGTTAACTGTTGTTTACAGAACGCTGTATCATGTCCTGCAAGTCTGTTATTTGTTTACAGAAGCATTATTTTCTATCCTTTCCCTCTAATAAACAGTGAAGTGTGCAAACAGTGGTCCACGCCGAAGCTTGATGATTAAATTGACCCGCCATGTTTCACCTGTGTTGGCAATAATGCTACCTAAACACATTTATGCAACAAAATAAATTAGCAAGTGTTTGGGATGTTGCTAAAAAGAACAGCGGTTATTATGCTGTCGAGTGGCGGCACTGAATCTCAGTTGATTGATTTGGGTTCGGTCCTATTTTTGATATATTACAAATATTGGACACTGTAACTAGATCAGAACTGCTTTTTTTATATTGTTTTAACGCACAAACATGCCTACATATATTATTTCACTTCTTATTTAATAAAATAAACTATTCAACAATGACATTGTGATTTTAGCCCCATTTTTAATTAAAATCATACAACTCTAATAAAAAACAAACAATCCTTTTTGTTATTTTTGTGGGGTGTTGGAAACATGCATTCAGATCAGCTCAGAGAGGATGTAAAGGGCAGTGGGTAGTGATCTGATCCAATTTTCTGGCAATAAACCAACCTATATTCAAAGACATGCTCTCAGAGTCATGCTCTCGCTCTCTCAGGCCTTCATTTGGCTTCATAGGCTGAAACAGAATATATGAACATACAGCAAAATTGTCTGTGGAAAAGGCCAGGCAAGCACACCGTATCCATTAGGGCTGTTCTCCTGGAGATCTCATTCTCAAAAGTGGTGATTAGCGACCACTCAGTGAAAGCAGTCTAGATCCTCCCAGACTTCAATGATAGTCATAAAGTAAAGTAAAGTAGCTATATATTTTTTTCTCCTCCAGGAGAAGACTGTCTCTAATGGTATAATACAGACTTTACTGTATATACTGTACTACTTTATGCTCTATGAATTTGCCCAGGTACATTTGACATTTTGCTGACTACATTGAGCTTGACAGTCTACTCATAATTTATTTAGTTTGTATTAAAAGAAAAACTAAAAAAGAAATAATTAGCTAGATGCTACTACATAGTGGATACAAAAAGCTATATTCAAATTGTTAATTGTATAGTTGTCAGATTCTATGAAAAAGATTTAAAATCTCATTCCCATAATAGTTCAGACTACAACTATTTATAATAAAATATAATTTGTGGTGACATTATGATAATTAATATATATAAAAAAAATTATATATCTATATCTATATACTGTATATATCTATATCTATATATATATATATATATAATCCTCACAGTTAGGAGATTCTAAAAGAGTTCCCTACTGTATTACAGCAGAGCGCTGTGATTACAGTAAATAAAGCACTTTTTCCAGTACCTGCACCGATACCGATACTTTTATTTTTGGTACGTGCCGATACCAAGTACCGATACCAATATTTTAATTGCATTTGTAAATTTTTTAAATATTGGTACAGAAACCGAAAGAGTATGTATAATGTTAGTTGGTTAATTTCATTAATCAAATAGATACAGTCAAACCAAAATTTAGTCAGACACCTTCAACATGTCTCACATTATAACAGTTTATTCGCTTTCCCCCCTCTGTCTACTCCCTGCCTCGGCTGAATTATTTATCTCCGGTGGGATAAAATCCCGCAAACCGCGCAGAAGTTCCCCGTCTGAATCAATGATTCTGATAACGCGATCCGATTCAATAAAAACGAAGCAATTCAAAACAATTCAAATTGTGTTTCACTCAAGGCATTCAATTCATCATTTTGAAACGCAATGGTTTAAACCTGATCGGAGTTTCAAAAGCTCCATTGATACTGGAAAATGGGTTCTTTGCTCCTTCCTATAAATTTATTCTGTGGTTGCATAACCGTTGAATTAATTATGGGCCTAATGTTTTTCTTAAAAAATTGTGATCACGTTAAATAGCCTAAAGTTTCAGTCGTAGCCTATTAAAAATATTTTGTGACATGACAGACACACATTATCTGGTACTTGCTTAAAAAGAAATATGAAATAATGACATAAATGATGAAATAAATAAATAAAAGCAAAATATTTTTTTTTCTGATGTAAGCATCAAAACAATGCCATACCGTATTGCAACGCATCAAAGCAGTCAATCCAACACAGTCGAGAATAACTTTAAGAGGTTTCCACCGTTTAGTAAACTGGACTAGCTTTGGGCTCTTCCTGCTGACCTTTCCGTTTGTCAGTTGATTGCCTTTCATTTTTAACCAGAAATGTGCAGGCTGCTTTTCTGATGTTCACTGAAGTTTTCCGTCTTTTTCCCGTGTCACTTGAAATGTTTCAGTTTTGAATCGTTGTTACCAAAGGCAAGACACATGAGGAAAAAATAAACGATCAGTTGTGGGACTATATAGGGCTGCACGATTTGGAGAAAAAATCGAATTGCAATTTTTCTGATCAAAACTGCGATTTGCGATTTAAAATGCGATTTATTACTATTTCATAAAAGAGCTACAGGTTTGTTGTGGTGGTTTTAACAGCACCAAAGAAATACCAAGTATTATCACAAACTATGCTACTGTTTATTTAAAACCTCTTAAACATTGTGGCCATTTTTGTTTAATAAAGCTGTCATGATGCAAACATCTGTCATGAAAAAATTAAGAAAATAACTACAGTATCTTAAAGTTAAATTAACAATTATATATAAAATATTAAACTTTTAAGAACCCAAACACACTAAGCAATTCTACATCAGTAAAACACTGACCATAACCTACATTAAGGTTGAAACAATGACAGCAAAAGTTTTTGCCATTTAACCCTCTGGGGTCTGAGGGTGTTTTGGGGCCCTGGAGAAGTTTTGACATGCCCTGACATTTGTTTTTTTTCAGTATCTTAATTTTTTTAATGGCTAAAGTCTGATAACACTGTATTCAGCACAAACTGGGCTACAATAATTTGTGAGCAATCTGAAAGTACATTTTGTTGTTTTGAGAAACAATGTATTATGCATTGGTTACTGAAATAAGGCAATAAAACACATACAGAACATTTGTTCACAAGACTTTTGAGAATGTGGTAGACTATAGTTTTTGCTACAAAATGATGTGAAAATTATCCTGTTCACTTATTTACAGAAAACAATATATTGATTTAACATTTGTAAAACATGTTTTGTGATAGAATGCCCTTATGCGAGGGAGTGACAATGGCCATGAATATTTAGTGATTCACACCTGAGAGATAGTGTTATTAGGGTTATTTCTCTCAGCGCGTCTTCTTCCAGAAACAAAAAGTAGCCGGGATGAACTTGTTTGTTTACGTGGAGGCGATGTTGGCGTTTAAATGTTGCGTGTCTCACGTGGATGTTTAGAATCTGAAAAGCACGATCGGCTCGTGGGCGTGACCGCATTAGATATAATGAGTTGAGACAGGAAAACTGGACATCGCGTATGTTTCATATGGATTACTTTAACAGAGAATATTTGTTTTGGACGTGACTTAGTTAATTTAAAGGTAGACATTTCAGGCTTTCTATACATATATTGGCCTTTTGGCCATGCATTCATCATAGATTTGTCTGTGATTCTTCTGCAGGTGCTGATACAGGTTGGTTGTGTTCGGCAGGTTGTGTTCGGCAGGTTTTACAAAGTACTTGCCTTTGAAGTACATCAGAACGTCGAAATCCAAAATAATTCCAAACATATGCGGTGCTTTTTCGTTTAGGTACCAAGTCGTCTGCAGACACACTTTGTTGGGAAGTTGAACTGCTGCTCCCGCTCGCGCTTATCTTTTCCAAACGGCGTTATTTGCTGGTTCAGTCAGCACGTACAGTGAATGCCCCCTATTAGTTAAACTGCATCAAAGTAAAATGCGCATGAAGCAAACTGTCAAATCTACATAGATGCTTGTTAAATCTCTGATAGTCCTTAATCGAAATAATCGCAGCTCTTGCGATTTGAAAATCGCACCCTTTCAAATCGCGATTTCGGTTTACAAACGATTAATCGTGCAGGCCTACTATATTCTGTCATAAATCGCATACCATTCATTGCTGAACATTCTACCGTCCCTTACTGGTTGATATGTCCTGATCTCAATAAATTGTACACACGCTTTTGGTCCGTGAATTAGATTTCGTTCGGGATGCGCGCTGTCTGTGGAGGTTTGGCCCGGACTGGTTCCAGAATTAAACCAACATATTTTATGTTCTGTCCATTGCCAATCACTGCTATTTCGAGAGTGAATCCCACATAAATATGTGGATGTCATTCCCGGAACTTTGCAGGGTGTCGCCTATGTGTCCGAAAAATGAAAGTTTCATGCAAATTCTGAATGGATAATACCCTAGAAAGTGTGCAAAGCGCGCTCCCTTTATCACTAAAAAGCGTCACTCATCTTCATTCATCGCGATCTTACAAAGTTCCGTTATAATCAATTAAGCTCTCTAAACTGCACAATGAATCTTTTATTTACATCGCGTCTGCACTTTGTTTGTTATGAGATGATTCACGAGCGTGCATAAGTGCACTTAAAAACTGCGGCACTTTCAGCGGTGAGTGAATTCTGGCAAAACGTTACTGATTGGCCATTGCGTTCAAGAAATCAACAGATATGTCTGTGATTGGTTACATTGCTCAATGCTGCAAAAACGCGTTGAGGGTATTTAGCTCTTAGCTAAGCGCTCCAATTGCAGCGGGGCCGACATCAGGGATTCCATGACCCTTGCCCTCCACCCCCCAACCCCCCCAGATTCCCCCATGTATGTGTGTGTGTATATAATACAGTAATAATTATATATTTTTATATATATATATATATATAATATATCTATATACGTATACCATATTTTGCCTCACTTTAATGTTGTGCGTATACAAATTAACATAAATTGTATATAAAAATTGAAGTAAATGTTGATAAATGTGTGAAAAAACTCTGGATGATTCACATTAATTGGTTCAATCATATTGTAATTATTTAAAATTAACCATCAGGACAAATAAACTCACTAAACCCTAAAGCAGTTGAATTGTGATTACATTTGGAGAAAAAAAGTGGGTAAATTTCTGTACTCGGGTTTGAACTCTTTGCTCTTTTAATTGTAATTCTAAAGCTTATTTTCTGCTCTCTATTAAATAGTTCACAATTCATAGGTGCTTCTCAGCCAACTGGCCTAAACTTTTCCAAATAATACCTCTTTCTACCTGGTAAGCACTAAGCATAACTGTATACTGTATGTCTGAAGGAAGTTAAAATGTTCAGATAAAGCAGAAGCTTACCATTTAAAATATGGTATCTGAGCCCATAGAAAAACCCTTAAGTGCACCGGTTGAAAACAAATCTGATGTCAATATATTTTGGGCATCACTCAACATAAAACCTCTCATAGTGTAATGTGTGAGTGGCAGTAAAAGCCTTTTCATTCAGTGCTTTTTGAGTGGGCTCCAAGATCAGAGGACTATCTCAAGTCTATTGGTTTTTTTCCCTCTTTGCCTCTAGCTACGATAATGGGCTAGCAAAAAATTTAAATTAAATTGTGTTGTACTTGGAAATTAAGATTTACAGAAGGGTCGTGTCTTCTGTTTACCATGCGAGCTTGCATATTCAAATGAAAATAAACTGTATTGTCAATCTGTTGGCTGCTCATTGTGGCATCTTATATGCTTAGAGCAATATTTTATGTAGACATTTTATTTTCGGTTCTGTTATTTTTTTATAGCACAACTAAATACACTCTTTCTTAAGACTCTTTCTTACGTGACATCTTATTGTTATGTAGGGATTTCATATACAGGACACGGAGAGGCCACTGGATCACCATCATGAGGTTTTGAATTAATCTAATCAAGAGATACCACAGAGACCTTTTGTACCAGAGCTGAAAAGCCTTTCACGACATATGGATGCCTCGTTCTCATGGATGTATGGACCCGTTATCTCTAGAACAGGAAAATGACTAAATGACGCCCTCAGGCCAGCACAGGATGTACAGCGTGACGCCACATGACTATCCCATGACTTTCGACCACCAGCTTCCCGCATGACCAAAACTCTTACTTCCTTTGAATTAGAAAGACACAGAATGTACACAGACAATTCAGAAGACAATCATTAAAAATCACTGAAAGCATTGGAGCAACGATATTCACAAATAATATGTTTTATGTCTTAAATGTGTGTGATGTGTTATTGAAACCACGATATCTTAATCGTTGCTTTATAACTTTTCATTTAGTGATTATGATTACTGTGTATGCAAAATACCTGCTGTTTAAGCTTGGATGAGAGCTTGTCTTATTCGCCGAACATTGGTGTAAATGAATAATTGATATTCAGCATAATTTTCTGGTGATGATAGTTTCATAAGAAGTTCTTTAAAACTTGCAGAAATACTCTCCACCAACAGCAGGCAACCATGCCACCATCTGATTGGACAAGCGACCTGTGGGCTGGACAAAAGTCAGCCTGCTTAAAAATGGACACAAAGCCTCTGGCTTGGTTGTCTTCTGCTGGGCTCGCACTCTCACTCAAAAGAACGCTTTCACCTTGGTGAGCGCGACAAAGCGCCCCGCCATACCACCGCATAGCAAGACCATCCAAGAACTCAGACATTTCAGTTAGACTTCGCGATCTTCAGAGAACTTGAAAGACTTTCAAACTCAGACTTTAACCGAACTACTCAAGCCTCTGTGTCAAACCGGCAATCAACTACTACGAGAGGGGTTCCCCAAAAGGACGTCACCCATACGTCATTCCGACGTCAGATCAACAGCCAATCAGCGAAGGAATTCCCTCAACAGACATCCAGGAAGCCCGCTACAGCGACTGAATCACCTCTGCTTTCAGCTCTCAACCAAAGAACGCAAGTAACGAACAAAATCTTCAACTCAGCTGACCTGGCGTAGAATTGAATTAAACAGTAAAGATAAGACAATTGCTGCTTGGTGTTCTCCTAGGCTGAATTTAAAACCACTCGTATAAACGAGTTAGGACTTTGAAAACTTAATGCAACTCCGTCAACTAATTTCCTTGAACTTTTGTATGTATGTGTGTGTATGTTTTAGTTAGGTTTTATGTAATCTAGATTAGCCAATAAAATTCATGTTTCATTTATAAAGAAGAATGTCTTGGTTTATATAATTTCAAGGTTAAACTATGCCAAACGATCATTGCTTGCTACTTATCTCGTAGCGTACGTATAATAATTGCCTCTATTAAGAATGTACAACTAATCTTGATTGTGTGGACTGTGGCCAAGGAAACACATATTAAATTTGTTAAAAGATACCAAAAATCACTGGCTCGCTGGACGACCTTGATTTGAAGTGTAAAATAACAAATTTGAAATCAGTTTAATCAGGTGGTCTTGGGACATTCAGACCCGAGTTCTAGCAAAATGAATAAAGTAATAATCATTAATTCCCTATAATTACAAATTAATAATAAATAAATGATACAGTCATTACAGTCTGGTGGAGAATAAAAGCTGGCATAATTTGACTGAAAAATTAATGACCGAAGATAAATATTATGAATTTTGTCTATTTTTTATCCGGAAATATAGATAACCGACGATACGAAAGAAACTGAATTTTGGTTGTGTATTAGATTATGTATGTTAGCACGGAAGACGTGCTGTTCGAATATAAAACTCGAGTTGTTCTTTAAAAAGAATTGAACTGCAGAAAAACGTTTTTATTTGTCCAACGAGACAAAATAAGTCGCGTCAGAGCGCACTAGAAAGAAACGGGCGTTTTTCCCCGTTTACTTTCTGTAAAAGGCCTTCAGAGTCTGATTTGTATAAGTGCGTGTTCCACTTTCAAATGCAGCTCTGCTATTTGTCTCCCCGGTCTGAGGAAATCAGTGTAGCTAGCTGACAACCCTCTTGACATTTAATTCACTAGAAACTAGTGGACTTGAAACGCGGTGCTCAGAAAGAGTGTCCAGACGATATTCACTTTGTGAGAACTAGGAAACTTGATCAAGTGAAAGGTGGTTAAATCCACGTGTGTTTTGTCTGTAATAAGATGTGCTGATATCCGCCGAAGATATCGTTGACAATTATTGTATTAATTGCAATAAATCTGTACGTTAATTCACCTCACTCTGACGAGTTGAGTGCTAGATAGGAATATAAATGGTGTTTTTTTTTTGTGGTGGTGTAAAGTGCAAGATGCGCCGACGTCTCACTGACAGCCACAGCTAGGAAGTTCATGCTGTGGACGTTGCCATAGTAACAAGTCGTAAACCGGATGTCGAAGGAAACCGTTTTCGGAGGGAACTTCCAGCGCCATTTTGAGCTGTTTTTAAACAGATAGCCGAGCCAAGCTAATAAGCATGGAAGGCTAGTGGCTAGCGCGTAGCATTTGTGGTCAGAAGCGAAGAGTTGTGCAGTGTTTGAAGTTGAAGTGAAGTTTGAAGTGATCAGCTACAGCTGATCTCTTTCGCTTTAATACTGATATCTCCCTCTCCTTTTCTCCTCTCAGTCAGAAGGAACACTCCCAAACACGAATGTAATAACTTTGTGAACACAATCGTAGTGGAGTTTTAATCACGTTATTGAAGGTTCGCCTGGCTTAAAAGCTGTTGTCTTTTGTTTTAAGATGTTATTCTGGTCCTCACCCCCATTACTTTAATGCTACGTTGTTTAATTCAGCTATAACACCCTTATAATCTTATGGACATCGGTAAATATCAATTTGCTATACTTAAGGATTTGAAATCATTAATTTAATTTCATAATTAATTACATATTTGGAATTTTAATTTCATTTCATAAATTAATTACAGAGATATACCAATTTCAACAGTGTTTACAACTAGGATTAAAATCTAATTGTGGGCGCATATTATATAATAAAACAAGAAACAACAAAAGCCATAAATCAAAAACTCATAAGCTTTAAGGATAACAAGTTACTAATACATTTGATTTTATAATTAATTACATATTTGGAATTTTAATTTCATTTAATAAATAATTACGGGTCCTGTGTTTTATTTGCTGATCAGTCAGCTATAATTTCGTTGCTAATTTTAATAACAAACATCATAAAAAAAAATTTAATCCTTAACTGGCAATAAGGCAATAAAATTTTAATTTCACGGTTAACATTAGGGTTCAGTCATCCTGCGGGGGAAAAAATCAAGATATAAATGGAATTATAGTATTGTTTATTGCCCCCCCTCAACTCTCATCAATTTTAATGATAACATCATTACATTTTAAACAGGAAATACCATTTCTAACCCGAAATTCTAATTTAATTTGCAATTGGCCTATTTCAGTTATTTAATTCATTTAATACATGTGGAAAGAGCAAAACTTTCCTCTCTCTTCTTCGCTTCTCTCCCTCGTCTCAGCTGTTTCCCCCCCCCTTTTTTTCTGAGAGAGTTGAGGGCTACCTGTAAAGTTTTTTTGCTTGGGATATGGCCGTGGAACTCACCCAGCAGAATTGGTTATAAATTGAACAGAAAGGTATTGTGGGAAACTTGAGACACCGTGTCAAAAAATGTCGCGGTACCATTTACCTTCACAGATCTTCGCAAAACCACATTCTCATGAAAGACGGAACGAACAGCACCAGCCAACATATAGTGACCCAACATCCAGGAACAAAAAAAATTGGTTAATGGTGGGTCAGTCAGACACGCTAAAAACCCAATACTAAGTCCATTACTTAATACTAAAGGGGTATCAAGATTTCCTATCCACGAGACTTTTAAGACAACAATTCAAAACAGTCCTTTATAGGTATAGACAATAAAAAGCCCTATGCATAAACAGCCGGTGGGAAACAGGGCTGTGCGTCTGCGCGTCACCGAATCACACTCAGAAAGAGCATAATATCAATTATCCTCATGCTCGAAGACAACCAGCAAAACTATACGATATGTGGGTGGTACTATCTACCCATCAAAATCAGCGTACCAGTGACGTTCGATTAAATCTGCAAAAAAAAAGAAAAAAAAAAAACATTTCGCGGACAAAAGGGGAACAGCCAAGTACGGCCGGGCCGCGGCTCCATTTTGGTTTGGCTCTTTGCGTGTCAGCCCTCCGTTCTCCGAGCTGTGCGACCTGGGGCTTACAATTCCCCACAGAGACACGAAGGAGGACACGCCCACCAGAGAATCACAGGTAACCGAGAACGGCACTCACCTTCCCGGAACACGCACGCAACCCACAAGTGACAGCGCACACTGCCCCCCTTGGGGGGGGGGGGGGGCATTGTTGTGGGTGGTGTTTGGGCCGAGGCTCAAGGCGTGTCCGGCTAGGTTCTAAAATCCCCCTCAACACTCCACCGAAGCATGTCTCGCACGACAGACCCTGTTGGCCACTGGGAAGACCTCGAAACCTGGCTAAGTGTGGCAACAGACAGCCTCCTACCTAAGGCTGCTGAAACACTGAGACAGCAGACACAATACCAGCTGGATGACAACATAGCAAACCTCTTGAGACAAGACCCAAGTCAGAGCTACTGTCACAAAGAATTAGCAAAGATCACCGGCCCCTTAAGCCACACACTCATCGCCACCCTCAAGCAAGCGCAGCACGCCGCCCCTCTACCAGCCAGGAGCACACACGGCGCGCACAAAATAGAACGCGACCTCCAGCGTCGCACTGAGTGCTCAAGGGCTAAACGAACAGAAGGAGGCCTGAGAAAGGGAACCGGCACACGAAGAGAGATCACTATCTAAGCAAAACGCTAAGCTGCTACCCCGAATGGATAACAGGAAAGGCCAGGCGAAACTAAAACCAGGAAGGCCTATCTCGCCGCACCCTACAATAGGGCCGCACAGCACTCCGGGACAAGGCGAAGCCGCCTTCAGAGACAAAACCCGGCGGCGAAAAGCACTGAAACAAACTCACGGATGGAAGTCACGAAACTAAAGAGTCAGATCGCCTCAACAAAACAGCCAGCATGGGACATACAATCAAGACACGCGTCACGAACCGCGCGGCAGAGAGAGAACTGGGGGCAGACATAAACGGCGTAACGAAGAGCTGACAGGCGCCAGAGCCGTAACAAGAGACCAAGCAACAAAGAAGACACAAACAGGACCCTCGGGTGCCCCGGTGGTCTGCGGATACAAATGGAACGGTACAACGGCCGAAGGGACACTCTAAACTAGACCCTAGAGCCAGAAGAGAATAGAACAGAAGGATGATCGTGTAAGAAGACGCAACAAACACATCACTATACAACAAGGAAAGTCGGGACACCCCCTGACTCACGTACCTCACAACACATGCGTAAAACTTGCCACCAGACCACAAACACATCACATAGGGCTGACTCAAGGACCAAAAATTCCTACGCGACAGGGGCATTAACAAAAAAAAACCAGGGCCAGGCCATGTCCAGCGAGCTGCAACGTGCGATTCCGATCTAAAGAGCTCAAGGGCACGGACAAAGAGGAGCTCGATGGCCCACAACCGCCCCCCTGACAGACCAGGTTCCTGACAGCAAAGCCATGCTACACAAAAAAGACAGGGCTAGCCCCGAAGGAGAGAAAAAGAGGGTAAACCTCCGGGGAAGCCGCCTTCAAAGAGAAAGGACTTCACAACCCGAGTCAGAACAGGACTATGGCTGCCTGCGACGAGACAAAGAAGACGGTCAACATCTCCATCAAGCCGCACATACAAAAACAAACAACAAACGTCAGACGAACATGCCAGTGTCCGAGAGGAAGCAGCGGAGCGACTACCGAACAATAGGAAAAGACTAAACTTCAAACTCTCTTCCTGAGAAACCTTCATCCTGGAGTAAGCCACCATCTTGGCTTTCTCGCATGTCCGCGAACAATGAATGTTCAACAGTTGTGAGACTTGGCGCATAAAGCCTACGGCAAAAAAAAGATGGCCTCAGAAAAGGGCGCCGAAACCCCAACAGTTCTTGACTTCAACACGCAAAGTCAAGGTCTGGCTCTAGAGGGCACCCAACATCAAGACCATGCCAAGACGCCACACAAAGAGTGGAACAAACCCTCGTCCAACAGAGAACGAGACTACCATGCTGGTACCCGCAGACCTCAACCGAGGACACCCATTGGAAATACCGAGCGTGGAACGACAACATTCACCTGGCCGCCTGGGAAAATCTTGGACCAATCCAGCGCCTCGTAGAAATCATGGAAACGATCGTTGATACTCAGACCAACTCGTAATCGAAACTCAGAGGCAAAGGGGCCATGAACCACGGAACATCCAGGAAACGACCACACACCCTGGCCCACCAACATCCAAGAATACAACAAGAACTAAGCAAAATCAGGCAAGATTCAAGCTACCAAGCTACACACTACTCCACAAGAGAAAAAAACCAAAAAACACAGACCGTGTTTCGACTAAAAGGAAAAAAAAAAAAAGCGCACTCACAAGAGCAGACTGACAAATGAATACTCAATGAAAAGGTCTTACCAACCATCAAAAGAGGAGTACAAAAGTTCGGAAAAGAAAGAGAAACCGAGCAGCCGGACTCACAGTACGGAGAGAAAGCATCGACCACGACCCAACCCCTCAAGGACAGGAGTCGCTTCACCCTCACCACACACCAAACCGGAACTCGCATAACTGCCAACGGACAAAAATGCGGGCGCCCGCCGAAAACCTGCACCTTCAGAATCAGGACCCAAAACACGCTTCTCAGATCCGCCTTCCGACAAACACCTGCTGACAAAACCACTCAAGTTCCTGAAAGTGCTGTCCTGGTCATCTGCCACTCCTCCGACGAACACCAGATCAGTCCTGACATCCTACCTGTCTCATCCCAAACTCCAGTCCCTCAACTTTTGGGCAACCTCATTGAGAAAGGTATAGCACGAAAGTTTTACCTCTCTATCATCATCGAACGCCACATCAAAGTCGAAGCCCTTTTGGACACGGGAGCCGACATCACTCTAATGTCAACTGAACTCCTTGAAGAAGTCCAAGAAAGAACAAAGAGGTCTAATAGCACCCTCAAACTTCAAAGGTGCGAGCTGAACCTTCAAGCGTATTCCCACACGGGCCTACAACTAAAACACATGGCCCCAACTCACCTAACTGTAAGACCAATAGACCTTGTTCACCCAGTATACGTCTCACCACTCAACACGTATCCACTCCTCATTGGAAAAGACCTGCTTAATCGCTTTGAACCCTTAATTGACTTCAAGCAACTAAAGATATGGACGCAAGGACACACAGGCCTCTAACCCTGGCCAGCCAGTAGAAAATAAAAAAAACCACGTGCGCAGGGTCAACCCAGTCAAGACCACAAAAACAATGGGGGCCGGGCCAAGGGCATGGACTGTCAGCAAAGCCAGGGCCAGGGCCAAGCTCAACTCCAAGCAGCAAGAACCTGGACCCTTTCCTCTGCTCATTGCAGGCGCCTGACTCAGACTCAGGCCTCCTTCGAATCATGACTGCCATAAATGTCCAGGACACATCAGTGTCCGACGCAGCATTAACCTGGGGGCGGAGAACTCAGCTATCAGCCTGTAGCTATTCAGAGCACTGAAACAAAGACAGTAGAGCCTCCCACATGTCTCAAGACACAGTTGCTTCCCTCTCAGTCCCTGGTCGACAGCCTTGGCTACCTCCAAGATCATCTGCGCTGTGGATATACGATGGAACAACAGACACCTGAGCCACTACTTCCTCGTTGTCCCCAACCTACCTCATGACATCTGCATTGGAGCAGACATCATGGTCCGGCTCAACGCCTGTGTGGACATTGTGAACGACGTCATATGGGCTCCCCCNTTCCCAACCTACCTCATGACATCTGCATGGGAGCAGACATCATGGTCCGGCTCAAAGCCTGTGTGGACATCGTGAACGACGTCAAATGGGCTCCCCTGTCGCATCAACTGACCACTGCAGTCAACCTCAAAAACCTTCGATCTGGTCAAACATCATACCAGCCTGTGCCGAAGCTTATCATGATCGGAAGCTGTCAATACCCCTTCCTACAGCAAGAGTGCAGCAGTCGCCTCAACATGCCCTGGCCACTCATCGTCGACAGTAAGCTATGTCTTCGTTTCCCAGCCTCCAGGACCTGCTAAGACTAGGACTGGACCCTTTCGAAGCCACACCTCTCATTGAAGTGTACCCCATCATCGTGCTGTGTACTATGTTCAAACTGTACAGGCCAAAGACATCAACATTCCCCCAAGCCATTCACTGTATTGCTTTTAACCAGACTTTCCGACTTTTGAGCTAGCGTGGCCGTTCAGAGCCAACATACCAGTACAACTACTGTCATATGAATATGATGACACAGTAACGTTCACAAGACCCAATGAAACCATTGCCATCACTTCTATTCTGCCAGTGTCCAGAGAAAGCGTCTGCCGATCAGAAATCACAGACGACACTCACCTTGCAGTCTACGCTGTCTCAACGCAGCCCACAACAGAATCACCTGCACAGGTGACCATCAAGGCACAGAGCCCCTCAAATGACTTAACCATGGAGGAACCCTACACCGGGTTCGCCGCACAAATCCAACAGATCCTGAGTGAGGCGGATGCCCTCCACAAGGAAGCAGATCGCTAAGTACTCAAAGAGGTTCTGTACATGTACAAGGACTCCTTTGCAAAGGACTCCCTGGACTGTGGACTGACCAACATCCACAGTGTGCGCATTCCGACAAGCCCAAATGCACCACCCACATTTGTGCGACAGTACAAGATTCCAATAGCGTCATATGAGCCAGTGCAAGAAATTGTTGACTCCATGCTGGAAAAGGGGGTCATCCGGCCCTGTAACAGCACATACTCTGCTCCGATATGGCCAGTCATGAAACCCAACGGCAAATGGCGGCCCACTATCGACTATCGCAAGTTGAAGCAGCAAGTACCCTTGTCACGATGGCCAATGACCCAGTTGGACCAAGAGATTCCCAAAATCAGAGGCTTAACGATCCTTTCCACAATGGACGTCGCCTCTGGATTTTGGACGATCCCGGTCCACCCTGATGACCAACACAAGCTGGCATTCACCTTTGCCAATCGACAATACACCTTCACACGGTGTCCCTTTGGCTATGCCAACTCACCAGCTGAATTCAACATCTTCCTAAACAAAGCATGCCCTGATGCCAGAATGAGAGGCAACCTTGTTTACGTGGATGATGTGCTTTTGAAAAGCTCAAATGTGGCAGACCACCTCAAAGAAATCGATCACGTCCTGAACCAGCTGACAACAGCAGGAGCAAAGATCGCCCTCCACAAAGGACAATGGTGCAAAACCAAAGTTAAATACGTCGGTCTGCTAATTGGACAGGACGGTATTGAACCACAGTCCAGTCGCACCCAAGCAATCCAAAACATAAAGACACCCACTAACATTTCTGAGCTACGAAGCTTTCTGGGAGGGTGCAACTATTTAAGACAGTTCATTGAAAACTACGCTGACATCGCACGACCACTAACCTCCCTCCTGAGAAAGGACGAACCCTTCGTCTGGTCGGAAGCCCAGGACAAGGCTATGAGCGAGCTCAAACAACGTCTGTGAGCTGCACAATGCCTGGCCTACCCAGACCCAGGAAAAGAGTTCTATCTGGACGCTGGATTATCCAATCACTGCCTCAGTGCAGGCCTGTACCAGCTCCATGACAAAGACAAGCGAGTGGTCGCTTATGCCAGCAAAACACTGCTTCCCCCAGAATGCAAATACTCAGACTGCGAAAAAGCTTTGCTTTGCACTGTGTGGGCCATCCAGCGTTTCTCCAACTACATTGGAGCTCAGAAGGTTATCATTGAAACCTGTCACCAGCCAGTAACCTTTCTCAACAGCCAATGAATCAGGGATTGCGTGGTAACCAACGCACGCATAGCTACTTGGCTAATGACGCTCCAAGGACGGGACGTCGAAGCAAGATATGCCCAAAACCACAGATCATATCTAGGAAACGGGCTAGCAGCCTGCCAGAACTGTTCAACGGACACGCTGCACACAGCAGCAGAACCCAAAGAACCGTTACCGCCACAACTGACAAACCACAGGTACTTCGAGGAGAATGTGTGTGAAGGAATGCCCACAGCATATGTCGATGGCTGCTCCTACAATCAACAGGGCAACTTGAAAGCTGGAGCGGGAGTGGTCTGGCTCAACAAGACCGCGCCCGCCGCAACAATTCACATTAGCCCTCACTCATCATCAATACGCAGAAAATTGTCGGCCATCCTCATATCCCTACAATGTGCTGCATCCCACAACATTAAAGAACTCCTCATCTGTACCGACTCGAACTATGCCCGTCTAAGCTTCACATGCCATCTAGTTGGATGGAAACAGAATGGATTCAAGACAGCTAACAACAAGCCTGTCAAACATCAGGAACTCTTCCAAGCATGCGAAGCCATTGTCACTGAACATGACATGATCGTTTATTGGAAAAAGGTCCGAGGCCACTCACGTCAACCAGGACAAGACAAAGATCTCAATGACCAAACTGATGCCCTCGCCAAAGCAGGTGCATTACACGGAGAGTCCTGGACATGTCCTGCCCTCCCACCCACCCCATCAGTGGCTGCTATCACCCGCCGCCAGCACGCCACTGGCGTGCAAACCCCCACCTCCTCCCACATTGAGCTCTCACCTCAATTCGCCACTGATGATCTCCTCACCCTCCAAACTTCGGATCCAACACTGCAAACTATTGCAGCTCACCTTTCAGCCCCATTAGCTCATCCCTTCCCACCTCCCAACCTAGCCCCTCGCCCCCCCCCACTTCCTATGACCTCCGCACGCTCAACTCTATCAAACACATGCTGCATCTCAAAGACGGCGTCCTCACATATGTCCATGAGCCCCTCACTGCGCCAAAGCTCGTAGTCCCTCAGGGCCAAAGGGGGATAATGCTGACGCACGCCCACGATTCACCATGCGCTGGACACCATGGCACCAAGGCCACCTACGAAACGCTCAAGCAAGTAGCATACTGGCCTGGCATGCAGCAGGACGTGGCGGAGTACGTAAAAGGATGCCTGGTGTGTTGCCAGTTCCAACCGGCAAACCCAAACCACCGAGCACCACTGCAACGGAAAAAAGGAATGAACTTCCCATGTTCGGACCTCCAAATAGATTGGGTAGGACACCTACCACGGTCAACACGGGGTAACAAATACTTACTCACCGTGGTTTGCGAATTCACAAAATTGGTAGAGTGTCTCCCAGCTCCCAACGATACAGCAGAAATGACAGCCTGCCTTTTGATGAACCACATCTTCTCAAGGGTCGGACTGCCTTTAAGGGTCAACTCTGACCAAGGAACCCACTTCACAGCTGAAGTCATGCAGGAAGTATGGAAACTCCTGGGTATACAGGCCAAACTCCATATAAGCCATCACCCAATTTCCCCAGGTCAAGGGGAACGAGTCAACCGGACAGTGGTCAGCATGTTGAAGAAGTACGTGTCCGCCAATCAAAAGGATTGGGATATTAAGCTTCCTTCCCTGGTACTGATGGCCATCATGGCCACCCCTCCCCGGTCTACCGAGTACCCCGGTTCGTATGAATGACGGGGCGACAGATGACACTTACCCGTACACCTGCCTGTACCACCTGTGACCTTGAACCTCGTTACCGCCCAACACCACTCATCCATACCTAGAGTTGCAAAAAACACCTTAGAACACTTTCACCTTTCGCGCAACACAACTCCAAAGAAGTGCGGAAGGTTGAAAAGCCTACTATGACCGAAAGGCCTCTCACCAGGAACTTAATGGCGGAGACAAAGTATGGTACTACAGCTTCGCCAACCAAGGCAGAACGCTCCCCATCGCCTGTCAAAGAAATTCCTACCTCAGTGGACAGGACCCCATGAGATCGTGGACAAACTCTCACCTGTTGCCTATCGAATCAAAATCAGACAAGGGCGCAGCGAGCCAGTCCTTCGATGGGTCCACCGAAACCAGATAAAGAGGCACCAGGGCTCCAACCGACAGGAAAAGGGGGAAGATCAAACCAACTGACACAGACCTACAATCTCATACTCTACACCACACTGACATAATTTGTCATTTTAGGAAGACATATAGCTACCTTGCGTAGACACAACACTTACACATTCTCCTCCACCGCACTGCTAGGACCAACTTCTAGTAGAGAGGAGGTACTCCACACCTGTGACACTCGTTTGCTGTCTCACCTCATTCGGTGTCCGTGTGTCTGTTTGTTTTTTTTTTTCTCTCTCTTTGTGTTTTCCTTTATAGCTATATATAAAAAAAAAAGGGGAAAACATTTTCTCTCTCTCTCTCACTACAATTCCTTTCCCTTCTAGTCCCCTCATCAGGGAACTCCCTTAACTCAAAATTTAAATACAGTTCCCGAAACTAGGATTGACTCCTTTCACAAAAAATTTTTTTTTTGTTGTAAATTGTTGAAACCGATGGCTAGTCAACACCCCAGAGCGTATGGCTAACCTTCCACCCTATCAACACGACACCGCCACGCGCATTATCCTGCCCAACCAGACTTTATGGATCAATGTCCCTAAGGGTTCGATCCTCCATATTGACGATTTAGCATTGTATCACCTTACCGATGACGAGTATCAGGCTGAACTCGAAATCTCACCCTTTTTCAAACAGCCTTCCTTCGTCCTCGATCCAGATTGGAAGAAAGGATCAAGGAGGAAGGAATGCAACTTATTGAGTTGACTCCTGTTGATACGGCTTTAGAAGCTATTGCTCGCCTGCCGCCCGCTGGCGCGCCAATCATTCAGTCTTGGTCTGCCACTGACACAGCGCTTTGCATTTCTACTAATGTAGGATATGTTGTGACTCTGACACCTGCCTTCCTCCTCCACAAGCGAGTGAACGCCGTCCAAGAGTCTTTCAACAAATGCACGTCCGGCGTCCCGCGCATGTTCCGACGTGATAAAACTGACCAAGAACCTGAACCTGAACCGGAGAACTCAACAAACCTGATTGAGATTACGCCTATACCAAAAAAACGGCTCGGGTGAGGACCAAATTCTGTCAGAATTACAAGATCACATTAACCCAAATGCAACACCAAAGTGGGGACTACAGAAGGGTAAGGAAAGTCATAGAATCGACATAGGCTGAAGGAATGGACACCACGCAATGACATGTGAGTGGACCATACAGACCACAGTTTCAAAAGACTACACATCGAACCTGATCGTTCCCAAATTACCCAAGTCCTGCACCAGGTTTCAGTCAGTGATGGAGATGTTGTTTTTGTCTTGTGTGTGTCTGTTCTCTCTGCCTTTTGTTCCAGTGCCCGCTGACATTCGCAATAGGAACGTCACCGCGCAAAAGGGGGATGTGTAGGATCTGTCTCACAACAGACCCACCTACATGATGGAGACATACACATCAAACCAGCACATTCCATGGGAGGTTGTTGAGGTTCGTTTCTCCAGCCATCTGTAGTTGTAAAACTCATGCTCTATCGAGTAAGGTGAAAGCATTCCCTGGACCGTTTGGCTATATCTCAAGATAAGCTAAAAATGACAGTACTTTAACGGTGCTTAAAAGTGTTTTACGGGCTTTCAAGGACCAGATAGAAATACCCTCATGACCAGTGGACACATAAATTGCTAAACTCCGATCAACAAAAGAAACAATTTTATGGCTCCCTGTCCCGCTGGAGATTTTCCAGCAGATGCCCAGAGCTGACCTGAGAGTGACCGAAGGACCCTTCCCTTTTCCCCCTTGCATTCCAAAGGAAAGAGGCAAGATTTCTTTGACAATCGTTGCTAATAATTGAGAGTATAAAATTATCAGAGCATAGAATTACAAATAGTAGGTTGTTTGTTGTATATATATATGCTTGACGGGTTTCATGTAATCGGTGCAACTTTAACCAGTGTATAATTACCCCTTTTTAGGAAATAAGGACATTAAACTGTGTAATATGTGAAGTTTAAACTTGAACGAATGAAAACCAGAAATGCAGAAAGTTGAAATGAAGTAGACTTTAATAGTAAGTACAATATTTGCATTTAAGAGACTTCATAGACGTATTAATATATTATTATAGGTGGCCTCATATAAATGAGAGTCCCTGGTTAATGCATGCACACTCCGCCCCTTAAGAAGTCAATTGGAAGCCAGCGTCAGGGGACGGACTTACGCCACAGAGCAAAACCCGAATGCAGAACAGAATCCAAGGGTTTTTTTTTTGGTTAGCTAGCTGGCTTGCAACTTCTCCGGCTCTCGCTGGTCGCTGTGTTAGAGCACCTGCACGCGTGCTCAAATTTACCATCAAAAGCGACCAGCAAACTAACACTCAACACTTCAGTGATACCTCGTTGAAATCGTCAACAAACTTGAAAGTCAAAGACTCTCAGCAGATTGCTTGCACACTAAGAATCTGCGTCATCACAAACCGACGAGGGTTTCCCAAAAGACGTCATCCTGACGTCACCGACGCGTCAGTGACGGGGTTTCCCTCAAAGACCTCCAGGAAGCCCGCAGCAACCGCGGAGTCAACTCAGCTGTCAACCAGCGGAAAGCAAGTAAACAACATTTCTATGGTCTGCTGAACGGGTGAATTTAGATGCGTTGCTTTGTGAATTCTTAAGGTGAATTTACATCACTTGTGAAAACGAGGTAGAGCTATGAAACTCAGAACTCCGTTAACAGACTTTCCTTCCTCTGAACTGTATGTTTGTGTGTTTTAGCTTAAGTTTATGTGATCTAGAATAGCCAATAAATTTCATGTTTCATTTATAAGAAAGCAATTGTCTGGTGTCAGATAATTTTGTGTCAACTCTATTGCCAAAAGATCCTTGCTTGTTACCTTAGCTCGTAGCTTACGCATAATAATTACCTCTGTTAAGAGCTCACAAATAATCATAACTGTATTTCACCCGTGGCCAGGGAGAATACAAAATTTACATATTCAATTGGTAATATACACTGACATCAACTTCTCGCTGGTCGAGTAGCTGATAAATATAAAACTATTGAAAGTTCAAGTCATTTTTGATCAGGTTGACCTCGAATTACTCAGATCGAGTTCTTTAAAACCTTAGCTAGAAATAAACCTGAATGAATTAATAATGATTAATTCCCTTACAACTAAGTAAATTATTACATATATTTGGCTCCATTTGAGAAGTACGACTGAAAAGTCAATAAACAACGGTCCCAAAAGAAACCACAATAGTCGCAAGATACAAAATAGCACAAAGGTCTCCATGGAGATTGAGGTATTAACCCAGGGCGAAGGTATAGAGTGTCGAGATGAAAGCCATACACAGCTGCTGTATTTTTCTTCAGATATCTCCACAGGGGAGCACCTCTTGATTTGTGGCACGTAGGATTTCATTAAACAGATCAGTTCGCTTCTGTTTCCCAGCACCTTCAAATATTCCAGTTCTGTAATCAGTTCTATAGCTATACAGTGTCATTTGCTTCATAACTAGGTAACACTTTATAATAATTTCATTAATAAATCATTAACAAACATTATATAATGCTTCAGGGATCATTAGTTAATATATATTCGCATAGCTAGAAACATGAGATAAATGTGCTTGTTAATGTTTACTAAACGTATTAATCATTACCTAATGATCAACAGATAATTAATGTAAATTACAATGCTTACAAATGATCGATGTTATTTTACAACACTTTGCTGCTATTGAGGTTAGGGACAGGTTTGGTGGTTTGGGTCATTTTAAGGGTTGGGTAAGGGGTCAAAACTAGAGTTATATTACATTGTTTTGATAAAATTGTCCTTGAAAAAAATAATTTGTTTTCTCCTGCTGATGTATGATTCAAGTAATACCCTGTTTAATGAAATAGTATACTAATATAAGTGTTGAGGCAATAAAAACATGTTTTGCACCCAAATTTCAGTGTGTGTTACCTCTTTAAGAAGCATTTACATAAACTTAACTAACCATCCTTTACACAAACGCTGTTACAGCAGCTAAAAGTCCAATGCCCATAAAAATACTAAATTATAAAGTTTATAAACATTTACAAATGATGAATAGTTTCCACTTAAGATTGGGTACGGCAAAAACATGAACAAATAATTAATAAATTATTTGTTAAGATGTGTAAATAGTAGAAGTCTACACAACAAACGTAGACCAAATATATGACCTTTACAGACTGTGATTATGAGTTAATGAATAATATGTTAACATGAATTAACAGTGAATAAAGAGCTTAAAATGACTGATTAAGCTCATTTTTCACAACATTTGTAAATGTAAAAAAGAGCATTAGGTAATATGTGAACTTAAGTTTAATGACATTTGTTAGCATTCAAAAAGTACATTAACAAGTAAGCTTTTAATCATTGTATAATTTCTGTTAAAATAATTTGTAGATTTTAAAAAGTGCATGTGTATGAATTGAAAGTGTAATGACATTTGTAGCCGTAACTAATGATCTGTTAAGCGTTATATAATGTTTGTAAATGATTTATTAATGAAAGTTATTATAAAGTGTTACCCTACTAAGCTTCCCTTTCATACTTTGTTCAGCAGGGAAATTAAAGACATTGTGACTTATTCACTTTAAAGGAATAGTTCACCCAAAAATTTAAATTGGCTGAAAATCTACTCACCCTCAGGCCATAAGATGTAGATGAGTTTGTTTTTTCACTGGAACAGATTTGGAGAAATTTACTATTACTTTATTTGCTCATCAATGGATCCTCTGCAGTTAATGGGTGCCGTCAGAATGAGAGTCCAAACAGCTGATAAAAATACATTCACCATCACAATAATCCACAAGTAATCCACACGATTCCAGTCCATCAATTAATGTCTTGTAAAGTGAAAACCTGTGTTTAATTTCTAATGCATTTTAACTTTAAACTGTTGCTTCCGGACAAAATACGAGAAGATCCATTAGGGAGCGAGTGATGTACAGTAAGACAAAATTTCTCAGAATCTGTTCCTATGACGAAGCCATTTGCATCTTTGGTAAGTAAATTTTCAACAAATTTTCATTTTTGGGTGAACTACTTCTTTAACTTATATAAAGCATTTCTAACAAATGCTTGGAAGGTGCATGTTAACATATTTCAACCAATTACAATACTGTGGGCATATAAACAACCTTATACCTTTTGATAATTTGTTTGAAATCTCTTTTCCACCTTCCATATAGCTCCAGGAGGGAATCCTCACCACTGAGACTCTCCAACCGCAAGCTAAACAGTACCTATAGATCTCTTACACATTATAGAAAGATCTGAACATACATAAAGAGAATGAGACTCAAGTTGCAGCAGGGCAACCACAAGATTAACCACAAAAGTGAGCAATTTATGTTAAGTAAAGGTGACCAAAAACTTTTTGTATGAAATGCTTTGCCAGTGCTCAACTCCTCAGCGAAACATATGGAGAAAAAAAAAAAACAGAAATCAGAAATATAATTGACAGAAATATAAAGAAAGCAAAACAGTTCTACTTACAAAGTAAAGTGTACTAATACACTGAAATCTGTCTACTGCACCTGCTGGTAGATGCTATAACTACACTATCAGCCATTCAAAATTAGACATGTATTCCTATGAGTAAAGATGGTACATTTCAAATGTCATACTTCCTGTGTGAGTCAAGCAACTGCCATTGAGATGAATGGGAATTCTAACTTTCTCCAGGTATTACAGACTTTCTTGGGCTCAATAGCTGTGTATCAAACCATGATGGATCAACCATTTCAAAAAGGTTTAGTTTCATAGTGAAGGCCATCATTTTTCAGGCAATGCTGTGTGTTTTATAGCATTTAGCTGCTAATGAGCTGTGCAATTTTTCTGGAGCAAATACGGTTGCTATGGTCTAGTGAAACAGTATACAGCTGCTGAGCTTTGCTCTACATCTTTAGTATGCTCAAAACCGAATTAGATTTTTTAGATTAGATTTAGATTTTCTTCCACTTACACAACTGACTAATTACTACCCACTCTTGCTTGTCATTTAGCAGATTTGTTTTTTTTCACCCACAGCACCTTATCGTCCACTAATTGCAACTTAACTCTGGGTTGAGCACTGTGCTTGAGGGCACAATTGTGATAGATCTTGGTAACCCACTGTTTCACGGGTCACCGCTTCATGGGATTGTAAATTGGCCAAAGGAAACCTTATAACCCACTGTAACCAAACTCAATCCTGTGTAATTAATGCATTACTTGAAGAAAATACAGTAAACCCGAACTGCATGCAACAAGCTACATATTTAGGTCCACATCAAGGAAAATAACAAACTACTGAATCCTTATGGAAATCTATATGCCATATTCTCAGACATGTAGGACACACATTACATGATAAAGTGATTGCAGTGCCTTTGATGTCTTTTCAAACATTCCACAGAGAGAATCAATGAGGCACTGAAGAACATGACGGAAAATTGGCTGCAAAAAGAGAGAAAAGCTGGAATAGAAAAGATTCGATTCTATCACTAACAATGTGGATTTCATTCAAATCTGGATATGGCAGGTTACAGTATAATAATGAAAGAGCAGAAAAGTCATATGGGTTCAAAGCACAGTCAAATGGCAGACCAGTTTAATTCAAACTATTTAACTCAGTAACTAATTCTAGACATGGACATTTATACCTGATCTGATATTCAGCATGTTTCTGCAGTTCAAATTCAATTCATGACTACAATGACACTATGGCTAATAGCTCATGAGATTTGGTGAACATTTGAGTGAGTTTATACAGCATATTCTATGTTAAACTATAACATTTCACATTGTCGCAGTCATTCTGCAGCAAAAACAATTCGCAAATGCTGGTGCCCGTTTGAATGAAAGCTGCAATGCATAAAAAATTTATAAGTGAGTAGTACTTAAAATGTGTGACCTATATTCTCCGTGCAAATAAATAAATAAGTACGTCTGGGTGGAGGAGAATTCTTTCCAAACTGGGACACAAGAGAGCCTAATAGCATAATGAGAGAAGGATTTAGATCTTGCTCTGTAAAAGCATAATGGATCCTGATCCTATTTCCTCTACTGCTCGTCAGCCCCTTTCAGAGAGATTAATCTCCAAATGCCCCTCTTCCCTGTTACTGCCCTGAAATATGAGCCCCCCCAAAGTGAAGAATCCCCTTTTAGTTTGGATGCATTGTCATATTCTGAACACAGGAATTTCAATTCTCATGTGTTATAGCTTCAGTTGAATGGGTGATTTCTGTATATCAAGCGTTTATCACAACACTGCTGGAGTCTCTTTGTAAGTCTTTCTCACTTTCACACTCTCGTCAATGCTTTTCTTACTCTCAACATTCTGTCTGTTCCTCTCTATATTGATTGTTTTTACATGCAAAATCTTATGCCAGTTATTTGGGATTAGCCGACATGGCAAAATTAAAATTAAAAAAATTAAAAATGATACTAATTTGTCTTTTAAAAAAAGTGAGAGCAAAAAATACATTTAAAACTCAAAAGAAAAAATAAAGTTTTTAAATATACCCGTGAATTCACAAGTGAATGTACAGCATGTTAATGAATATGAATGTTTTATTAAATTATTACATATAAAACCTTCCTTTTTCCACCATCCCATCCATGTATTCACTCTGTCATATTGTCATCTCAGTACTTTCAGGAGACTGAAAAATCCCTGGTCCTTTCATTTTCTACACTTATCCTTTCCCACATAACCCTGGGGAAATGAATGGGATACTGTAGAAAATTAAGAGGGAAAATACAAGGAAGGAGGAATGCTTGACTCACATTCAGTGGCTTCACATTCAGAGAGCTAACCTATAACCAAAACGTTTGACTTCTGCGAAAGAAATGAATGACCTTTTGGGCAGACAAACGAGAGGCTTAACAAAGTTTAGCATGCTGGCTATTGCAGTTGTAACCTTTTAACTTATCTGGTACCTCAAAGGCCATCGTCCTGGCAAACTGACATCTGAAAGGAAAGTGGAGTGTGTATGGGGGCGCCAGGTTTAGCAAAAACAGGTCATCTGTTTCTTTTCCCCCTTTAAATCACACATGCAGGATCTGTCTAACTTTAAATGAAACTTTAAAATGTATTTCTAAATTCAAATCCAACTATTCTCATGACGACATTCCTAAGGAATTATCAACATGTTTATTGTGAAAGAAATCTCACTCTTCATCCCTCCCCCTGTATCCAGTCCTTGAGAAGCGTCTCTCACCTTCAGGTTCCTTGCTGATTGCTGGTTTCAACTGGCCTTCACAGGGGAGCGCCTTCATGGGTGAGAGTTTAAATAAGCCTGGCAGGAGAAGCCAGCATTGGATCATGTGGGTGAATGAGCTAATCAATATTTCACATCTCCAGGCGGTGAGCAGACGGACAATGAGTCTAGACAGGCCGGGCTCAAAAGGGAGTTCCTTAGGGTGCTTTCACATCTGTAGATCAATTGCTTTGTTCCGAAACAGAGATTAAAGTTATTCCAATGTTGCTTTTTATTCTTGGTGCGGTTCGCTTTCACACGGCAAAGTTTCTAACACAAAAAAAAAAAAACGTGGACCAAATTTGTTAATGACAAGGTCCTTACCCCCCCCCCCCCCCCCCCCAGTAAACTGTTCTCTCATTGGTCAAAGATCCATGGTTTATTTTCCGGGATTCCACTTAGCTGTCACGGCTGTCATCCGTCAGGATGGAACGACAACGGCTTCGTGGGCTTATTGTTGGTTGTTTTAAAAAAAAAATTGTAGCTGTCTCAAAATGTATCATTTTGAGCAGGAGTCCAGGATTGATCGGAAAAACATTTTTAAAATGCACCTACAAAGAAGAGCAATAAGACGCATTATAAAATAAAGTGCACTTTGATTTTTGAATGGCAAAAGAGCGTTGCTCAACCAACAGAGCATTCCACAGGTTCATTTAGAGGTATATTTTTTTTTTTTTTTTTTTTTGCAAAACAACAAAGCTAATGCTTTTCACAGAACTTATGTAATTACCCATTATACATTGTGATATAGCGTGGTTCGTTGGTCCATTAGATCGGATTGCTTTCTCACTACAACCGAACCGCTCCAGAGTTCGGTTTCAATCGAGCCGAGACCACCTCGTTCAGGCGATCTCGGACCGGCCGTGTTCACATATGCCCAAACGAACCGAGCTAAGGGGGGAAACGAGCCAGGTGTGAAAGCACCCTTATTAAAGACATGTGTTTAGTCCACCTACAATGAGAAATTTTTTTCATTATTTATTTCTGACAGTTTGTGTTTTTCCATTCCATCTTATCCAGAATCATGTAAGGAATTACAGTTGGTATGATGTAGAAAATTTGTTCTCATGGAAACATATTATGGGAGCCCATAGCTTCATTTTAGCTACAGAAGCTCCACACAAACAACTTTTCATAGGTCACATGTTTCAGAGGATTGAACTTTGATATTGACACATTTTAAATGTGCAAGGAGTTGAAACAGCGTTCATTGCTTCTCCACTCAGCTCTCAAAATGCTGGAGAGCTGAATGATTCAACTTGTGTATTTTATCCACTCATATATTAAACACAAACTTTGGATAAAAATTAGAGAGAAGAACCATATGTGATCACTGGATATGTCAAAAATCTTTAAAGGGAATCAGTGTTTCCCCCCCCCCCCCCCCCCCCCCATCAAAAAATTAATTCGGTCAGCATTTACGCACCTTCATGTTGTTCCAAACCCATATGACTTTCTCTATCTGTGGGAACACCAAAAGGAAGAAGGTGCCAATGAAAAATTAAAGTCAATGGTGACCATGTGCTGGCAGATTTGTGTTCTGAAGGCTTTGAGTGAGGAACAGAGCAAAAAAAAATCATTACTGTTTCTTGTTGGTTTTTGCTTTCCACTCCCAAAAACATAAAACCTCTCACATCTTCACTGAATCTTGAACATGCACATATTTTACCTTTGGCAACATTTTTCCACAAGCCCAAGATTTGTACAGCTTTCAGAAAAAGACTACAAATATAGCCTGTTGTATGGTCTACTTTATTGTTTTTTTTCCCTTTTCTTTTTTTTTTCATCATTTTTTTAGCTTAACAGCGCCTGGTCACCATTCATTAAAAAGATTATTAAAAAGTAAAAATAAAAGAGTATTAAAAAGAGTAGTGTGAACATTTGCTAAAAAGCTTTAAAAAATAAGGACTGTATTTGATTTCAGACTTTTTTATTTTCCATGATAGTTGATAATAATGAATTTTAAAAACAGTGCAACACTGTCCCCCCAAAAAAAAAAAAACCTGTTAGGAGATTAAATATGAGGTCATAAAATTATGCAAAGATTTGGAAAGCTAGTTTTCAGGAACATCATTAAAATGCAATAATTTCTATAAATGATAAATAATACCTGGCAATGGAAGGTGAAGCAACTCTGAAGAGGAGATATATAGAGATCCTGAGTAGTGAAAGCTGCCCTATACACGACATTTTTTTCCCATCACATCAATAGCCCAATAAACTTTTTGCCCATTATCTCCCCACAGCCACCACAGATGGGGAAACTGACTCAAATCACGTCTAGTCAAACCACATGAGGCAGCTTTAGGTAGCCATAAACCAAGCATGACAAGACTTCATTGAACAGGGCTAAAGTGCAAACACTATCTCTACCAACCTCTTACAATTTTCTATTACAGAGTAATGTCAAGTTGAAAATTGGTCGACAGGAAGCTGTCAAAACTCAAATGCTCTCCAAAGTGATACAGTCACTCAACAAACAGAGAAACATGTCATTTCTCCATTCAGCCATGCATCAGCGGTGACAGCGAGGTCTCCTTTGATAAATGGGGATGTGAAAGAGGAGTCAGCATGAATAAATAGAATCATTCAGCATCTGCAACACATCAGTATCCATTATCCCGTAATTCATATTTGTATCACCTACTGCAAAAAACGGAAGCTTTGACATGGTTTACAAGAAGAAAAAAAAAATATATAATAATAATAATAATTCACTTAGTTTAGGAATTGGGCCAACTTTCCTTATAACATTCAGTTTTTGAAGGACGCAAGAGAGTAGTAAGTTGGTACATGTGTGTTTTTGAGTCGTAGAAGTAGTAATCAGGTTAAGTAATAGGGTTTTAGGGGAATAGTTTTTTTAGTTGTAGGGTAAAAAAAACCAGTGAAGATGGTAAAAAAACAAAAAAAAAAAATTTTGTTTTAATAAAAAATTAATACCCCCCTGTGGCTTTGAAAAATGTGTCCAAGTTGTTTAAAAAATTTATGAAAAGGGGGGAAAAAACCCCCAAAAGCAAAGCCTTAAATGGAATGTCCCTTTTTGTGCAAGAATTTGGAAAAAAGGGTTGGGGTTTTCCAAAGCCAACATTGAGGGCACCAGTAAATTGGGCAAAAGAAACCAACCGGGACCTTGAAAGTTTTGACCCCCTCTTTCTACCCAAGGGGGCATGCATGCTGTATTTCCGAACTACCCTGACAAATGTCGTCCTTGAGTGACTTTCATGTGTGAATTTCTCCCCCTACCTAGTGGGTACATATTTTTTAATGTCGGTATAGAGAAGAGATGCCGACACTGGGCAAAGTTCCACCATCTCTGGGTGAAGATCAGTTGTGCTCAGAACTTCAGCAACCTCTCATTCCTCCTTCCACTGCAAGGCTCCCTTCAGGGGGAGTTAGAGTAACAATCGCCCTAGGACAGGGGGAAAAACACAGTAAGAGGATAACAAATGTGTTTTAAAAAAATGAACAAAACCCTTACTCTGTTATACTCAACCTTGAAATTATATTTTAGTTCTTTTCCATTCTCCTGTACAAGATGACAAGTACACAGGATGGTAGCTGATTTGGTGGCCTCAGAAAAGCTGGCATCATGTCAGACGGCATCAGGTCCAGGGATGGTCCCCAGGGGGCTCGGATGCGCAGGCCTCTATGGAGCTGCGGACGTTTTCACGCTCCCTGACCGATTAACTTCTATTTACTAGCCTGTCTCTCTCCATCAAGCATTGAGAGTTTGACTGCCATGAACAGTCACAGTTCATCTATCTATTGCTGTCTGGTTCATAGAGGAAGTTGATCTTGTCAAGGTTGTTGCAGTCCATCAAGTACCCATTAAAAAAAAAACTGTTGTTTGTTACACAACGAAATAAATGACAAAGACGATCCTTGACTTTTTCAGATGATCTTTGAGCAGAATTAAAAGTGCCAACAAATAGTGTATAGATTCTTAAAAGAAAAAAGGTTCAACATGCATCATTAAGCCCTAATGTTCTAACTCCAATATTCTCAAAGAAAAGCTGGGAACTTTCCAAGACATACAGACAGACATACAGATGTTAAACATTGCTATAAATATGATGCTATAAATATTATCTGACAGGAGAATAAGTAAACTTGAAGGTTGTCTATGTAGGCTATTGTCTTTACACTGGGTTCCTCACACTGGAGTTTGTATTACTATTGGTTTCTCTCTAAATCTAAAAAACTTTCCTTCGCATGTATGCTTAATGTGTGTCACTTAAAAGTCAGTAAAATGAATACAAGTGTAGTGTAGTTTACCTGTGGCGCTTCCAATGCTTGCAGATTATTAAGGTCGGTACTGCCCCCTGGTGGTACACATAATAAAGTGCTTATCGCTACGTTATTCTTTCTGTTGAACACAAGAGAATCATGCAGCTCTTTTTTAAACAGCAACAGTTAATCGTATCCATGTCTGTATGTGCCATTATAGGCTGATATAGGCTAATAGTTAACCAATTTTAAGCCGATCATCTAAATAAGAAAGAAAGAAAAAGAAAGAAAGAAAGAAAGATTCTTTACCAAATAATTTGGACATAAAGCTATATTTGTTCAGAATTAGTTAGGATTGTAAAATGAGGCCTAAAATGGAGACTATGTGAACAAAAAACTGTGGTTGTTCCTTCTGACAAGGTAAGATTTACTAGGCATTTTATGTCTCATCAGAATAGACTTTCTTTCAAGTGTACCCTGCAGTCTTGACTTTACACTGCTCAGTTCTTTTAGCGCTTTGCTCGTTTAGGGTCTACCTCTCTCCCTCCTTCTTCCCCAATCTGCCTCTCTCTCAGTTTCAGTGGTATAATCGGTGCCAGTAATTGTACAGTGTTTATAAATGAACTGCTTGTTTAGAGTGTGGGAAAAATGTTTTATTATGTAAGAAAACCCAACACCAGCAAATCCAGGAGCCAGAGATCACCAGCGGCTTGAAAAGCCTTTGATCTCTATTTCTTTTCTTTTCTTCTTCTTCTTTTTTTTTTTAGACAGGAAAAAAACTCTTCTAACTGCATACATCATCACAAAGTTTACTTTTTTTTGCACTCTCATCTCCTTTGAAAACTACTCCTATAGATTAGTTCCTACAACATATTCTTTACTAAATTAAATAGCATTAACATTGATGCAGTATCTTTTTTCACAGGAAGATGGCAGTAGATGTTTTGTTAAACTCTCTACAAAATCTCAGACTCCTGAAGTTGTTGTTTGGAAGTCAGAAGAGAAGTCATGGGGCGACCGCTAATCACTGTGAGGTCAAAACATAAACATCCTAAGTGACTTTCTCAAGTGTCTACGGCCTCCTTGTAGTGTGAGAGCTACCAGTTTGAATGGAGAACCTCTTTTTGTAAATGCATTGGAAATGAAATCAGAAGCCTTGAGGATTTCCCCTACGTAATTCACCCAGCCCCCTTTCGTGAAACCTTTGGCCCTAATTTTGTGTGCGTGTTTGACCTTCCTGCTGTCTCATCATGTGACTGATCCATTTGCCAATTTAAACGGATCCATCACTGACTCATTTACTGCAATCTGTCTGCATCAAAGGAGGTGCATTTAAACTTCCCTACTGGTCTGATTTTGGTCAGGGCCATCACGCACATTTTACATGGGGGCCTGGTTGAATCCTTATGTAATATAGTACATTTTTATAATGAACCAAGCAAAATTACAACTGAGCTTGACTGCCAGTGATTGCCCTGCATTTTCATGTGTGGAAAACAGCGCAATTTACTTCTTGATAACACTGTTTATGGGGAAAAAGGTGCTGACAAATTAATATTTTGTTAAAATTTTGGACATATTCCCCCAACCATCCGCATACAAAAAAACTATGCTTAAAAAAATCACGTGTGGTACATATTTTGTCTTCAAAATGGTGAAATTCACTAAAAGGCAACAACTTTGGGCCACTATAATTTATAGTTTACACACACTCACACAACACAGGTTTGTTCTTATGGTTTATGGGGGGCTCTCCATATTGTTATTATTGGTTTCTATACGGTACAAGACCGTTATCTCTATTGCCGCTACAACTACCAACCCTATACCCTAAACCTATCCGCCCCCTCTCAATAGGTAAATTCTCTGCATTATTAGATTTTCACACAAGACAGAACTTCATATCTGATTACTTTTATCGACCAGGCTTTCGCGTGAATTACTGTCTGACACGGCCAAATGGCTTCTTCAACCTCACCTTCTCGTTGTAATACCTATGTCATACCCATGTTATTATACAAATTTGTGTCCTCATAAACCACATAAACATGCACACACACACAATATTTAAATATTATGTGAAATTCAGTCAGGTGAGAATTTCCAAAGAAAATATTTACAGCTGAATGACCCCAACGAGTTTTACAACTGACATAACTATTTTGATGCCATCACCCTCCCACAGGTGCTAAGAAAGCTATGTTGCCTGGCATCTATTGAACGTTACGTATGACATCATTTTCTACAATTTCCTTCTCGGCCCCTCACTCTTCCTCCATCCCTTCCCATTCTAACTAGCGCCCTTATCTGCCCACGCATGTTAACTTCTGCAATTTATTCCTTAATTCAGAACGCCCCATTTCCTCGACCCCCGTCATTCAAAATGCGAGCTTGAGGTTGATTTCGGCCCTTTGGCCCATCCTCCAGTTGTTTTTGAAGAGGCATGTGCAGCCGCCTTCCTATTTCAGTATCGTGTTGCGCGAGCGCTCCTGCCTGCCAGCCAGATGATCCCAGGGAGGCCAGATTTACGTGCCGAAAACTCCCCTCACTAAACAAAACTTGTGTCTCTCATGACCCTGACAACTCAGCATACTCCCTGTCTCCACCAAGTATGCCGTTTCAAATCATCCACCCTCCGACTCGTTCCAAAGACACCATTCCCATTCACAGTCTCTGTTCTGCTATTCTGAGACATGCATCTGAACTACAATCTACATTTACTGGGTCTCATTTAGCAGATACTTTTATCGAAAGAGACTTTCAAAATGTGGATGAATTCAGGTAATTTATTATACAGGAACCAACTATGTGAATGTATATAGTATTAATATTATTAATACTCATCACGCTGTGAATTTTTTCACTGTTTGCATCACTCCTGTGAGTCACTGAATGTTTCAGGTAATTAATTAATTTGTTCAGTAAGGAAACAATTGAGAGTCCTTATGAATCAGTCATTGAATCATTCACTGAAACAATTTATTCAAAAACACTGATTCATTCAGTAATGAGACAAGGGACAGTGGGCCTGTCTCAGTACCCACACTAGCGGTGTTGTCCACTTGAGAGTGCGTGCACATGACAGAAAGTGCACAAGACTGTCCCAGCTCTGAAAAATGCCAATGCTCAGTGCCTTTAATTCACACACACACTCACCCTCCCCACTGCCCCGCATCACATACAGCTACGAGCAGTTTTTGAGGCTAAGCGTATTCAATTCAATTCAATTCAAGTTTATTTGTATAGCGCTTTTCACGATACAAATCATTGCAAAGCAACTTTACAGAAAATGAATTTTCTACAATATGTTTAGTAGTAGCTTATCAGTGTCAGTTAATTTACATATGGCAGAAATGTACGAAATAATTAATTAAAGACATAATCAAACAGATGATGAACAATATTAACAGCAATTATTATATGAAGCAAACAAACTTGTAGCAAAATGTGGTAGTTATGTATGTTGTTTCATGGTTGGCATCATCTGAGGTCCTCGAGGGGCCTGCATCATCTCTTGATGTGTTCTTCGTCCAGACTGAAGCCTAGTTTCCATGGGATGTCAATCCCATGGCAAAAACAGAGAAACAAATAGAGACATAATTAGCGTAGCTGCTGTTCCAACCAAGCAAAATTGATTGTTTTAAACCCAAACTAAAGAATAATATGTGCATTTGATCAGATATAACTGCAGTATAAGATTATGAGATGCATTATTTGAATGCCTGGCCAAAGAGATGTGTCTTTATCTAGATTTAAACAGAGAGAGTGTGTGTCTGAACCCCGAACATTATCAGAAGGCTATTCCAGAGTTTGGGAGCCAAATGCAAAAAAGCTCTACCTCCTTTAGTGGACTTTGCTATCCTATGTACTATCAAAAGTCCAGAGTTTTGCGACCTTATGGAGTGTGATGGATTGTAGCGTGGTAGGAGACTAGTTAGGTGTGCAGGAGCTAACCCATTAAGGGCCTTTATAGGCAAGTAATAATATTTTGTAACTTATACGAACTTAATAGGTATCCAGTGCAGAGACTGTAAAATTGGTGTAATATGATCATATTTTCTTTACCTTGTAAGGACTCTATGGATCGCGCGTGCGGGGGATGCATTTTGGAATACCTGGATCGTTTATTGACGATTTAGAGACACACCTAGGCAGTGCATTCCAATATCCCGTTAGAGGTCATGACTGCATGACCTAGCTTTTTGCTGCTTCACAATACAGTAACCTGGTGTTTTCCGTAACTTTGGCAATGTGTTCTAAGATGGATAGAATGCTGTTTTTGTAACATGGTATAATAAGATTTTCAAAGACAAGTTGGGTGTGCGTATCTGGTTTGGATTAGGCACCCAGATTTTACTGTAGAGGAATAACCAGTAACATCCTCTAGTTTTGTGCTCGGAGCGTGGTGTAATCCCATAGAGATTTTGTGTAACTGTCTTTTGGTGCCAATAGTAATATCTCTGTCTTATTGCGTCGGTTTTAAAGGAGAAAATTATGGTCATCCCATCTTTTACTTTTTGAAACGCTCTGTTAGTTAGATATTTAGAAGTTTCATCGCGGTCCCTTGTTGAAATTATGGTTGAGTATCATCACATACAGTGGAACTAAATCCCGTATTTCTCTAATAATATTCCAAGGGGCAACATGTATTTCTGAAAATAGGCGGATACCCTCGGACAGATCCTTCTGGCACTCCATATTTTACTGGTGATAATTGAGATGACTCAATTTAAATCAACAAAATGGTAGCGATCGGACAGGTACGATCTAAACCATCTTAAAGCCTGCCCTTGAATACCAGAATAGTTTTGTAATCGATCTATGAGTATGTCATGATCTACAGTATAGTGTCGAACGCAGCACTAAGATCAAGTAAAACTAGCAATGAGATGCAGCCTTCGTCTGACACGCATGAAGCAAGTCATTTGTAATTTTAACAATGTGCAGTTTCTGTGCTATGGTGGGGCTATGAAATTCTTCATAGAGATCTTTTTTTTAGGAAGGAGCACAATTGAGCAGACAATTTTTTTCTAAAATTTTAGACATAAAAGGAAGTTTTGAGATGGGTCTGTAATTTGCCAGTTCTCTAGGATCTAGCTGTGGTTTCTTAATAAAAGGCTTAATAACCGCCAGCTTGAATGGTTTTGGGACGTGACCTAAAGACAACGACGAGTTAATAATATTGAGAAGTTATCCCATCGTATTAGTATTGGGATATCCCATCCCATTCATCATTTATCACATTAATTCAGGAACACGAATTTTAAACTCATGTGCCAAAATCATGAAAATTTGAGGAAAACTTTCCATATGTAATTATTACATATAATTTGGCAATAAAATGTAAAGTGTTGCAGAAATTAGTATTTTGTAAAACATTTGCAACTGCTTTTATCACTTAATTAGAAGCACCTCAGTAAAGTATGTCTTCTGTTACATAGAAACGTCTGAATAGAGTCCCAAAATACTGAAAATGAAAATGTGTAAAAAAAAAAGCTCTGTAAAAACTTTACTAAGTGTGTTCCATTGGGTAATCACAAGTTCTACCCACACTTGTGATCTTCACACCCACTTGAACACTTGGGCCAAATACAGGAAATATGTTATGTAAGTGGACAAGTGTTCAAGTGCAAAAACCACAAGTGTGGGTATTGGGACAGGCCAAATCTGTATGAGTCATTAATTCATTCAAACATTCCTTTAACATCACTGAATCATTAAGGAAAACTGTATCTATGAATGAGTAATTTAATTATTCATTCAACCAATTAATTAAAATAAAATAAAAATTGAGTAATGCCAGACACAATGGTTAATTTTCCTTTGGGTATGGTTTTATTGGCAGAGCAAAAATGAACAAAATAACTGGCAATATTTTATATCAAATGTAAGTCTCTCAACTTTAAATTTTTTTTTAATTTTATTATTGAACTTGTTTACAAAGGCAGTCTCTTTATCAGCAATCTGCATTGTAAGTGGTCATCAAACTGTCTATCTCAGACTAATCACTGGATGCTAGATATTTCTTCATAATAGCCAATAAATGCCAAGTTTGTTTGTATTACATTTCTGTACAGACAATAAAAAGACACAAAGCTCTGTACACAAAGCAATCTACTTTAGTGAATTTTCAACCTACAGACCTTTCATTGGGCCTGCATAGGGATTTGAAGCAGGAAACCAGAGCTAATGCCTACACGAACTTCAAACAAATGCCAGGAGCTCTTTAAATGTCAGGTGGGCAGGAGTGGGGCTTGTGTTATGGGAGGCAGATGGGAGAGAGATGAACCTGGAAGTGCTGAGTTCAGAGAGAGAGAGAGATGTCTGCTTCTGCTTATCTGGAAAGCTGTAGTTGGTCATATCTACAATACTAAAACAGAAAAGATGCCCAGGGCTGTTACTGAACGATTCGAGGGTCAGCCAACAAGCGCAATGCAAGAGTGCACAACTAGAACATCTTCCTCCTGTAAGTACCTTCCAAAAATGCATATATGCTAAAACAGCATATGTTGTTAATAACGACTCCTTTCCATCATCTTTAGTGACCCATTTTGGGCAATAGTCGTGAGTCTTTCCAGTGATGTTTGGAGTAAATGGAGACAAGATTGTCATTGCAGGTCATTATGGAACTTGGCAGATATCTAAATGTCCTTGCCTTGAATGAATCATTCGAATGTAAAGTGGGAGTGAAAGGATAGACGGCTATATTGTGTGTACTTGGATCGATTGGCTGCAGCTGTTTAACTCTGTACACACACCATAAGGTCGAAATGCTCTGGGTTTATATTTAAATATCAACTGACGCTAACCAATACACATCGTATGCATTAAAAGGATAAACTTGTCCATGTTAAACGATACGTCAGCAGCCCTGCAGACTGAACTGATATTGTCTTTAAATGCGGTACACACACATGCCAGTCCGTGTCCTCTAGACGCATTGCACTGGCTGTTAAGTTAAAGTACAGACTGCCAGAAAGCCCTGAAAAGCCACAGCCACCCTCACTGTGCTTCAACACCACCCGAAAAAACAACTCTGAAATGCCAAGCTGCCCCCTCCATTTGTTAAAGAGAAACTTTTTTCCCTCTAAAAGAGGCCAAACTATTTTTACTGGCTTTAGATCCTAAAAGAATGCATATATGGAGGTTTTTGGCCAGAGGGAAGGCGATCCCTCAGAAATGCGCTATACGTCTGCATGTGGCAAATGTTTCTGCTCCATAAACTTTAGCAGCTATGTCTGACAGTCAGTGCACTGGAGTAATGCCTGCTGTGATGATGGGAATATTCATGTTGTTGTATCCTCAGGTCTTCCATACACTGATGACAGGTTTGGACGCATTTCAAGAACTGCAAGAAAAATTTGAAATATCATGATTAGCAGAATTAATGTTTGAATGTGCTTACTTAAACACATATTTAAATTAAAAATAAATAATGAAACACATTTAATGAATAAATATTGAACAAAAGAAAAAAAAAACATTTCTTTCATTTACACAACACTCTGTAATAAGGTTCCATTTGTTAACATTAGGTAACCAGATAATTTAGCAGGAACAATCCATGAAAAATCAAAAAATAATCAAAGCTTATTAATTTCTAGTTCTCTCCTGTAAGTTCCACATTTTATTAATCGATTCTATTATAATAGATGATAGTATTTAATAATTGGCCTGAGCTAACATGAAATAACAATGAACAGTTGTATTACTGTAAAGTGTTACCCTTTTTATTTTAACGTTTTACCAAGTTTAGTGAACACCAAATAATTCCCTTCTCATGATTCCAAAAAGAATATATTTTTTATATTTTAGTTGAACAGCACTGTCACGTCCTCAGGCACAGAAAAATGATTAAAAGTAATATGCATTACTGCAGGTATGTATCTTAATGACTTCTATGGATTATTTTTTTTTTTACTTTTTTTTAGATAATTATTTATCGTTAGTCGGGTTTGTTTTCAGATTTGTCTGCTTTTTGTCTGCTTGTACGAGGACCAACAAAGTGTGTGGCGACCCTTACTTCAAACCCCTTAGTTTTTTTGCTATCTTTCCTTTGCCGTCCGACAGAATCACAATCTTTTCTCCCTCTTCTTCCTTCTGTTAGTCTTTTTCCATGTTTGTTTTTGAATTTTGGTGTGATTGGGTTGTTTTTTTCTTTTGGTCAAAAAAGGCCAAAAAAAAAAAAAAAAAAAAAAAAAAAAGAAAAAAAATAAGAAAAGAGCATTTTTAGGATACCATGTCATACTGGAGGGGTGGGGAAGGGCGTACGCTGCTGAGAATCCCACAATGTCCTTTCCCTCCATCCCCCCCGCATCTTCCCTTGGTTGCCACAGCACTGTTTATGAAGTGATTTGTTGATAATTTCATTTGTGCCCTCTCTTGTGTGAACAGTTTGTGCAGCTAAATCATATTTTATCTTTATCGTATTAGCTTTGGATGGACACTTCTTGTTGATTGTTTTATACTTCCCATGGGCCGATTCACCAAAGGCATATTTGTTTGATGACAGAAGTGGTGACAGTTTTGATGAATGTATTAGTTGTACCTTAAATTAGTGTTCCTGAGACGTACTGTACATTTCAGTTGCCTGTGAGAAAAACACTTTGTGAACACAGTCTGAACAATGGCAAATGAATCACGCACTGTACTTGAACATACTTTTAAATTTTAACACAGAGTGTAATTCAACTTCCACTCTATAACGGGCGGGTTGATTACTAAACGGGGGTACGGTCAATAAAAGCAGGATTTTCCTATCCTCGAGACTTTCTTTTCTTTCTTCAAACTATACACTTCCCCGATTAGATTCCACATGACCACTTATAAGTTAATAAGTATTTTATTTCCACCACAAAGGTCAAGAGTCATAGTTAAGTGGGGTTCACCCCGGTCACCTCCCTCCATTTGCGGCTCCCACATGCCAGCTAGAATGCCCAGTCTCTTATTAATAGGCTTACAATGAAACCCACAAGGTTCGACCACAAGACCGGATACACGGGGTCCACAGAGACATCAAAATGTCGGGCTAAACCAGCACATATGTCACACTTAGTGTGTGTGTGTGTGTGTGTGTGTGTGGCTGGCTCTCCTTTAAAAAACTTGATTTTTTGGGGGGGGGGGGGGAATTAACTCCATCTAAAATACACTACAAAATGTCAGTCAATTAGAAAGTTATGTAACTAAAAGCTTTTGGCCCTTCCTGACAAGAAAAAAAATATAATTTTATTATTCCTCCCACCTCCAGTACCTGAACACAATTCCCTTCTGTTTTTCCAAGCAAGAAGTGGGGAAAACATGTAATTATGTATGGTTGTTGCTTGCATGTTTTCAATCATATAAATAACTCTTTAAAAAAACCAGACCCTCTTTCATGAAAGCTATACTTTGCAAATTCATACAAAAATCCATTAACATCCTCTTAATACAAGCAAGCCCGGGCCCCCCCAGCCCCCCACACAGAAAGAGTGGTGCTCGACCCCCCCAGTTAGTACTTTCACTACATCGTGTCATGGCGCTCTCTTCGAGTCAGTCTTTGACATGAGGCACCATCATGGAAATAAATATTTACCCATTTAAAAAGATGATATCTGTCTTTTCATTAATGTCAGTCTTACAGGAAGTTTCCTTGCCTTCTATTTCACCACAGATGCTTTTTCAAAAAAGTGTATAAAGTGAAAGTTATGACATTGATTTATTTTGCCAACTTGACCTTCATGGTTGAATGCAATTTAGAATTCAAAATGCCTTTTTCCCATGCAATTGCCATTTTTATGAGCAATTTTTTGAGCAGACTGACCCACCCATTAATTGAGAATATGGCTATTACATTAGTATCAACCAAACCAGAACCCGAAAACATGAAGTCATACCCACCCAAAAATTCAACTGCTCCGAAATGACCCAGAGACTGTAATGCAGGGTGAACATATAAACCTCTTCTTTTACACGCCATATGTCATTAAGTTAATAAGTGGGATAAAACATCAGATACGATCATGTCAGAGTGTGTTCCTCCAGTAAGACAGGAAAGAAAACTTTACAGTTTTTAGTTGGTTTACATTGCTTGGTGATTCTGAAGCACTTCTGTGTCCTTCAGAGCTGAAGTCTGTCTGATGTGGGGGGCAGAAGGCCCTTCCTGTGGAAGTTCTTTGGCCAGCTGGCGAAGAACAATGATGTGGGCAGTGTGTGTCTTAAGCAGCAGCTCCAGCTCATCCTCACTGCTCCCTAAGACGCTCACTCCATTTACCTCCACCACCCACATCCTCAGAAAAACAACACTGAAGGCAGTTCTGACAGGGGCGCCATGTTGCTATTTTTTTAAAGGGGTCATTGGATTAAATTTTGTGCATTCATGAGCTTTTATTTAAAGCACTGTGTTTCTGAAAACAGGAAAGTGACTATTGCCTTTATATTTGTTCACTGACTGTGAAAAGTGTTTTTCCAGAGGTTTGGCAATTAGCTACCAAATACATGCAGTTACTCGGGTCCCCCTTATCCAGTGGGTGCATACGCAAAAATGTTTAATGTTTTACCCTTCCCTCCCACTGGTCCTCATCCACAACTTAATTGTATTTATGTACATGTGTTTGCATGCATGTGGTTATGAGGTCTATCATACCCAACTCACAAATGGAATACTTAAACTGCAAGGCCATGTATTATTCATGTTTTTATCTGTCCTTGTGCGTAGCTATCCAAGTTTTACATTTCAGTGTTTTCCTGTTATGCTCCCTGTCTCCTACAAATTTCCACAGCAACAGGGGAAAAAAACACAAGAGCTGATGGAACCTCTGTGATCCTCTCTGCTCTTAAAGGCTGGAAAATTTGGGATGTCTCTTGGCATGTTTTATGAAAGGCCAATTAGAGGCCTAATTCATCAAAACATCTATTGAACTGAAATGACCTCTGTGATCTCACATTCTTTCACATTTCAGTTGTTTTTAAGACTATGACCCAAAGGTTATGGTTAGTGGAAATCACTTAAAGGAATAGATCACCCAAAAATGGTGTTCCAGTTTTCATTTTGGATGAACTATTCCTTTAAATGCTTCTATAATCTTTTCGGTTCAGTTAAAGAAAAGCTTGAAAGCATGCTAAAAAGATTAATAATATAGATTCAAACATTCATTAAAATATTTTTAAATCAATTACCTGTCATTCACACTGAGAATAGCAGCCTCTGTATGTACCACCATCAGACCCTAGCCCTCTACCCAGTGTGCAGAGAAACCATAATAACCATCTGGGTCTGCTTTGACTTGGGTGGCCACCAGCATGACAGGAGACTGCAAAGAGACCAGCTGAGTCAGAGTTGAGCTCTTCCTCTTGGCTTTCTCCTTCAGGAAAAAAAAACTGTTGAACAAGCATCAAAAGCAGTGAATAGCTGGTGGCTCACCTCAATGAGACAGTGCTCTCATTTTATAACAGAACTCGAGTCAAAGGATCTGACCTTGAAACAACACTTTTAAAAATGTGAAGTGTTGAAACTGACAGTCTCCCTCATCTGGCTGCTGTAGGGAAAATGAGCTTGATTATTTGTGGAGCGTGATTATAAATGATTTCTTTTTTTGCCACACATACTAATGGCAGGTGAAATAAGAGAGAACATTTCTTACACTGGAAAAAAAATGGGCGTAGAAATAATTTTCAGTCAGAAATTGCAAGTAAATTTCATAAACAATTATAAAGAAATTGAAAAGTAACTCATTGAATTTAATGTGAAATTTTGAAGTAGAAAAACATAATCCAATAATCTTTGCTTACAACTTTAAAAATAATTTAACCAGCCATTAAACTGTATTTTGTATTATTTTCTGACCTTTCAGACCTATCTGATCCTTATAAGGCATAAAACTGATAAAATCTAATATATTTAAAATATAAATATATTTACAAAATGAGCCATAAAACAGGTCACTACAGGGGCCAGAATGTGTCATGACTCATGATGACTAATGAGTCCATCGCTGGTAACCAAGCAGGATCACATAAACCCACACCCCCAAACCAATAGCTGAGACAGAGACTGAATACAGGAAATGAGTGAAAAGATAGATGGAGAGTGATCAAGTTTCTCTGAACATGCAGCAGAAAACCGAGGTGAGGGCTCGAGTCTCCTAGCGTGTGAAAGCCCTGCGGCCAAGGCTACTGAGCCTCTCCCCAGACAGGGGCACCAGACGGCTCTCTCACTCAGGAAACCCCCCTGCAGAAATGCTTAGGACCCATTATCACCCCACTGTTTGGATTCCCTAGGGCAGGACGCATAGCTCGGGCCTCACTCAATTATTTAAGAGAAGCAGCAAAAGGGCAGGTACTTAAGAATTAATCATTTTGGTCAACTTACATTTACTCGTAATGTCATCCAGCCCTCATACTAACCTGGTGATGGAGCGAGGTGAGGGAATAGCTACTGGCCACCGAGCAAACAGAAACAAGAGCAAGCTGAACAATGGAAATACAGAATATAACTTGGCAACTATCTTTTAAACTGTAGAGAATTGGGAGGTGCTGCGTGAAGAACAATCGGCTGAGAAACGGGCACACCTTCAGAAATCCCCTAACTCTTATGAGATGGGAGAGGAAGCCGTGCCAAGCCCCGGATTGTAGTATTGTGTTTCGCATGAGAAAGGCTTCCGGACTCGGTTAGAAAAGTGTGGCTGGTATTAATGATGTAAGTGAGGCACTGTCAGTTACAATAATGGATTCGCAGGGCCCCGGAGTGTAGTGTTGCAGGCAGTAAAATGGCAACCTCAAGATGGACTATAAATCCCTAAGAGAGCCAAATGCTGCCACAATTATTAGCCACTGGGCCTCTTAGCCGCCAGTGCAGCTCAACACGGTGACCACCAAGACATCGGGAAATGGGAACAATCACAGTGAGTCCAACTACTGGGAGCTCTCGTGCTTGGCTACAATCGCAGTATCTCGACCACCATTCCCATGAGAATAGTGAAACCTAATCCGAATCTGCAACCACGGCTACATCTCTGGCTTGAAGGGAACTTAAGCGTATTTCAATTTAAATAAAAAAGAGAAGATTTAAAAGGTTTGGGGTTTTCCCCTAAATCCCTGTTTTTCAGTTTGAGACCCCACGTTTGCCACCATGTTAATTTTCGCTCTATTTCAACAACTCCTCCTGCCCTCTTCCTGTCTTTTCTGATGCACTGCAGTCACAACGGATCGTGGAGATTAGAGGCGATGATGAAATATTTCCTTACTGTCAGATAATCTAGGGGAAATAAATGACAGCCTGCTCCTTATTAGGGCCTAGGCTTGAATTAGTTCCCAGACTGCTCTGTGGCCTGACCTGCGCCTTTCTCCCGATTAGGTCATATGATAAGCATTAGCGCCACTGCCTCTTTCCCACCAACTCAGCAGCTAAAGACTGTGGCCTGAGGGCGGCAACGTGACACGCTCTTTTCTTCCAAAGCCCTGGTCGGCATGTGTCCTTTCATGGCACCTCGTTAGGTCTCTACCGATGAGATGAAAGAGCCGCTTTAAAGGAGAACGGAGGTGGGAGAGAATCACAGGTACGGCCACGACATGGATAGTTTTACAATAGTGTTTCGTGTCATTCTGGCTTTTGAAAAATGAGCGGTGTTGGTGCCAATGACTCACTGTTCTGGTGACTATCATTGTGAAATGACAATTCATTTGCTTTCCATGAAGATTTGTTTAAAAAGTTTTGAAAGATGGCAAAAGGAAAAACAGCAGTAACTTACGTTACAAGAAAAGCTTCAGGACTTCATGTCGATTAACTGTGTTCATTTTTCCCCCAAGTGTTTTTGTATGTCCAACAAAGTGCTTGCATATTGGGAAAAGCCAAGACTGTAATGCTCACATTAGTACCATATGTTCAGCCTCATTAAAATGTGGTCTAAAATAATAACTACTGGCCTGCGTTCACATGTCAGCACTATATCATTTAATACTGCACTAAGAAACTAGAAAACCTTGAGAAACTAGATTGCGGGTTCCAGTCTCACCTTGACCTGCATCTTCTCCAGAACTTCACGCAGGTGAGCCACATGTTGATTGAGGTGGAGCAGTGTGATCTCGTCTTTAAACACTTGGCAGTTCAGCCTCATCTTCTCCAGAAGTCGGACCTCTGATGGCCTGAGGAGTAAACAAACACAAGCTGTTCCCTTGAGCTCTCTTAAAGGAATATTTCACCTAAAAATGTCAATTCTGAACATTTGTATCCCCATAATGACTTAAATTGTGGTCTGTTCTTCACACAAAGCTACTGTTCGGCTTCAGAAGACTTGGAATATAGCGGACAAGTTATATGGACCAGTTTTATGATACTGTTATTGTTTGAAGCAGTTTTGACCTTGAAAGTCCCTTATTACATACAAAAGTGTGTTCAATATTCTCCTAAAAATTAACCTCTTATATTCAGAAAACAGAAAGCCATATAGGTTTAGAACAACATGGGAGTAAATTATGACTGAATTTTTATTTTTAGAGAACTATTCCTGTAAGCTTTGTCTTGGATTAGGAAGCTGATCTGAACAGACTTCCAATGTTCTGTCACTTTATATCAAAGATTAGGCTTTTTATTATTCTGTGGCTCGATCTTAAATAAACGTAAGCGGTCTAAACCTCTCATGTTCTCAGACCCAAATATCTTAGATTAATGTCATCCAAAAACCCTGAAACTTGAAAGATTTGTTTGCATTTTTGCTGGGGAAATGGCCAAGCACATGAAGGACATAACCTAACAAAAAACAATAAGCCTTCAACTTAAGTGGCTTATCAGGTAATAAATGAGGACTTGGACATATTGATTCATGATGCTATTTTCTCACACCCTTATCCATTCCTGCTTTCAGTCTGTTCAGCTCGAAAAGATGTCAGAATAAATCAAAGGCCGTAATGCTGAGGAAAAACAGGAAACTACTGGGTGAGACCCACACTGGCTTTTTCCTCAGTCACCCTCTCTTTACTATGCACACCTCATAAATTAAACAGGTACGGATTCCCGTTTTGCAAAGGTAACTGTTTTCACATGATAAGGCTGATCCTTAAAAAATTCAGCTTTTGTGTTCAATTAAAAAATAAACAACATAATGAAGCATCATAACGGTGAGTAAATAATGACAGAATTGTCATTTTGGGGCAAACTATTCCTTTAAACATAGTCAGAAACATGTAGATATTTAATATGTTAAGAAATTACATTAAACATTGGCATGATGGGTCCAATAATAAAGTGGACAAGGGAGCAGCTTTCTCAGCACTTCAGGAAATTAGGAAAGATCTGTGGACTACCCATTACCCTCATCCAAATGACCTTCAGAGCACTGACGCCACAGAAAAATAAACTGTAACAGAGTGTAAACAGAGCATCAAAAATCACAGGATGCACTCTCTACAAGTAAATTACACTAAGGGCATCCAAAACCAGCTCTGATCATCAGTTCTTCCAGCCTCTCCTTCTGGAAGACGCAACACATCATTATCCATAAAGACCAATGCATTAATGAACAGTTCCTTTTCCTCTCCCTGTTCCCTGTGATGATCCAATATAATTACCCAACTGCTCTATATTAACCTCCAGAACATTCTATTCTAATCTATTCTATTCTACGGTAAGAGCATATACTTACTTATTCTTCTGCACTGGTGCAGTGTTAAGATTGTCCTTGAATGTTTGAAGGCTCTGACTTTTCCTTTGCAGATTCTCCTGGCTCTCACTGAGAAGCCTCTTCACTTCCAAGCTATCTGTTTGCACTGCATCCATCTCCCCCTCCATCTTTTTCAGCTCTGAACAGAAGGCTACCAGGCCATGGTAAAGCTCCTGAACCTGGTTATCATGCACAGATCAACTAAAAGCAATAGTGGAGAACAGGCTTATTTGTCACATTTTTTCCCCCTAAGTTCAGGTTTATTTTTGCAAGTCTATTTCTATGGAAGAACATACCTCTATATTTTGGCATTAAAAAAAAAAAAAAAAAAACTCTATTGAACATTTCCACTGTTATTATCCTTGCAAAAAAAGATGCAGTTCATTGAACACACACGAACCCTGTGATGACATGCTCCAAAAGTAGACACAATACTAAAATATTAGTTTTATGACAAAATTCACAAGAATTACTCTTCCCTGTGTGACAACCAGCCCCTATAGTGTTTATTTACAATGGTGAAAAAGAAGACAGCATGTATTTACCTGTATGATGACGTTTTGAAGGGAGGCCACCTGTTGATTTAGCTCTTGAATCTTCCTGGTGTTGTTTAGCAGATCTTTGCTCTGAATATCGTCAGTGGTACAATTAATGTTATCTGATGAATAAGGACCCTCTTTCTGAGTTGCCTACAAGTTTTGATAGGCAAAAGTTGAATTTGAAACTAAAAATACGTTTATCTCCTAAGAAAAATGTTTTTGGGATTTTTTTACTCACTTGAAAGACTCGACTAAAACATGTGATTCTGTCTACCTTCCTACATAAGTGAAGCTCCATTAGTCTCGTCTCTGAGCCAGGCAAATCTCCAATCTGCTGCTCAGGGGAGAACTTATCTGAAAAACGTGGAAAAATAGAGACGGTATGTAAAAGTAAATTCACTGTGTAAATTCCAGGGCACTTACAAGCCACAAGCCATATATGATTATCTCCAAACGTAAGACTAAATGGCTGATCTTTTCCAAAGAAGACAAAAGAAAAAACCCTAAAAATAATACAATAAATTGAGGGTATGTCAGACTGATTTGATTAATTTTTAATACATACTCTCCTAGGCTTTTGTGTGTGTGTGTGTGTGTGTGTGTGTGTTTGCATTATCCCAAAGGACACACTAGTGGACATGCTAGGTAAATATCCATCTGCTTTACTGCAAGTAATATACAAGTATTCTATTTTACATGAGAGTCTAACCTGTAGGGTTGCTTTCATATGTGATATTGTATACATTATCGATGATTTGTAAAATTACTCCATAGGTACTTCTGGCTATAAGGTAGATTGTTATACAAAGACAATTGTGACCCTGGACCACAAAACCAGTCTTAAGTCGCTGGGGTATATTTGTAGCAATAGCCAAAAATACATTGTATGGGTCAAAATGATTGATTTTTCTTTTATGCCAAAAATCATAAGGATAGTAAGTAAAGATCATGTTCCATGAAGATATTTTGTAAATTTCCTACTTTAAATATATTAAAACTTAATTTTTGATTAGTAATATGCATTGGCAGCATCCTCAGACAGGACTCCACCACTTTTCCCACACTTGTCTCTTTAGGTGTCCTTAAATAAACTGTTCGATCTGACGCTAAATCAAAATAACACACAGATATAGGCATTTGTCAACCTTAAAAATTAATTTACAAAATGATATGTTCAACTATTAGATGGAACAAAATTGAATGGACAGAAATGTACCGTTTACTGTGATTTCAATGAGAAATTAGTTCTTCTGAAATCTAGCATTTTGCTCTTTCTGTCTGTGAGAGAGAACAGGGCATGTATTCAGGTCAACCTGTAAATACTGTTATGAAAATAATGTAAATGTCATTTTGGTAATTGTTTTACATTCTAAAACAATTACCAAAATGGTAATTATCAGAATGTGGTTTACATTCTACAGAGAAGGACGATCTACCTGAATTTGAATGAGCATCGGTTCATGTTGATGCTGCTAACTTGAGGAGAAGATCTTGACTTGGTCATGGACACCAAAGCCGCTGTAAATTTCTCAACATTGTGTGGACCAAATCTTTCTTTTGTGGGAGAGAAAACAAGTTTGGTACCAGAAAATTGCAGACAAAGTACTTAGATGTGGACTCAATTGTTCACGGTTGTGTTATAGTACCAAGGATGGTGTCAAGTCTTTGGGTGGTGGAGTTTGGGGGGTGTAACATGGTAAATGGCAGACAGCAGCCTCTCTCTCTCCTCTAGATTGGACACTTGAAGGATTTTGAGGGTGTTGAGATCAATAAAAGCAATGTGAGATCCACTGAACTCTGCCTCTGTAAGGTTTAATCCACCCGAAGCCACAACATTATTATTAACATCTCTTTAAATGGTTGCTTCTGATAAATAACACTAATGGATCTCTAAAATAGCTCTTCATTGGTTTGAACGTGTTACAAATAGGCCTTGCAAATCATTAGCTAGAAATGGTAAAAGTCTCTATGGTGTTTTATTAGCTAGAAAATGTTGCTTTTCCTCTCTTTTTAAGTTGATGCATGGAAATACTTCTTAAACTGATGCAATAACTTAAAAGGGAAAATGAGTAGTACATAATCTGAACAGTTATTGGTTTGTAGCTATGCATTAGTCTCTTTGAATGTTTGGTGAATTTAAACATTTAAAAAGGGTGGGAATATGACAAAAACGAATGTGCAAACTGTACTTTTACCTCTAATGAAGGGCAGGCATTTCTGTAGACCAATATTACTAAACCACTGGCAAAGCTCCTCTGTGTTCAGCTCTGCTAAAGTTTTGGCTCTGTACCCATTAGAATCCCACTAAAAACAGACAGATACAGACAAACACATGCAATTGAAGATCTCAATACGCATGCATGTAGACACTTTTATTAAAGGGGTCATATGATGCTATTTTAAAGATCATTATTTTGTGTATTTGGTGTAACAGAATATGTTGACATGCTTTAATGTTCAAAAAACACATTATTTTTCAAATACTGTACATTATTGTAGGTCCTCTATGCCCCGCCTCTCACAAATGCGTCGTTTTCAACAAAGCCCCCTCCTTTGACAAGCGCAGTCTGCTCTGATTGGCCAGCTGACACAGTGCATTGTGATTGGCCGAACACCACAAGCACGCGTCGGAAATGTAACGCCCCTTACCATAATCGCGAGCTTCAGCTTTCAAAGTAAATATCAAGAAAGTTAATAATGTCGTTAGTTTTACCATCAGTTCAAGCCCGAAAGGGCAACAGAGTCGCGTGACAGACACAGTGATAATGCAGTACACAAGCCGCGGTTAAGACAGCTGACGTGCTATGATTTCTGACAGGCAGTTCACTCTCCTGTGATGTGACCCTGTTCCCCTCACACTCACACGACGCGTTACTCTGCGCTGTGCAAAACTCCGCATTTGAACAGTCAATAGCAAATACTTAAACTAATAACAAAACATACTTACAGTCGCTGATTCAGAAGCGCTAGATTTTCATAGCAAAGTCGGAATTTTCCCTTTTTTTTTTTTTTAGAAATAGCCTTTGTGCACAGCCAGCCTTGTACTCTTCTCGGTTCAAAAAACTGTCATCATCTGGGTTGTGCTGTTCTGTTGTAAAGAAATCTTAACCAATGATTCCTAATTGCATCTACTTCCGGAAGGCCAAATAAAGTGCTTTTGCTTTCGCACTGAAACACACAGCGTCTCCCTGACATGGCTGCATCAACACTACTGCTGTTCCTGAAACCACGCCTTCTTTCTTTGCATGCACATTTGGGCGGCATTATGCTAATATTTCCACATAGTGATGTAGACATGTGGGGGTGTGTTAGAACGAGCCGTTTAGGTAGGCATGGTTAACTCTTAAATTTTATAAAGAATATCTATTTGGATTCAAGACTTTAGTCTTTGCAACTTTACAAAACTTCTTCATGCACCAGGAGCTTATAACACCCCAAAGAGAAAGGAAAACTTGAAATCGCATCATATGACCCCTATAACTTGAAATAACTCTTCATGAACATTCTCCTGCATGTTCACAGAGAATTAACGCAGTGAAAGATGTGCCCACACAAAAAAAGACCAATATAGAACATTCCACCATAAAAGACCATAAAAGTTTTTTTTAACCAAGGAGATTTTTCAGTGCTCCTATGAAAGGTGCTGCATGAGTGTACTTGTGTATACCCCACAGCTGTGGATGCTCTGACTGTACATGAGGTGTAAATGAGGTGTATTTTCAAGTGGAACTGCCTGTACTTTTACAAAATGGCTATAGTTTTCCACTGACTATACTATTTTACTGACTTTGACGTTTTAGATGGTCAGTGTATGTTCAAAATTAAGTAGGAATAAAAGTCTGCTATGCATATTGACTTGACTAAGCTCCATTCATAATCTTATTTGTCAGAATATTTTTCACAATCTTACACACACACACACACACACACACACCACACACACACACACACACACACACACACACACACACACAATAGCCTTACCTTCAATGCCCTTACTCCAGTGTGGTCCTTTGACTGAGGAATGTATGATGCTGGGAAGAGGAAAAATAACAGGTCTAGCTGGTGGACCATCTTAGGATCCCATTCACCTGCAGAACTTGGTGCTGGTTAAGTTATTTGACCAAGAAAGTCTTTCTGGTTACGCTAGTTAAAAGGTCTAGTGGGAAGCCTCCAAAACACAACACATAGTGGTCTTTTTTTGTAAGTTTAATACAAAATGGGGGGACTAATGGTTAGAGAGCTGAACTGGTACCCAGAAGGTTGCAGGTTTCGATTCCCAGTACTGGCAGGAATTGTAGGTGGGGGGAGTGAATGAACAGCACTCTCTTACACCCTCACTAGCCATGACTGAGGTGCCCTTGAGCAAGGCACCAAACCCCCAATTGCTCTCCGGGCACCACAGAAAAAATGGCTACATACAGCTCCGGGTTTGTGTTCACGGTGCGTGTGTATATGTGTTTTCGCTACTCACTGCTGTGTGGTGCACAAATTCTGAGTATGAGTTACCATACTTGGCTACACATCACGTCACTTCACTTCACTCACTTTAAATAAACATGATAAGGATAGCATCCTAGCCTTTGTAATTCAAGCAGTGGATCACAATATAAGGTCACATCACGTCTTTACCAACAGTTATCCTCCTCTGACGTGGAGATTCCTCATCTTCAATGACTTCATCTCTTCCTTGATATGTGGAGTGAAAGGTATGACTTCTCAGCACCGTATCGCCCAAAATACTGGACCTAGTGGCTGGTTTCTGTGATAGAATGACAAACGAGTATTCATACATGTAAAACCTCTTTTCGATGATATATTCTGTGTGAAATGTGGATTATATTAATGGGTTATTTTAAACAGGTACCATTTGTAAAGGTAATACTGAGTGATTTTACCTTTTGGTGTGTTAACATGCTTGTCTTACTGCTCAGCGGTAGTAGCCTCAACTCTTCCTTTAGCAACTCATGGCTGCTGGCATCCTTGTCGCTCAGGTCATCTAAATGAGTAAAACAAGACATCACCAAGATGTCAGCACTTTTAGCAAATGCCCTCTGAACTGATGGGAAAGAACTTTTGGATCTGGAGAAGTCCTAACTCTGTCTGGGTCATTGAGTCCATCTCTGGGAAACAAAACAAGTAGAACTTCAAGCTAACATGGGAAAAATTGGTCCCAAACTCAAGTCTGGACAATATAGAGCACCATATTTGGTGTATTGTGCTCTCTGGAACACACTTGAAAGCTTGGTTGGAATTGGTCTCAAATTAATAATGTCAGCCGGAAACAGCTACTTAATCTCTGCATGCTAGTGCTAATACTTGAGCTGATAATGTTGAGGGAGGAATGAAAGTGTTTTCTTTTCACTATGAGTGTTTTTACACGGGCTCTGTAACATCAGTCATCAATGATTTATCATGAGCCTTGACGGCACACTCTGTTTGTGTTCTTTGTTTTTTCTTTTTCCTGTGTGTATTTTTCTTATCCATATTTTTTTTTTTTCTTTTTCCTGTTTTCGGTCTTGTTCTTTTTTGTTTTTTTTTGTGTCCACTTTCTTTTGGAGCTTCTTATTTTTTTATTTTTTTTGTGCTGGTTTTTGTTTCTGATCATTTACTTACTTGTTTTTTGGCTCTTCTTTTTTTTCTCATCTTTTTGTTTTTAGCTATTTTTGGCTTTCTGTTTTTTCTTTTGTTTTGTTTTGCTGAGTTTGATTTGTTTTTTGGTGTTTTTTTTTTTTTTTTTTTTTGGTTTTGTTTTGTTTTTTTTTATTTTTTTCTTTTTTTTTAAATACATTGCCAACATGCAGCAAACCACCCACTGCGAGACTTGGGGGGGGGGGAAGGGATGTTGCAACAAAGGGCGTTTTAAACAGTGAAAAGGCAAGTGAGGGGACGGTGACCGTGGCATTTCTTTAGTGACCAGTGACATGCTCTGATTCCCACAGACAGAAGGGAAACATTATAACATTCCCATAACCACACTGCTTTTCTGAACCCTACCTTTGCCTTTCATCATTTATTTTTTTTTTTTAAAAAAAGCGGAATAACAAACAAGTGCTGGGAACATTGACACATGAAATCGTGTGGTCTTTTATGTCTTGTCAAAAGTCCACGATATCGAGCCCCTGTTGGTTCTGCATAATAGGGGAACAGTATGTGTGGGGCATCAGTTCTATTTGGGTTTTGTACCTGTACAGCCTGAGTCTTATTAATATTTAAATTTATTTTTTTATTTTTATTTATCAAATACAAAATTACAACCCCCCCACTCTTTTTCTTTTTTTTTCTTTTCTTTTTTTTTTTTTTCTTTTTCTCCGCCCGACTTCTCTTCTCCCCCCCCCCCTCCACTTTCCCCCCCTCCCCTTCCTTTCCCCCCCCCTCTCTTCTTCTCTCCCACTACTGCTCTCCCTAGGTTCACAATTCACCCACTAGTTAATATTAAGCCCTCGGAACACTGGTGGACACGGTAATATAATGCGGCCCCATAAGTTTTCTGCCCCCCCGCCCTTAACGCACCCCACCACCTGACTTTTGTCCTCAGTTTTGCATTATTTACATCCATGACAATATCATAACGAATCGTCCATCAGAAGTAGCCTCTATCTATATATCTGTATGTCTGGATTCATGTCATGCCTACTCATACACTCCATCCCATCCACTACATAACTCCCCTAGTCATTCTATATTCACTACCCTATAGTATTATCGCAACACAATTTAACCACAAACATCACAGGCACTATAACTGAAACTCCTGCCATCCACTGCCCCCAATTACTACCCCTCCCACCCTCTAAACTCCTGGGGCCCACTTTCATGTACTGTGACGACCTCAGCACCATTTCTGGGCCATAGGCCTAATACGAAAATGGCTGCCCACGCCCACCCCCCCCCATTTCCCTTTCCACCACTCCCCCACCCTCTTCCCCCCCCCAACTCGCACCCCCTCCCCCCCCCACCCCCGACGGTGACGCCCACACCACAGGGCCCCCTCCCCTCCTTTCGTGCGACCCTGACGCGACCCACATCTCCCGGACACTGTACGGCCCCCCCAAACAGTACAAAAACGCCCCCGCACATCATCAAGTTCCCTCCCCCCACACCCGCCCACACCTGACATCGCAGCACCCGCCTTGCCGGCATCCCCCCCCCCCCTACAACCTAGCCCTTCCCCGACAATAACGTCCATCACACAGAAACCCGGACGCCGCATTCCTAAAGTAGACTGCTGTTCCCCGGACAAACACACCACACTTTGTGACTCTAAATCTGCTTGACACACAAACCAAACACTGACGGACATGACCCCCCCCCCCACCCCCCCCGCCCCCCCCCCTCCCCCCCCCCCCCCCCCCCCCCCCCCCCCCCCCCCCCCCCCCCCCCCCCCCCCCCCCCCCCTTCAGTAAAGTTCCACACTGAACCCCACCCCTCCTCCATTGAACACACATCAATGGATGGAGCACACGTTTACCTGGGGCTGCCCACATAAACTCCCTGTACGCACATCACAAGCCAAAACGGCCCACAGCAACCCTCCCCCTTTGTCCCTAGAGGTGACCTGAGGCCGGCCAAACCAACAAACCACACACACACACACATATCCTCACCACATTCTACAGAGAAACAATTGTAAGCATCCTAACAACATGGTTTGGAAATTGCAATGATTCATACCACAAGGCCCTGCAATGGCCTTGTAACAATCTTCACAGCTGATGAGAAGGACCATTATTGGAGCTCACTCCCTCCCATATCAGATTTTTACCACAAACAGTGTGTTAACAAGACCTAGAGCATCACATAAGACCCCATCTGTCCCACCAATGAACTCTCTAACCTGTAAAAAAAAAAAGGCATACTAGATAGCCAACACAGAGACTTGAGAGGCTTTGCAACAGTTTTTTCCCTTAAAGTTCCTCAATGCCCTGACACTTACTTCCTTACGTCCTTCCTTCCAACTTACTTAAAGTTTAATAAGCACCTCTACACTGATGCATTTTGATGATTTCAGCATCTATTTAATCCACACAATGTGGATAAGCTACAACAGGTACACATCAACAGTGTGGATGCACTTCCTCATGACCAAAAATTATGCTAGAGAAGCAATATGTAAAATTTGTTCTGCTGAAATATCAAGCTGTGATTAGTTGATGCCATTTTTCACTAATACCATTCATTGCATATGTAGTTGTGCAATTATTCATCACCTACATTACACCCAAAACAAACTCGGTCCTGGAGGGCCACTGTCCTGCAAAATTTAGCTCCAACTTGCCTCAACACACCTGCCTGGAAGTGCGTTTCAACGTTTTTTTTTTTATTTTTTTTTTTTATATGTTAATGCTAGGTAAGACCATTGATTAGCTGGTTCAGGTGTGTTTAATTAGGGTTCGAGTTAAACTATGCAGGAAATGGCCTCCCGGATCAGAGTTTGGAAGCGAGAGTTGGGAGAGGGGAGACGAAAGGCCCCTGTCTTAGACTAATTGTGTGAAACAGTCCAAACAAGATATTTTTTTTCCTGCAAAATGTACACTTAAGTTAAGCTCTATTAACTACATCTATTCAAATTGTAATTATGAAAAAACGAGAGTGTCTCAGCTTGTTTAGTTCCCAGACAGAGCCAAAGTTGTCCAGCAAAGGACAGGGGTTTTTTCAGAAACTGGGTCACTTCACACGGTCTGTGTGGTGCAGTCGGCCCTCTGACAGCCTCTGGTCGTTCTAGACAGTGAACAGGAAGAGGATATGTGCAGAGCCTGCCCCGAGACTGCAGGGAAAACTCAGTAAAGCCAAGGACTTAACACAGGTCAAGATCTGAGGGAACCAACAACGAGATCTCGCCGCAAGCGGAGCCGGCCCCGGTAACATAACCCCCCCAACAAACCACCCAAGCAACACAAGTGCTAGCCAACAAACCCAGTCAGCAAAAGCCTCTAGTACATGAAAAAAATGATAGGAAAACGGGCTTTTTTGTGTTTTTTGTTTTTTCCGCTTTTTTGTCCTGTGGTTTTTGTTGTGTTTGTTGTGTTTTGGGGTGTTTGTTGTTATGTGTGTTTCTGTTTGTTGTTGTGTGTTTGTGTGTGTTTTGGGGTTTTTTGTTTGTGTGTGTTTTTTTTTTTGTTTTTTGTTTTGTTTTGTTTTGTGTGTTGTGTTTTTTGTGTGTGTTTTGTTTTGTTCTGTGGGGTTGTTGGTGGGTGGGGTGTGTTTGTTTTTGTGTGTTGTTCGTGTTGTTTGGTGTTTGTGGGTTTTCTTGATTGCTGGAGGGAAGGACGTGGTTGATTCGTTTTTGCTCCCCCCCAGGGGGGTGTGGTTCGGGTGTTTGTGTTGGTGTGTTTTACTTTCGGGGGTTTTTTTTTTTTGATTTTTAGTATTTATTTTTCGGTTGTTTTGGGATTAGTGTGGTGTATGTTTTATTAGAGGTTGTTTGGTTTACATTGTTGTATATTGGGGGGATCAAAATCAATGAGCAGCGAGTCCTTTTTTTGTTGGTGTGTGTTGTTGTTGATCATGGGACGTATTAGGTGAGTGGGTGGTGTTTTTGAACACGACATGCCAGCTGTTTTTCCTTCTTTTTTTGTGTTGGTTGTTTGGTTTTGTTTGGTTGGGTTTGTTTTTTTGTGGGGTGGTGTGGTGAGACAGGGCCCCACTTGTAATCAGGATTTTCAGGGTGAAACACTTGTGGGGTGTGTGGTTTGTGTGGGTTATGCACATCGAGAGTGGTTTTGAAGGGGGGTTTTTGTTGTTCTGGGGTTGTTTTCCCGAACGGAAACCCACTGAACTTTCAGAGGAAGTGAATTATAAGAAGTGCAGAGAAACACATCAAATTCGTTAATCGATTGAGGGCTTAACTCCGCAAAAATACTGACGTGTTGTCAGCATATATATTTATTCACAACTACCAATGGTGTAGTGATTCAACAAAGCAAAAAAGTTATGAACATCTGTGAAACAGGACTCATTCATAGAAAGATCTGGCAACATTCTTTAAGATGACTGGAACAACTGTGTCAGGTTTCTAACTGGGATACAATGCTTGGGAACAGGGTATGGCTTTACGCACTGGGGACGGGAACTCTTGGGATAAAGATCTACCAAAAGCCCGCCCTTGCAATAGCTATAGCCACCATTGTACAAAACAGATTAATTAGCCCTTGGTCACAGAACGGCGCCTCAGTGGGTGTCGTTTCTCTGGACCAAACAATAAACACCTTAGTTTGCGTAGGTACAAAAAAGCTCCTTCACTAAAGGGTCCAAATATCTTTGCTTTGAGGAGTTGCTTTGTGCATGATGAGACCTGCACAGTGGCATGTCCACCCACAACTCTGCCTTTTTCTCCTATTAGGGAAAAAACCACACCTGGATTGGGACATGAGGAAAGAATCAAAAATGAAATGGTCATGTAAATTCCTTGCGATGTTTGCAGCATTTCAGACAAATGAATTAGTGGAATGACTGCTATGAACAATTCCGACAATTCTAGATCTCTGCCTCTCAAAAAAAAAAAAAAAAAAAAGAAAAGAAAAAAAGTGCTATCAAAAGTTGCATAATTGTTACCTACCAAATTTTAAATACTTGTAGATGTAAATGCACCATGATTTTTCTGTTATTAGGTTAAATATCTAACATTTTTCATTCCCTATCTGACCCATTCAACAAATACAGTGTACTTTAGTGTTCTATGACGTTTTTAGAAACATTAGAGACAAACTCATTTTTTTTGTTATGAGAACTATTTAATATGTTTGATAAAGTATTGTTTAATATAAAATTAACCTATTATTAAAACTACCTAGTATTAAACACTTAAAATTGGGATATTAGCCTAATCAGTGATCTTGCCCTTTTTGGCAGTATATTCAACAATTAGAAGAAATCATACAAATGTCAAAGTGGGACAAACAACCTGAATTTCTACTATTATTATTATTTATATTAATACAGTTAAATATTGATATTCTATTCAACTGTAGTAAACATTTTTAACAAATTTATTTTTTTAATTAAATTACATTTGTAATAATTTTTGTATTTTAAGTATTTAAAGTAATATAATTTGCAAGCTCAATCTTGCATTTTTTTTTTATAATTAATTTGACCTCCCAAGGTTGACAATTAACATTTTCTGAGGGTTAAGATATGCACCTATTTTCACAAAAAGATGAAGGTGAAGGTGTTTGGGGAATGAGGTTAATGACCGGTGGAGTAAGAAGATCACCATCTCCAACATTAGTGCTGCCAGAACCATACAGAAGAGAGTCTAGAGTAGAGTCCTATTCTGGATCGGCCTGGACTGAAGCGGTAAAGAGGAAAGTGGTGCAAGCTTCTTCTTCAAAGCTGCTCTTTTGCACATGGACACAGAACTAGCAGCACGGCCCATGGTGATCTGTTGAGGAGGCCCGCAGTGCTCAACTTCAGCGAGGCTAAATCCAGGGTTGTCTATTCCCAAATCTTCAACAACGATGTGGACGTTCTCCTCATCCGCGACAGTCTTCATCGGACTCCAAGCAATCATTCTCACCTGTCCAAAAGCATGAGTAACACAGGAACCTTTGTACAACGCTGATGGTGTTTTCTCGTCTGGAATGTTGGTTATCCGTGTGCTTTGCCGTGTCCATCGCTACTTCCTCCCCATTCCCTGATGTTCACCAAAAGTCCTTCTGACACTCCCAGTGCCAGAAGAAACTAAAAGTCTGAGTATCACAGAGAGAAAAACATAGCTTTTTCACCTCTATCACCTAAACCTTCATCGAAAGGAAAACAGACAAAGCATCAATATGCAAGCCTCTCTCACCGAAACCCTTCCAGCAGTAAAAAAAAATAGATCCTCTGTAGGTTGTTGCTTAGCAATGGCCTGAAAGAGAATAGGATGATGCTTTATGCTTTGGCTCAGATGAATACTTGAGATTAATGCTAGTTTCATTAAGGGCCTTTCATATGGAAAGTACTAAGGACACTGCTCTGCCCTCAAAGAGATGTGCGAATAAAATTAAGAGCCAAGCTGACCTTACCGAATTTTATATAGAAAAATTACTGTTAATTTAGGAGCACTATATGAAACTACATGATCAATTATAGTAGTTACGGTATAACTGTGAAATCTGTTCTTTTTCTTGTTTGGTCTGTTGTTCCACCTACAAAGTTGCTGTGTTTTGCTAAGCTATGCTGAGCATTCTGGATCACCTGATACACTAGGTGGTCACTAACAGCTAACACAATTTGCCTGGTAATAATGCTTTTCTCCTTTATTTGATCAGCTATAATTGAGAAAATGTGCACAAAAAATCTAGTTCAAACAAAATTACGTATATTTAGAAATAGCTCAATGGTAATTGCACTAGGTTTTGTTTTGTGAATATGGTGTACTCTATAATGAGCTTAAGTAATACATAGAAAGAAGGCATGTTTACATCAAAATAAATGATGATGACTTAATTTGAATGCAGTACAATGCTATTTTAGCACATCTGGCTAAACTGGACAGCAGGTAGATGAGAAAAAAGCAAGTTTTTGCACTGAAATACAGATTCATAATTTGAAATACAGTACACGACCATTCAAATGTTTTTTTTTTTTTTTTTTTTTTTTTTTAAAGAAATTAATACTTTTATTCAGCAAGGATGCATTAAATTAATTTAAAAAGTGACAGTAAATTCTGGGGGGTTACATTTTTAAATATTAAAATAAACTTATTTTAAAGTGTAATATTTCATAATTTTACATAATGTTTTACTGTTTACATAATGTTTTAATGTTTGTATTTTGACCAAAATAATGGGCCGAGCCGGGGTGGCGGGAAAAAAAAATAGGACAAAACAAAAAAAAAAAAAACATCTTACGGACCCAAAACTTTTTCCCTTTTTGAACAGTTTTTAGTGCATAACTTATCATGTGCAGTTACCTTATCTGAGTTACAACTGCAAGTAAGGATTACAGTACAAGGAATATGCATTCATAAAACACAAAAGTATTACTGTTAGAGGACTGCTTTTGTACAACCTTTATATTTCTGGGCCAATAAAATGACTGAAAGCACAAATCATAATGTTTTAATTATCACCAATGTCTTTGAGCACAGTAGGAGCAGAAAGAACTGTCAGCACTGTATCAAGCGCTCCATGCAAAAGAAAAGGTCACCATGCGCTAGTACTTTTTTAAGAGCCAGTTGTTAAGCCTGTTGATCAAAGGCTCCACTGATATTTATATATGTATTTAAGCAAAAACATTTGTGCACAATAAAGGATGACAGGGTTGGCTGTGCAGTAACTGTGTTGCATGACTAAGCATCCATTACAGCTAGCCCAAGATAGTATCTGCATGTTACTTTTTACATTTCCTGCTGATTTTGAGGGACGTCTTGTGGAATTCTGCAGAATTTATTTGGAAATGGTAAATATATTAAACAGAGCTGAGAAAAGGATAATATATCCCAACTGGTAGCTGAAAAAGTAATCAAATTATCTAAAATGTTTAATAAACACATAAGGGGCAAGAGTTGTTTAAAGGAGTTCTGTGTGCACAGATTCCTTGTAGGCCTAGTCATAACCATGCAAAGAACTTTTATGTACACTGACAAATGGGATTACAGGAACCCAATGAAAACCACACAGTAGAGAGAGTCAACTGTTATGCTGAGACTGTACTGGAGTGCATTTTCATGACTTCAACACTTCAAGATTTATACTGAAAATGTATACTTTTACCCATATATTACATTTTTGAGAAATGTTTGCACAGTGGCTTATGTGCACCATTCCCTTTTCTTGGCAGGTAGAAGTTCCAGGCTCATAAAAAGAGCAACTTAACAATAAATGTTTCTAATCAGCAGGACAGGTCAGAGGGAATAAGATTTGCTATAAAATAATTACTCATCATGTTCTGTATTTTAGAGTATAATGATATCTTCACGCCCAATCACATGATTATACCGCAATGAAATATAAACATTTTAAATGTCCAAAAATAAAATAAAATGAAAACATAAAATAAAAAAGGTGAACTACTTCTGCAACTACTGCACAATCTGTCATTTCTAGCAGCACAAACATTTACTTGAGCCATCTTGCAGTTCAGTCTTCATCAAGAAGCTGCTTTCACCATAATGGCAATTAAGTTACTATTAGGAAACATGGCATTTGTCAGACTGCAGCTATCTGTCAGGAACCCACAGTCAACAGAGGCCGAGTGTGTTCCTTCAAGACTCCGGTAGCTCTTAAACTTTTAATGGGTTTGAGCATCTTTTAAAGACTTTGAGTTAAAGCTTGACTACTTTTTCCTTTCATCCCTCTTCCAGCTTCCAAAATCTAGTGCACACGTTCACATCCCAGACTGTTAAGGAACTGCAACCCTACTGTGGTCTCACTTCAGGAAACCTGGTGGAAACACCTCTGAGAGTCTGTCAAACTCATTTAAATGACCAAATTGTACTGTCTCTGTATTTAGTTTACATTTTGTATATTTCAGCTGTATTTGTGCACGATAAGAAGGTGGAGGATTCCCTATGGTTGCCACAGAGTGTCACTAGCGTGCAGATGTTCTGCTATCAGATATGAGGGAAGGAGAGGGCGAGTTTTGAAACTTGGCATTCTATTTCTTGGGTCGTGTTACTGAAGAACCACACAAATGCTTTTCATTTACCGCCTAGCAAAACAGATATGGCATGATACCTTAATCAAATATTTGTAGCAACACCGATTTCCCCCTTAATTTCTTTTACACAATATTCAAACGCCATTTGAGAACAACTGCAAACTGAACACCCTCTTCCTCTGTCAAACATTTTCATGCAAAAGCTTTTGCCAAGAGCTCTTATTTCAGATGAGAATGTTTTGCAAAAAAAATTCACACTACTTTCTCTTGTAATAAGCTAATGCAACACATACCGCACTCAAATAATGAAATAACGTTAATTATTTTAAGGGGTTGGCTATACATCTTACTATATAATGAGATTCTCTTAGGCACTGGTCCTAAATACATGCAATAAATACATTCTTCATGGCAATTGCTGAGAGGGGTACTATCCCCCTTTACAATTTCCCAACTTTTCTCTTTCGAAGCATGTTTTCTTTTGGTTTTGACTGCTCTCGCTGCCACAGAGCATGAGAGAGAGAGAGAAAGAGTGAGGCAGATCCGGGAGAGGGCCCAGACTCCCAGCCAAGAACAACAGTGAGTTTCAGCACTGTCAGAAAGGGCTCCTCGCTAAAGAAAGCTGCAGCATGGTTTTTTACACTCTCCAACATATTGAACATTTCCTGTGTTGCTCGTGTTTCCCTGGGCCACTCTCCTGTTCACTGTCACGGAGCAAGCTGGTTTGTATGGACATGCCCCCTTTTCGGTTTAGCAAATCTAATTGGTTGAGTCTTACTCATATTTACAGTCAGGTTCTTTCGCCACCCTCCCAGGCCTCCACAACTATAGGCAACGGATCCCTTAATTGCCTTTTTTTCTAGGAATTTGCTTAAATAGCAACCATATGTATAGAAACAAATGATCACCAAGTGTAATCAAGTGACAATTATACATAACATTTGTTTAAGATAGACAACGAACAAGAGGATAAATAAAAAGACAAAACAAAACAACATGGATATATTTGTATAAAATGCCAGTGTTGCCTTGTTCTATAATTATAAGCAACTTTTATCAGGTGTTATAAATAAATAGATAAATAATATCGTAGTTGCAGACTATATTTTATCGACCAGCGATATATTAAAAGTTGGATATATAGTGCATCTTATTTTACCTGCATACACGTAAAACAATACAGTATATACTATATAGCAAATCTCATGTGCGGGATTCTTTATATTGATGCAAAATGTAAACTATATTAATTGCACAGCTCGATATATGAAGTTTGATATACCAACTGTATCCGCATACATACAGTATACTTGCATTCGGTGATATATACTATATAGCAAATCACAACTACTTGATTGCTTGTTTCGTAGCAAAGTTTGAACTTTATTATCATTCTGCATTAATGTACTAAATGCACGTAAAATGCATGAAGATATTAAGATATTATAAACATTAACATCATTATTTTCTATAAAGCTGCTTTGAAATAATGCGTATTGTGAAAAGCACTATACAAATAAAATTGACTGTTTGGCTGTTTTCTGGTCTTATTTTCAGTTGTATAAGCCTATTTTGGTGAGGTAAGTCGCTTATGGGTATGTTTTTACATACCAGCGATACCGATCTACCAAGATTTGGCAACACTGCATGATGGTTAAAGATTTGGATTTCTAGCATGCTTTTCCATTGACGCATAATCCTGAAATTAGAGAGTTACTGAGATGCCAGTACACTTTGGCCTTGAGCAAGCAACTAACCAATACAGTTCACCAAGAGAGTAACAAGCATGACTAGTGTGAGACTATCCTTCGAATGATCATTCACAAGTTCACAAAGGCTTAAGCACAAGACTCAACTCATGCGCTCAAGCTCCCCTCCTGAACGCAATTATAGAAATAAAACTGGAATCTGTGCGGTGGAGGGATGCTGGACAGATTTTTGCAGGAGTGAAGTAAGCAGCTGTTTATCTGCCATGTTGTGATTCAGGAGATTAAATGATAATGTGACATTTGTCTGGAATTTTGTTCCAGTAAATTACTCTCTGTTCAAAAAAAAAAATCTTCTTAACACAATATTGAAAAGTGTTCAATGCAAATGTCATTGAATGTGACGGGGGCAAATACAAAGTGCATTAAACAACATCCACATAAAAGCTGCAAAATAAATAGCATATGAAGTAAAAATCAATGACAAGGCCAAGGCATGTTTTGCATGGCTTAACAGGCTGTTTTCTTCAGAAGTCTACTTTCTCCTTGCATGTGAACCAGAAACTGCTAAGATGCACCTAAACAACATCCTCATGTTTTGCAGCGCTCCTGACTCCAAAGTTGTAGCAAATACGGCCAAATATTTGGAGTTTCCCCTGGTGGCTGAACCTTAATGACTATTGCATTGAAGACTTTGTCCAAATAATTGAGAGAAAGGAGGCAAAGAAGAAGGAGGGAGGCATTGACCTTGGAAACCTCTTTCACCTCTCCCCCTTTAAAGCCCTGTGGCTTCAATCCCATAATCAATTATCCACTGAAGGCTTGAGACCACCAAAGTTTAGCAGCAGTGAGGATATAGGGCTGCAGGACTGTTTGTGTGAATGAGTGGGGGTGGTACAGACATGTTTTTAACCAAATACTTCTGTGTGAATGAGCAATGAGATATTTTTTCAACTTGCATGAAGGGCAACTAAACTATTCAGATGTACGTGTGAAACAACTGCTGTGCTCTTTGTTACAGCTGTAAGTCTCTGTATATTGGTCCAATTAAACTGATAATTCACGAGAGGCAGGTAATTTTACCAGGGTTATGAGGTGGCCTTATATAAAGCGTCTATAAAATGGCAACAACAGTTTCCTGTATTAAAAAAAAAAGTGTAAACTGTGGTAAAGTTCACTCAAAAATGACCATTCTGTCATCATTTACCACATTAAGTGTCCAAAATGTATGAGTTTCTTTCTTGCTGGTAAACAGTTGCTGGCAGTCATTGACTTTCAAAGTGTTGAAAAAATTACTATAGAAGTCAATGGCTACGAGCAACTGTTGGTTACTATCCTTCTTCAAAATACTTTCTTTTGTGTTCAACGGAAGAAAAAAACTCATGCAGAATTGAAACAGCCTGAGGGTGAGCAAATGATGACAGATTTTTTTTAATTATTATTTTAGAGCGAATAATTATAAATCATAAAAACAAAACATTAAAAAATCTTAACTATATATTTAATATAAATTGTAAATATATATTAATAATTACAAATATTTAATTTGTTAAATTTTTAACATATGTAGATAAACAATGTGTCAAGCAGAACAGGGAGAAAAAACATGTATACACTAGCATCTTGCCTCTATTTGGCTTTATGTTAAAGGCAAGGAAGAGTTTATTTGCCTCTTTTTATACAAAAAGTGCTTTTCCCACACCCAGTGTGGTTAAATGAAAACCAATTCATTTGACTTTAAATGAGCCGATTGGCTCTCAGAGTGTAAAGACGATGACACGAGTTAATCCCTCTCTCTCACCCTTCACCCTTCTTCTATCTTTTTATAGAAGGGGCCACTCGTCTCATGCATGTCAGCATTGTGCATTTCTTTTATCCTACCTTCGCTTTTATGCAGCGAGAAAACAAGCGAAAAAATGAAAAAGTGTGTGTGTGTTTGTGGAGAGATGTGGCTCATGAAGACCTGATTTACAGGATGTGGGTTGCTCAGGGTTCCTGACGTGTCCCAAACCCTTTCTTTAGCCCAGCTTTCCCCACACACACATTTAATTGCATTATGAGCTGCAGTGGAAACGTTTTGTGCTGAAGGAAAAGACAAACTGTGGCTTTCTACAAACTTTCCCATGGGAATGGTGTTTATGACCACCGGTTCCTGCTTTAAGACGCAAGTCCACTGTTATCAAGGATTCACTGGCAAAGATTTAAAAAATGCTTAGCTTGACTTTTCCTTTTTTTCTCAAATCAGATGTAAAATATCTGTCAGTATAATTTACAGCGATTACAGGAAGCAGAGAGAGGAAAACAAGGGAGAGGGCCCAGATGACCAGAGAAGGGTCTCTTTGGTTTCTGTGGTAACCAGGGGGAGCTGCGGTCTGGTCAAAAGTCCTATTGTGGCAAATGCATTATCAGTTCAAAGAGGGAGGATAGAATGTAAATGAAGTCCCATGAATTTCTTGTCAAAACATGGCAATTTGTTCATCTTCACTGTCAATCTCCTGATCTTTCTAATGAACCTTCTCATAATATAGCATAAAAACAACCATAAGAAATGTACACAGAGTAAAAAATTAAGAAATAAGGTAACAATTGCCAATTACCAACTGACACGTAAAGTCACTATTCTGAGATATAAAGTCATTTTGAGGTCTAAAGTCACAATTACTGAAGTCACAATTGTGAAATACATAATTGTGAAATGTAAAGTCACAATCGTGAGATATAAAGTCATAATTTGAAATATGAAATCAGTTATGAGATATCAAGTCGCAATTGTGTGTATAAATGCATAAGTGTGAGATATATAGTCACAATTATAAGATTTAAAAAATCATAATAGTGAAAAATTTTGTCGTAATTATGAAATATAGTTTGACCTATTTTCCAAAACATGAGGATTGTTTTCCGTCAAGTTCTATTGTATGGCAGCCTAGTGGAGGCGATTCACAAAAACCTAGGGTATGGCATAATTCCTTGTGGCCATACATATGACAACAACATTCCTGAAACCCACATTACCGAAACAAAGTGCATGATGCACTATTAAATAAAATTCAGAGTGAACAGCATTAAATATAAAAACATATGTCTTATCTCGTCTGTGCAGTTTTTATTGCATAAGTAGCTAGCAGCGAGATGGGAGCTAATCAAAAAGACACGCGATAATTGATGCAATAAACTATGACTGCGCACACTCCACACAGAGAAAATTATTACGAATTACATTTGCAATAATGCATACATGTATACATTTAGGATCTTGTCAAATCTGCCATTATGATTTCTATGTTGTTAAAATAATAATAATAAAGAAACATTGTAATTACCAAAACACAGGTAAAACTACGCTAACCTCAATCCTGAAGCGGGATCCAACCAGAGAAGTCTATTATCATAACAGCAGCACTCATCGTACCACAACCCGCTACCAGGAATTGTCACTATTAGGAACCTCGACCTAGCAACGTTCAGGTCTGTTCTCCTAAAAATATTTGGATTTGGAACTCTGAATGCTAGGATATGGCAACTGCCATACGCCAACACCGTCCCTGTGGCAGCCCAATAAAAGAGCTAGAGTGTCTAATGTGGATGGGCTGCTTTTTCAGTTCACGTTTCTTTAAACGCATGTTGCTTGAAAGGAATTATAAAGGTTTAATTGAGTGTAGAAATTGATTGGATGGCCCATATTGATCACTAGAAGGGGAAGTGATGGAGGAAGACACCTCTTCAAAGAAAGAAAAGCAGAAAGAGCAGATGGCTACAGTGCTATTCTTTAAATTCCCTCCTTTTTGAACAAATGGCCCAGGGTGTCATGACTTTTTCATAATGATATTACTGACACGAGTCGGATCTAATCCACAAGTCTGCTCGCTTAATGGGACAAAGGCTGAAAAGAGCTTATGAATTAAAATGAGGGGGCTTTCTGACAGGCCTTGAAGAGCTTAAACATGACTGCTCCTTCTAAATCAAGTTTCAGTTTGATCTTCAACCATAAAACATCCAAAGTTCAACCACAAAAGTTCATAATCTGAAAAACAGTATTGACCTGTTTGCTATCTAAAGAGATAGTTCACCAAAAAAATAAAATTCTTCCAATCCTACATGACTGACTTTTTTCTGTGGAACCAAAACATTATTTTGAATAATGCTTCAACTGCTTTTTTCCATACAATGAAAGTCATTGGGGTCCAAAACAACATTGGATCCCATTGACTTTCATTGTATAGACTAAAAAATGTTCTACAGCTTTGGAATAACCCAAGAATTTTAATTTTTGTGTAAACTATCCTTTTAATAAAAAGAAAAGTCGAATTGATGGAGGACAGTTGTTACCGGAATTTCTCATTATTCAACTCATTCTCACATGATGGCATCATGATGTCCCATTCCACACATAGATCCGCTATGATTGCTAAATCCAGTTTAATTGTTCTGTCTGCTCTGTGGGCCAAACTTCTAATACTGATGATTTTTGTTTTGGGCACCATATGCATTTCATGAAAGGCACACATGGCTCATGGCTTACCTCATACACAAATCTTCTCTTTGAGACAGAGCTTTCCTCTTAAAATCATTCTCCAAAGTCATAACTAATCTTGTGGCACGCTGTGCAGTTGAAGAATGTGTTTACTCACACCAAGTGGGTTTACCAAGGGCTCCATGAGACAGAACGTCTCGGTTACTTGTGTAACCCTCGTTCCCTGAAGGAGTCGTGACTGACAAATTGGGATCTCGCCCGAGAGCCTAATCACCTTAAAGTGTTAACTAAACAAGCCAATGACAGTTGGTATGCATGTTTCGCCACGCGAACCCCGCCCCGCAGCGCGGGTATAAAAGGAGAGCACGTGCAAACGCACATCAGTTTGTCACTGAGGAGCCGAGACTATGCGCCCCGGCCATACAGCGGTGGTACAGCAACTGTGGCGACGGAACGTAATGTCTCCGTTCCCTCCTTCAGGGAACGAGTGTTACACAAGTAACCGAGATGTTCCCTTTCAGTCAGTCATGTTCGACGTTACATCAGTCGTGACTGACGAATTGGGATCCGTATGGAAAACGCCACTATTGCTGACCCCCTCCAGTGCCCTGCGAAAGCCGGCAAGTCCCCCCACACCAGCTGGGGCGGAAGATAGGACAGCGGCTAGGCAGAGGTATCCCCGCTGCTGTTCCATACAGTGGTACATTGGATAACACTGGCAAAGCGTACCCAGTTGGGAACGCTACGGAAGCCACATCCTGCGCATAGGAGGTATCTTGTGGAATTACACATATGGACTGGCCTCCGGGCAGTACTACATATGGAAGTCCTGCGGTAGACTCAACCCGCCTGGGTGAGATAACTACGCAGCAGAGATAGCAGTGAACGACTGCCAGGGAAAGACAAGGGCTTACCGTGAGGGGAGCCGTACCGTGGAAGAGTACACATGTGGGATCGCCCGAAGGGGGAATCACTACACACGGGCACCTAGCCCAGCACAAGGGCTGACCTTGGGCCTGCACACGAGTGCTGAGCCTGGCGTCTGGCGCTCCGCCACGCCTGACCGCCGACGGGGTACTGAACTGAGAAGCAAAAAAGCGCACGTATCTGGTCCTTAGAGGGGAATGGCGCAGCAAGCGTGATCGACAACGAGCAGGTCCGGTGTTACTGCCTACCTGAGTCGAGTACACGAGAGGACACGGGCTCTACATGGAGATTATAGAATTTCGCAAACGTGTTAGGCGTCGCCCAGCGGCAGCTCTACAGATGTCTGCTATCAAGGCGCCCCGCACCAATGCCCAAGAAGATGCCACTCCTCTCGTAGAGTGAGCTCTCACTCCGAGGGGGCACGGTAACCGTTGGGCCTGGTAAGCTAAGACTATAGCCTCCACTAACCCGTGGGCAAGTCTTTGTTTGGAGACAGCATTTCCCTTCTGCTGTCCTCCAAAGCAAACAAAGAGCTGCTCAGAGCTTCTGAAGCTCCGAGTGCGGTCCACGTATATGCGCAGAGCTCATACAGGACACAGCAGCAGAAGAGATGGCTGGGTCTGCCTCTCCCGGGGCAGCGCTTGCAAGTTCACCACGTGATCCCTGAAAGGTGTGGTGGGAACTTTGGGCACGTATCCAGGTCGGGGTCTTAGGACAACGTGAGAGTTACCCGTTCCAAATTCTAGGCACAAATTGTCGACCGAAAATGCCTGCAGGTCCCCTACCCTCTTGACCGAGGCCAATGCGGTGAGGAGCAACGACAGAAACTTAAGCTCTACCGACTCCAGAGGCTCAAAGGGCTCCTTCTTCAAGGTCGTCAGGACCGAGGGGAGATCCCAAGAAGGTAACAGGTTTTAACCTCCTTGCCCCTCTGAGAAAACTGATGACCAAGTCGTGCTTCCCCACAGACTTAACGTCTACTGCATCGTGATGCGCGGATGGCGGCAACATACACTTTCAGGGTAGAGGGAGACAGCCTTCGCTCCAACCCAACCTGCAGGAAAGAAAGCACGACTCTGATCAGGCATCTACGGGGGTCTTCCCGGCGGGAAGAGCACCAATCGACGAACAGGTTCCACTTGCCATAGGTCGTAAATGTATCTGGTGTCAGGGTTGCCATGGTAACCAGGGGGGCCTGGTGTCGTTGCAGACATCCTGGCATCCCGTTTATTGGGTGAGGGGACTGGGACGATTTGTTAATCTAATGAATAACATGATTTGTAAATCAATGAAAAAGTGTGGTTTGTTGGTCCAGACGCTACACCCCTGACTCATCTCGGCTGGAGGGACCCGGCCTGATATCACGGCCTCTTCGCAGTAGGACCGCGATATCTGCACGCAGAAGGAGCATCCTTGTCCAGCACAGAGGTGAACCGAATACCTCTGAACTTGGGAGGGTGTCGGGTGAATTGAATCGCATAGCCGAGTCTGATGGTTCTCATGAGCCAGCGAGAAGGCCTGGGGAGTGCTAACCAGGCCCCCAGCGACCGAACAAGCGGGACCAGGGAAACCACCGACGTACCCGCAGTGGGGCAGCGGAGTGGAACTCAGGGACCCAACCCGGGAGGCTGTGCGTCCTAGGGTGGGGTCTGAGTGCGCGGCGTGCCACCTACCTGGCTCTACTGCTGGGCATGGGGCTCGTGAGGAGGCGTAGCGTCCCTGAACCGGACCCTGCTGCCCATAGGCGAAAGGAGAGGAGGACGGCCGTGTGGAGACTGGGTCTCGTGCACCGCCATCCTCGCCCCCTTGGGATCCAGATGCAAAGGAAACTGCTCTTCTATTGACGTTTTGGGAACAGAAAAAAACGGGAACAAAAGATTCTCCACCCAGCCCTCCTCCGGGGGAAGGAGTGGTGCGGTCACCATCTCCTGAAGAGCAGGATCCAAGAGCTCCGGGTCGCCCGTCTCAGGGGGCTTCACGGGCTTGGCAGGGGCGGAGGCGGGCTGCGCCGGTTTCGAGCAGACAGAGGGACTGCAGCCAGTGGTGGGTTGGAGACAGCAGCAGACCGCCGGGGCAGGATGTTTTTTTTTCTTTTGTCGAAATGCCTCCGTCTGCTTCTGCGTGGCGGAGAACTGTTGGGCAAAGCCCTCCACCGCTTCGCCGAATAGGCCGGCCTGGGAGATCGGGGAGTACAAGAAGCGATGCTTGTCGTCCTCCCTCATATCCGCCAAGATCAGCCATAGGTGGCGCTCCTGGACCACCAATGTGGACATAGTCTGACCCAGGGCCCACGCCGTGACTTTCGTCGCCCTAAGCGCGAGGTCCGTCGCCGTGCGCAGTTCCTGCAGCACACCTGGGTCAGCACCACCCTCGTGCAACTGCTTCAACGCCTTGGCCTGGTGGACTTGCAGGAGGACCATGGCGTGCAGGGCGGAAGCGGCCTGTCCAGCAGCACTGTAAGCCTTAGCCATCAGAGCGGACGAGAACTTACAGGCCCTGGACAGAAGGCGTGGACTACCTCTCCAGGCAGCGGCGCTTTGCGGGCAGAGCTGCATGGCAATAGCGCGCTCAACCAGAGGGATGTCCACATACCCTTGGGCCACCCCACCGTCGAGGGTGGTGAGGACGGAGGAGGCACCAAGTCTGTTTCGGGCAGAAAAAGGTGCCTTCCAAGACTTAGTAACCTCCTCATGCACTTCCGGGAAGAATGGAACCGGAGGCGGCTGCCGACGACCGGCCTGCGCCCCCAGGAACCAATCATCCAGCCACGAGCGTTCGGGAGAAGGAGGAGGCCTCCAATGCAGCCCCAACTCTCGGCGGCCCGGGAAAGCATAGCAGTCAGCTCTGATAGACTCGGGCAACGCCACTCTATGCACGGAGGCAGCGGTCAGCTCTGAATCCTCATCTCCAGAGCCTAGCTCGGTGATGCAGCGATCGACATCCTGTCATTCGCCTGTGCTCCGCACAAGATGCTGGACCCCGCCCTGTCCGAGGACCCAGCACACTCGTCCGGGAACACCAGGTGGTGCGACATGCTAGAGGAATGAGAGGCCCGCAGAGACGTACTCGACGGGGAAGCTCTCACCGTGATCCTCAGATCTCCCTGACCATGAACCGAAGTAGCCCTCAGAGAACCGGAGGACCTAGAGCGGGGCATGGCAAGGGGGATACCCCCCCGTTTAATGAGGAGGTATCTAGACCGCAACATCGCGATGGTCATGTTCCCACACTGAGAACACAACTCATCCATGAGCGCTGCTTCAGCAAGCTGTAAGCCCAGGCACGAGACACAGCAATCATGACCATCAGATGAAGCCAGGGAGCAACCACATCCAGAAACGACACCCACCCCCCACCCCCCCCCGAGCGGGAAGCCATCTTTAAAAAGACGCCCGTCGCTCGTGAAGCTCTTTTAGAATTTGCTCTTTTAGAAAGGAAAAACACTCTTTTAGAGAGAGCGCTGAAGCGCCCAGGGGAGGTCGCGGCGAGACCGCAGAATGGTAGCTGCAGCTCGCCGAGGTTTCAGCAGCCTGGATGGCAACCCCCGCTGACACGCCGTAACACCAACGACAGCTGTTTCCAAACACTCGCAGAGATTCGTCTTGTAGAAGGCTCGGCTCCAAAGCGAAAAGCTGATGTGCGTTTGCACACGCACTCCTTTTCTACCCGCGCTGCGGGGCGGGGTGCGCGTGGCGAAACACGCACGCCAACTGTCATTGGCTTGTTTAGTTAACACTCGAAGGTGATCCCAATTCGTCAGTCACTGACGTAACGTCGAACGTGACTGACTGAAAGGGAACCCAAGTCACCAAAAAAAAAAAAAGGCGAGAGATGCTGAGGCCAATACAAAACTAAACATGGGAATATTCGTACATACTGAGTTGCAAAATCACTTCTATCACAAATTAAAATTCTTTTCACCATGTCATTTGGAACCTGTATGACTTTTTGTGTTAAAACGCTGGGGTCTGAGGGGGGGTTTGGGGCCCTGGAGAAGTTTTGACATGCCCTGACAATTGTACATTTTTCAGTTTCTTATAAACATATTAATGGCTAAAATCTGATTACACTGTAATCAGCACAAACTGGGCTACAATAATATGTAATCAGCAATGTATATAAAAAAGTTTGTTTTAGTCCATACAGTGAAAAGTCAAAATATCTTCTTATATATTGCAGATGAAAGTAAATCACATAAGTTTGGACCAACAGAATCAGTAAATGATACCAGAATTTTTATTTTTGAGTGAACTATCCCTTTAACTGTATTTTATTCATGAATCAGAAAGTGACGAGTGTAATTATTTATCCACCTGTTTTACACTTTTCTATTCATATTATTATATTTTCTATTCATATATTTTAAGAAAGAAAGAAAGAAAAGCATATGAAACCAATGGCTTCTCTGAAACAAAAAAGCTAATTTTAAACCATTTTAAAGCATGATCAGAGCTAAAGGAATAGATCACCCAGAAATTTTAATTTGCTGAGAATTTACTCTCAGGCTATCCAAGATGTAGATGAGTTGCCTGTCCCAAATGCAACTCATGTACACTTTAGATTAAGGACTTACAATGGCCACTGCGTGTGCATGTCCTTTAAGTCCACGAGACTGTAGGGTGTCCCATTCGTCATTTTAGCTTTCAGAAGGGTGCTGCTATGTTCCATCGATGTACGCTTCTGCTTAGCCCACGAGCTATGCAGCTGACTTCTACCCGGCAGTCAAAGCGGCATTACGTCATGAACTTTCGGACTCAGAGGAAGACTGTGAGGGTTTAGGGTGCCATTTGAGCCTTTGTCTCTTCATCAGAACAGATTTGGAGAAAATTTTGCATTAAATTACTTTGCTCACCAATGAAGTGAATGAGCGCCAAGAGAATGAGAGTTCAAACAGCTGATAAAAACATCACAATAATCCACATGACTCCAGTCAATCCATTAACATCTTGTGAAGTGAAAAGCTGTGTCTGTAAGAAACAAATCATAATTAAGGTGCTTTAAGTCCACTAACATATTTGATTAGAATTTTTTTTTTTGGCTTGTAAACTGGATCTGTATATATTTCTCTCCTGATTCAGATGAGACGACTTTTCCTTGGAGAAAGTCATGGATAGGGGACTTGTATTTTAGCTGGAAGAAATGGTTTAAAATTTCTTGAATTTGTTTATTACAAGCATACAGGTAGTTCTGGCCTTCTAATTTGATTGGCCGAACAGTGTTCCAAAAGACATTTCACTGTTTGTATCACTCCACTTATCTGCATTCTAAACTTCTTTTGGAACAACAGTTAAAAATAAATAAATAATAGAAACAGAAATTCACTGGCCAAATTCAGTCTGAAATGTACTCTTTATTCTATATCTTCTCAACGTCAGAGAAACATCCAAGCAAATCTCAGGATCTATTATGCTGCCAAGGAGGGTCTCAAAGTACCATCATATAAACTTGCCAGAGTAAGACCACTAACAAAGCACAAAGCCGGTGCTTGAAAGAACACAAACACGCATGCACACACTCTCACACACAATATGCATGCTGACAGAAGCTAATGAATGTCCTACGATCGGCTGCCAAAAGCCGTGAGAACCACTTCTCGGGCTTGTGGTGTCCTGCTGGGTCCCTGCAACACAAATGAGCATCGTGACAATATATTTCAGCACAGGAACACAAACTTAATCACAAAACCTACACCTGATACAGAAAAGTGCACTTCTCCACCTCATCAGAAACAAACACAGATCCTCAGCTTGCCAATAGGCCCTGTAACCAAGGGAACTGATATTTATTGTGCTGGAAAAACGGTTACAGGAAACTAGACACCTGCAATCCAGCCAATTAGCTTATGAGGGAATAGCACTGTTTCATTTCCTGACACTGAATGGCCTTTTCAAATGACCAAGAATAGCCATGAGAGCTATTCATGCTCGACGTATAATCAAAACCCAGACAGATCTCTTTATGTGCTTGCTTAGACAGGACTTACATCTCAGTGAGTTTAAGCTTTGTTTGTTTAGTAGGTAAGTCTATAGGGCGAATTCAATAAACAGTTCTGCTAATGCACTGAAATAGCACTGCAACATATTTAGATTATAGTAACTGTCATTGTTTTCACCACAAACACACTTTCTTTCCATTTAAATTAGGCTGATTAGCATTGAAGCCCATTTCCGTCTCAGAGTAAAATAAATGAAAATGTATCTCACAATAAGCCCTTTGTAGAATATAGACTTTATATTTCGCAATATATGGCTTTTTTAGCCATTTACTTTATCATAATTGTGAATGCTATATACCCCATAAGGTGACTTTGGATCCTGCCATGTTAACTTTATATCTCACAATTGTGGCTTTATATCACATCATTTGTATTTCTATTATTTGAATTATACATAATTTTTACTCTGAGGCAAAAATTGGCTTCCAAAAAAAAACAAACCCAACACTTAAAACTATTTGCCTGGTGCATTTTTGTGCAACTACTTCTTACGGAAAGGGACTTAATTTAATTTTAATAGATGTTTTTGTGCATTTTATATTATGACAGCAGATATTAATCAAATGATGAAGAAGAAGAGTGATAATTAAGAAGTAATTTTTAAAAAGAAATATCATTGAAATATCATTAAACATGTTGTCAGGTTTTCCACCTGTCTGGTATGGGACAAAACAAATCTCTTTAGCTATTAAAAGCCAAACACCCGGGGAAATTTAAATCACCATTTCTGAAGGAGCCACCATTTGTGATCTTTTTCCTGTTCCGCCCAGTTGGCATCTCATGGGTATGATATCCTACGGTAGACAGCGGCAAGCTGCTACATACTCAAGTTGCCAAAGGTCCTCCACTTGCCTTGACCCCTGCTGACACCTGATCCCCCTGAAACCATCTTTTATTCCTCCTTCAAGAAGCAACATTAGGATCATTCTTACACCCCTGCTGTTTGGTTGTGGTGACCTCTAAGCCTATGGGAATCCAAGGCCAACAGCAGAGTAAACGGCAACAGTCGGTTTCTAACAGTTAGCTCTCTCGTGCTCTTCCGGCGTAACGTTGAAACGGAGAGATCTAAGGTTAACCGAGTGGTGCTTGGGTTGCTGTCTCCCATTCCGGCTCTTGTCCGAATTAGTTCAGGATCACCGGTGCTGCCAATGATGTGTTCTCAGACTAACGCTGCATTCCTCACAGCATTTCATTCTTTTATACAGCATTTGACCCTGAGCCTACAAGCAAAACCAGGCAGTCGCTGCCCAGAATCAACCACATGGTGTGTCAGCAATTTCATAACTTTTTGCCAATTTTACCTTAACAAACAACCAATTTATAGTCTGATTTTGCAGTACTTAAAGGAATAGTTCACCCAAAATGTTCCCTGTTTCCACCCTCATTGCATGCCTTTTGTAATCATTTCCATGCATTATACAGGAAGTGATAAAATCAATCTGATCTTCAAGGTGTGGTGACTATGAAAACTCCTCTTTCTAGAGCAGATTAAGTGATATTTTAGGAAGCAAGATACTAACTTGCTGTTGCCTCTTGTAAATGCAGTAAATTTTAGTAGAGCATACGTTTCCCTATTTTTTACCTTAAAAATCATTTCAAAGACGGAAAGTAGGTTTTTGTTCGTGTTTTGTTGGCTTTTCTTCATAGTAGTACTGGTTTATCCTAACACCTATAGGTGGATGTATTAAGTTAACTATCTGCACTAACTAAAAGCACTAAGTTAACTATCTGCACTAACTAAAATATACAAAAACTATAAAAATGATTGTAACTGTAATATAACTAATCAATATAATTATTGTTGCTATTATAATTAGTACTGTAGTAATAAGGATGCATGATGGTGTGATCCATTCCATGTAAAATAATTGATTATTAAAAAGTTACATTAGGTAATGACAACTGATTTTGGGTTCCCCTTCAGGAACTCGAGCTGCGTCGAGTCGCTTTGGGAACGCCCTTGCGTGACCGCGTTCTGAAGCACGTGTCAAATCCGTCCAATGGAGCAGCAAGACGTCACGAGCAGGGTGACGTAAGCACCAGAAAGCATAAAAGCGCATCCGGCAAGGCACAAACCAGCTTCTGCCCTTCAGTAGCGCTCTGTGTATGTGCCTGTCTATTTACTGTTGTCTGTCCGCACAAGCACTCATATATATATAAAACAATGAGAACGTGTATGGCGAGTGAACGGCATTACAAACGCTGTGTTTCTCCCTGCCCACGATATCTGGCGGCGGGGGATACACACGATTTGTGTGTCGTTTGTTTAGGAGCGAAGCATGCACGGTCAGCTTTCGAGCAGCTGATTGTCAACACTGCGAGCTCTCGCTCCGCACGCTCCGCTCTCGCCTGGCTGCGTTTGATGAGAGTGGCCAGGCTCGCGAACCTGCTGGCAGCGGTCTCGCTGTTGCTGAGGCACAGCGCAGACTTTTGTCGTGGGGATCGCGCGTGGATTTAGCGGAGGGATCCGAGACGGGCCCCCCCCCCCCGAGAGAGAGCCAGACGCTTCATCTATCTTCCTGGATGTGACGAGTGTCGAGACAGAGGAGACTGTGGACTCGCCACCACAGTCCCTCGCGTATGAGATGTGATTCGTGATTATGGGGTGTGTTTCACGCCAAAATAAAATATCGTTTGGCCAGCAGAGAAACAGGACGCTTGGTCCTAAAAATAATTAGTAATAATCCAGATCACAGCCTTCACGATGGGGGCCTTCTGTTTTTCCCGATCTCCATGCTGAGGTGTCAAGATCGTGGAAGAAACCATTCTAATCCCGTTATTACAGCCAACAGTCGCGAAAATTAGTCAAAGAAAATCATGGGGCTGACTGATAAGGTATAGGGGGCATGCCAGTGGTGGAGCAGACGCTTTTAGAGCTATCTCTCCCCATCAGCAGCACGTACCTGAAGACCCGAAGCTTCACCAGGCCGTGAGGCTTACATCGAGTGGTTGGAAAAGCTTATACGGCGGTAGTAGGTCAGGCTGGCGCATGTTTGCTTTTTCTTTGCCCCACCAGTTACAAGCATATCAGATAGAAAATAGATCGGGGTGGGGCTGCTGAGCGAGCAGCAGCCCAAGTTGTAAAGCTCCTCATATCGCCAGTCTCAAAAAAAAACAGAGCGTTGCAACCCGCACCCCTCCACAGAAGATCGGGGGTCGGGGCGACACTCTCAGTCGGGGTCTTCTAGACAGAAAACGGATCTGCGGACCGTTATTTGTCTAAGAGGACCTCAGCGAAATGGTCCTACCATTATCAGGTCCCTGAGGGCAGCCCACCTGGAGAGGAAAGGATAAAACCTCAGTATACGGTGCCCAATCCTCATCAGTGCCCTCACGGAGGTTCATTGAACCCCTGCCACCCTCGGTGCTTCAGGACTCAGTGAACTCCGACAAGCGAAAATCCCAGCTGCCGCCCGGCAACGGTACGGCACGGGAGAGCTCATCCCCTCAAGTGAGGGTGCTACAGTACTCGGGTCGGTTATTCCCTCAGTGCCTTCATGGAGGTTTATTGATACCCCTGCCACCCTCTGTGCTTCAAGGCTCAGTGAGCTCCGACGAGCGAAAATTCCAGCTGCCGCCCGGCAACGGTACGGCACGGGAGAGCTCCCCCCCTCGAGTGAGGGTGCTACAGCTGTCAGGTCGGTCGTTCCCTGCCGGTCATCCGCTTCAGGGCACCGAACTGGCTCCTCTAATAATACCAGACGCCAGCCTCGAGAGGCTGGTTCCCTTAGTAGATTTTCTGGTAGTGTGGAAACGGGTCATGGACGGTATCAAAATGGGTCCTGCAGATTGTAGAGAAGGTTACAGAATCCAGTTCGGTTCTCGTCCGCCTCGTTTCAACGGGGTCATCCCCACACCAGTGGGCCCCGAGCAGGCTCTGGTAAATGGAACAAGAAGTAGATACTCTCTAGAGGAAGGGGGCCATAGAACGTGTTCAGCCTCTCTCTCGAGAGCGTCCGGGTTCAACAGCCGTTACTTCATCGCTCCGAAGAAGGATGGGGGGTTGCGTCAGATCTTAGATCTCCGTCTTCTGAACCGCGCTATCAAACGGCTTTGGTTCGAGATGCTCACTATCAGCAGATAGTATCTCAGATCCAGTCCGAGGGCTGGTTTGTTACGATAGATCTCAGAGACGCTTATTTCCATGTTTCCATCCTCCCTCAACACTGGAAACTCCTGAGGTTTGCTTTCAGGGGCCAAGCATACCAATATCGAGTTCTTCCCTTCGGCCAGTCACTCTCACCCCGCACTTTCACAAAGTGTGTGGATGCTGCTCGGGCTCCACTGCGACTCCAGGGCATCCACATACTAAACTATATCGACGATTGGTTGATTTTAGCTCAATCGAAGCAGATGGCGGTTCGGCATCGAGATGTCGTCCTCGCCCATATGAGAGAGCTGGGGTTAAGACTAAATGCTAAGAAGAGTGTTCTTTCTCAACTACAGAGAACCACTTATTTAGGCGTGGTGTGGGACTCAACCTCGATGCAGGCACGTCTGTCTCCTGCTCGAATCGAGTCAATCCGCACGACAGTCACGAGAGTAAGAGAAGACCAGTCACTCACTGTCAAACAGTTCCAGAAACTGTTGGGTCTGATAGCAGCTGCATCCAACGTGATACCTTTTTGCCTGCTGTACATGCTGCCCTGCAGTGGGGGCTCAGAACCAAAAGATTGCCAGAGGGGGATCCGCTTTGCAGATCAAGGTCACGCGGGGCGAGCTTAGGCCTTAGACATTGTGGAAGAAAGTTGGTTCAGGTTTCAAGGCCGACGTTAGGGGATCCTTGTCGCGCTAAGGCTAACGACGGAGCCTCTCCATGGGCTGGGAGGGTAATGAGTGGCGCTCTGCCCAGGGTTGTGGGAGAAGGCATCATCTCTTTGGCCCACATTCAATGCGGGGAATGCTGGCGTGTTTGTCGCGCTTGGCACACTTCCTTCCGAAACTAAGGGGGGCATCATGTGTTTTCCGCACAGAAACATCGGGGGTTCCTACATCAATCGGGAGTATGGAAGCTGTGGGCAGGCCCCTGACGGGGGCACGCTCCTAGCATGGGTCTCCAACTGAGGTTGTGAGGACTATACTTCAAGTCAGAAGCTCCCGCCACTAGGAAAAATATGCCTTGGTAGTGGAACATTTTCGCGTTCATGGTGGACAGCGACTGCAGGACCCAGTCAACGGCCCAATTGGTACAGTTCTGGAGTTTAAGCAGGAGCGATTCTCCACAGGGTTATCACCCTCCACTCTGAAGGTATACGTGGCGGCATTAGCTGCTTACCACGCCCTTCTGGGTGGTCAATCATTGGGAAGACAAACACTTATCACTCGTTTCCTCCGTGGCACCCTGACGCTGAGGCCGGTACAGCGCACCAAGGTGACCTCATGGAACCTGGCTGTGGTTCTGGAGGGCTCATGCAATACCCCCTTTGAACCCATAGAAGAAGTTAGGTCAAGTTGCTCAGGCTCAAGACCACCTTTCTCCTCGCTATTTCCTCACTAAAAAAGGATCGGGGATCTTCAGGCACTCTCGGTTTCGTGCCTGGAGTTCACTCCAGGCATGGTTAGGGCATTCCTTTAACCGAGGGCCGGGTATGTCCCTAAGGTGCCACTTCTTCACCAGGGCCCATAGTACTTCAGGAATTCTGTCCTCCTCCGTACCAGGAAGAAGGCCAAGAAAGGCGTAATCTGCTCTCTCCAGTTCGAGCACTGGACGCTTACGATGCCCCGTGGCGTAAGGCAGATCAGCTTTTTGTTTGTTTGGCCGCCAAAGAAAAGGATTTCCAGCGACCAAGCAGACTATGAGTAGGTGGGTTGTCGAGGCCATCTCACTAGCCTAAGATTCCTCTGGCCTCCCATCTCCTATGGGGGTCAGAGCGTACTCGACTGGGATTATGGCGGCCTCCAAGGCTTTCAGCTTGGGGGTGGCCTTGAGGACATTTGTGCGGTGGCGGGCTGGTCCTCTCCACACACTTTTGTCAGTTTTTACAACCTAGACCTGGCATCTACCCAAGGTTCCCAAGTTCTCTCTTCATGATGTGCCCGCAAGATACACACACAGGCAGGGACATGGTAGTATGGCGCAGTGGGTATTCTCATTCCCAAAGCGACTCGACGCAGCTCGACTTCCTGAAGGGGAACGTCTCCAGGTTAAGAATGTAACCATGGTTCCCCGAGGCAACAAGACGCTGCGTCTCTTGCCATACTCCCGGAACTCATGCAGGGATATCATCGAAGTGGTTTGGCCTGAGGATGCGCTTTTATGCTTTTGGTGCTACGTCACCCTTGCTCGTGCGTCTGCTGCCTCCATGGGGACGGATTGACACGTGCTTCAGACGCGGTCGCAGGGGTTACCAAAGGACTCGGACCCAGCAGTCTTCGTTGCCCTCTGGGGAACCTGGTTACATACGTAACCTAGAGACGTTCCTTACCACGGTTGCCTTTGGCTTGCTTAGCTGGGGTTTTAAAGACAATGAATATTGAGTAATCTTATCGATCTGATGGCACTGTGCACTGTCAGATGAGAACAAAACTGAATTGAACTGAATATATGATTACACTATTTTCTTCTGTAGAGCTGCTTTACAGCTAAATCAAATTTGTTTATAATTTTGCAACATAGACACTGTTATTGAACTTAAGTAAATCAGCACGGAACTGACTTGAGTTGAATAAATAAATAGTGCCTTCTGTAGAGCTGAACTTAACTTGTTTCAGAATTAAAACCATAGTTATTGAAGTGAACTGAAACAACACTGAACTGACTTGAGCTGAATAATGATACTACTGTCTTTTCAGAACTAATTTACAGCTGAATCTAATTTGTTTATAATTTTGCAACATAGACACTGTTATTGAATTGAACTGAATCAACAATGAACAAACTTGAGCTGCATATTGGCACTGTCATTTGAATGAGAGTGTACATTTTCAAATGTGAATTTGAATATGTTTCATGGTTTAAAAAAGTTTGCATTGATTCTGCTATTAAAAAATACTGAGTACTCCCTTGGGTTCACTGCATAAAGTGACGTTAAACAAACTTGTAAATCTTGTCAAAGTGTGTAAATAAGCATGGGGTGTAATAATTGAATAAAGACATTGATTGGCAGTGTTGCGTCAAACAGGCTTTGATGATATTTCTCTCTTGTAATGCATGCACATGGTTTGAACCCAACCCTTGCCTGCAGTCACACTCAGGAATGTGCCAGAGAAGGGAAGTTCCTCTCCTTGGAAGAGCACAGCCCTCCACTGCATCCCAGAAACAGCCCGTGAGCACCTACGCTGCATGCTAACGAACAGAGCAGAATGCCAGAGGGCAGTGAAGATCTTAAAGTTGTGTTTTGATAAGGGCATGTGATCTTGACCCACAAAACAGCAGAATGGAGAGAACAAAAACACTAGTGTTAAAAGCTTGAGACGGCCAAAAGTAGCTCTTACCTGCACTGTAACAAAACTCCACCATGAAAAAACATTTAAAAACACATTAGCAACTTAACATGTTTAAAAAGGAGAGAAGCTTTGTTTGGACAGTCACCACACCTTCAATAAAGACAACAATGACTTCAGCTTAACAAGTTCAGACATATTTTTTTTTGGTCTCAGGTCTTTCATGACCTCACCCTGTATCCAGATTCAGCCTGTACCTTCATTCGGGCTGACGTAGCAGTAGAATCCCAGGAAATCTTTTGGCAAAAAGGAAGTTTGGATTGCAGAAGCTCATCGCATCAGGGCCCTGACAGCACAGGAGGCGATGTCATCATGGGCCCGGGCCAGAGCACTTCATTGTCCCTGCTCATGGCACAACAAAAGAGGTAAATAAACATCAGCAGCCCTGACTCCCCTCTGCTGTCAGTCCAATTACCCACAAATCCATACCTCTCAAAACATCTATTTACCCATGACCTCAACGGCTCGTGCCTGAGGTGTTTTTTTGGGGAGGCAGGGAGGGGGAAAAGTCTGCAGACATGTGTTTGTGCATGCATTTAAACCACTTTCACACTGAGTCAACAGTTATCCTTCCTGTTCAATGTCTGAAATATCCCATCCAGCAGATAAAGATCTGCCCTCTGTCCAAACCCCATAAATCACTCAATTCACACAGCCACTGAGACAGAAAGACCCATGAGGGACAGAAAAGCCATAGAGCATCAGCCTGTAAACGACACACAACCAAATAAATAAATAAATATAAATAAATAAATAAATAAATATATAATTAAAATACCAAAAATAAAATAAATTTATAAGAAAAAAAATATAATGATCTAAAATCTTGTTGTACAGTAAAATAAATAAACGAACAATATCCAAAAATCGGTGTCCATGACATAATGTATTTGTATAATAATTACCGTATATTAATTATTTACTGAATATGATTTTATTTTTGGGCACTGGTGGATTTTTTTTTCCATTTTTTTATCTAAAGTGCAAAACAAGAAAGTAGAAACGTACATGAGACTTTTATACTAGAAAACAGACCAAAAAAAAATAGAGAAAAAATGCGAGTCGTCAGATGAAAAAAACTTGAGAAGACCCGTATGGATCAGGGGTATTTAATTCTACCCTCTAAATTCAAATTCAAGATAACCCTGTCAATCATACAATGTGAGTCATGCTGTGCTAGAAATTATGCACACCCAAAACAATTTTTTAGGAAGGCAAAGGCACACACACGCAAAAAAAAAAAAAGAGTAACACATTCATAATGGAAATGTTCTGGCTCAGGTACTGGCAGAACCAGATCTCCTTTTAAATTACAATGTGTAGCAATAACAATATTGTTAAGTGGTTAGGCAATAAAAATAACTGAAATATGAACAAAAATAGCATTAAGTGCTTAGACTTTTTTTTCACTGTCTACTGAAACAATGAAAAGTTACTTTTTCAAGTAAATTCTTTCATAAAGTAATTTAAAAACTTTTTTTTTTGCCAATAGAAATATAACAAAAAGGACACTTCAAAAAGTAAATGTTTGTTACTAATAATTTTTTTTTTTAAAACAATAAAAAATGGCAGCACTGTAGTTTATTAGCCTAACTGTGAGAATTTTGCAGCTGCCAATATAGAATATGGAATACAATACAGGAATTCAGTTGACATGCTGTCACAGGTGCACATTTATTAGTGTTTTTCAACAATGCTTATCCAAACAGAATTTAAAATCCTAGATGTGCATTTCTGTGGCAAGTTGGAATGACTTGGCAAAATCAAGACACATGATTTAGGCCTAAATGATCTCCGCTAGTAGTAATTCATTGTATAGAATATTTATAATTTAAATGATGTCTCATTATGGCCTGCCATCCAGATTCACCTGTATAACAACCACACTTTACTGTTATGACAGCAGATTATGATTACATTTAAAGGATTAAAAATCCCTGACTTGGTTTCTAATATTACACTACAAACAGATCTACATTGTTCTATTATTAATTGCCATCAGGCACTGCATCATTCTAATAATGCAATCTGATGAATGTCATGTGAACACTTGCAGTTAAAGAAGGATTACATTTTGTTAATTTCTACATTTTTGACAGTAATCTAAGGTGTGAGACAACAAGATTGCTACTGTCAGCACAATTTTACAGGAAACAGTGAGGTTTGTGAGTGCATGTGTACTGTGCATTATTAGCGATGAGGTAACCACTGCTCTGGAAATAAACAGAAGCTGTTCAGTTATGATTGTTGAGTGGCTAATCCTGTCATATGATCATTGTTCATGACTACCAAGAGATTGCTTAATCTCCCCGAGAGCCTGACAAGAGAAAAAGAGAGAGAAGAGTGGATTTAAAAAGTTCGCCACTGATTCTGCATGATGTGACTAACTGACAATGCGTCCCCGGGGCATACTTTCGCACCAGGACCAACGAACAAACAGACCCCCCTGCTGTCCTTCCCTCCCAATAACAGATCAAGCAGCACGTGTCAATTCGAATTTAGGAGCTCAAACTGAGGCAGCCACGAGACACATTAAATAGATACTTAGGACTCAAATCTGACCTGAGTCACTCATTCAAGCCATATGACATAACTCTGACCAAAGCGTGAGAGGCAAGTAATGTGCAACCACCCACGAGGTTCATACAAGAAACCACCACCCCGGCGGCGCCCCTCCCAACACCTTACCCCGTGCTAGTCACAAGAACTACCCCTGTCATCAAAGATCATGAAACAATGGCTCGGCTCCGTGATGTCCCCCTACTACTCCCACTGACCCTACCAGATCCCCTTGCCATTAATACCCGCCCGCTGAGATCACGCACTCATCAGCCTCCCGGCGACGAACAGCGGTGGGAGACGCTCTACGCGGGGGGGTCCACGGTCCTTCGCTCCTCGGGCGGCGAGCGCGGAGGTCACACGGTGTCCACAGACGGCACAAGGGACGACTGCGGGGGAAATGAGCTCTGCTAAACAGTTGAAGACTAGAGAAAGAAAGTAACGGCTCCGGCCACCGGCCTTCAGATAATGGAGCAAGATCCGCCCGCAGACCCTGTCCCTGCGTGTCCGTGACTATCCCTTGAGGGTCGTCCTTGCGTCCTCTCCCCTCCCTTCCAACTCACCCGGCACCATCGCGAACGCGATGAGGCCCACGAAGGCCAACTACCTGCCTGTCACGAAAAGAAAGCTGCCATGCTCAATGTAGCAAGAGCCACCTTGCTGGTATGTGGACATGGGAAATACTTTCCTGTAGTTGTGCGGTGTCCGTGGGCTCTCTTAGGAAATCTTTCAGGTCCTTCTGAGGTGAATAATGGATAATATCTGATCACACAGTTCTTAGCAAAAGCATTGCTCCACAGAAAGTTAGAAGTGATCAAGACCATCCTGATTCACCCAAGTTCTTATCAAACTGCATTGCTTGCTAAAAAGTTAGAAAGTTACATTTTTGTTTTTGTCTTTAAACAATCTATGTAGATGGGACTCAGAATCATCCTAAATGTCTCATTCATGTAGTGCCTATAAACGTGCTGGCCATCCGTAGGTTATACTGGTGAAAAAGAGAACCCACTCTTCTGGATACACCAGTCCCAGATCGAACAGACGACAGAGGCGCTGATTCACAGTTATTTCACTGCTTAGGACGAAACCAACCGCTCACCAGCCCTTCCCACAAACCTTAGTTGAATCGGTGACTCAAATACAACTGATATCCTGATTGACCTGAGCCTTTGGCCGTTCCTGACAGTGTAAAGCACTATGTGGGGCCGTATTTTTCACTAGGTATAGTTTATTCATCCCACACTAAGCAAAGATTTTAGAACAAGTTTCCAGATTTTTTATGTTTATGTTCATGTTTCAGTCCTTTCATTTGTTTTTCTTCTTGTCTGGGAGTTCGCTGCCTTGTCCTGCCTTGGCCTATTGTATGTGTTATGTTCTCATTGGTTGGATTGAATCATGTGACCCCTTTGTTTGATATATAGGCCTATAGCCCTCATGTTTCATTGTCCATTGTCCAGCTTTATTTCATGTAACCGCTGTTGATGAGTGTCTTGGTTTATGTTCAGGTTCAGGTTTACTTTCATTTCATGTTTCTTTTTCAAGCCAAGTATGATCAAATCAAGTCTGTACACGTTTGGATATCAATAAACTGCACTTGGGTTTCATCACAACTCTCCTACAGTGGACACTTCATTACAGATTCCTTGCTTTACCTCCGTCAAGGGGATTGATGCATTGAGGACTACTTGGAGGAATTCTGTGGACTTTGTTACCTAGTTCATTTTAATTATGTGGCATTAAAAGACATTTTTTGTAATGGGTTAAATGAACCCATTTGTTCATGGCTTCCATGGGGGGAGATACACTGGTCCATGGCGAAATACATAGACCATGCCCTTCTGCTGAGTGGTCCCTCATTTACTGTGGGGACTATGGATGAGGAACCCCACATTTCTCCAGTACCTACCACAGCAGAGCCCTCAGCCATCATGCCTACCACACCAAAGTTTCATTACGTCATGGCTGCTACACCAGATTTTTTCCAACTGGGAGGTCTTCCCTCCGTCAGCTGTACTGCCCATGATGGTGGTTGCCATATTGTGTGTTTGGGCTACACACTGCACTCCAATCCATGAAACTGCTCCAGAGCCTGCTCCAGTCTAGGAGTCTGCTCCAGAGCCCTCTCAAGCCCCAGAGCTCAGTCCTGTGTTGGCGCCAGCCTGTGAGTTTCCTGCTTATCCTGTTTTGACTACAGTGTGGATCATCACCACCGTGAACTTTCTGCAGGCATGGTCACGCGCCAAGAGATGGACTGGCGCTGAACTCACAGTCTGTCCTGTCATGGCAAAAGAGGCCATCTCTGACTGCCCTATCACTGGCTCACGGAGGGTTCCCTGAGCCTCTCCGCCTGGTCCTTACCAACGGCCAGAGGCTGTCCCTGAGCTCTCTGCCTGTCCTGTTACGGCCAAGGAGGCCACTCATGAACTCTCTACCTGTAATGCTACAGCCACTGAAGCCATTCAAGGATGTTCTGCCTGTCATGTCGCTGCTCCACAATGGTCTCCTGACCTGTGGTGGTCTTCTCCTCCGCAGGCTTAACCTTGGTCGCCTGCTTAGTCCTGGCTTCCTGCTCTGCCGGCTCCACCCTGGTGGTCATCTGCTCCACTGTGGGGATCCTCGATCCTATCTGCTCTGCCCTGGTGGTCTTCAGCTCCACGGGTTGCTGGGCCGGGGCGGGCCTGTAGGGGGGGCTTCCTGTTTTGCTGGCACCACCATGGTCTCCACCTCTGCTACATGGACCAGGTCCTCTACCATGATCCAGGCCCACCTCTGCTCCACAATCCATGGATTCAATCATTGCTCAATGGTCCAGGCCCACCTCCGCTCCATGGTCCAGACCTGCCATTGCTCCACGGTACAGGTTCACCACTGCTTCAGGGCCCATGGTCTTGTTGTCCGGTGGGGGGGTTTCACGTGCTCCACTGTCCCAGACGCTACCCTTGCTCCATACGTGTCGCCGGGGTCTAGGGCCACTGCACCATGGCCCATGGTCTTGCCCCCTGATCCACGGTTCAAGCCTACCATTGCTCCACGGCCCAGGCCAGCCACTGTTCCACGATCCAGGTCTTGTTCCACTTCACGGGCCTGGCCCTCCATCACGCCCCTAAGACCACCATCCTGGATTGTTTGGTTTGTGTTTTGGGGTGGGTGTTCAATTTGGGCATCTGGAGCTGCCCATAGAGGGGGGGAAATTCATGGTTGGCTTGGGGTTTTGGTTTATGTTCATGTTTTCATGTCTTTTATTTTGTATTTTCTTGTCTTGGTTCCTGCCTTGTCATGTGTTTCCGTAACCCTGTCATGTGATCCTGCCATGTGCTCCTTTGTTAATAGGTGCGTTCGACTTCATGCGGCGCCGCACAAACCGATCGGCGGCTGACTTGAAGCAGTGCATGCCGATTAGAAATTTTGTCCGACTTGAACCGGCGCCGACGCTACGTCACTGTCACATGTGGCATCAAAGTACCGCAAGAGCATTTCGAGAGCAGCCGGCTGACTCATCTGGCACAGCTTTTTCAGAGCGACTGCAGGAGTGCTGATGACGACACAGCTGTTTCACGATTGGCCAAATTCACCACGTGGCAACAATGACGTGTGTTTCTAACATCTTCAAATCCAATACTGCTCATAAATCTGTGTAATTATTTCTCGGACCCCCTATCACTTTAAGAACTGCTGGTCTACACGAACGAAAGACCGTTTCCTAGACTCTGCCCCAGTACGAGTTGTGTCAAGCTCTCCATTCGCTGTTTGATGAAAAATATGAAATTGATTAAATGGGTTATTATTCCGTACAACTGCAGCAGTGGAGGACTATTATTCTGCTGCGTGATACTGCAGAATAACTGATGATGGCATGGTTTGATCTTTGGTTGACCAATCAGCAGAAAGGGGCGTTTAATTTCCGCCCACGTGTAGAAATCGAATATTCAAGCTGTTTATTAATTTGTCCACCCATGAACGAAAAACGAAAATTTAAGCTGAGTTCTCGTTTTTCGTTTTTTGGAAAAAAAAAAAAAAACGAAAAAGGAGCCGTTTTCAAATTTTTCTACTTTCAATATTAAATCAAAAAACTAATGATCGAATGATACACGGATTAGTAATAATCCGTGTATCATTCGATCATTAGTTTTTTATTTCCAAACTATGAAATAAAATTTTGCATTGCAATCACTCGCATCACTTGCTCACCAATGTATGCTCTGTAGTGAATGGGTGCCATCAGAACGAGACCTCAACCAGCTGATAAAAGCACAACTCCAATCTATTAATTTAAAAAGAAGTGTTTATAATAAATCCATCAAGCCATTTTAAGCTTCAAACTGTTATATTCCAGCTAAAATATAAGTCCTCTCTCCTAAAATGCGTTCCTCAGTATAAAAAAAAGATTTTTTCTTTGAATCAGAAGAGAAATAGTCCAAAACAGTTCTAACAAATAGGTATTTTTATGTGAAGGAAACAGAGTTGACTTTTTCACTGGAGGAAACTTATCATGATACGACAACTATGGTTTTAAAGTTAAAATGCCTTAATGCTTACTTCTTAAATGCCTCATTCTGATGGCACCCATTCACTGCAAAGGATCCATTGATGAGATGGTAATGCTAAATTTCTCCATTGTTCCAATGAAAAAACAAACAAACTAATATACATCTTGGATTGCCTGAGTGTGAGTACATTTTCATTAAATTTTAATTTTTGGGTGAACTAGTCCTTTAAATATACATGCAATGAGTCATAATGGGAAAGAAAGGGTACTACTTGCCCCACAATGGCAGCAATGATGACGCATTTGCCCACCCCTCTGTTTCTTGTTTCACCTTGAGGAATTGCTCTGGTGCAAGTCCTGCTGGATTGTCATAGTCCCACTGGAAACTGCCTAAATCTATTGAGGAATCAAATGAACACTAACATAATACAACTATTAGGAATGCATTAAAGAAAGCCAATTTCTAAACTCACAGGCCTGCTCTTAAACCAACAATCATGGCCAAATTAAAATGTTCAGATATGCATATAAGTATATTCGTTAGCTCCAGCCTGACGTTCCGGCTGACTCAGCCGGCGCAGCTTTTTCAGAGCGACTGCAGGAGCGCTGATGATGACAGCTGTTTCACGATTGGCCAAATTCACCACATGAAATGTTTATTCTAACATCTTCAATTCCAATACTGCTCACAAATCTGTTTTTAGAACAGTAAAAGATTTCTTTTTTACTGTAGTCACAATGTTATATTGAGTCCTGTTTATTTATAAAAAAACACAGATAAAAGCATATATATCCCCACTTTATTGGTATTTAAATATATGTTTATGTTGAACTTGATTCTTGAACAGATGGCACTGTATTAAGCAGTATAAAAAGTGTTTCTGTTGCTCATGAAAACGTTTCTGAAACATCTGTGTATTAGACAAATATTGCATTTTATTCACTTCATCTGTGATAGAGTATGCAAACACCGCGAGAGCGTCATTACTGGGAGCAGAGAATGTCTTACTTGACGTCTCTGCTTTCAATTCCACCACCGACTGCAAGAGGCTACTCTCGCAGATCGGTCTGCGCAGTGCTTCATGAAGTCGAACACACCTATTGTCTACATTATGTACTTTCATTGACAAGAAAAGCTTCAGCATCTACTGTCTTCCTGTTCTTGAGGAAGGTTTTGTGATTACACACTGACTCAGCGACTGCAGCACTGATTGACTCAACAGATGTGCAATCTGTGAATCATGTGAGCTTTAAATATGTGCGGCACTACTGCAAAATGCACTTACTGCAAAACTTGCACTGCATTCAATGTGGAATAGTAGTACATTTTAAAAATTAATTTTCTTAATCAGCCAATTTCCTTGTCTTGTGTTCAGATAATTGTGTACAATTATCTAAACAACTAATTTCTCAGAAGTGTTATTATCTTCTTATGTAATTTTGCTTCTCAGGTAAAGGTGGGTTCTAAACAACAAAATACTGATTTAATCAAATTATTATTAAAACGTATTTATTTATTTATTATTATTAAGCAAAGCATAATGACACATTGCAAAAAAAATCTGAAAACAATGATTTTACTTGAAAAGCAACAATGCTTAAGAGATTAAGACTGGTCAAAAAATCTATAAAAATAAACTTAAATGTAAAACAATCTTGTAAAATAGAATTTTTAAAAAGACATGTCAAACATGACTAATTAAAAAGCAAAGAAGTAATTTTTGCAGTGCATTTACCACACACAGCATACCATTAAGCATATTTAATCTGTAGTTTGACCAGCATGGCCTCCTGAACATTTTCCTCTTTACCTTAATAGATGATTTTATTTGTTTTCATTTGTGCATTATGCTGCACATACATTACTCCCAGTGGAAAATGAGGCACATGCTGGAATCATGGTGATTAGCTTGTTATGGGAGTGTTTGCATTGCAGATAGAAATCTTCCAAGGAAATGTCTGAGAAGCTATGATGACAGAAACACTATTATGAGGAATTCAAACTGGTTAATCACGGAGAAGATAGCTAATGCTGCAGTCCCAGGCCCTTACTATTTATTTAGAGTGTGGTGTGTCTTTTTCTGGATACTTAACAACTGTTGCTTTATGCCGTGCTGTTTCATTGGACATGCTAGCCACATTGTAAAATTAAACAGTGACATTGTTTGGATTTGTAAATAGTAACAGCAACAATGTTAAAACGCTAGATTCAAAATTGTATGTGCAAATCGTATATTTCTTTTTTGTTGCGTCTATACGGGAAATACGGGACTACATGCATGCACATACTTTTATTGCGCATATAAAGAAAACCGTTGCTATTGCAGAAGTGTTGTTCATATGAATTTGCCAGCTCTACTGTGTGTTGCATTACAAGCAATTATGGCTACTTTAGGGGTCCTATAAAACACACTGATGTAGACATTTAACAAGCTTAGACAATATTTTCTCAAGAATTAAACAAACAAAAAAAAACATTCAGGGTATTAAACGACGTCATCTGCTCCTATTAAACTGTTAAATCAGTTATTAAACTGATTGTTTTTTGACTCACGTTTACCATGTTTGGAAATGAACCAAGCTCTATTTTTGTAAAATAGATATTTAGTCTACTTGCTTGTCGAACCAACAGCTATTCTGTACTGATTCCAGCAGGTTACTCTCATGCACTTGACAAGGATTTAAAGACAGAAAGAAACTCTCATGGAACCAGACCATGCATAAAACTCCTCACAATGTCTTTAAAGTTATTTATAGTATTTTATAGTAATGCAACAATGCTAATAAAAGTGTCCTGTAAGGAATACCATTCACTGTAGCCTTTTAAGTGAATCACTTTCCTTCTAAACAGCAAGTTACAGGATTATAAAATACTGGACAGCTTTTATTTTATTTAACGATGTATCAGAACATCAGTTTCAAGGCTATCATTAACACCAGTAATCTGATATGCTGTGACTCTAAGCAACACAGTGTACCTCAAGTAAAAGATATCCAGATATCAAACTTCCATTTTTTTGGCCCAGATAAGAATGAATTGGCAGATCTTGAAATCATCACTTCTGAAAAGCCGACATGCTTTTTTGAGACTTCAAACAATGCCAAATTCTTCCACCCTCAATGGACGTCTAGGAGCTCAGATCCTCTGCAAATCAAATTATAACAGTTAAGTCTTGAATTTATGCTAATTGAAAACAGCTCATTCACCATTTTACAATACCATTTTATATAGCAAACAGACACTTCACTTAGATAATTTATTAACATTAATGCATTTAAACGAGTCAAGTTTATACTGTTTGGCTGCCAAAAATAAAAAGCCTGGCCATTTCTGGATGATCTTATTTTTAATTACGGTAGTTTTGACTATCTAGCTTTTTATGACTAAGGCCTAACCCCAAGGAGACAATTCCAGGAAATCAACTTAGCACTTAGTGAAGTGGCTAAACAGAGCAAGTAAGAGTGTGATGTCTTGATAGAATCGTTTTAAAGCCAAGGTGTGTGTGTGTGAGCTTATGGAAGAATTGAGAGATTGCCCAGGAGTCCATTTTTAACAATTCCCTCAAACTTTCTTCCCCTGCCAATGCATTGTCCGCCCCAAAATGCCTCATTCTTTTGTTGCAGCAAAATGTAGAGGAAAAAACAAATGACTTAAATGGATATGCAATATATATTTCCATTTGACTCCATCGTAAAAAATTAGTTGTTTGGTCTAGTGCTGATTGAAGTTGATCACTTGTAGAGTTGCTATTTAACATGATGATTTTGGAAAAAATCTGTATAAACAATTTGAATGGAGTATCATAAGAAGTTTAGGACATGACTCAGAGCTGTTTGTATGGTGAGACGTCTAATAAGAAAGAGATGGATGACTGCTTTGATATCTAACATGCACAGTTGGCGTAGAGATGGCAAAGCACGTGGTGGTTTTGGCCTGCCATGGGAGATGTGTGGGTGAACAGCAGACGAAAGTCTGTCCAGCTGTTTTAAGTGACCCAGTTAGTGAGTGACAGGCTGGAGAGTCTATTATGTACAGTATCTGTGATGTGTTTGAAAAGCATGCATTTACCAATGAAGGCTTGTGGTAAGTAGGTTGGTGGCCCATGATGAGGAAAGTTCACAGCATCACATCTCCTCTTGCGTTCTCTCATTCTCACACTGCAAGACAAAATCTGTAGAAAAACAGAAAAGGTGCTGGTAGGTTTCTGCCAGGACATTATCTGTGAAGTTTACGGACATGTCCTTTAACCCTAAAAAACAATGCAATGCATAATTCAAAATACAGGTAAAAAACACATTGTGCCGTATTTGACTATCATCATGGGTTGCAAATTTTCAATATTCCAGAAAATAATATGAATAATTTTAGGTTCATCAACACAAACTTTTTGTCTGAAAGGTTAAAGTAAATAAAAAGGATGTATAGGCTTTACATACGAATGATGAAAACAATAATACATAAATTTTGCTTTTCATTCATAATGAGTCATTTAGCAAAAATGTAATATATTATTGCAAATACATTGTAACTCACTAATATCCTCTTTCTGTCATTCCAATTCAGCTTCCTGTGGGGTGTGGCCAATTCAAATTCACGCTTCAATTCAAAGGACCCAATTCTTCAATTATGAATTTTGCACAAACTCTCTTGTCTTAACTTGAATGGTTATTTCTGATTCAACAGTTGAACTGCTTGAGATGCAGCTGTACAGATGAGGTCTGTAGAGGTCTCTACATATGTCATGAGCAAGAAGAATAATGCTGTCCATGCTTGCTTTTGCTCTGGAATGACAATGACCTGCCTTCCTCCGTACTGGCTATTAGATAAAGACACACACACACACACACACACACACAGAGTTTCACTCTCTCCACTATTTCTCTCCCTCAGTTGCTCCCCGCTTCCCTCTCTCCCTCTGCAGGAACAGAGAAGTGCTTCAGGCCGGGTCTGGGAGAAGAACAGACAGGGAAAGGCCTTTGAAAGAACAGTATTGTGAGGACACATTCTTCCCAAATGCGACCGGGAGCCAAGTCAGTAGCTGTCGGAATTACCCAATGAATCATACCCATTGTGATGCCGACTCCAAGATGAGAACATGGAAAGGAATTAGGTACAGCTAGTCTTATCAGTCCTCCAACATGGACAAGTGTCCACAGCGACAGAGCGACGTTCCTGCGACCGTCAACGAGAAGAATTCCTCCGCTGCCATATGTTGTTACTTAAGGTCGTGCTGCAGCCAAGTGGAGTGTGCTTTTCCATACACGCCCGTCTTCCTGTCTGTGCACTTCCTCCCCTTGCTGTTACCCAGAGATCTTTGTGGTGGGTCCTGGAGTTCAGGCAATATTAGGTTGCACCTCTTAAAACATGTCAGCTTTGTGGTGAAAATTAAAGAATGGAAAAAATGATGAAACATAATGTTTTATTGATCCTTTTCTTCAAGTTTCAACTGTTAAACAGAGAGAGAGAGAGATGGCAATAAGGGGAATGGAAAGACAGTTTTGGAGGCGTGCGAGCGAGGCCATCACCACTCGTGAAGGGTGGTTTTTCGACAACTTGGATTTATGAAGCATGGCAAATTTGCATGGAAATTGTGTTACTTCCAGTGTCTGACTCACTGTTTGGTCTCAACTTCGGCACTTTGATTTAAAGGAGTGAATGCTGAGCTGCAAGTTTTACAGGGTTTTTTGTTTTTGCTCCTCTCCTGTTTTCACTTTCGCAAGTTCGTGTTTTGATCAGGAAAAAATTATTTTTATGAAGACCTCCAGTGGAAACATTAAAACACATGTTGAATATTAGATACACAGATACCTTGTTAGGAGGCCCCTGACTGCAGAGCGAGGCCGTTTCCCCTTTGAGCCGCTGTATCTTCACGGCAGGCCTGGAGAGAGAAAGATGCAAGTAAGATATGACAAATGAACTGTGTTCTGCAAGTTGAAAGAGAAATGTGTTTGCCATTTTAGTTATGGAGGATGAAAGAGGCAGAAATCAACAATGAGGCAGTGTAATCTAAGCCACTTTACAATGGAAAGAGGCATGGTCTCTCCCAGGATATGGGAGGGGACAATTGAGGTTAAGGAATAATCAACTGGACAGTTTAGATTATAAGACATATGAGCTGTATGTCAACAAAGAGTGCCGTCCTCAAGGAATCTGATGATGGATGAGCACAGTGCCAAAACAAAAAAAACTAAAAAAACATTCTGAATGAAGCAATAGTGCTCTGAACAGAAAAACACACTGGCAGGAAATTTCATGTCAGCATTCTCCACAGACCCCAAAAACACAAGAGAGGAGAGGGAAGAGACAGGGTAGAAGGAAAAAGAGAAGATGACAACATTGTCAAAATGAGCCCCGTTCCCATGTATTCGCACAAACAACTAAAATGCTGTATTATGCATTCCAGGCCAGTAGTTGGCGATGTCACTTTGAAAGAAACACTACGTACACACACCTGTAGACTGAACACATAATACACGTGCATGACATCACCATTTCCACAACTTTGTGTTTTTGTAGTTTACATGGAGAAGATAGCGCTACATTTCAAATACTTGCACATTGAAAACTGTTTTGAATTGTTTGGCCAATTTCAGGCCCCCAAAATGCCGTTGTGTGTAAATGAATGGCCAAAGAGCAGTTTTCCGTTTTTACTTGTTAGAAAACTGTGTCATATAAACTCCCCCCAAATTTAAAACATCTACTAGACTGCAACAAAATATTAAATTATACAAAATATTTTAAAATAATTTTGTTATGGTTTATAAAACTTTTCATTATATATTATATATATATATATATATAGATATAGTTTACATAAATTTTTAGGGTTGCCCACCGAATTTCGGCCCGCGAAACTATTGTCTGAAATTGGCATTTTTGGCCTAAAGGAGAAGAGGCTGAAATATTACTTTCAATAAAAGTGTGGTTATTTCATTGGCTTGTTTTTTAAATTCAGTATCATTAAAATTGAGTTCAATTAAAAACTCTTGCAAAATTACTTTATAATATTTAATTAAAATAATATATATTTATTACAAAGCATTTTTGGTTTTGGTTTTCAGCAAAATGCATCCAGAATTTTCAGTTTCGGCCCAGATTTTTCATTTCGGTGCATCCCTAATATATATAGGAAGTAAAACAATGGAAATCATTGAAGTAAAACAATGAAAAGTGGGGTGCATATCTCATTATGAAATAAATGTCTTTCTCTAGTTCATGTTGGTCACAATTATTGGCACCCAATTATTGCAACATCCTTTTCCCAAGATAACAACTCTGAGTTTTCTCCTATAATGTCTGAAGAGTTTGGAGAACACCTGAAAAGAGATCAGAGACCATTCCTTCATACAGAATCTCTTCATAAAGATTGGTGACACAAAATGTGGCAGAAAGGGAAATATATAAGTCCCTCGAAAGTATAATTTCCTCCAATAAATATAAATAAATAAAAAATAAGCGATAAATAAATTGATAATAAATAAATAAACAATCTATCATATTAGCAATGCATATGTGGCTTGTAAATAAATATAAATAGTCAGAACACACTGCTAATTTTGAGTGTCTGTCAATGGAGAAAGAGTAGTTGCAACATCTACCAGCAGGGACTAACGAGTTTACAGCAACCAGCCAAAATGGACAACCTAAACGGTTTCCTCTTGCTTTTGTGTATTTGTGCACAAATGGCTGATTGGTTTGCTGAAAGTGATTAAACCTAAACTAAAACATAACATTAATTCAAAAACAGTAGTAAAATAATAATAAAAAAGCAATTTGCAAAACTACAAAAACCTTGGTAAGAAAAAGAGAGAGAAAGATGAAAACAAGGGAGAGATGAAAGAAGCGGGTGAGTGCGCAAAAAAGCAAAAAGCCCCCCCAAGTTGATTTACTTGCTGGTGAGTAAAGCTCCCAGTCCATTAGGTCAAATAACAACCAGGTGCTGTCACTGCTGCTTTTCATGTAAGGAAGGTCTGCTCTGTTTCATGAAGAGACACAGGAGGTCGGGAAGTGGTCCAGCCAGAGTCATAAAGAGAATTCTCACTGCATTTAAACTCTTCTCCTCTCGTCCTGTCACCTGAGTCACTCTCCTCCATTCTGAAAGGGCACCATACTTTCCATTTCACATTCTGACATTAATGCGCGTTACAGTACCTCATTCTTGAGTAAACGTGGGTGTCATCTCCCCTTAGTGAGACCTCCCTCCATTAACTGTTCACGTTGCTTCCCACAACAGAGCACGAGGCCCCTAGGCCAGCACCAAACAAGCCCCCCCCCCTCCATCTGTCTCCCCCTGAACTTTTAATGAGAAACAAGTAAAAGAGAAGGCAATGGAGGGGAGAGGAATGTTTGACAGAAGTACAGAGGAATTTGACAAAACAACCACAGACAATATATGTGAATGACAATAAGAGAGGGAACAAAGGCCCTATCCGACCAAGTTCAAACGGTAGACTTTCTCGCAAATGGAGGACCACCTGGACCACCTCGAGAAATCAGGGTCTGACTAACACAGAAAGACTAAAAAGATCTTGTATAAGAGTTTCCCCAAAGTTGTCTCAAAGAATCTGTGACTTAAGCTCTGGAGAATCAAGGCTTTGGCCAAAAACCACAGCAGAAAGAAGTGCAGAAAACATTTTTTATAAGTATCCCTCCATAATTCAAACAGAAATGACAGGAAAGTCAATGCCTAGCTTGGGTGTGCCGCATACAGTAGATGCAAACGAGTAAAGCCTTTGCTGTGTACACTGTGCTCATTCACATTCACACAATCCTTCTATCAATGGGAATACATGTCAGAACAAGGAAAGAAGGCATTTATCTCTTCCTTCTGGATCTAGTTTGTCAGCCTAGGCTGTATCTCAGCGTCTTAACTTTGAAAATACCCATTCCAGAATGTCTTTCTACCTCTGTGCTTATTTGTCTCTGGAAAAACACACCAAGTGGAGACGCTCATGTGTGACATTCAGTGTGAGTTCTCACCGAACTAACAGTTCATATCTAACAGTGAGACATATTCAAATACCTCTAGGCTCAAATCAGGCTGGGGTGTGGCGAGTCTTAATGCTTTCTCTTGCTCAATGGTTCAACCTCTATTTAAAGAGTTGTGTTTACCAATTTGTACTGAGCCACTGAACACAAAATTCAATGAGCAGTAAAAACATAGAATGAAAATGTTTTTGTGGGAGGGTTTATATTGTCGCATGCATGGCAAATAACACTTCTCTTTCAATCAATCACCATATACATAGATGTTTTTTCATCTTTAGGCAGGCAATGAGATGGAAAGTGCTTTAGAGGCATTAGACAAGGTCTGGAAAACAGGCAAAAAATAATTTACATAGATCTGCCATCACATTACGTGCAAACGTGAAAGAATTGGAAACGTTTTACAATAAGGTTCTTCCACTGTATATGTCAACATTAGTTGCAATACCTAACATGAACTGACAATGAGCAAAAATTAAATACAGTATTTTTTACTCTTGGTTCATGTTAATTTCTACATACACTACTGTTCAAACGTTTGGGGTCAGTAAGAAGTAAATACGTTTATTCAGAAAAGATGCATTAAAAGTTTTACATTTTTACAAAAAAAATCAATTTCAAATAAATGCTGTTCTTTTGAACTTTCAGTTTATCAAATAAGCCTGGACAACGGTTTATCATGGTTTCGCCCAAAATATAACAATTTTCTGAGCACCCAAATCAATTTAACATATTTTTTATTTTTTAGTTAATCATTTAGCATACGCTTTTATCCAAAGCGACTTACAAATGAGGACAACAGAAGCAATCAATTGTAGCATTAAAACAACTAAAAACAGATCCAAAACTAAAAGGTAAAACTTTATAAAAACTACTTATACACATTTTAAAAATAAAAAAATTAAATAAAAATGACAAATGCATACATACAATTTCAAATCTTAACATTTAAATGAAAAACAAAAAGTTAAGCTAAAACAATTCAAAATATTAAAAGAACTAAAGGTATGAGTATAATAATGATTCTGACAACACTAAGCCAAACACCAAAAAAACCAACTATGATATATATATATATATATATAAATATAATATATATATATATATACATACACACACAAATTATATATATATACACATTTATAAATTCAATATATATATTATTTCTTTTCCATTTAGTTTGTTGAAGTATTAAAAATAACTAAAATTAAATCAAACAAACTTAATAAAAGACCTAAACAGACATAAATTCAGACATAATTTACCTAAAATTAAAATAAATAACAAATACAAATAATACAAATCGAACCACAGTAGTTTATCAGTAATCCTAAAAAATAACACTGCCAAACTTATGTGCTAAAAAACAACAACTTGCTTACACATAGTAAGAAATGGTTATAAAAACTGAAACAGAAGTGAAACAAGTAGTAGGAAAGAGGAGAAATAAAAAGTGATACTTATTGTAGTAAGTATCATATCATAAGTATCATAAGAGTCATATTAAAAAAGAAAACAGTTATTTTGTTATTTTTGTTAAGTAATTTTTATTTTTAGTTGTTTAAATTAACAGCCAGTTAATGAAAATAATGTAAATTTAAAAGACATATTTCTAAATTAGCAATAGAGTAATAAATGCTGCAAAAATGTGTTGCTCATTGTTTCATCATACCAAATTGATTGTTAACAAATTGATAATGAATCCGTGTTCATGATTTCTCCTGTCAACAAAGCACCTAACAAGACATGGTCTACTCAGAAAAACAAATTCTCATGCGTTACATCGACCAACTTTACTATGTGTTTGCTTTGCATTATGTTTATTGGACTCAGCAGGAGGCCCTAACCTAAAAGCACAAAGATTAATGACTGTGGTCCAGAGTGGTGTTACTGAGCGGCCACGGAGCAATCAGCAGACCAGCGGTGTGGGATTCCCCCCTCACAGAACACCAGATGGTGCGGCCCAGTACATGGTTTCACTTAAACGATTGTTTCCTGACCTCACATATTCTTCTACCTATATCATATTTACTCTTGAAGTCTGTACTGTATATAATTAGATAGTTATATTATAAAGGTTACTGTAAAGCATATGGTTATTCAGTAGTGTGCATTGCCATAGTGCATCGCCACTGTCATACAGTAGATTTTTTGGAAGTGGCATTCAAAATCCATTTTTTTACTGAAGGGTCATGTGTGTAAAGAAAGAGCATCAGCAGTGACAGTAAAGACATGTATAATGTTACAAAAGATTTATATTTCATATAAATGCTGTTTTTTTAAATTTTAAAAGAATCATAAAATGCATCATGATTTCCAAAAAAAATATTGAGCAGCACAACTGTTTTCAACATTGATAATAATGTTGAGCACTAAGTCAGCATATCAAAATGATTTCTGAAGGATCATGCAACACTGAATACTGGAGTAATGGCTGCAAATTTTAGCTTTGCCATTATATGAATACATTAAATGTTAAATTACACATTAAATTAAATTTAAATAAAAAAACTGTTATTTTACATTGTAGTAATATTTCACAAAAATACAGTTTTTACAGTGGGGTTTTTTTTTTTTTTTTTGCCTTGGTGAGCATAGAGACTTCTTAAAAAAAAAAAAAACATAAAAAATCTTACCAATCCCAAACTTTGAACGGTAGTGTATGTTAGTTAAAGATGTTTAAATGTGCCTAAAAACTTAAAATATCTTATATTGTGGGTTTGGTTTCATAATTAGCATGTCTTGTGACATACTTAATTACCAATGTCATGCAGTCATTAATAACTGCAACAAATTATAATTATGCAACTGTTCCCCAGATAATGATCATGCATTTTTCCACCTCTCAAAGATTATAGGATTATCCATTTGTACAGGCACTCTTGGCTCATTCTCAACAAGGGATTTAGAGCTAAATAGATTTAGCCAATATAAAAGCTATAAAGCGCACTGTTTTCTGGGAGATCCCACTCATCATAAAAGAGCCTCTAAGACATTGCACGCACTCAGAGGTTAACACTGTAGTAACGTTCTCCAAGCTCTGACATCAACATTGGAGAGGACGGTGGTGGTTAGAGTCAGTCAGTAGGGTGTGACTATGGGATGGCTGGCAATAGGTGCCCAAGAATATGCCAAGAGGAAGAGAGATTCCAAGTTCCTGTCCAGATTTCATAGGCTTGACATGACTTGGGTCTACAACGTTACAGTTAAATTATTATTTATTGAGTTTATTAGAAAGGTTTCTTCAATGAAACAATGTGAGAAACTATGGAAACAGAAAGTCTAAACTGTAATTTGTGTTTGCTCAGTGGTTCGAATTGCTGGACTTTGCCATGGTTCACTTGCTGGGTTTGATGGAAGAGGGCAAATGATACATAATTGCCTCTTTCCCCTGGTGACACCGTATTACAGCAAACAGTTCAATACCATTTTCAAATTATGGTAGATTTGAGGGGGTAGTTCTGGAAAGTGCCTTCTCAAAAATGAATAAAATAAAAATAAATAAAAAATAAAATGGAAAATAATAGAATAATGGAAAATAATTCTCCTTTTGATGAACCAATATTGATTATTAAATGCCAAGTATCTGTCTTTTAGCTTATGCTGTTTTCAGTTGATGCATGAACAAATCTTCAACAAAACTAAACATTATTTGTAGCATACCTGTCATCTAATAATCACAATAGGCTTGGTGTTTTGTTACTTCTGATATGTAACAAAGTCTCAGCTTTCAAATTCTGTCAATTTCATTACCAAATTGAAACAATTAATACTATTTAGGTGTTCTTTAATGTGGCATGACAGATCACTGTAGCTGCCTCAGTTCAAGCACCATGTGGACCGGTCATGCCTTCCTCTTTACGACTAGTTATCAGCTGAATAAATAATGAATGACTCAGACAATTATTATTGAACAACTTACTGAAATGCATCTTGCCTCATGTAATCACTCAATCCGGGTTTCAAAACTATCAATAAAGACGTCAATAAAGACGTCAATAAAACAGCTTGTAAACAATGTCAAGTGACGTTACATTTCAGGACAGCCACTAAATGTCCATAAAATCATTAGTCAGAGAAATTAACTCTAGAGAGCAGCATTTTGCTAAATATATGCACTGTATAACATTTTCCATATATTTTTACTTAACCTTTTCTTCAATATTAAATGTGTTTGAATAAGCAATATTATATGTCTGAATAAATTCTTCAATATTTTAAGTTTGATTAAACAAGTTTTTATGACAGCCGCCATTTAAATGTTTATATTAAAAAAATTAAAAATAACTGGAGTGGAGTTAAAAGTTACTATTATAATGTTATTAATATAAAATGCCTTATTTAAATGTTTCTATACAAATAATTTGTTAATTTTACTCTTTAAAATTGTACCATTTAATACCAGGGTTCCCTGTATAATTTACAACATAAATTGAGAGATTGTATTCCTTGAGAAAAACTGGCATGTACTGTATTAATATATCTACAGTAAATGAATCAATATAAATCATGAAATTTGTGTAAATACCCAACCATAGTGTACAATCCTAATTTTTTATTTCTCTTGCACTGTTTACAGAGGATGTTTTGAACTAAGTGGATATATTAATTACTTTTCAATTAAAGCTATTCATGAAAAAATAGAAAACAGGTAAACATTGGTTTACTTGTTAATTTAAGAGAATGGTTAATGAGTTTCCAAATTCTTTCAATTTGTAAATTGTATAAACATTAAATAATGAAATTTATATTGAAATTAAGTGTAAAAATCAGAATCAGAATCAGAATCAGAATGAGCTTTATTGCCAGGTATGTTTACACATACGAGGAATTTGTTTTCGTGACAGAAGCTTCCACAGTGTAACAGAATGACAGTGACATAAAAAAACACAGATAATAAAAATAAAAGTAAATAAGGAATAAAAATATAAATTGACAATTGTGTGTGCAGGTATATTACAATAGACAGTTTTTTTGTATGTACAGGTACTGTATATTATGTGCAAATTTGAGGTGTAGGCTGAGTATGTGTGTTAGATAAATAAGTGTATGAGTGAATAAATAGTGTGTGTTCCACAGTTATTGTTAAGTGTTCATGAGATGGATTGCCTGCGGGAAGAAACTGTTCCTGTGTCTGGTCGGTCTGGTGCTCAGTGCTCTGTAGCGTCGACCAGATGGCAACAGTTCAAGAGGGAGTGTGCTGGATGTGAGGGAGTGATTCTGCCAGCCCTTTTGCTCCCTTTTGTTCTTGGAGAGAAGGGAGGGTTGTATCAATGATTTGCTCAGCAGTCCGGACTACGCTCTGTATTCTTCTGAGGTCAGATTTGGTAGCTGAGCTGAACCAGACAGTTATTGAAGTGCAGAGGATGGATTCAATGATAGCAGAGTAGAACTGTTTCAGCAGCTCCTGTGGCAGGTTGAACTTCCTCAGCTGGCGAAGGAAGTACAACCTCTGCTGGGCCTTATTCACAATGGAGTCAATGTGAGAGTCCCACTTCAGGTCCTGAGAGATATGTGCTGCCGGAACCGATGACTCACTGCAGGTCACAGTGCGCGTCCCATGAGGTGAGTGGGGGGAGTGCAGGGGGTTTTCTCCTGAAGTCCACTATCATCTCCATTGTTTTGAGCGTGTTCAGCTCCAGGTTTTTGTGACTGCACCAGACAGCCAGCTGCTCGACTTCCTGTCTGTAAGCAGACTCATCACCGTCCTGAATGAGGCCGATGAGTGTGGTGTCGTCTGCAAACTTCAGGAGCTTGACAGAGGGGTCTTTAGATGTGCAGTCGTTGGTGTAGAGGGAGAGGAGCAGTGGAGAGAGAACACAACCTTGAGGAGCACCAGTGCTGATCGTACGTTGTGCTGGATGTGTATTTTCCCAGCCTCACTAGCTGCTGTCTGTCTGTCAGGAAGCTGTTGATCCACTGACAGACGGATGTGGGCACGGAGAGCTGAGATAGTTTTTGGGCAGGAGGAGGTTTGGGATGATGTTGTTAAAGGCCGAGCTGAAGTCCACAACAGGATCCTCACATAAGTCCCTGGTCTGTCTAAATGTTGCAATACATAATGCAGTCCCATGTTGACTGCACTGTCCACAGACCTGTTTGCTCTGTAGCCAAACTGAAGAGGATCAAGCAAGGGTCCAGTGATGTCCTTCAGGTGGGCCAGGACCCCCACCCAGTTTTTTCAAAAGACTTCAATACCTATGATGAGAGAATGATAGATATACAGTGTTCGTCTCGACCAATCTGACACACTAATTTTTATTTGTTTTAACAAATCAATTATTCATTAGATTAACAAATCGGCACAGTCCCCTCATTCAAGAGACTGGATGCCNTAGTTAATTAACAACACACACACACACACTATAGAATATATATATATACAGAACATATGTCTTACACACACACACACACCACATATACATGTATATACCGTGTATATATAAGTAATCTAGACAATGAAAATAAAATAGAATCTGTTAATCATGTCTTGTCTTAACTTTATTTTCTTTTTCATTTATGTATTTTATACATTTATACATTATTTTACTTTTTTATCTGTTTTTTATACATTTAGTAATGTTTTGATTTGATTTATAGAAAAAGTTTTTGTTCTGTAAATATTTTTTGTTCATGTAAACGTAAATGTAGTGACATTTGTTTTATCATTAATTTTTATTTAAATATTTAATATTAATATTTTATATTTATAAACTATTTTAGTCATGCACCTGCCCAAATAATTTCATATATATTTCATTAAGTAAAAGGTAAATCCTGAAAAGAAACCTCAGTGTCTGATGAAGTCTTTTGTATGAATAGGTAGCCTAAAGTCAGAGACCTTGGTAGTGAGAACTTTAGTTAGTGTTTCCCTATGGTGGATTGAGCATGATACATTTCGATCCAATCTCCTTAAACTTTTATAAGTGAACCTGAAGAGTGCAGACATTAATGTGGCGTATGCAGAGATATAATGAGGGGGAGGCTTTAAGCAGCAGAGCCCTTGGCACGTTACACTCTGAACTGAGAATGTACCCTGGCTTCACACTGGTTCACGCAGCGAAGTCTCTCTGCTTTCGCATGCACAGACGCTTGTTTGTCTCCTTCAAGTCCAGCGGTTTGCATCTATGTCTCCTTCCATACGCCCACCTACCGAGGGCCACCAGAGGCTGCAAGGAAAATACTCCCGCCTCCACACAATTAAAAAGACGTAATTAGAGTAAAGGGAGGTGATGGCGAAGGATATGAATATTGATGATGACAGTGTTATTTCTTGAGATGACCAAGTACATCAACTGTCTGCTGCTTTGCCCATAAACATATCCTAATGAGTTATACAACAGTCTTAATCAGTGGGGCAATTAGAACAGTCTGTGCTTCATATACAGCATAAAACAGAAATCAGATAAAATATTAAGAAACAATTAACATTATTTATTTTAAAAAAGTATCTTTGTATCCCGTCTAGATGCATTTTGCTTTAATGATTTGCTGAATTTGCTACAAAGTAGGAGCTCATTTAAAACATATAGCATAAAACATATGTATTATGCATGCATGTTTTTGTAAAAGCATTTTATATATTACATATTGTGTGTTTGTGTGTGTGTGGTGTGTGTGTGTTTTGGTTGTGTGCGTTGGTGTTTTTCACCCTATCATTCATAGCGTTTTTATCACGTTTAATTTAGCAATTAGCCATTAATTGTTCAAAGAACATTGAAATACATTAGAATGTTCAAATGTTCTATTTCAAATAAATTGCTGTTCTTTGAGGTCTGTTCCGCAAAGAATCCTAAAAAGAGTATCAGTTTCTACCAAAATATTAAGCAGTACAACCGTTTTCAACATTGATAATAAAAAAATTTTGAGCAGCAAATCTATTTCTTGATTTACATGTTAAAAATGAAGTTTTCTTTACACAACATGGTGTGTACACTTAACTATGAATAAAACACACCCACACACATAATTATATATATATAATAATATATTATATATATATAATATAGATCACAATATGAATATAGTCCTACATATGTAATAAACTAAGAAAGTTTAGCTCTTGACATCGCGAACACATAATAACAATAATCAAAACACAAAACTTTAAAACAAACAGCAATAACGAATCATATGTATAATATTTCCATTCTACATGCTGCTTGACAACTTAACATCTCTCACTATATCAGTAGAAAATCTGGTTTAAATATGTATCTAAAACTAACTGAATCTGTCCTTTCAGTTTTAGTTTACTTAGTGCGATCCTAGCTATTAATGATTCCAGTTGGCTGCTGCTCTAAAGTCGTCATAAACAATCTGGGAAAATACTACTTGGTTCATAACAAATTCAGTCTTGCCTAATCAAAGGCCAGTGTAGGTTGGAAATAATTTCCTCTTTGTCAACACCTCACGAACAGCATTTCACTCTTATAAATGTGCCATCACCTGTGAAATGCCATTATCATTTTGGCTTCCTTCCTTCATTGTGTTTCACAACAAATTCATTATCTTAATTAAACAAACAAATGAAGGAAGATGCTGTAATAAGATATGAGGAAATATGAGTGAGTTATATAAGAGATGTAGCAAACTAGGAGCTTTGCTGCATGGTGGATTGATCTCATGTGGCGAGTGAGCGTGCTGCTTCTGTCCCTGAGGTTTTTCACTACAATAATGCTACATCACCAGGCCAAAGAAACAGCAGGAATGACTGTTGTGTACGTGTTCAGAGTGACCCCAAGAGCACTGACGCTTCTTTCCTACTGTCTGCCATGTAGGCCATCAAGGGACACACAAGTTTTCTTCTAATCTTCTTTGTTTCCATGACAAGGATTGTACTAAAAACAGAAATGATTTTCCTTTGCATTTTTTAAAATTTTGCATATAAACATTGTCAAAATGATCCCCATTTACAGGGATCCACAAAAAATACTAAAAAATGCTGTATTATGCATGCCAGGCCAGTAGCTGGCGATATCACTTTATAAAGAAACACTATGTGCCTGTACACCTATATGCATGGAGTCACCATTTTTACAAATTCGTATTTTCGTAGTTTACAGAGACGATAATGATATAATTGCAAAAACTAGCTTTTTGAAACCTGTTTTTAAATTGTAGGCAGCACACAGTCATATAGCACTGTTGTACTTCGGACGTCCCCAGTTCGAGGTCCAGCTCGTGGACTCTTCCCGATATTGCCTCCCTCTCTTTCTCCCGCTTTGCTTCCTGTCTACATACTGTCCTATCATAATAAAGGCAAATGCCAAAAACCTCTAAAAAAGTTGGTACACGGACCATTCCAACTATGACGGTTGCTTATTATCATGCATATTACTAGCACATTGGCTAATTATTAGTACTTAGATTTCGTCATGACCATATCTTCTCCTTAATGCTACCCTATACCTAAACTTAACAACTACCTACTAACTATTAATAATCAGCAAATTAGTAGTTTATTGAGGCAAAAGCTGTAGTTAATATTTAGTTAATAGTGAGAACTTGACCTTACAATAAAGTGTGACCAGTTTTGTGTTTTCAGGCCTCCAAAACACTATTGTCGTATAAATGAATGGCCAAAACGTATAGAAGTTTTCCATTTTTAGTTCAAAATGGTGTCATGTATACACCCCAAAGAATGGGAGAAGGAAAGAGAGAGATGACTTTTTTTGGAACCTGAAAAACAACAAAAACAACACATTTATATTACTTCATTTGGTGTTTTAAGATGTTTTTAAATAACAAATACAGTTCAAAACAGTAATATTGTTAAATATTATAACAATTGAAAATAACTGTTTTATCTAAGATATGCATTTATTCACCTGAGCAACTGAATTTTCGCCCCATTAATCCATATCTAATTCTAATATATGTTTTCTTGATGTGTCCATAGCTGATAATCGAAACTTTTTTTTTTTTTTTTTTTTTGAAGTGGAGGGATCTGCTTCCCATACGTTTGGCTAATATAAAATCTGGGTCCTGCTGTAACCTGTCACATATATCTGTCAGTATTGTATTTGACAGAATATACAGTCAGAAATCTTGCTTTCAATCTTTTGTCACTCTTGGACAACACTCATCTTTGATTCCAGCTGGTCAGGCATTGCTTCCGAGAAAAGAAAAAAAAAGGTCAAAGAAGTGGTTCTATTTATTATTTAGTGTATGCTATTAGAAAACTTGCCCTAGTCCTCTCTGTAAATAATTGATGAACTGTTGTATAAGTTACAGTTAGCAGATTACCACCATTGGCATCGCACAGAGAAAGCCATAATGCTTTTATGGGCTTAATTTCCACTGGATTATACATAAATAGCTTCTTTTTTCACATAATTGAATTGAAGGATTTAACGGTTGCTCAAACTCCTCATTTCACACGAGTCTCTATGCAGATCAGTTAATTGTGGCACAAAGGACAAATAGGGCAAAGCTTCCTTCCAGATTCATGCTCAATTTAATAGAGAATTTTTTTCTTTAACTTAAATAAAAAACAAAATTTGCCCATGTCAATCTTGTTTAATTTTTAATGGTAATGTATTAAAAGTAGATTTCCTCCAGACTTACCTGCCCGAGGCGTATGAAATTTTAAATACGCTAATGCATTATGCTTCCAATATCTCCACTCTCATTAATATCCATGATGCTCTATTGCACACGAACAAAGATTTGACACTGCTTGGGAAAAGCTAGTCATAACTGAGCTGCAATTGTCACATTCAGAAAGTAAAATGGTAAATGTTACATTTAGAGCTACAGGGTTTGCCGAGAGCATTGGAATAAACATCATGTTACTCAATAAATCTGTTATGTTTTGCCATTACTTAGTAAAAGTGTTAGCTGATTTATCTTGCACCAGCTGAACTCACAGCTGTCAATCAAAATAAATGAGCTTTTCTCTCATTTCCCGCTATACTTATATTATACTAAACGTCACGACCTATTTAGTTTTGAGGGAAAAACTACTTGCAATCAGGGAATGGGGCAAACGAGATTTTAGCGGTCTAAAGAAACAAGGCTGTGATGCACTAATTTAAATGTCATGAGTCTATTAACCCTGATGCGTCAGCCCTCCAGACTTGTTGGGACATCGTCCCTCTCTGTGACATTTCATTGTCTGTTTGTGTCATGTGCAGGGTGAAATATCATCACCAAAAATAGCCTGAGTAAGAAGTGGACAGCTCTCAATAAGCATGCTCATTTCAAATTTAGCATGATTACCACATTTTAGGAGGAAAATTCATTAGGATGTAATTATTAATTGTATTAAATGAATAGTTCACCCAAACTGAAAATTTGACATCTTTACTTAGCCATCAAAGATATAGAAGTTTGTTTCTTCATTAGAACACATTTGGAGAAATGTACTGTAGCATTAAATCACTTGTTCACCATTGGCACTCTGCATAATGGGTGCCGTCAGACTGGAGAGCCAAGCAGCGATGAAAAAACACTATTATATATTCCACACAAATTCAGTCCATCAATTAACATCTTATTAAGTGAAAAGCTGTTTTTGCAAGAACAAATCAATATTAACACTTTTAACTTTAAACCATTGCATCTGACCAAAATACGAGTCCATAACCCACAATAACACTTCCTCCAGTAACAAAGTCCATCCCCTGTTCTCACATCCAAAACAAACTAAATCCACCAACATATTTGTTTAGAACGGTTTAGGACAGTTTTCACTTGTAAAGAATGCTTAATCTGTGCGTATTTCTCTCCTGATTCAGACAAGACGACTTTTTCACAGGAGAAAGCAATATTATGGATACTATGGATTATTGAGATATTTTTATCAGCTGCTGGGGCTCTCATTCTGACGGCACCCAATCACACTGCAGAGGATTCGCTGGTAAGCAAGAGCTGTAATGCTATACATTTCTCCAAATCTGTTCAGATTAAGAAACAAATTCATCTATATCTTGGATGTCTTGGCGGTGAGTACATTTTCAGCAAATTTTCATATTTGGATGAACTGTTCATTTAAAGTTCTAACAATATTTATTTATTTGTTTGTTCCTACTTATAATCTTAATAGTTTATACTAAAAACTAGCAGATCTTTTTAATATGTATAAGCATTTTCCAACTTTTAAGTTCCTAAACTTACTTTTCCATGGTGTAATGGTCCTTTTTACCTTAAAAGATATTATATTTTTGTGATATGACCCGTTTAAATGAAGTTCAGTCATCTCATATCTTCCCAACATCATCTTGTACAAGAAGTGCTAGGCTAGACACTTTTCTTGGCACAGAGCTTGTCAGAGCTGCCGACACACACACACGCACACACACACAATTTCCTCCTATGTTGCCTTAGCAAATTCAAATTCAAATTCAGTATTAGTAAAGTTATACGCTCATCACAATGGGACACAGTATTCTCACACAAAGACCAAAATAAATCACTGGCATAACACTTTAGAGCTTGCTCATGGGAAGGACAGTCATGTGCTGCTAATTTGGGGTCTTAATATGAGGTCTTGCTGATGATGCTGCAGGAACTGAAGGCTATAGGGAAATGGTGTGAATGACGCGTTTCCAACTCACTGAGCAGAACTATAGCTCATTTGCAGTTTTCTGAGTATAAATGATGTAGCTTCAGTATTAGGTGTTTGGAGAAGACAGCTGGTGACTGGGCAAAAATCATGTGTCATGAAGGAAGGAAGAATGAAGAGAATTCATCCCACATGCTTTAGTAAGACTAAAATGTTACCTTATGCCTACATAAGCACATGTATCACAGTGAATCAGCACCGACTACAGTAGAGTCATGGGTTGGCAGAGTAGCCCATGTTGTTAAAAAAAAAAAAAAAAAATATATATATATGAATGTGTGGGGGTGTGGTTTTGATTCTACAACGTTTCCCAAAGTCAGGTAAAAATCTGCTGTGCACTTCATCACAATCATGTTCATAAATGCATACAAAATCCGCACTGACTCCCAACTTAATTTAGAGACAGTAATTAGCCAAGCATTCCTTTTTCCATACAAAAAATAATGTTGTCCTATTGCATATGAGTATTTTGAAAACCAAGGCCTTATCTTCCCGCTCCAGACTGTTCTTTATTCCCTTTTCCTCTAATGAGTATTGCTTGAAAGCTGTCGAATGTGTACAATTATTTTGCTTCAGTAATTATTCATGTCTGTATTAAAGGTAATATGGAACTCTATGACAGAACTGCCGATGGTGGTCACTATTCGAGACGTCCTGTAATGAATTTCAATATATTGCTAAAATAGCTCCATCAATCAAAAGCCCACATATATTTGGTAAAACAGCACAGAGCCAGGTCAGCACTTTGCTCCAAAAAAAAAAAAAAAAAAATAATCTCAAAATAATGCACTTGGTTCAAACCCAAAAGCTGTTCTCATCATTTCAGCATACAGCCCTGGTTAGTGGGCTCTGTTTCAAATTAAGAATGACTCCTTATAAGCAGGTCCATGTAGAATCTTCAACACAGACACTTCAGAATTGGAAAATCCATCATTAAAAAAGTTCTACGTACTGTATCCCATCACTTGTGTTGTTTTATTAGATAAAAGTCTGCAGACTTGATCTGGAAATTCAAAGCTCTGAAGAGTGCTTGTTAAAATAATGTGATGACACTATCTTTTCTCTTTTCAGTCTCAAGCGGCATGTCTATAGACCGGCTGCAGTCTGTCTGATCATTATCATATCATATTGCACACAAAAATTGGCCAGCTTTTTTATTTAAATAAATCAGTCTGCCTGGAAACAAAGTTATGTTTATGAGGTGCCAGTATTCTGTAGAAGAACTGTTCGCTGGATTAAGCAAAGCTTGTCAGGTTAGTGGCACATCACATGGCTGGCCCCATAGTTTATCATAATGAACACTGTTTGCTATTCTCTGTTTCTCATCAAGGCACAATCATTTATCTTTCCTTTTGTTATTCTTCATTCTGCTGGAGGTTGTCATGGAAATCGAAGCAGACAAAGCTGCCATACTGGGGTCCAGTGAGGGATTGTGGGAGCCTGAGGTTGGGCTCAAAGGAAATAAGCATCAGCAACATGACAGTGAGAGATGAATCTAAGATTTATTCTGGGAATCCCTCTGATGGCAGTCATAATGGGCACAGGAGGAAGTGTGAAGTCTTTTTAATGGATGTATCGATCATTCCAGCATAAATATATGAAATAAAATGTAGATACGTTTACCTAGGTTAGACAAAATGTTGAAGCAGATGCAAGAATTGGTTGAATGAGTGGGGACTTTCAAGAAGAGGATTTTTCTGAATTTAAGTCACACAGAGTAATTTTATTAGCCCGAAATACATAAATAAAATAAAAAATGTGACATGACCAACATTATTTAAATTAATATATACATACACTCATATATTCCCCTTAAAAATACATTAAATTAAATATATTATACATTAAATAAAAAATAAAAAACATTATCCCCCGATTTCACAGACAAGGCTTAAGCTAGTCCCAGACTAAAATACATGTTTGAGCTGTCTCAACTGAAAATAACTTGCACTGACATATCTTAAAATACTGCCGCTGTTTTTGTCTCAAGATGCACACCAGTGATGCTTTTTTCTAAGGCATGTTTATTAAAATTACTTAAATGTCCTAATTTAACTATTGCCCCGTCCTAGCTTAGTCTAAGCCATGTCTGTGAAACCAGGCCTACATATGTAGGCTAATTAATTGTGGAAGCTTAAAGTGGAATCATACCTCATTTTCCACAATGCATTACATTCAATTCCATTCGAATTCAAATTCCTGTTGAGTATTCGGTTCAATTCAGTTCAGATTCACTCTCTTGATTTTGTGTTTGTGGCTGTCAACAGTCACATCCCTGTGTAGGGAAGATGAGCTTTTTGATCAACTTTCATCAGTAGACCTCTATAACATCTACTTGCTTGAATTGCTAAATCTACTCGCATATAAATGCAGAGTAACCATATTTTCCGCATTTAAAAATATCACATTTTCCAGTGCACCACAGGCTACTGTAAATCACAAACAATATTCAGAAGTGCCACTAAAGTGCATAAATCTCCTTTAGATGTCTCAAATGGCTTGGTAAATGTATGGTGAAGCTTGTAATAACAATAATGAACATTTTGAGTCAAAGTGGTCTGGAGTTCTGGTGGATAATAGCACCAGCTGCAGACAGCAGGGATTCTGGGTACAAAGATGTCTGTGATGAGCTTTTTCTTCTGCGCCTTGCCTGTGTTAGTTGAGTTCTTAGTTATAATGCAATAATGCAATCCATAAATAACTTTTAATTTGAAGAAAAGCCAAGTCGACACTTCAAAACTTCTAAATAAAAGCTGATGAAGGAATTTAGTAGAACAATAGTTTGCTTAATGGAGTTTATAAACAGCTTTCTGAACAAACATTCATAATCCTGTTCTAAACATAAAAAGTATCAAATCTGCAGGTTGAAAAGTGCATCCAAAAAAGGCTCTATTGTGGTTACAATGATGTGAAAAACCTGCACTGTGCTCATGAGGCATATTAAATGGACTATCATCGCAAGTCATTAAGCACAGTTCAGCCATTGCATTAATTCGATATCAATACAAAAACTAGCTTTAAAGATAATGTGGTGTGACCCATGAGTGCTTTTATTTCACTTTATATGAATGCAGATTTGTCCGGGGATGAAAAATTCCCTTACCAATCCATCTCGTTGATCCATGCATATTAATTAGGCACACTTGAGCTGAGCGCTGACTCCATTCTTTTGCATCTCAACAACCTTGTTTTCTAGAACACCTTTGGTTTGCATGTCTGCTCTTCACTAATAAGAGGCCATTGTAGATCTGCTCTCATAAAGTAATATCATTAAAATTGCATTAAGCCCCAGCTGCTTCTTTTATATCTGTTTTGACATAATCTGATAGTCTACTTTCAAATTTCACATTTAATTCATTGTAGCTTTTTTTAAATGATTTGAAATTTTAAAAATTAATAGTTTCAATGTAAAACCTTCACCAGTTTTTCATTGTAGCAATAGTCAGCTCATTTAGGTTTAACAGTAGTTAGTTAATTCCAGATAATTTCAACTAAATAACTACAAAAATTATGAACATAAATTACGAATTTGAGGAGTGAGGTGGTCTGCCACCTGAAAAAGTCTGAGAACCTTTGAATTAGGTGAAGATGAGACCAAATTTTACAACCAATTTGCGCAGGAAATTAGATAAATCCTGAAACTGTGTGTATGTGTGAGAGTACAAATATGCACAAGAGATATAAAGATCAAGCACATAGTCAGCAGGAGTTTGCTAAAGAACCTTTGTTGTTTAACTTAATCAGTTTCACCTGAAATCAAGTCATGCACCATTGGCAAATGATGAGCACAGGGTAGATGGGACTTCCTGTTTGGCATGGGCCACGCAGGGAGGGCTGACTCATCGCTCAGGAGAGGCCATGACTATGAGTGTGAAGATGAGGGGAAGTGAGCGCACTGGTGGCCTGCATCTCCACGGGGCTAAATCACTGCCCTCTAATTAACAGCAAAACGGCTCTTTCAGAGGCCCCTGGTGCTTAAACCATTATAGACACCATCTAACACAACTAATAACTTTTGCGGTCTGGGGGGTACACACACAACACTTTGAGGTCTCGCTTTCTCTGTACTCAGTAAATGCTAATCACTAACAGGGACCTCTGTGGTGAAAAAATGGACAAAGAGAAGTAGGTTCACATTAAGGCTCTGTTTCAAATAACTAGAACATTTTAGTGGTAAATATATATATGTGTGTGTGTGTGTGTGTCTGTGTGTGTTATAATTTTTTATTATTTTATCAAAAATAACAATTACATATTAAATGATAAAATAATACTACATTTAAATTATAATAACTAGGATGAAATTGCTTAAAGGATAATGGAAAATATATATATTTTTAATTTGATTTTCAGAATGCTGCAACAGACCAATCAAAATCAAGTATTCCAGAGAACCTTGTAAAAAGTTATAAAAGTAATATGGTTAGAAAGACAGCTGAATAAACTTCAATGAATGATTATTAACAGTGTACAATTCATGCAATATACAGTAAATCTACTATAAACAGAGACTTTAAAGACCCATTTTATAAAATATTCTATTCAAGACAAATTTGTTGTGCTGCAAATTTTCATTTCATCCAAAGTGACAAAGTGCATTCAAGTTAAACATTATGTTCCCTTGGAATCAAACTTTTGACCTTAACGTTGTTAGCGGCATGTTCTATCAATTGCGATACAGAAATATCTCAATATGTGGAATATTTTAATACCAAACTCTGTTTTCGTTTACAGATGTTGTGATTTTACTCAGATATCTTCAAAGCTATTATGTGAAATAGATCCGACTAAAATTATTTGGCAGCTTATAAGCCTGACCTATTGGAATTTCAGAGTGGTTTGCAAAATCTGCATACGATAACCACAAACGACCACAGACAGGGCGAAGTCTCTCTGTATTGCAGCAGTGCTTTGATTCTATCATTGTAAACCAACCTTATAAACATGCCTCGTTAAGAAAAAAAAATACAAAACAGATTGACAGTTCCACAGTTTCCAGTCTGGAAGGAAAGCAAGTGAGCCAATATCCGCAAGAGCCCTGGATATGGCTGACTTAAGTCATTTTATAGATTACACAGGCCATTGAGTAAAGCCTCTACAGGCTCTGGTGCTATAAAAGTACATGGTCACAGACACAACGGCTATGCCCATGTTTAATAAAGCTTTCTGGTAACCCTGGCCTCAGTTGCTAACATGTGGTGTATTTTTGCATCGAGTGTGTCCACCCCAAATCCTCTGATTTGCCCCAACTTTCTAGTCATTCGGTGTTCAAATGCAGAACCCCTGCCATCTCTGAGCTGGGTTTAAGGTGAAAGTATATCCCATTGAGCTCCAAGCATGATTGCCGTCTTGGGAGTGCCACAGAGTGGCATCACTGGAAAGAAGATGGGGGTCAAAGGCTGCCTATGATGTAGTGTTGATGTAATATGGCTACCATTATCTCCAACAATGGCCAACAGATGAGGAATATCCTCCCTAACGTCAGAGTCAATTTGGCCTGGAGAGAACTGCCGCCTCCCTGCCAACTGCACATGTTAAAGAATCAAATCCCTAACTGTACTGGAGACAACAAGTTTAGCAATTCAGATTTCATGAATGATAGACCAAAAAAAAAAAAAAAAAGTTTAAGTAGTTTAACACTATGATGCAGTGCATAATATACAAGGATTACTACCTCACACAAAGGTACCACTGAGTGATATATACTATACAGCAAATCTCACAGTATACTTGTGTAGGGCAATATATACTATAGCATCTCAACTGATTGAATGTTTGGGTAACACTTTATTTTAAGGTGTCCTTGTTACATGTACTTACTATTATAATAACAATTATTATGCATAATTACATGCAAGTAACCCTAAGATAAACCCTAATCCTAACCATACAGTAAGTACATGTAGTTAATAAATATTACTTAGTAGTACTTAAATGTATAATTACACTGCAACAAAGACACCTTAAAATAAAGTGTAACCAATGTTGTACATGCAAATGTACTACATTATGCACACCCCATCTGCTTAATGTGACCTATAATGTACGGGGCTGACAAGACTTGAACGGCGGATCCATTTCAAGCCTATTTATTAGCAGAAGACAGAGACTGTCATAGAACAGCATGGGTCCAGAGTAATGGCGACAGGCATAAGGCGGCAAGACACAAGAAGAAACCTAAAGGCTAGCGGAGTCAACGTCGGCAAACGAAAAAAATCAAAGGGCGGACAGGGGATAAGTCCAGTACCCGGCAATGGTCCAGGCAGGGGCAAACAGTATCAAAATAGTGCAAACGAGAGGAGGAATCCGAGAGACGCAGGCGAAGATCAAGAAACGAGAACACAGACAAGGCACGACTCAGGTGAGGCTATGACAAACTAAACAGGCTCCATAGTGTAGCTATCGCTACGGGAGTGATAAACACTAAACAATACTCGGCAGAGGGAAGGAATCAGAGTTAGTGTTAAATAGTGAGTGAGTGATATAACACTGGGACAATCATGTGCAACAGCCCTGTGTGCAATCAGTGTTAAGTGCAATCAGTGCAATGAATGATTGGATATGTAGTCCGGTGTGATGTGCAACAGTGTGTAGTGCGAAAGTCAATGAAAATGGAAAGGGTGACCCTAGGCTAGCAGACTGAAGTCATGGACCCGGATTCTTGACAGAGACCCCCCCCCCCAGAGCGGCTTCCAGACACCAAAACATTTGTACGATTCCGATGCTGTGTATTGGAGGCGGAACAGGGGAGGGAGAGACCGGTAACTGAGGCAGAACCACTGGGAGTAGGATCCAGGGCGAAGCGTCCCTAGAATTGGAGCGATAACCACCAATGAGCCAGACAGCACCCCACGGCGGTGCAGAAGTCCACCACGGCGGAGCACAGGACCACTGAAGCCAGACAGTAGACCACCACGGCGGGGCAGATGACCACCACGGCGGAGCAGAGGACCACCAAGGCCAGACAATAGACCACCACGGCGGAGCAGAAGAACGGGAACCCCCCCCGAACCACACCTATCAGGAGACCATGGCGGAGACTGTAATAACGAGAGAGCAGAGACAGACAACACAGACAGAACATTGGGGTTGACAGATAAGGCTGGGTGTTCAGAGGCAGCCTCCTTGGCTGGGTCGGGACAGGAAAACAGTTCACAAACGACCTCCCGGGCCGAAACAAAGCAAGCAAAGAATTCACAAACATCCTCCATAGCCATGACAGGACAGGATGAGAATTCCCCTTAATGGCCCCTAGCATGACCGACGAGCAGGAGTTTGCCAACGGCCTCTATAGCTGGGACAGATTAGCAGGGATTTCGCAAACTGCCTCTAAGCTGTTACAGTACGAACATTGATTTGCAAACGGTCCTCCTTCGCCTGCCAATAGACATAGAGTTCATAGGTGGCCTCTTTGGCCGGAACAGGACAGGCAGAGAGTTAATATGCGGCCTCCTTGGCCGGAACAGGACGTGCAGAGAGTTCATAGACGGCCTCCTTTGCCGGAACAGAACAGGCAGAGAATTCATAGACGGCCTCCTTGGCCAGAACAGAACAGAACAGGCAGAAAGTGCGTTGCTGTGCGCCACCACCACGCAAGGAACTAAGAACATGTGTCGCCATCTCGGGAGGTTCTGCAGCCTGTGCCGCCATCTCCGAAGAAACTACAGTGGACACCATGTCCTCTGGGAGCACAGCAGTGGACACCCCTACCTCGGGAGGTTCTGCAGCGTAAGCCGCCATCTCTGGAGATGTTGTAGCCGGTGCCGGTGCCTCTAGAAAATCGGCGGTGGAGTACGTGGCCCAGATATACCATAAAGCAAACCCCCATATGGGAAGTGTTGCAGACAGGGGAATGAGTTCATGAAATGAAGGGTTAGAGTGAGTGGGTTTGGGAATACCAGCGGTGCGTGCAGACACCAGCAGTGCATCCCTATCACTGGATACCAGACTGGGATACTGAAGAACTGACCTTGAAGATCTGAGTGCAACAGACAGGACACGAGAAGACTCCTGACGATCAGGGCGGTGTGCGACGTTGATTCTGATGAATAACTGAGTGTGCCGTGGACTCTGGCCGAAGGCAGTTTAGACGTGCGGCGACCTCTGGACGAACCGCTGAGACCATGGCGAGACTCTAAGAAGAGCAGCTGGCCGTAACGAGGCTCTGGCAGCTCGGCTGGACTTGACTGACAGCGCCTGCCGAGCAGCTTGTACTTTAGCTCTGATGTCATCTGTGACTTGACCAGACTCATGCCATCACGTGACTCGCTTGCTCATGCCATTCAGCTGTGACTAGATTTGACTCCGGAAGATCAGCTGTGACTTGACTTGACTCAGGAAGATCAACGGTGACATGACATGACTTGACTCAGGAAGATCAACTGTGACTTGACTTGACTCATGAAGATCAGCTGTGACTTGACTTGACTCATGAGTATCAGTTGTGACTTGACTGAACTCAGGAAAAACAACTGTGACTAGACTTGACTCATAACTATCAGCCGTGAATTTGACTTGCCTCATGAAGATCAGCTGTGACTATACTTGACTCATGATAATGAATTGTAACTTGACTTGACTCATGACGATCAGCTGTGACTTGACTTGACTCATGACTATCAGCTGTGACTTGACGGGGTGCTGTTTTGTCTGCCATCTTGTGAGCGTGCTCCGCGGTCGCCGCCATTTTGTGAGCGTGCTCTAGTGTGGCCACCATTTTGCGATCAGGCTCCGCTGTCGCCGCCGTTTTGTGAGCGTGCTCTGGTACAGCCATCATTTCAGTCACAGACATTGTGTCGCGTTTTTCCTCCGCGACACCCACAGTAAATAAAGATCTGACAGTCAACAAAGCATAATCCATGAGCTGAGCGAGTGATGAACGTGGACCCTCATCCATTATAAGCTTAGCCCTCAGAGGTTGATTTGTGCCATCGCAGAAAAACTCTATCAATACACAGTCTGGTAAATCAGAATAGTGAGCAATGGCTAAAAACTCTCGAGTATAGTTCTCCAATGATCGTGTGCCCTGTTTAAGGGCTAATAAAATTCTTGCTGTGTCCATACCTGGCCAATGTCCATATGAGAAGCTGCTGGATTCTTGTGTGGCCGAGTATTCTGTTACAGTGCTGACAAGATGTGAGATGTGCGGATCCATTTGCAAGCTTTATTACTACAGACAGAGACTGGTCATAGAACGCTGGTCAGAGAATGCAGAGAGGACTAAGGGCCGTCCAGACCAAGAAGGAAACCTAAGCTACGGAGGTCAACGATCGCAAACGAACAAAGGGTCGCGACTAGATGGATATTCCAGGTACCGAAGATCCGCAGGGCAAACCATTACAAATAGGGCAATGGATAGGAGGAATCCCAGAGACACAGCGAAGATCAAGAAACGCGAACAGCAGACGCAGCACGAATAGGTGAGGCTATGACAAACTAAACGGCTCCTGTGGTAGCTAGCGCTAGGGGAGTGATAACCTAAACAATACTCGGCAGTTGAAGGGTGTGAGATAGAGTGTTAAATAGTGAGTGATATGAAACAGCTGTGTGCAATCAGTGAAACAGCTGTGTGCAATCAGTGCTGTGTGCAATCAGTGCAATGAATGATGGGATATGTAGTCCGGGGTGATATGCAACAGGGTGTAGTGCGAGAGTCAATGAAAATGGAAAGGGTGACCTCTGATGGCTAGCAGACGGAAGTTCATGGACCGGATTCGTGACAATAAGGCATGAAAATATTAATATATTACATTCTGCAGTGCTTGTAGCACATATTGTACAATGTATATTACAAATAAATTTGACTGTACTTGACATTAGTGTTGTTGTTGTATTGTTTTACTTAAAAAAGTAAATGTTACATTTTAACATCTTATAATACTGCGTTACTCTTAAGTAAAAAATTGTATTTGCAAATCTGTAAATAGTCAATTGTATGCATTTAAGTTATTTGAAACAGTAACTTGGATATGATGGTGCAAAATATAGTTGAAAAATAATTGTATTCTGTGTATTAATGTGCATAATTGCTTGTGTGGGCTCTTTGCATGGTTTCCATAGCTCTCCTTTCCTAAATGATCTCCTTAACTTGTATTGTATTTGAAATATCTTCATCTCCTTATGGAGTCTGGAGGCCACAGTTCCAGTCTGCCATAGTAAGCCCATGAACAAGCCCATGGGGCAAGGTCTACATACCAGCAGAGGTCCTCGTCAAGGACCAGATAGAAGACATGGCCGTACTCACAGCTTGCACACACAAACATGTCCCAATATGAAGACACACCCTGACCCAGTCTGTCTTCTGCACATTCCATCTCTGCTAGGTGAAGTCTGACAAGTCTCTGAGCATGTGACAGAAATTTCAGGGTTAACGGGTTATTTGCATAATAAAGTGTCTTGAGCAACCGTTGTCATGAAACAATTAAAGGTGAGTCACTGTTTTCTGCACTCTGAAGATTGTATAGTCACTCTTGGCGAGAGTTCCATTATGCCTATTCTGCCATTTGAGACTGCTTTACATATTAAAGTGAGTACACTACGCACTGTTTGCTTCCTTTTAGAAGTAAGACCTCCTGGAAAAACGTCTCCTGGAAAACTTTTATCCAAAAGCATTGGTAATGGACTGGATAGCTCTGAGGAGAAGCAGAACAAACATGTATTTTCATTGGCACACTGCAGTCACATTGTGTGGGGCATGCAACTCTGCAGACCCCAGGCGATTGAAGTTTCATCCAGAAAATGATGTCATTGGACAAAATGTGGCATTCTGTATGACTGTTAAACAGTTGTATCCCTACACTGCAGAGATCTCAATATGAAAAAGTGATGCTGTAAAATACATATTTATGGGTTCAATTGTATTAATTTACAATCATGGGACTTGGAATTATGGAAATTTATATATTTTTAATGTCTATAAGTCATAATCTATCTGCTAATAGTTGTAGATAACAGTGGAATGGTTATACAGTCAAGTAAAGGAACAGTGCATTCAAAAATAAAAATTTTCGGGATGGTCCACCCAAAAATTAAAATTCTGCCATCATTTACTCACCCTCATGTCATTCCAAAACCATAAGACCTTCGTTCATCTTCGAAACAAAAACAGAAGTAGTGGGGAACCTGACAGTTTCAAACAGTCCCACTGACTTCTATTATATGGACAAATAATACAATTAAACTTAATGGGTTTGTTAACATTCTTCAAAATATCTGCAAAAGAAAGAAATGCATACAGGTTTGGAACAACATGAGTTTGCGTAAATGACGATTTTCATTTTTGAGTAAGCAAAAATGTTTAAAGTGATTTTTTTACTGATAATCTTGAGAGAGTCAACGAGGACAGATTCATAAAGGAATCATTCAATTCACTGAAAAGAACTGGTTCAAAAGTAAATGAGTCATTCAAAAGTGAACGTTCATTTATGTAGTTCGAATGAGGATCAGTAAATAATGACAATTTTCAATTTAAGGCAAATTTCTTGTGTTTCTCATTTTTTAGCCACTTTGGAGAAAAATATCTGTTAAACACATAAATGTAAATGTTTAAAGACAAACTCAATTCTCAAACACATTCATGATCAAGAGGAAAGTTTGGCATTGACTACAAAAAATTAAAGATTGTATTGTCTTGAGGCACTCACTCTTATCGCCAGGCATTCCATGACTTGCATTTTGGATGAAGAAATGTTTTAGTGAGGGGGAGCTCCTGAGATTTGACTGAAACATCATCCCCACGTTCAGGTTGTTCATAAAGCTCAGCAGCCTGTTTTCAATATTGTTGTAGCACAGTTGCCAAGAACAGGAACACACCTGAGTAAATACACAGCACGCTTTCTCCTTCTCACTCCCTCTCCCAAGTGCAGATGAAGAACTCTTGGCGCTGTGAGGCAGCCGGTTCTTCAGTCTTCATTCTTCTCGCTATCAGTGCTGTTGGGCTTGGCGATTAGCATAGATCCATCTCACTGCTCTGCTCCAATCCAGAGGCCCAACGTGCTGTACCATATGAAACCACTTTGAATCTAAAGTATCTTACTCCATCAATCTGCTCTTCAAGAATTTCAGCCATTGAGCACGTCAAAAAAAACATGTCTGGGCCTCCTTATCTCATGATGAAGTCTTAGGGCTTAAAGGGATAGTTAATGCAAAAATGAGACTTCTGTCAGCATTTACTCATCCTCATGTCATTTCCAAAACCATATGATTTTCATTCTTCCATAGTACGCAAAACATTATTAGCGGAAGGTCAAAGCTGTTTTGTCCATACAAGGAAAGTGCATGGTGACTAAAGCTGTCAAATGATTTTCAACTTAAATTTGACTGTACAGAAAGCTATCATAGACCTGAAATATAGTAAAATTGGTTCATGTTATGATTTCTTTTTGACACCCATTGTCAGCAGCTTGGACACGGCCACTCAACATTTTTGTCTGTTCTATATGAGAAAGTAGTGTTGTCAAAAGTACCATTACTTTGGTACCAAACCAATACTGAAATTTTAAAATTGTTATGATACCAGGCACTGCTTTCAAACTCTACCGTGCATGTTTGTTTGAACACTTTGTGAAGAGTTTCACGGGTTTCAAATTTCATATTTTGAAGTGTTGAGCAATGAAGTGTTGATGTGGAAGACGATGACGAGCCAAATGCCAGAAGGTGTACGTGCTGGAGTAGTGGTGAACACACAGGCCAATCAGAGGGTTAAAGTTAAGACAGATCTACACAATACCTCTCAAAACACTGAAGTTTTGGTTTATGATACGTTTCATTAATGGGATAGTTCACCTTCAGTTGCTGGTTCCCATTGACTTTCCAAGTGTTTTTTTTTCAATACTATGGAAGACAATGGGGACCAGCAACTGAAGGTGAACTATCCTACCTGGTCTCATGGCAAAAACGCACCTGGGGGCCTTTTTTCATGAAACGCGAAATACGTACCAATAAGTACATATCACTGCAGTTTCCAAAAGAAATGAACACTAGAGGCAGTAAAACTCAGAAACCTTTTATTCCTTTTCACACATATTTACAGAGTTCCGATTAATAAAGCATAAATTTTTGCACAATTACACGAAGAATATTATGTTATGAGTTCAAAACAATTTTAATATGCTGGGAGATTTGAAAAATTATGCTTTTGAATGTTAGCATCACACATATCCAGCTTCATATCTATGGGATTTCATAGACAGTAGGTTTGTTCAGTAGCTCACGGAGTATGTAGACATACTTGAGAGGTGATGAGCACTGGTAATCGAATCCCGTGTAACTACGGTTTGACAAAACAGTTCAAATCTGCATACAAGGAAGTTCAAATGGCACGGTTGCGTCAACAAATGCGTTTTTATATCAGTTTTGCATTTGTTAACATTATCGGGTAGGTTTAGGGTTGGGTTTGGTGTAGGGTATATTTCCAACATGATAGAGCATTAACTTTTAGCCACAGTCCCTGGATATTTGAATTCTGATTCGCCGCAATATGTACCTGAAGCAATGTAATAAAAACACAGCAATACGTACCTATATCAATGTAATAAAAATTTTAGCGCCACTCAGTGGACATTTCTCTTTGAAACTGCTGCGAAACGTGCAGTAAGGTACGTAAAAACGGTGTTGCAGAAAAGTACCCAGAGGTACGTATTTTTATGAGACCAGGTTGGAACTATCCCTTTAAGTTCTTCATGCTTCATTGATTATAACAGGAGTTTTTGCAAAAGTAAGCTTGCGCTGAACTGAGGTGATTGACATCTGCAGTGATTATGACCCATTCAAAATAAGAATAAAAGTCATATTTTACATGTTGCTAAATACACAATGCAAAATTTTGGGAGAGGCAACTGTACATCAAAATAGATATGTGAAGGCTACATGCTAATATTTTGTTAATGTATTTATTTAATTAATACTAGAATTAATAATTAGCTCATTTAATATATCAAATTTTCAAATAGTTTGTACACTGTCAGTAAAAAAGGGTACAAAAGCTGTCACTGGGGCGGTAACCTTTCAAAAGTTATTAATATGTACCATTTAGGTACTAACATGTACCTTTAATGTACCTACATGTATCTTTAGGGGTAAATAGGTAACTTTTAAAAGGTACTGCCCCAGAAACAACTTTTGTACCTTTTTTCTGAGAGTGTAGTTCCAATAGTTTTTACTATGCTACTCTCACATTTTATGGAGTACTGGTACCAACTACAAAAATGTTGGTATTTGTAACAACATCAGAAGAAAGAAAGTCATGCACGTTTGAAATGACAGTGAGTAAAAGATGCCTATCCCTTTTAAAAAAAAAGTCCCTGTAAAGTCAATATTAAGTATGAGTTCTGAGTTTGTCACATCACAGAAAAATGTATTATTAACCACTAAGCCAAATTTTAATGATAAAAAAATCCGCTAAGTACATAAAATAAGTTATCAAAATCTCGAAAAAATGGGCGGTATCCTCTGCTCTTAAAACGCTGGGGGCGTGTCCGCTGTCTGCCCTGAAACCACGCCCAATCGCGGGAAAGCTGCTGCCTCTTACCTGTCAAATACCGCTACAGCCTAGTGTTAGGGGAGGGGCCATAATCGGTGGCTCCAGTGCGTCATCGAGCCATTTTAGCCCCGCCCCAAAAAATCCTGAACACAGAATTGGTGAAAAACTGTTTAACGGTCTAACTCCACTATTCAGTACTACAGAATTCACAGTCTTTGTAATGTGTTTCAGAAATATATTTGTAATATTTATAATGCGTTTAGAAACAATTCTCAGAATTGACTTTACCGGGAATTTTAGTATCCCCTCTGAGCATGGCAGGACATTTAGAGAACATCCACAGCTGGTCGAAAGAGGAACTAGTGGAAGTGGTTGCCAGTTCTACGCATGTCAACAACGTTTGTAACTAAATGTAGAATCCATAACCTTCTCAGCTGCACAGTAGGGCCACTCAGTCTGAATGACATAACCCTGTTTGCCTGTAAACCAGGAAAAAGAGAAACAGAATTGTTATAATGACTGTATTGGTGGCCCTCTCTGCCTCAGAGTAGGGTTTTGGCTGAAACTCTAGGCTATGTTGGAGGGCCAGCGAGTATTAGTGTTTCCAGTAAAGTTTTCTGGGAGCCAGTTTGTTTCATATCTGACTTCCCTCTTCCCCTTTCTTGTTCTTTTTCTCACAGGCTTGCTGTTTGCTGACGGGGAAGGAATTGAGGTTTTTTTATTTATTTACAACTTTTTTTTTAATACCAAGGCAGCCTGGTCCATTTTTATAATAGAGGTGAGGTACAGGCTCGCCCATGTCACACCACCAGACCTCTGTAAAATGTTACAATATCCCACCATTTGTCCATGGAAATCTGGTTTCAGTGACGTAAGGCTCATGAGAACATTATTTACTAACATGTTTGCACTGTGTAAAGGGAGGTGGTCTAAGTTACATTGGACTAATCACAGGGACAGTTCCTCCAAAGTAGGGTTCCTCCTAGGGTTAAGTGCCTCACTTAAGAAGACAACATTTGAACAAGACAGCAATCTCAGTCGCTTTTAATGGCGCACGCTTCCTTGTAAACTAGCACAAAAACTGTAACAAATTAGGGACTCAAAGATATTGACATTCAGGCCAACACCAGATAAACCAATTATTTTTTTATGTGTGCAAACTGAAATGGCTAAACTGAAATTATTAAATTATTTGAAAAAATTATAAATGAAATATAAATAAACAAAAAATCTGTCGTTTTACATATTTTTTGAAAAATGGAAATTTATTTACAGATTTTCTAAAAATTACTTAACATGACCAATTAAATATCCAACATAAACACATATGCTAAAACAATATCTCCAATATCTATATAAGTCTGATAACCCATATACCTTGCATAATTTAACATAAATTGTAATTAATTTGACATTTATCAAAATCAACTAAACGCCACAGAAAGAGAAACATAGAGAGCAGCAAAATTAAATGTAACTTGTCACTGTTAATTCAAAAACACAGAGAAATTTTTTTATTTTTTTTCATGCCTGGTTTGGACACATTTTTAGTGATAATTTTAAACATGACTAAAAGTTCCCATTGATTTAATTTTGATGGCACATGCCATACCAAAATCTCAGTCTTCCTCACTAAAGCTCTCATTCTTAACCATGTTCTTTCTCCCTCTCATCTCCACTTTTCTCACTCTCTTTTCTTTACCCATCTGGCTTTTATAAGAGCCAGACCCCTATGGAAGCATATTAAAGCAACACAACACGAACGGCAGGAGAGGTAAATGGAAGGTAGTGAAGTCTTTTGAACCTCTGTTACATTATAACCCTCCTAAACACATCCAGCTGGCCAAAGTTCAGGGAAGACATAAAAGGGGCTTTTGCATGTTACATCGGAGAATGATAATAGCCAAGTACCACTAAAACTACTGAGACACTTCACAATCAAAGGAACGACTCCCCACACTTATTACTGGCAGCTAATGGGAAGTCTATATGAAGGAAAGCTCTATGTGAAAGGATGTCATCTCATAACACGGCCAACAGCCATCGTAAAGGAGAGGAAATTTTCTGTGAAAGCGATTAAACCCAATTAAACAAGGGTCAATTAAATTTCCTAAGAACAGGATTTGTAATAATCTCACATGACAAGGTCGTCAATGTCATTTTGATGAGAGTACAGAGGCTAGGGGTGAAAAGCAGCTTTGCTTTTGGATCATGTCAGCCGCATGAAGCCCAAAGTTCAAGATTGCAGATGTAGTATCTATATCTTTATTCTCACACACTGCAAAACCACAGATCTGTATGCATTAGCTTTGAGAATGTTGAAACCTCTAGTCTTCTACCATATGGTCTGGTTTGGGATGTCTGTTTGGAAAAAGACAAAAAGAAAGATTAAAACAGAAAGGAGTAGAGAAAGAGTTTGCATGTTGTTAGTGTGACGACAGACTATCAATGGAGAGTCTTTGCACGTATTGTGTGTGTGTTTGTGCATCTGTGTATGCAGTTTATGTTTGGGTCATGTGTTTTCTGTGGTTCCAGTTTGGAGCTTCTACCACATGCAGTAAATATGAGCTTGTGGTGGGACTGCAGGGTTTGAGGAATGCTCTCATGTGGTAGGGCCACTAACCACCATTGACAAGAGAGTCAGGAGTCTTTCGTCATCACTGCTGGCCAGTGACATATGAAGGACATGGGGAGTCTCTATATGGATAGTGACTGGATCAATTTAATGCATGCTTGCTGATTAGAAGCATTAAGTTCTTAAAAATTTGGGCTTACTGAGCCCAGAATTTTGAATGGCACTATACTGTATATAAAATATTATGAATATTATATTTTTTCTATAAAATTAGATATCTATCTGTCCATCCATCCACATCCCAACCATTCCTTAAAGGACCTTGTAAAATAATCCCAGAAGATGCTCTTTGGTTGGGTTTCAATCATAAACATTAGCTTAAAAAAAATTCCAAGGCACTACTAATACAAAAAGTTAAAAAGCACTTGTTTCTTACTTTGAGATTCATCAGAAGAATTTGCAGAGCTGGAGGCGCTACACGCAGCCAGGAACAACACAAAATTTTATAAACTTCCCACCATTTAACTATTATCATTAGTTATTGAGGTCGTTAGCAACATTAGCATTAAACCGATTCGTTTCAATAAAAGATCTTTTTCATAGTATATCGAAGTCAAAATGTAATTCCTTGTGATACAATCCCCTTTAACAGGAACAGAAATGCATTCCCCAAACTGATATTTCCCAGAAGTGGAGAAAAATATATTTCTAATTTAACAACCAACGCTGATTAGCGGTTGGTCCGAGATGAATGTTTTCACAGCCACAACATCCAGAGATGGATGTGAATGGAAAAAGGTGGGAATGAAAGAAAACATAAGGGGGAAAGCGGGGATTCGTAACCAATGCCAAATACAACGCTTGTAGTGATAAGCTCTCTGTATGCTTTGTGAATTCATCAATAAAATCTCAACTTCAGAACTCAGGTCTGCCACAAGGAATGAGAATTTGTTCCAGCTTCACCCGTAAAGATAAAACATGTGGACATATTTTAAGCATTCCCTGATATGTTTATCAGTAAACCTCAGGCCAGTGTGTCAGCTATTTGAATACATTACCCAGACATCTTGGAGAATGGAGAGTGAAAATACTGGGCTGGTGTAGCTGACCTTGTGTGCCAGAGGTTCTGGGAAATGAATGCAAAAGGTGAGATTAAGCCCAGCAGCTGTGTGTGAGACTGATGCCACAGTGGTGCCCTTCTCCCCTGCACATGGAATACTACACCAATGTGATCAATGCAGATCTCGTTCGCAACATTTCCCTAGCATGTCACAGTCTTGATGCTCTCAGAATAAAATGAATCGCACGTGTCTGTGTTTGTTTGCTTTGTATCATCCACATCTTCTTCATGAACATTCTCTAATGTCCAATGTCAGAATCAAATTCAAATGGATAAAATTCTAATTTTATCTAACATAAAAATAAGCAAATATATCTACATTTGCAGTCATTTAAATGACTTTCATGCTGGAAAAAAAATAATTTACATAGAATTTTAACTGAGGTAGCAAAAAGGAACTAGATCTGAAATTGGAATTTGAATTTTAAAAAAAGTAGAATTCAAATTAATTTAATCTTGAAATTAATATACCTCAACAGGTGTAATTTGTAACAAGAAAACTGGAAAATTTGTTAAGACAAACTCTGAATGTTGGCTTAACAGCTTTGTTTAAGTTTAGTTTAGGAGATTCATAGACCATACAGACAATGATACATTTATTGAACCGTGTAGTCCAAAACAAATCTTGCAAATTAAGCATTTACACGTCCCAGTTTCACATTTACACATTTCCCAGAATACTGTTGAATTTCTTTGAATTGCACTTTAGTAAATTCCACTTACTGTCATTCCAAATCAAATTCCAGTTTAACTTACTGTAGAGCATGGCCAATTTGAATTAAAATTCCAATTTATGAATTGAAAGAAGCCAATTCTTAAATTCTGAATTTTGTCCAATCCTCCTATCACTGTAATTACTGTCAAGGAAGGCTTTACTAAAATCCTGGAATGTGCTGCATAATGATTTTTCCATTTGCGGACCAGACAGATGTTTCTACAATGCCTGAGGCCAGATTATGTCTGTTCTTTCCATATTTATGGCAGATCGTATTTTTGCTAGATCATAATTACATATGCTGATTAACGCTCTTAACCTGTTCTAAAAGAACTGTGGACTGTGCAAAAAAAAACAATCCCCAGTACTATAACAGCTCACATATGATGCTTAATTTCATTCAGTGAGTTTCGTGATTGAAATAGTTTCTTCTCTATTTCGTGAGTTCTTCAGAGTTGCATGTGTTTTCTTGCATGTAAAAATGATTAGAAGCGGAAGGTGCTCTGCTACAGCTCCTAATATTGTTTACTTTCTCTGAAATAGCAGGTAGGATACAATCTGCCTTTGATAATGGTTACTTATTGATTAAGAGATCTGAATGAATTCCTGCACGCTTTGATCCTGCTGGCTAGTTGGGAACAGACAGCGAGAGTCCGCCCCACTGGTCAAGGGGGCTCATGACATTAATTACACGCTCTGTTAACATTTGCCCCTAATGTTCAGTCTTTGCGGGGGTTAACTCCTTCCTGACAGAGGAGAGAGTAATAGGGCTTGAGGGGTCTATTTTCCGCTAGTCGGCCATGACGGATGTTCCGTGTCCATGTCGCACCCCCTGTGTTTGTCTGAGAGCCGCGGTTAAGTGCCATATAGACAGCGTGGATCAGCCTCTCTCCAGGTGACAGGGAAAGGATTTCCATCAAAGCCTCTGTTAGCTCCAGCACAGGGCAAAAAGAAAGAGATTTCATGGGTCAATTCTCGGATTTCTGCTGTTTCTGCTCTGGCCAAATGAGAGAAAGAGAGGGAGATGGATGTTAGAAAGCATGCAGTGACAGGATATTCCCCTCCTTCAGTGAACTGTAGAGTAAACACAGAGTAAGCAACAGGAAGCTTCTCAGCGCTGTGTACAAGGCTGGACTCGTAACAGATGTCTTAAGTGGTGTACATAAGCAGACGTATTTCGAGGACCGCAGACCAGGTATTTGTTTAGGATAATTGAAGCACTCTTGAGAGGGAGACTGTAACTATTTGTATCAACAAGCATTCAGATTAACACAAGTTGGAAAAAATTTCTAGGAAATGGTGGAGAGGTGTAACTGGGTTGTCTGAACCAAGGATCTTTAAACTTTTTGAAGCCACAGATCTAGATTCAATGATCTCATTGTGAGGGAACCATTCTTAAAATATAATGATGGATATACCATATATTTCCTTTATAAAGGCCAATTTCAACCCCATTTAGAAACCCTGACAAATACAAAGTGAATTGTATTGAATGTATGTCCATTGTAATTTTTTTTATTTATTTTTTTTGTTTTGTTATTGTTTTATTTGTTTTTCTTTCTGGTAAAAACCGGAGCTATTTTGAATACATAATCAGGATCATCTATGGTTCCAATGGATATAAAAGCAGGATGAAAACTACATTTGGTTAATATTGATATAAAATATTACAATTTATTAAATTTTATCACAAACAAAAATAATTCATATTAATAGTGTTATTTTAATAATAATAATAATAATTATTATTATTATTGAAGCAGAAGTAATGTACAGTATGACAAACCCATAACTCAGAATCCTAAACTACACATATCTGCACGGACTAAACATGAAATATAACACACCTGGTTGATTCTGGGTGGTGCTCTTGGAAAAAGTGAGTGTTGGTGGAGTCTTAGGGAGGTTCCTTAAACATAGACACAAATACACATACATACAGCACATCTGCATACGCTGCTCTCTTTGTATTGAGACGCGACACGCCAGGAAGTGTTCGCCCAAATCTGTTATGACACGCTCACTATGGTGCAAATCCCACACACCCTAGAGAGGGGGGAACAACATACTTGCACTTTCATGAGGGCGCACTGTGTATCTGCGGGCCACACTATAGCTTCATCAATCAAGCAGAAATGGAAGCTTAGAAGGCATAATTCATATGCTTTTGGATGAAAATGTCATATAACAGCCACTAAAACCTAATGTGCTTGGCACTGAGTTTGAGCTGCGAGCTTGCAGCTTCAATAAAAAGCAACTATTTTTATTCATTGCTGCACCTAATGAACTCATATCAAGTTGCACATGATAACAGCGTTTTATGTAGTTGTTATATTGTGAATTTACATGACGAAACACAAGAAAATTTGATTTGACAGCTGTATCATTTGGCCTGGCAAGCTCTGCTACATATGTTTGTTATTCTTTGGAAAAAGAGTTGTTTACACATTTTCCATTTAGGAGAGTGCTAGATTTCATATAAGTGGTTTTTGCGATTACTAAAGTATCACTCATATTTAGGGCTAGGAGTTCAAATCCCTAAATCGATGTATTAAAGTCGGCAGAAAATTGAAGTTCACCCCATCTATTTTCTAAATGCATTTTACTTCCTCCATTCATCTTTAATTTTAATTTTAATTTTTTAAACTTAAACTTCTGGTGAAACGACTTTTCTTACGATTAACTGCAAGCTCACATTTACATCTGCAAGTATCCAATCAACAACCGATGTATAGAACCAACTCAAGCCTACAGTTTGTTTTCTTTCACTTGGATGCATGTCACAATAAAGAAATTATATGGTCACTACTTACATCGTGACCTTAGACTTTGGTGGTCTAAGGCAATGTAACCTAGCAGATATTTAGAACAGCTAAGCAACTAAGGGCTGGTTTAATAACATTGATTAATCGATTTTAAATTAATCGTCATTTTGATGGACCGATATCAATTCTTAAATCCCAAGATCGATCTCTTAGTCTGTGCTGTTTTCTGTTAATGTGTGAACAAAACTTCATTAAACTTTATTTGTAGTGCACCTGGCATCCAAAAATCAGAATAAGTTTGGTGCTTTTAATAAGAAACAAAGACTCAACTTTCAAATTCCGTAAATTTTATCACAAATTTTAAAAAATAAATATCATTTGACGTTCTTTAATGTGATGTGACAGGCTTCTGTAGTCGTCTCAGTTCAAGTGGTAGCACGTACTGCATGTCATCATTTCTTCCTCTTTATTATTAGTTATATCACAAAACATGAATAAATATCAAAAGATATGCTGAAAGATATACTGTAGAATGACTTTTTGAACTGTATCATGTCTCATGTAATCGCTCACTCAGTGATTCAACCACAGAAAGATGTCAATAAACAGCTTGTAAACAATGACACTTAATGTTGCATTTACCTCAGTAAAGCCATTAACTGTCCATAGAAATCTGCCAATACTCAGACCTATAAGCAACCACATAGAATCGTGCTCAAAACCACCCAGAAGGCCATAGGAACTGCATATCAACATGCTAAAAGCCATCTAGACCACCATGGCAACACAGAGACACACAAAAAAAAACATTCAGAATACCACAGCAACTCATTATGACACAAAACCTCCCTCAAAACACACAGCAATGCATAGCAACAAAACCACTTAGCACACTTTAGCAACGCACAGCTACATGCTAACTTGCTTTAATCATTATAGCAATGCATGTAAGACACTGTTAACCACCCACAGGGTCAAGAAATAAGAGAAATAAGCTGCCACTCTAACTATTTTTAACTTTTCTAAGGCATTGTTTGGACATCACATCTGGTTGGGGTTAGGAGCATAGAGCAACTCGCTGAACCTGTGTTTGTGTATGTATGTATGTATGTCCTGCCTCCAGTAAGAGTGGAAATCGTCCATTAGGATCAGAGACCAACAGTAACACGCATACCCGCCTGAGGGACAGTGTAACTCAATCCAGAGCAAACAATGACAGCTAGAGGAGGCAGTTGAACATTTCTGGCCCTCATATGACTGGGGCCTGTTCATGGAGATCTGCATTGATGCACGCTATGATAGTCAGTCTTCCTAAACTACTAGATCAGGGGTGGCGAATGTCGGTCCTGGAGAGCGCAGCCCTGCAGAGTTTTGCTTCAAACCTAATCAAACACACCTGAACAAGCTAATCAACCCCCCCCTCTGTTGAACGAGACTGGAAGCTACAGGCAGGTGTGTTTGATTAGGGTTGGAACTGAACTCTGCAGGGCTGCGGCTCTCCAGGACTGGAGTTCGCCACCCCTGTACTAGATCAATGCAAAGACAGGGAATCAGCCTCCCTTAAAGCTCTCCATCGATGGGAGAATCTTGGAATCCGTTTCAATTAAATGAATTTATGCCAAGTTCAAATTTTTGTAATTTTCCAAATCTTTCAATCAATTAAACAAACACACTGGAGGGATTGTATGCAGCTTGAACTTACTCACTCCATGAAACCATATTCCCTGTGTCTCAGAAACATAGCTAGCTAATAATTAAGGCCGAAGAACTGAATGCACAGTTGATTATAGTGGTACATAATAAAGTAGGCAATGATTGTGTTTATAATTTTTGGGTTGTAATGAGAGGATTCATCTGTGCTTGAAGAACACAGATAAACCATATATTTTCGCAGTCGAGTGTTTATTGTCTTTGTTTCATCATTCAAAGCGTTTCTATCTTCTTTTTATTCAGTTACACCGATAGCTGGATGCCTTTGTCCATATTAGGGATTTCCTGGAACGTCATGAGTTTTATTACTTCTGTGAAGCATATGTGGAGTTCTTGCGCGAGGACGTCCTCTGGTATCCAGTATGAGCCAAACAGACATTACACACTACAGGATTTTAAGCCTGATTTAAGCCCGATTTGCAAGTCAACGAGATCGCTGACAGGTCGGGCTGTGATCGGGGGAAATCAGTGGGGGATCAGCAATCGGCAATATTTATGTATGAATTACTCAACGACCCATCAAAGAGGCTTGTTGAAGCCTCGTCGATGACTCACGGACTCCAAACAAATATCTAGCATGTTAAATCTCTGGGCCTGTCGGCCAACTCAACATCACGTTTCCTCCGAGGAGGCAAGGGAGGCAGTGTCTCCACAAAATATTGGATGAGAAAAAAAAATTAATAGTACAAAAATAAAACAACTCCCATATTACAAAGTATAACATTAAAAGTGTATAAATCACTAGTTTTTTCTAAAGTGACACTGTCCAAACAGCGACACCCACAGGTAAAGTTACAGCGAAGGCTTGTCTCCCCTGAGCACATTGACTATTAACAGAGACCCCATAGCGTGCCGTGACTTTACTGGGGGGGTAATTGAGAATGAATGGGGAAAGTCACATGAGAAGAGGCAATGCCTCACATCGAGATATGATTGGATATGACTGGTTATGTTTGGCTGTAATTGGTTCAAGCACTTCTTGTGTTCGTGCGAGTTAATGGGAAAACTAATTTAAAAAGTAAGTAAACAACTTACACACTTAGATATAACCACTTTGTTACGTCAAAATAAGACTTAAAATGGCATGAAAACATGATATGTGGGAGTTTTTAGTGAACAATCAGCTTGGTGATATTTCTCTGTGCCTGTGACCAATATTTACCGTGTTTGATGACTGATGATCTGAAAAATTTAAAAATAGTAAAAAGTTTACTATTAAACAGAATAGCTGAACATAAGTTCACAAATAATATATATTGTTTAAATTATACTGCTGTGAGTTATTATTTTAATAAATGTAACATGCTTAAAAACACTAACTTGATGAGATTAATACATGGCTTTAATAAATAGAATAGTGATTACATTGTTATTATTAATGTAAAAATATAAAATAGAATTGCGTTTTTATTTTTTTGATAGTGTAAGTAATCTTTATTTAACCAAGAAAATATGACTGGGACATGAATTTACATTTGATAAAAAATTTCTCATTTCCCGAACACCACTGATATACATATATGTACTTTAAACAGAATTGCAACTTGGATAAAAAACATAGCTACTGTACTTTTGGTAGTCAAATACAGAATATTCCTTGAAGGCATTTATCATGCCTCTGCATAACATGTTCTACATTAAGCCCATGAGCACTAGCTTATGAATGCTAGACATGTCACTAGACATTCAGTCCCGTCAGACAGGAAAATCAAATGCTCAGCACTTGAGAACATCAGCTTTAGTGCTTGAGCCTCTCCACGCAAACCACTTTCGTTTTATGACACCACAACGTCTACAAATAACCCTTTAATTCCTCAGAAAGATATTGTCATCACTTTCTATCCAGTGACCTCATCCTTTTATCCCCACTTTTGGACTTTATTGAAAGTGTGAGGGTGTTTCCAGAGACTAATTATGAGAATGGGAGACGTAAAATAAAAGCGAAGTAATACTACATGTGTTTTTTTCTGTTTCCAAAGGACACACAAACCCCGTCTGCTGTTGCTTTACAATGCTTTGTCCTGATAAGCCGCTGATTAAAAGCGCAAATGGAGAACTCATAGCTTGTTTTAGTGCAATATCAAATAGCTAGCTACATTATGGAAAAGTTTGCGGGCATGAAAAGCATGTCACTTGTAGGCGATGGCATAAAAAGGTCCCCAGATGTGACTGCAGAGGAGTGGCAAAGCCAGTCAGTCCCTCAGTCATCTCGTTACACAGATCTGGCGCATGTGGTCTGCATTAGAGCTTCACACTAATTGAAACAAATGACTGCGGGAGAAACGCTCTCTGCTATCACTTTAAAAGCATGCCTGAGTCATGTGTGCATGTACTGTACATTGCTAAGGTAACATGAGGACTAGCTTTAAAGGCATGAATCATTGGAATCATTGGGCATTTTTGCATGTCTAAGACTATCTCCTGCTTCTATTGTGCTAATAACCGAATCACTGAGTGCAACACGAACTGAGAGGTTTTAAGTTCATTTATAGAAACAGAAAACAGCTCCATCACCTCGATCCTGTCATACGGGTGGGCCCCTTTATGTGTGGGGGGTCCCATCAATGTTCTGGAGGATCCTGCATGTGCACCACACACGCTTGTTTGGAGATAAGAAAATGTGCCACCAAGGATGAACTGAAACGCTGATGTCAGTGCAGGAAATGACAAGCACTACCATATTAGAAAACCCTAAATTACAGCACAGCCGAACCCCATTTCCAAATAACGCAACATTTTTATAACATCATATCAAAAATCTATCAAATTTTGTGACTAAATAAATTTCAGCAAAACCCAAAATATGTTTCTGCGGGTACAATTTGCTGCAGTTTCAAATATAAAACATCCACTAGGACACTAGAAGGGTAGTAAATTGTACTTCTATCGAGACAAATCAAACACACTTTCAAATCAAATGGCGCCTTCAACATGTTCCAGCAAAGCATTTTTTTTGGTCTGTTTGAGATTAAAAAATCAGTCACACATTTCCTATTAAGCCAGGATGTAACAATGGGTTGCTTAAAATGTGCCAACAGTGATCCACTAACAGCTCATCAACAGGAAATCAAATAAATTGGACTTTCCTGATTCCTGATCCCTGATATCTGATTTCACTGTAAAGCACTCAACGCACATGAAAGAGTAACATACAGTAACATGAGAGGCCTTTTCAACAGTCCATCTCCTAAAACAGTGAACACCACCTGCTCCCCAGTGCAAAGAAAGAAAGATATGAAAGATTCTTTGAGAATATTTGAAATCCCCCAAAATAATATAATAAAATAATAATCATAATCATCGTGTTCCCCCCTACTTAAAAAAAATAAAACTAAATTATAAAGTAAATTATTATATTGTTGACAAATAATAATGATATACCAATTTAAAATGATAATAATAGTGTAATAATAACATAAAAAATGATACATTTTTGGTGTTATTTTTAAATCAGAAAATTATTAGTTTGTTGCAAAATAACAAAAACGAGGTAAAAAATATAATAAAATTGTGTGATGATGATAATAATAATACCATTATTATTAAATTTATTAGTGCTATTTTAAATCAGGGAAATAAAATACAAAAAGCAAAATAATATAATAATACCTTATCTAATAACAATAATAAAGTATTTAGTATATTATGGCAAATGTATTATTTTTACAATTCTTTACATTATTTTTATTACGATACTTTCCCCCCTGATTTTTTACAAAGTGTTATTATTATTGCAATATTATTATTATTCGTATTAGGTGTATGAAAATTGCAAACACTGCAGAATTGCCTAAATACTAAGAATATAATCATAATAATAATAATAAAATAAAAGAGGAATTAATAAAAATGTTTCACGCCATAAATTGGGATAGGACGAAGTACTTTAACACAGAAAAAAATACTTCATCTCAATAGATCAAACTAAACTGGTTTAGTTTGATCCACAGCTAAACCAGTTATAGATCCATTTCCCAGTCACAAGACAAAACACCCTATACAATCTAACCTTCCATATATGCTTCAAAATCTTTATAAAATGACCTAGATGTACAGCTTCTAGCCACACATCAATCCAAGCTGCTTCGTAAAGCTCTCACACACACACAGGACAGCAATTAACATTCTTGAAAATTGCATATTTAATTAAAGTAAACTGATCCAGCCCTGGGGACCGCAGGGTCAATCGATGCATGTGGAATGCATGAAAGCTGGTCTTCAAGAAAGCCTATGCTCTTGCCTTCACAAACATGCACACGCTCCAAAATCTGTGCTCCAGTTAAGAGGCTGAAGTCATCAGACGAGGGTGTCTCTGGAAATCTGTAGTTGTGTTTAAAGCCACACCCCTGGCATTCTGTCTTTACAAGTTTAACACACCACCCCAAAAATAAAGAATTGTTATGGAGGGGATTTTCTAATACTCTTTACCCTCAAAGAAAAAGCAGCACGCTCTGTGGAATCTAGTCGCCCACGCACTCTGTTAGGACACTTGATTCCAATTAGATATTCTCTTTACTTTCTTGTTCTAGCCTGTCTGGGCCTCTAGACTCCAGCCCTCCCTCGTTCTTTTTCTGACAAACACCGACTCCCTCCCGCTCTTATTTTCAGGCCTTTTCTTTCTATCGCTCTCCCTCCCGTCTCTCTCATTGAGGGTATCATTGTCCAGATCAATCAACTATTCCTTTCGGCCTACATTTAGAACGCATTTATATGCTTAGCTCATGTACGAGACTGTGAATGTGGGTTTGTGGGCCCTTGGCGGCACAGGAAACAAAACAGCTCTGCCATACATCACCCATTTGACTTCATTATTACACTGTGACAAAAGAAGGGAAGGGAACGAATATCTCACACTGGCACAGTGAATTACATGCACTTCCTCTTTCACATCAACCCAGACTGGGCCATAAACAACAGAAGTAAACATCTTAGAAAAACAACTTGGAATTGTTTCTTTGATAATAATATAAGAGAACAGCTTTTCTTCCTTGTGGTGAGGTTATTTATTAGTTTAGGCTGAAGAGGATCTTTGTCTGTGGTCGCATTTGGGACATAGCTATGGCAGCATGGGCGCAGAAGACATACAAGGCTTTTACAAAGAATGTGAAAAGCATGTAATTACGCATCCAAACACTAATTACTGTAATTAAAACATTTAGCCAGCCTTTGGAATTAATTTCTAATTATGTTGCTTGTTCTTTTCTTTCTCAGGATAAAATCCGAAGTATAAGAACGAAAATTACAATGCTAACTGAGCAAAATTTAATTTGTGCAGTCTTGGTGTTTTAAAAAAAATAAGGTTAATTCATTACTCTGGGCTGTCAATCAAGTAAATTTAAACAACTTACATATGCAATTAATTTAGCATGTAAAATAGCATATTTATAATACTTGCAGGGAAAAGCTACACTGTAAAACAAATTTGGTAAATTTTACGGTAAAAAACCGGCAGCTGTGGTTGCCGGAATTTTACCGTAAAAAATACAGTAGTAACGTTTTAAGTTTTACGGTTTTAACTTAAATTTACAGTTAAATACCATAATTTCATTAACTGATATAATGTCAATATACCAACCTATTGAAGTACTGAAATCTGTTGTGCACCTTTGTAATACACTCATAACCACTAAATGCAGGTGGTGATGAGAAAGTCACATGATGAACCAAAGCCCATCACAAGCAGCTTTTAAATAATAACATACAGAAGGTGCACCGTGTCATTCACACAAACACAAAACACAAACATGGTAACACACATGACACTAAAACTATGCAATAAACATCAATTTAACAACATTAGTGTAACACACAACCCTAATATACAAAACTGATAAGTAAAAACTAAGAAGAAACATAGTTATTAAAAAAACATCAAATTTGAAATGTAAAGTGAATTCTGGGAATGTCAATTTACGGTTATTCACTGTAAATTATACAGTCTTGTTCACTTCCAAAAACGGTACACTACCGTAAAATTAATGTCCAATACATGTAATGTCCAATACAGTTTTTCACCGTATATAGTAGGGGAATTTACCGTTAACCATTACAGTAGGTTTTTACTGTAGCATTTTTACAGTCTTTTACCGTTAAATTCACGGTCATTTTTACAGTGGTTGTACAATTTTTTATTTTATTTTTAATTTATGTTTTCTTTTTAATTTATAGTAAAAAAAAATAGAATCCCTATTTGTGAGAGAAAGAAAATTACAGTGCTAACAGAGGATTACATTTGTGCAATCTTAATGTATTATAAAAAATTATGTTTCATTCATTGGAATGATTAAATGCATTTTTTTATTTTGAACCTTTAAAAAACTATTTACTTGTACGTAAGTGTTAAATTGACAGCCCTTTTTTACATTAGCTTACAGTTTGTTTTAGTTATTACATTAGTTATTACAGTTTGTTTCGCAATAAATGTGCTTTCAAATGCATGCAATTGCACACACGCATTCTAACAAAGCAGAGCGCTGATGATCTGGATCAGTGTGTGAACATGATCCCTTCTGTGTTCCAAAAAGCCGTTGTCCTCTCACGAACTGGGATGCCTGGAATGTGTGTCCATTTATTTAGAACAGCAGAGTGCAATTACGACTAAAGAGGAGGAGAAAGAAGGAATGGAAATAAAGGACAAACGAAGGGCATGGATTTGTTATTGCCATATCTGAAAACCACAGAGATGATGAAGCATCCTCGGTTATTCTCTTTGCGTGATTTAAAAGACACTGAAGCCTTGAGTTTTTCTAGCACAGCCCCAATAAATAAGAAGTACATAAAGAGTTTGCTGTTAAAGCCAAACCAGATCAGTACAGATATTATGACGTGTATAAGAAAACACAGCATTCTCCATCCACTCGCAATTATCATTGTAGATTATTTCCCAAATCATTCGAAGTATAATTAAGATATTTTAAATCATACTGAAGCTAAATTCCTGTTTGCTCTCATGCAAAACGCATAAATTTTAAAGCCTGATAAGGTGAGCATGTGGGTGGTGATGCAGATGAGACAGGAGATCACGCAAAGGTTTAAGTTTGTTTGCAAATATTTGTTATATTGTGTTTAAAGGATAAGTAGAGGAAGCAAATTTTGAATGTTCCCAGGCTTACAAACACGCACATGCACAAGTACAATCTTGTTTTTCCTGTCCTGAATAGATTTGTAAGGTCACAGTATTAAGAAGCTTCCTGTGAGAAGTGATGCCTATTCTCATGGTCAATCAGAGCGGTGGAATTAACAGCATTTGTATTGATGACTATGGGGAAGTCATATCACCGGTGGAGCATGTACGCGATTAGGTAACCAAGCACAGCTGGGCTTGTATTGACCATCTAAAGGTCATGCGTCTCAGGGGGCTTGAGGAACCAGCTCTGATGAGGCAGATGGCTCCTATCCTGACAAACCTACCATCTGAGTTTCCCCACTGCTTCCGAAAACACCAGCATTGCTGGTGACCAGTATATATTGGAGTTTTGATGTTGGTCGACTGGCTTTGGATTGCACCAAACCATCACCAACCTGGACTAACAAACATTAACCAAAGCTGTCAAAACTGGTCTTTTCAGCAAGGCTTCTTATTAGCAAAATAATAGGATAGCTTTTCCTCATATAGTATAATATTAGATTGCATGAGTGGCCATGGTACTAGAAAAATACATGGAGACTAGGGATGGGCGACATCTTATCTTTTGCAATATACTGGTAGAAATTCTCCCCACGATAAGAATTAGTCTTCCAGCGATAATAACGATAAACCCTATAGTTGATGACATCCCATTAGTTTTTTTACTCCAAATTCACTTCATAACATCAGTCGAGTGTTTGAAATAACTTATTTTTGTCATCAGATCAGATTATTATTATTAATAATCAATTAATATCAAACACAAACCCAAGTGTGAAGAAAGTCTGAAGATGCGCAAGGAGACAGAGACACCAACGTCAAGCAGGCCTAAGGTTTTATTCTTTTATGTAATTTGATGATGGGTAAGTTTCAGTTTTAGTTCTGTGTTTTTGTTTCTGAGGCTCTCAAGACTGCATGCAGCTTTCACTTGTAGCCAAAAACAGTGGAGAATGGTATTTTATTTATATCGTCATTGATATCATTAACACAATAAATACCAGAAAATTTTGTGATATAGTTTTAGGTCCATATCGCCCATCTCTAATGGAAATTAGGAATGCACCAATATTACAATTTACATTTATACTGTATTTATGCTTTTAGCAGATGCTTTTATCCAAACTGATTGACATTTTGGATGATATTGATTAATTATTGCCAATATCACAATTCAAAACTATTTTGTCAAATAAATTAAAGATAAAACACAAAATAAAAAAATATTTTTTAAATGCCACACGTGAGTAGCATTTAAAATATACATATTGTACATGTACAATATGAAAAGGGATATTGAATTTGAGATTTTCTAAAGATTAGAGTAAACTGTAAGCAAACCACTATTTAAAAAATAATATCAAAAATCAGTTAACTATAAAAAACACAATGCAAGAAAGTAGTTTCCTCTGATTTTCACATAAAAATCCAAATGAGACATGATCATATTTAATATGCCACCAGAATACCAGTAGAAGGGTTTACATGGCTGAATTTGAATATGATTACCAACCGGTTTTATTTAAAACCATCTATGACCTTTATCTCATGAAAACAAAGAAGTTGCAAGGTCTGACATGTTGATCAGCTATTAAGCATAGTTACTGTATGATCATATATGCAAACACAATCCTGGCAGACTGGGAACCTGAGGGCAACCAGTTGGCTTCTAAAATGGCTTTGATCCAGAAGTGGATGTACTGTATGAATCTTGAATAGATACATTTTCCAGCGTGTCTGGAAATTTTTTCTGCTAGAAGAACTACCCCCCAGTCGTTAGAAACGCACGTCCTGGTTGCTGCATGCTTCCCCTCTATGAGGGAAAAGTTACTGCTCACCTGAGAGATAGTCATTCATCACAGCAGTACTACAGAACAGACATATATGCACAAACAAGCCCCCTCGGCTGTGAAAAGGGGAACATACAATAAGTAAAAAAACTCATCTTGCAGTCAGCAACCCCGACAAATCCATCTGACCCAAGGAGCCAGAGGCATCTGTACCTCTTTAATGGATAGAGCAGATGGCTGGAGCTACCAGTGCTACACATTTATAGGAGCAAAGTTAACCAAAACTACATATTTAAGACAGAATTTTAGGCTTTACATTATAACTACATTGTAAATATATTTATGTATAATTATAATTATATATTAATTGCAGTTATATCAATGCAATAACACACAAGGAGGAAATAACTTGGTCAAATAAAAATTAAAGTGATCAAATGACTCTAATTCATTCTAAGCGTGTTTTGGCAGATGAGTTATGAGCAAGTACCCTGCGTTCTCACCTTGGAGTCTGCCAACTTCGACTTCCTCTCCTTCAGAGAGGCAGATGTGTCAGACACAACCATCTTTCTGACAGGGGTCAAGGGATGGGCCAGGGACGTTCCCCTAGGAGGGCTGACCTTCTAACGGTTCAATCGTTTAAGAGGGAAACTAAGATCACTGTGGAACACACAAACACATTCCCAGTCATTTACTAATTTGTTAAAACTGATGGATCATACCACAGGTCCTTGACAGAAAAAGGTCACTGAAGGGGAGGGTGGGAATAAAAATATAATACTTCAACTGCTGTGTCTAAAGGAGAAAGAAAATCTGTTCCAAAAGCTAGTCCAAACCCCTTTTAAAGGCATCCTATGCATGTTCCTGACATGATGTTGAAAATGATCTCTAAATGAATTGTCAAACTCAGTCAAAATATGAAGATCAGAAAATAGATACAATATAAGTATATGATATAAATTAATAATAAAAATGGTCGAAGAAGCAAGAGAAATGTTCAATTTTTATTTCATTCAACACTAATTAGTTTTGCATAATAAAAATTGTTTAATTAAAATGTTACCTAATATTAGTGTGCTATGTATTTTTACACAACAATCGGGGGGAAAAAAAATAAAAAATGCTGTTAATTTCACACCCCAAGGCCAGCCAAGATGTAGGTGACTTTTTTTTCTTCAGTAGAACAGTAAAGAAGATTTTTAGGTCTAACCATTGTCCTTGGCAAATCATACACTGCACATCTGTGGCTACCGGTTTTTGAGCACCAAAAAAACCAAATCAAAACCCGTGGCTCCTGACGATACACAGAGGTCTTATGAAGCAAAACAATCAGTCTGTGTAAGAAAATTAACATTATTTACAACATTATTACTTTTAATCTACAACCTGGGCAAACTGAATAGAAAATGAATAGACTTGTGTCCAAACTGAGAGAGAGGACCATGTACACACGAAGTGGGAAGTGGGACATTTCAACTTGAATGTTCCCACATCCAATCTCATCTGGAATGCAGCATTACACCTAAAAATCTTCTTTACTGTTCTACTGAAGAAGAAAAGTCACAAATTTTCATTTTTGGGTGTCCTATCCCTTTAAGAAATATAATAAAAACGGTAATATTGTGAAATATTATACAATTTAAAATGACTGTTTTCTATTTTAATATATTTTAAAATGTTCACATTTCAGCACCCATTACTCCGGTCTTCAGTGTCACATAATCCTTCAGAAAACATTCTAATATGCTGATTTGCTGCTCAAGAAACATTACTTGCTTACTATTTTGTGGAAAATATTTTGTAAATTATAAATGCAGTTACTGTCAAGTTGATCCACTTAAGCACCCTTTACTAAATAAAAATAAAAAATAAAAAATTTAATTAGCAGAGCATTGTGGTTTAGCTGCTAACAGAAAACTCTACTGGAATTACAGTAATTGTGAGTCGAGTGTATTTGAGTGGCAAAAAGAGTTGCTGCCAATTTAGAGCATTCCAAATCAGTCCCTTATGTGTCAGGGTTCTGTCACTTCGGTCTAGTGTAATTCATGGTTTTGTGACAGAGCCCTGACACTCGCGTCATGTCATTGTTTTCATGTGAGCGTGCGGCTTCGAGTGTGCTCGAGCCGTGCGCTCTCGTCTGCGTGTACTGTTTCATGTTGGAGCGTGGTGTTCAGATCCCGGCAGTCATGCCTTGAGTTTCGGTTTCGTGTCGGGGTCCAGACACTCACGCTCCATGTTCTGTCTTGTTGTGGGAGCGTGCGGTCTCGAGTTCGCCTGGCCGTGCGCTCTTCTGTCCACGTGTGGTGTTTTGTGAAGCACGCGGTTTGTGTTCAGCCGCGTGCTTTTCTTGTTGTCTTGTGTGAACACGCGGCTTATGAGTTTTCTCATTAGCTGCGTGTTCGTGTCTTTTGTTCTAGCACATGGCTTGTGATTTGTTTTGCTGGCCATGTGCTTGTGTTTTGTTTTGTGTGAGCACATGGCTTTTTGTCTTTGATTCGGTGTGCCATGTGCTCATGTCAATTGTCTTGACCCCTCCCATCTTGTTACCTGATTATTAGTTAATTAGCCCCACATGTGCTCCCTCGTTACCCCCCTCATTTGCTCTCCATTTATTCTCCCTGTGTTTGCAGTCCTGCGTCAGTTCGTAGTCATTTCTCCCTGCTGTCTTCGGTTACAATCCCTGGGATGTGTCACCAGAGCACTGCCTCCTGTGCAGCTTGCCTGCCTGCCTGCCTGCCTGCCTGTTTTTCCCCCTCTGGGTAGTTTTTGTTGCTGTTTTGTTTTTTTTTATTGTCATTAAAAGCCATTTTCTGCACTACTGAGTACTCGACTCCATCCTCTACCCGGAAACCCTGACAGTACGAACGGAACAAATGAGGACTCAGCGGAAGAATGGTTTGCACCATCCACCAGCCTCCACTCTCTCCAGCCCCCACTAACAGCGCATGCTCAAATTTAAGACCTTGAGCTCCCTCCGTCAACAGGGGCTGACGTTAGGAGTTTTGCCCTGGAGTTCAGCGGTGCGGCAGAGGGGTTGGGGTTTAATCATGCGGCCCTCAAGGACCTCTTTAATTACGCCCTGGATGAGCCCCTCAACTGGTGGACGATGAGAGGGTTGGACCACCTGTCGTTTGAGGGGTTCATCGAATTCCTAGCCCGACAGGGGAATCCTCTGGCTGTAGCGCCCCCAGAGACGGCCGAAGAGGCTGCAGTGCCCCCAGTGTCTGCTGAGGAATCTGCAGTGCCCCCAGAGGTGGCCGATGAGGTGGCAGTGCCCCACTCTCGGAGACGGAGGAGAAGGGTAAGACTCACCACCCCTGAGGAAGTGAAGAGGTGCTGTGCCCTAGAGTGGATGATGAGTGCTGCAGTCCCCGTGTGGCGGCCGAGGAGGCCGCAATGCCCCCGAGTGTGGCTGATGAGGCTGCAGCGGCCCCGTAAGCGGCCGAAGAAGCTGCAGCGCCCCCAGTGATGGCCGGAGAGGCTGCAGCGGTCCCAGTGACGGCTGAAGAGGCGGCTGCGCCCCAAGAGGTGTCCGACGAAGTGGCAGTGCCCCGCTCTTCGAGATGGAGGAGTAGGAGAAGGGCTTCCTCCATCCCACATCCCTCCCGTCCCAGACCCTCCCAGGCTCCTTGCCCAGCCGGCCCCGCCCAGGCTCCTTGCCCCGCCGGCCCCGCCCGGGCTCCTTGCCCTGCAGGCCCCGCCCGGGCTCCTTGCCCTGCCGGCCCTGCCCAGGCTCCTTGCCCTGCCGGCGCCACCCAAGCTCCTTGCCCTGCCGGCCCCGCCCAGGCTCCTTGCCCTGCCGGCCCCGACCAAGCTCCTTGCCCTGCCGGCGGATCACGACCCAAGCTCATTGCCCTGCCGGCCCCGCCCAAGCTCATGCCTGCGGCCGCCCAAGCTCCTTTGCCCTGCCGGCCCCAGCCCAAGCTCCTTGCCTGCCGGCCACGCCCAAGCTCCTGGCCCTCGCCAGCTCCTTCGCACGACCAGGCTCCTGGCCCTGCCGGCCCGACCAGCTCCCTCCCGATCCGCCCGGTGGAATACTGGGGTTCTTGTAGGCCGAACTACTGTCTGTCTCCGGTCCCGCCCTGGCTCCCCAGATTCCTGGTATGCCTGAGCCTAATGGATCAAACCTCCCACCCTCCCTGGTTCCTGGTTCTTGTTAGGCCGGAGCCTCCCTGGTCTGTTCCTCCGGTCCCGCCCTGGCTTCCCCAGATTCCTGGTCTGCCTGAGCCTCCCTGGCTCAACCCTCCCGCCCCTCCCTGGTTCCTGTAATGTCTTTCTGGGTTGTACTGCTGGCACTGGCTTGGCTCCCCTCCCTCCCTTCCCTCCCCTCTTTGTCCAGTTTGAGAGTTTCATGTATTGTGTTGACTGTTATGTAGCGGTCTTGTGGTGTCATGTTTTTTCTGTTTCAGTTCCTGTATTGTTTTGGTGTGTCTCGTTTAGGGACGCCAGGTGGCGTCCATTTTGAGGGGGGCTAGTGTCGGGTTCTGTCAACTTCGGTCTAGTGTAATCATGGTTGTGACAGCGCCTGACACACTCGCGTCATGTCATTGTTGTCATGTGAGCGTGCGGCTTCGAGTGTACTCGAGCCGTGCGCTCTCGTCTGCGTATACTGTTTCATGTTGGAGCGTGGTGTTCAAATCCCGGCACTCAAGTCTTGCGTTTCGGTTTCGTGCCGGGGTCCGGACACTCGCACTCCATGTTCTGTCTTGTTGTGGCAGCGTGCGGTCTCGAGTTCGCTTGGCCGTGCACTCTTCTGTCCACGTGTGTTGTGTTTTGTGAAGCACGAGGTTTGTGTTCAGCCGCGTGCTTTTCTTGTCGTCTTGTGTGAACACGCGGCTTATGAATTTTCTCATTAGCTGCGTGTTCGTGTATTTTGTTCTAGCACATGGCTTGTGATATGTTTTGCTGGCCATGTGCTTGTGTTCTGTTTTGTGTGAGCACATGGCTTTTTTCTTTGATTCGGTCGTTTGTGCCATGGTCATGTCCATTGTCTTGGAACCATCTCGCATCTGTTACGATATAGTTAATTTGCCCCCATGTGATCCTCGTTACCCGTCACATTTGCTCTCCTTTATTACCTTGTTGTTGCAGTCTGCTTCCGTTAGTTGTCGTTATTTACCCACTGGATGTGCTTCGTCAATCTAGGATGCTGTTACAGATCCTGCCTTGCTTGCCTTGCCTTGCCTTGTTTGCCTGCCAGCCTGTTTTCCCACTCGGGGTAGTTTTGTTGCTGTTGTGGTTTATTTTTCTTGTCATTAAACGCCATTTTCTGCAATACTGAGTCCTCGCTCCATCATTACCGGAAGGAAAACCCTGACATTATGAGGTTAGGAAGCTGTCTTAGAAGGCAGCTGCCTATGAAGACAGTAGACAGCGATGCAGCTCGCTAGGTTTTGAGGAAAAAAATCAATTGATTATAAGGGACAAGACTTTAAACACAACAACAAAAGCATTTTTTCCTTTGAGGGAGAACTGCTTTTCCTGTTAGAAAGAACGATTGCGCCTTGATTGCCAACGCTCTCTGTCAGCATGTTATGGCCCTACAAATGCAACTGTATAAATTAAGATCACAAAATAATTATTCTGCTCTGTCTAGCAATTAAAGACACTCATGTGTGGCTTTTCAGGGCAGGCAGCCAGACTCTCTCACCAGTCTTGGCACTCTTTCATTCTTTGTGAGTGTCTCTATTCGTCCTCCCTAAACCATTTTTATAAGAAAGTAATGTGCGAACGTGCCACAGAAATCTGTCTCCACAGCAGGCAGTTTTCTGGGGTCGAGTTTTTCTTAATGTCTGATAAAGATGCTCCTATGTTAATTATTATCAAAAGAAACATGCAATACACTTCTGCTGAAGTTCTATGAACCTGCGATCCTGAGCTATCATACATCATCATGTACCAATCCTCACTAGGCTTTCATACCACTGTCAGAACATAAACATTGACGTATCAGATCACAATGTCTAGCCATAAGTCCAAAAAAGCTTAATTTCAACCAAAAGAATCTACTTATAACTAACACAACAAGTTATTTCGCCGCAGCACATACATGTGATCTCATTACGCATGCACAGGGAAGCACGGCAGCGCTGGTACATCACTGACTTTATGTACGTTTAAAGTTTGCCAAGCTGTTGTAAGATACCATGTCTGAAAGAGCACTCCACACCTCAGTGGGAAACTCTAACTGATGTTTAATTCTTGGGTTTTGTGGGTCAGGGTCGTACCTCCCTGTAGGATCTGGCAGCTGGGGTTGGCAAAAGGCCAGAGGAAGGGGGTTTCAACACGGGTCTGCCACCAGGTTTACCACTTCAATCACATTCCGCCAGTCGCTTAACGCCCCATGACAGCTGACATATACCATACTGCTCTCTGCTGCAGCGGTCGCTTTGAGACCTTCTACCCTTCTGCAGTATACCGGCAATACAGATATGACAAGTTGGTAACACTTTATTTTAAGGTGTCCTTGTTACACAAGTTACATGTACTAACTATTATAATAACAATAAATTATGCGTAATTACATGCAAGTAACCCTAAACCAAACCCTAATCCTAGCCCTAACCATATATTCAGTACATGTAGTTAATTAATATTACTCAGTACCTAAATGAATAATAACGATTGGCCGATAGTGTTTAGTTTTTGTTGTTGTTGGTTAATAGTTTATTTATTGGTGTTTTAAACGCTAATAAACAGTAACTCTCATAAACAGTAACTCTCACAATGAAAAAAACAAAAGAAATAATAAAAATAAAAATATTTAAAAAGTAATAAAACTTAGTTATTAAGATAGAATAAATTTTATATAAAATAATGACAATTATAAACTCTAAGGTCAAGAACCGGGCTGATCACTGATTATTGTGTGCATCTGTAGTTGATCTGTTTGGGGAAGGCTGATGCATTCTGCTCAGCTCCAAAAGAGTGTAGACTTTGGCTTAAAGGCTTCACGGAGCCAAGAACGGTGTGTTTGACTGCTGAGGTGTCATTTCTGAAGCAGTGGGTGAATAAGGCCCAGCAACATTACACTCCACAACCAGAGAGATTCTGTTTAAAAATACACTATTTCACAATCCTCCAGAGTGCTGAACTGAGGTACTAGGCTACATTTTCCTCCCGTCTGCAAATGTAAGCATTCCTTCGGCTTACATTAAAACTTCAGTGTGTGTATGTGAAGTGAAACCGCTATGTTACTCTGACAGGCCAGATTCTGTATGTTACTTTCAGTTAGTTCAGCACTAAATAAAGAGGATAAGTGCCCCAACTGAGCTCTTTTGTATCTCAGGAGAGATTCCCTGGAAGCATTCCTTGAAAAGCTTTGCATAGCGGGGGGGGGGGAGACACAGAAGCCAACTGTACGGGAAAAATACAGCCTGACAGAAGAACTGATAGCCAACAGACGTTATTAACCTTTGTTACAGAAAATTGTGATCTGGCGCATCGAGTTACAGTACACTCCCTTCAAATAGCAATTCATCTGGACAAGAATTACTGAACTGGAGATGGTCTTAAAAAAAGCCATTCAAATCAACACTAGCTAGATCTCAAGCTTAGCAGCATACACAATGCCTTTCAAAGTAATCTTAAACTCCCGATGAGATTTATATGCATGGCTTGGCCACTTCAGAACATATTTTTCAAAGTATTGGATGAGGATAGTTTGAGCTGGAAATTTACAGCATTGGCAATCAAATCGAAAAGACATAAAGTTTCGTCAAAAAGTTTGCCATATGACTGAGTTCAGAATGGCGTGCTGGCCATCAAGTGGTATTGTTTATCACCGCTGACTGTTTTGCTCCTTGTGTTTTTCCAAGTGGCTGATGTTTCTTATCTTCTGATCATGCAGAAACAAGCAGCAAGGAATGAAACTCTTTGGCAGCTTACGAAGCGTCTTGGAAACACATCTGCATGTGTTGCATGTGCAATACAGCATCGTTGTCAACAGAGTCTAGAAATTCCTGATGACAAAAATTTTTTAAACTGCAATGACAATATGCATTTTATATTTTACAAGGCCGTTATTGTGTGGTGGTCCTGTTGTAGTGACTATTATGTGCATACAACACTTGCAACAAAGCAGCAAGAGTTCTTCAACACATTGTTTGTAACCTGGATTGAAAAGAGTGAATACTTCAAGTTCTTGTCCACCACCAACTCCTTATCCACTATGAACTCTACTGGGTTTGGTGTGGTGCAGCGGTTAAGCTGGAAGTTGCACTGGGCTGGTAACTGGAAGGCTCAATCCCTTTAAAGAGCAAACCATAACCACTGTGCCCTTAAAATAAGCAACAAACCCAGGTTTCTCCAGGAACACTTTGTCAGTGTACTGTTAAGTCACTTTAAATAAAAGCATATGCAAGATGACCACATGTAAATGTGGTTTTGTAAATGGACGATATCTGAAAGGCTATCTTGACACAGCTAACAACTTGCTGTACTTACATTTACTCATATACAATTTAAAACCCAGATTAAGCAGAAAAACCATGACAGATAATGCTTTGTGATATAGAATCATATGGCAATCAACAGTGTTGGAAACTGTTATTTTAATATTATTTATATACTATTTTAGTATTAAGAATTAACATTTAGTTTTATATTTTCAGTTTTCATTTTAATGTTAGTTTAAGTTTTGGCAATTTGTAATTTTTATTCGTTTTTTATATATATTTCTATTTAGCTTTAATTCATTTTTATTTTAGTTTTAGTAATTTTAGTACTTCAACTCCTTTTATTTCAGTAAGATGTCATGGCAATATGTTTTATTAAAAATTTTCCTTCGTTGCTTATATTTTATTTGATCTTTATTTCAGTTAACAAAAACAACTTTTAATTAAAACTGTTAACAGTAAATTAAGTTTTAAATATGCATTCTTACACTCAAAATGCATTCAAAACTACTACTCATGTGCACCAAAAGAAAAAAGATACTGAGTCTAGAGAACACCGTAAAACAAAGTGTGACCCATGTAATTCGATTCCCAACAAATGACTACTATGAGCCAGTTCCATTTACTGAATGAAAAACATACAGCAAAACCAGTGTAATCTGATTGCTGTAAAAATGACTCTCCTGACTCTTATCAAAAACATACAGTGTAACCATTTCAAAATCTTTCTCTAATGATCCTATTATTTGGCAACAGACTGCTGATGAAATTAAATGCAATAAAAAAAATGCATTTTCTTTTCCCCACAAAATATTTATTCTTCAGACGTACTAAAAAAAAAGAATCATTGGTCTAACTGTATGGATCCAGAATTGCTAACTGGAATTGGAAGCAGTATTATTACATTTCATACAATTCCCATCCCTGAGATGAAGACAACGTCTATTCATTAATGATTTATTACTGTTAGGCTTAATTAAAGAAAGCTAATTCCTGATCATTTTATGATTATGCCAATTGTGTCCAAACACATGTGATTGCGATGTCCTATTAGATACTTACTAAATATCTGACACTGTGGAGAATCTGCAAACCCCAGTGGCAGACACCGCAAAATCACTGCTTCTTGAAGCCATTTGTGGTCTAAATGTGCTGATATACGCATCAATCAAATACGTGTTTTGTGACCAAAATTATGTACCAGGAACTCATGGGATACTCAACAGTAAATGTAGCTCTTTAACAGCAGACTTCTAACCGCTTTTGCTATCAGACTCCTTTCCTGTAAGATCCGTGTTCTTGCTGCTGTCATATTGTTATTAATTACTGATTGAGTATGCCAATAAAACAATATATAGAGCATGCCATCCTGCCAGTGGCATGATGGGAATTGAATGCAGTGCCCTGCAGTTGAGGTATAGACCTTCCAGGTGCCCTGGCTTTGTACAGCGCCATTAGCAAAAGAAAAGGCGACCCGCAGAGTACAGAACGAGAGAGCATGCAGCTGTGGTCCCACAGCTTAACGGACACTATGCCTGCCACTAGTAATTTAGACCTGGGCAAAAAAAAAAGAGGGGGCAAAGAATGAAAGAAAGTCTATAAACTTTGTGGGTTAATCCCCCAGAGGTGGAAGCTATTATATGAAGCACAGATAACGTACTGGAGCATATGGAAATAATCAGTGAAAAAAGAGTGTGACACAAAAACACACGCAAACAGACATCCACACATTATCTACATGGACGACTTGATGGATAAAAAGTGTGGAGTGATTTACCAAAATTGAACTTAATGTCCAGAAATTCGTATAAATGTGCACAAGCAAAGATATCTGAATGCAAACAGAAGTTTAAGTGCACTATCAAAAACATACATATTTCACAATCTGAAACATTCAGCTAAAACCAATTTTGTGATAATATTGCCTTCCGCTCACTCACACACACACACACACACATACATATACGAAACAAAAGCGTGGCTCGCTCCAGCACTGGAGCATGGCTGAGGAAAAGCTCAGTTTTCAGACTAGGATGCTTTGAGTTCCAAAGGGGCGTACATGAAAGAAAGCCTGCGCAAGGAGAGTGCCCAAGGATACACGGCGGTGCTCAATGTGAGGACAATTTAGGCCTGATGGAAAAAGTGGGATCAAAGGACCGAGCTCCATAATTGCACATTCCCTAACTAACACCGTGCCATTTGAAGAGTGAGCCAGACCTCCAGTCTCCTCAGAGAAACAACTACATTCATTCCTCTTTACCTAGCAGAGCTGCACTCTCTGTTTCAGGGTTAGAAACAAAAGAGAGGGAGGAGAATAAAATGGAGAGGGAGGGAGGGAGAGAAAGTGAAACTTTGCAAGGGATGGTGAACAAACAGATTTCCAACTAGGTTTCTGCGAAGACAAAAGACATATAGCCAACAACTCAGAGTCAAATAATGATAAATAATATACTCATTTATTAGAGTTTGGGTTGTAAGATTTTTTTTACGTTTTTGAAAAAGTCTCTTATGCTTTCCAAGACATTACATTTATTTATCATAAATCACTAACCTTAAAGGGGAAGTTGACCTAAATTAAAAATTCTGCCATCTTTCACTCCCTCATGTCATTCTAAATCCATATGCTGTCATCTTTGTTCTAAACAAAGCTCTTTATGCATCCCCCTTACATTTAACAAAATCATGTCTGTAATGCTCTGAAAAAGACAAAACAAAAACACTTCCATAAAACCATCATAAAATCAGTCCATATGAAATGACAATAATAAATAATGACAAAACTATGGAATATAGTTCTTCTATATAATATAGATATAATACCTATAATATAGGTCCTTCTATGGTGCTTTATTGGAGTTTTTTTTTGTCCTCTATGACACAAACTGGGTCACTAGTATTAGAGAAAGAGCCATGTTAAGATAAAAAAAAAAGTCTCCTTTCTCATTTTGGGGTGAACTGTTCCTTTAAGTCCATTTGTAGCTTTGCATATGGATCAGAATGTCACTTCACCTCAGTATGGCACCATTATGATGTGCATCAGGTCTATCACGTTAAGATTTATGGAGATATACATTTAGGATGGGTGGGGGACCTCTTGGAAAAGAAATTCATGTTTGGCCTCAGTGCAGAGGCAATCATGGGGAAAACGATACTCTTCAGGAGTTCTAACCAAGCCAAGGCCCAGAGGTCATTAAAGAGCGTCGTTAGTGGATAGAAGAATGAGGAAAAGAGCAATTGGGCCACTCAATTTTGCCATGCCAGCACTTTCTCTGTGTGGCCGTAAATAAAAAAATGTAAATGAACAGTAATGCCTTAAAGGAGTTGTAGTAACAAAAACGCTTCAATGGCACTCCCATTGTTTCTCTTTCTCTCTCTCTCTCTCATGCTCTTTCAGCAGTGAACTCTTACTAGCCAATCAAGCAGACATCTCAAATGACCTGAAGCCAAGTTTGGTTTGTGTGGGTTTTTTCTGCTGCCTTTGGTGATTAGTGGAGATGTTTAGAAAGTGCATGTCCCCTCACACTTTTCAGAGGTAGACTTTGACAGTCCACAAGTGCTTGCTATTAGGATTTGCTTGGTTTTATGTTGCGTCTAGACGTTAATAGTTGGTTTGTGTTCACTCTCTCACTGACTCCCATCCTTCTGTGTCCAACAGATGAGCCCCTCCTCTCCTATCCAAAGCCAGACACGGAGAGTGACGGTTTATGCTACTAATGAAATAAATACACACTAGTGAGTTCAGTCTGTTGACAGGATTCCTCTGGGTGGATGGAAACACATGAGCGAAAAGCCAAAATGTAATTTGTGAGGTTGAGGGACTTTTTCACATTATGACAAATGTTGAATTCTACAACAATACTCTGTTACAACAAGATAAGATCTGCTTATTGGAGTTTGAAATTGATGATGTAGTGGAGAAAGAACAGGAAATTATGCGAAAATGGATCAGGGAATAAAACTAGCTAGATTTAAACTTGCATTTCCCATATGAGCACCACAGCCTACACCATTACTCTGTACTATTTTGTAAGAGTAAGGGGGGAAAAAAACCCAAATCATCAGACAATGTTTTTGGATATATTACCATGGTAACACTATAATTTGGAGTAATTGAGTTCAACAGTGCCCACCCAATTTTTCAGCAGCCTTGATTCCAGAAGTGTACTGCATTAGACTAACCGGGACTTGCCACAGCACTTATTGTCACAGTTCGGCTCACAACTGTAACAAATAAAGGTCATCACAAACAAAATACGTTACAAAAAATATTTATTATAAATCTCTAGGAAAAGACATAACGGAAGAAACATTCAAAACGCAGACGTTCTCATCCATGGCCACCAAAATAGAAGAAAATAGTGAAGATCGGGTGGAGGAGAAATCCTAAACAAAGGGCACCTGCCACCTGTGCCCATTCCTGCAAAAGCAAGAGAAAAACAACAGACCAACAGACACCCCGCCAGTTAGCATAACAGACATTTAAATCCTAGCTCATCTATACCAGGTGTTCCCAATCACAAATATCCACAAATGACGAACAGGAAACAAAACAGAAACAACAGAAAAACACGGCAAAACCGTGACATCTCCCCTAATAAACGGAAGGACCTTACATAAGGGCCTTGACTATTAAACCATTTCGGGTCAGACTACAAAGTTAAACACTTAACATTGTACATACATTAAATTCCATCATCAGCACTTAATTACAGAAACCACTTAGTCCCCAGGCAAAATCATCCCTCCGCCTCACTCATAGTATCTCCCTCTCCAGCAATTCTTGCCGACTAAGAAAAGCAATATTTAAGGTGAAAGAAGCACAAAATGAAAGCGACATAAGGTTGTCAATCACCACAAGGAGCACAGGACAGGGTGTCAGACAGAATATTATCCACACCGCGTAAATGGCGATTATTTAAAGAATAGGGCTGTAAAAATAAAAGCCATCGGACTAGACATTGGTTTGGGCTCTGCAAAGAATGTAAAAAAGTCAGTGGATTATGGTCAGAGAATACCACAATAAGAACAGTATCACTAGTCAAATAAACATCAAAATGTTGTAATGCCCAGATCAAGGCTAATGTCTCTTTCTCAATTACTGAATAATGTACTAGATTAGAAATAAATTTACAAGAAAAATAACTGACCGGATGGTCTACACCATTTTCATCAGTCTGTAACAATACAGCCCCGGCACCAACTTGGCTAGCATCCACTTGGACCTGAAAAGGTGACCCAAACCGTGGTGCAACCAAGACGGGTCCGGTGCTAAGCAACCTCTTGACATTTTCAAAGGCCTGTTGACAAGATGAGGACCACTCAAATTTTACTTGTGTTTTCAACAGATCAGTTAAAGGAGCCACCACTGATGAGAAATTTGGACAAAAACTCCTATAGTATCCTACCGTCCCTAAGAAACGCATTATCTCTCGCTTAGTACTTGGGGGAGGGAAATTATCAATGGCCGGAACCTTAGCACGCACAGGACATACCACACCCTTCCCTACTACCTTGCCCAAATAGGTTACCGTTGTCCTGGCGAACTCCCACTTCGCCAAGTTAACGGTTAATCGAGCTTCAGCAAGGCGTTCAAACAGGGCTCGGATGCGGCAGAGATGTTGTTCCCAGGTCTGACATCATCCAAGTATACAGCGCAACCCTCTAAACCAGATGTTACCTGGTTCATTAGGCGTTGGAAAATGGCAGGTGTGTTTCTAAGGCTAAAACTCATCACAGAGTGAGAATATAGGCCAAATGAAGTGTGTAACAAAGTTCGTAGAACGGGGAGGCGGGAACCGGCGAACATTCAAACACAATTTAATAACAAAATAAACACAAAACTGAAAATAGTGTAACAGCTCCCTCACGGATGACTGCTGCGCACAAACAGAAGCAAAACAACATAAATAGTCCAGGCCTGGTCCTCTCTTGTCCTTCACTGTCGTTACTCCTCCTTGTATCCTTCCGGAGCTCCTCCGTGGGACTCAAGACCGGTGAGTGGCGCAGGTGTCCCACGGCTCTTGGCCTGCCCCACTCATCACAAAGTGATAAATGCTGAAATCTCTTGAGCACGAGGAGTCAGCGGTACCTGCCATTAACCATTTAATAGGTCAAATTTACTGACATAAGTGGCAGAACCAATTTGGTCTATACAGTCCTCCCTGCACGGTAGAGGGAAAGAATCAGGTTTCTTAATATTATTAAACTTACGATAGTCTGTACAGAAATGGTATGTTCCATCTGACTTACCAACCAGTAAACAAGGAGATGCTAGAAGAGGATGGCTTTGCGATACTATGTTCTAACATGTACTTAATTTTGGATTGTATATAACGCTGCTTATCCAGTGAGACACGATAGAAGCGCAGACGTATAGGTTTGGCTTCTCCAACATCTATGTCATGTTCTATTAGATGAGTCCGGGTAGGAGCATCTGAAAATGAAACAGAAAACTCAGAAATTAAGGACATTAACTCAGCTCTTTGTTGATCAGGTAAATGTTTCACCAACTGCTCCAAATTAACTAGCGTCTCAGAATTTCTTAAACGGGGCTGTAAAAGACAAACATCAGGTGTCGCAACATCTTCTGGCACCACTGTCACTGGGCAAGAAACAACAGCCACAGCAACAGCAACTGGAATAGTCTCAGCCACAACCGAGCGATTATAAAATGGTTTTAATAGATTAACATGGCACAACTGAATCTGTCTTTTACGTTCAGGTGTAGAAATTAAATAATTCTGATCAGATATTTTACGAACCACAGTGTAAGGACCAGAAACCTTAGCACAGAAAGGGGATTCAGTCAAAGGTAACAAAGCTAAAACCTGATCACCAGGACAAAACTCATGGCACTCAGTCTTCTTGTCAAACCAGCACTTTCTCTTTTGCTTTTTCAACAAATTCTCTTTAGCCATCTCTCCTGCTAAGAACAACCTCCTTCAAAATCCATTTACATAATGTAACAAACTCACTGGTGGTTCACCCTCCTGTAAACCATCACGAAATACTGCCAGTGGTCCACTTACTTTGTGCCCAAAAACGAAATCATTTGGGCTAAACCCCAAACTGTCCTGCAACACCTCCCGAGCCGCCAGCAACAGCCATGGCAAACCCTCCTCCCAATCACGATTAAGCTCCACACAGTAAGCCCGCAACAAAGACTTCAAAGTCTGGTGGAACCGTTCCAGCACCCCTTGACTCTGTGCATGGTAGGCCGTGGACCGATTATGCCTTATCCCAAGATGTCTCATCACCTCCTGAAACATACCAGAGGTAAAGTTAGTTCCTTGGTCACTTTGAATGACCTTAGGAATACCAAAAATAGATATAAATTGAGTCAAGGCCTTCACTATGGAACAGGTCGTGATGGAACGTAGAGGATACACAGCTGGATACCTTGTACTTTAAGACATTCCAGATTTTGACTGTGGTAACGGACCAACACAATCAATTTGTTGGAATAGTTGTTCCACAGCTGGAATAGGATACAAAGGAACTGGTTTAAGAGGCTGGTTAGGCTTACTGGTTAATTGACAAGTTCTAATGTACTGTCTAACATCCTTTTTCATACAGGGCCAATAAAAGTAATGCAACAATTGATCTTTGACTTTATTAACCCCAAAATGACCAACTACATCTCCATGTGCTGTTTTCAAGACTGTTTTTCTCAAAGATATAGGGATTTCTTTCAAAATGTCATCCTCCTGCTGAGCTTTAATCAATTCTCTGCGTAAAATAAAAAGACAGAACAGAGAGGCCAGTAACGGTCATCTTCAATGAATCTTCCGGTTTAGACTCCAAATCCTGCAACATCAGAATTATTCTTGCTCATGGCACGAGTGACAGCACAAGCCACAAACAGATTAGGAAATTGTGTAATGGCAGTTTGATCCTCTACAGTGGGAGAAACTGTTACAATTGGAGGCGGTGGTACATCTCTCCATACGCAAACACAAGCCAAATTGTTACCTAAAATCACCGAAATTCCCTCAACAGGCAATGCAGGTCGCACACCTACAACCACTGTACCCCTAACCAATTCTGATTGAAGGACTATTGTGTGTAACGGAAACGACAAACTTTGTAGTCCAATTCCCTATATCAGTACTTCCTTACGAGTACTTGAAACAACGGAAAAGGGTAAAGTAGACTACAAAATAAATGTCTCCGAAGCTCCTGTATCCCTCAAAATTTTGACAGGAACTTTATCTTTGCCCCCTACAAGAGACACAAAACCATCTGTAATAAATGAGGCATACATTTGCTTTTCACTACACATAACTGTTCTTTCTTGTTCCTGCACAAAGTCGCCCCCTAACAGGAATGTTAGTAATGTCAAACTCTATTGAAGACGCCACCAAAGCTGATTTTGGTTCAGATTTGACAGGACTTGATATCGTTGAGATGAGGAACACCACAGATCAAACTGTATACGCAAATCTCTTGCAAACTCTGAAAAAGATTGTTGTGCTCCTTTATGCAAAACTCAAAACTTTTGTCTATATGCTTCAGGAACTAGTTTTAATTTGCTAGCCGTTCAAATAGACTAAAGAATGTGTCCAACTCATTTTCATTAAACTTGGTCATAAGACTAAAGGTGCATCCCAAATCGTGTACAGGTGCATCTCAATAAATTAGAATGTCGTGGAAAAGTTCATTTATTTCAGTAATTCAACTCAAATTGTGAAACTCAAAATAAATTCAATGCACACAGACTGAAAAGTAGTTTAAGTCTTTGGTTCTTTTAATTGTGATGATTTTGGCTCACATAAACAAAAAACCCACCAATTCCGATCTCAACAAATTAGTGAATTGGTGACATGCCAATCAGCTAATCAAATTAAAACACCTGCAAAGGTTTCCTGAGCCTTCAAAATCTCATTTTGGTTCACTAGGCTACACAATTATGGAGAAGACTGCTGATCTGACAGTTGTCCGGAAGACAATCACTGACACCCTTCACAAAGAGGGTAATAAGCCCCCCCAAAAATCAAAACATCTTTTCATTACCAAAAAGAAGGGAGCGATGGGCTGTGCACAGATTAGTGTGCTGTATCCAAGCATGGGTGTCTGGTGATAAACCAGACAGGAAAGAAAAAGTAAGGTTTGAGATGGTGACAAGTTTAAAGAAGTGTGGAAAAAGGAAAAAAAGGAAAAAAGAAAAAAAGGGTAGGAAGAAAAAAAAAGACGATTAATAAAAAAAGAGTTTTTGCGTTTGTTCGTTGCACCAAACCAACCAACCCAAAGAGTCTAAAAGAGTGGAGGGTGGGGGCTGGAGGGAGGGTAGGAGAAGCCGTCGGGGTTAACGTTGTGGGAGTAAAGTGGTAGGTAGTGGTAGGGTGTCGTCCGGGGCTCGAGAGTGAGGGTCGGCTCTGGAAGGCAGTGAAGTGCTGTGGGGGGGGTTTTGAAGAACAACCCACCGCACCCCACACCCAGCCCCCCTTTTTATGAGGATTGTCAAGCAAAATCGATTCAAGTATTTGAGTGAAATTCACAAGGAATGGGCTGGGGTCAAGGCATCAAGAGCTGCCACACACAGATGTGTCAAGGAATTTTTGCTACAGTTGTCGTATTCCTCTTGTTAAGCCACTCCTGACCACAGACAACGTCAGAGGCGTCTTAACCTGGGCTAAGGAGAAGAAGAAGAAAGAACTGGACCTCCCGGTTGCCCCCCCAGTGTCCAAAGTCATTTTTTCAGATGAGAGCAAGTTTTGTATTTAATTTGGAAACCAAGGTACTAGAGTCTGGAGGAAGGGTGGAGAAGCTCATAGCTCAAGTTGTTTGAAGTCCAGTGTTACGTTTCCACAGTTTGTGATTATTTGGGGTGCAATGTCATCTGTTGGTGTTTGTCCATTGTGTTTTTTGAAAACCAAACGTCACTGCACCTGTTTACCAAGAAATTTTGGAGCACTCAATGCTTCCTTCTGCTGACCAGCTTTTTGAAGATGCTGATTCATTTTCCAGCAGGATTTGGCACACACTGCCAAAAGCACCAAAAGCTGGTTAAATAACCATGGTGTTGGTGTGCTTGACTGGCCAGCTAACTCACCAGACCTGAACCCCATAGAATCTATGGGGTATTGTTAAGAGTAAAATGAGAAACAAGAGACCAAAAAAATACAGATGAGCTGAAGGCCACTTTCAAAGAAACCTGAGCTTCCATACCACCTCAGCAGTGCCACAAACTGATTTTTTTTTCTAATAATCTTTAATTCACCTCCATGCCACGCCGTATTGAGGCAGTAATTAAAGCAAAATGAACCCCTACCAAGTATGAGTACATGTACAGTAAAGGAACATACTTTCCAGAAGGCCAACAATTCACTAAAAATGTTTTTTTTATTGGTCTTATAAAAAATACTTAAGTATTCTAATTTGTTGAGATAGTGAATTGGTGGGTTTTTGTTAAATGTGAGCCAAAATAATAACAATTAAGTAGTTTAATATTTAATCTTATTATTTTTTTTAAAAGAAAACCCAACAGGACTTCAACCTATCCAGTCTGTGTGTGTATTGAATTTATTTAATACACGAGTTTAACAATTTGAGTTTAATTACTGAAATAAATGAACTTTTCCGTGACATTCTATTTTACTGAGATGCACCTGTACTTATGCACTATTCTATGATGTTTTGTCACATAAATAGTGTGAGTAGTGCGTTCACATGGAAAATTCCAAAAAGAAAAATTGCACTTTAAATATCCGGATGATGCACTTAAACAACCGAAAAAAATTAAGTGTGGAATGTTGGACACTTCATGCACTCAATTGTCGCAGCTTTAATTACGTACCGAAGGGGGAGGGGCAATCAGACTCGGATTATGAATGACAAAATAACCTTATAAAACTACACGGTTGAGTACATAGTGCATAAGTACATAGTGTATAGTGCGTCATTTGGGACGCAGCTTAAGACTCCTTGCAACATCAAAACCCTGTACACACGAACTAACCACCTGAGATGGCACTATATTAGGTTGGCTCTCCAGCCTACCTTCTCTAATCAACTGCAGTCTCTGTGAAAAACATGGCAAAACCGTGACACTTATATATTGGTGCTCTATTGTTGGTTTGATTGCTTCTATTGTCGTCATTTGTAAGTCGCTTTGGATAAACGCATCTGCTAAATGATTAAATGTAAATGTAAGGAATTTTCCCATTAATTTTTCCCATATTATAAGTCATGAACTAAACCAACCCGCTACAAGGTGAATTAACATCTTCAGTGACGAAAAGAACTACAATCCCATGAAGCACTGTGAATGGCAATCAAATTAAAAATAATGGACAAATATATTTTTCTAATATATTGTTTCTATTGATCTATGTTTATTGCAAAATATACATATCTACATACATATTTAAGTAGTTTGAGAGCGTAGGCTGATTGCTTCACGTCGAGCACTGAAGTGTTCCTTTGGGACAATTTACTTGTCATGATTCTCTGATTGGTGACGATTTCTTTGCAGAATCATGGGTAATGTACTTTTTCGAATTACACAGTTAAATATGATTATTTAAAAAATGAGTTGAAATAATGCAGGCTGATAGCTTCAACCAATGATTAACAACCGTGTAGCTCACAGTAAGTCTGTCTTTGATGGTTTATAAGTTATTGCTAAAAATCAATTTCACTATGAAGAAAATGCATTGGATTTTTACTTCCGTGACCCGGCTGTTGCACTCTGTATGTCTCAAAGTCTAGATGGCTCTTAAATATCAGTCAAGGGACTTCAGAGATAGTTCGCTCCAAAATAAAAATTTTGTCATCAGTTATGTCATAACTTTGCTTTGGAATGCAAAAGAAAGTTTGGACCCCACTGGCTATCATTGCATGGACAAAGAAAAAGAGATCAAATATCTTCCTATGTGTTCCACAGAAGAAAGCCATAAAGGGTTGGAAAGACATGATGTTTTGGGTGAATTATCCCTTTAAACCTAAGACTTCTTTCACATCTACAGGCATATTTCTAGCTAATATCAATGATGGATGTCTTTGAAATAGGGTCCATTGTCATTTCAAGCGATTCCACAACAGAAGTGTTTCCCTATTCTCTCAGGCTGTGTTGTGATGCCCAACTCTGATAAAACCCAGGCCTGGGAAAGGCAGTCGACAGGGGGCCTGACTTTTTGACCTCTGCATGCCCCCGGAGATTCTTACACACCTCAATGGGACAATTGTTCAGCTGCCAACATTTTCGTTACTGCGGAAGTACGCACAAATCATTGGTTTGAGACAACTCGGATTTCTCCCCGATATTGACGTTAGAAACAATGCGTCTCATTATTACTTTGTGCTAACGTCCATTCCACAATGGACTTAACTTGATAGCCGAAACCAGCTTTTCCCTAGTAGATGGATTGGCATTTTAGGAAAATCATGGTGGCAAAACATACCAGACGAAGCTTTATAACCCTCTCTGAATCAGATATAATGCTATGATCAAACTTTCAAGTACATCACATCAACAGATGAGAGGTAACTAATACTTGTCTCTTGAAACACGGCTTCTCAGGAGTCGTGAGAAAAGCGTGTAGGATCTTAAGACAGGTCAAGAGGTCTGAGGTTTCCTGTTTACTGATGGAGGCCGGGGCGAACCTGAGAAGCATCTCATCTGTCACAACTGTTTGTCCATGCTACCTGCGGATTCCCTTTTGGGACTGTTTGTAAACAGATTAGCATCACTTTCAGACAGGCTGATGGGAAATACTTTCCTTGCTTATCAAAGCACCTTACCCACAAAGAGACCACGACAAACAGTTCAGTTTGACTTAACAGGATGTTTATCAGTATTTTAGGTCCAACGGAGATGGTACTGCAAGAGACCTTTGCTTCTCAAATCCTGATGAGACAAAACAAATTGACTACGATAAATATCTACAAACATAAGGAAAGGAAAGTTACATGTTTTAAGTAATGAACTGCTGCTAAAAAAGGAACATTTCAGAAAGGAGACAAGATACTAAGGACTTTCCCTCACCTGTGAACAGTTAGTAGCGGTAACTGGTAAAATACAGAGTACTAGTAAAGCTGATAGAGCTAGAAACCACAAAATTACTTAATTTAGGAATACACATGCCGATAAAACGTACACATTTTACAAGTGTCATTCAAATTTTTAAAAATGTAAACCTATTGCTTTGAGACATTCATGTTAGGGATGCAATATTGGTTATCAGCTGATATTACATACTTTTTAATTCATTGCTTTTGGCCAGTATGGAGATTTAAATATATATAATTTGCTCATTTTAATTTTTATCGTTAGAGTACATGTGCCATATTCCTAAATATTTAAGTTAATCTTAAAAAGAAAAAAACTATTTAATAATATATAATTTTTAATAATACTATAATAAAAAAATAGTTAATACATTTTATTACTTGTAGTTGATATTTGTCTTAAGTTTTTGTCAAAGTACTTTATATATATACTATATCTATAAGATATATATATGAATATACTATATTATATATATAGCATTTTCCTAAACAGATCACTTCAAGTTTTTAAATCACTGCTTCCCTAAATCAAGTTGATGCTTGAGATTAAGAGAATGAAAGTGAGAAAATGGAAGATGAAGTGGTTTAAAGGGCTTTGCACTGTGATGTAGCTCATATCTAGAGAGTGTTAATGTGTAAACCTGACCCCGTGGGTCTAATAGGAGGGGTCCAGGAGGTCAAATGCCTCCCTAACTGTTATGATTTGTCACTCTTCACAGATCGAGTACCTCCGGAAATGAAAGGTCCTCTCCTGATCCACAGAGAACATACTAGGAGCCCCATTATAACACACACACACACACACAGCAAATGTTCTCACAGTGCTCAACATCTTGCAGCATTGCTGTCTAATTAGAGATGTACTACTGACTTAGGACCTTTTTTTATATTTTTTTATCATATTCACAGTAAAACTGCTAAATGTACTGTTTACTGCCTGTTTACTGCATTTTAAAAGTTGTTCATACAAATGCATATCGAATTATTCACAATTCCACTTCATCTACAGTATAGTGGGATCATGTCAGTTTAAAAAGACACAGAAAGTCGTGAGGAGCACATCTCTCAAGCATCTAAAAGTATTACGCAAGGAAAAGTGCTTTTTTTCCATGCACTACACTAAAATGAACACTGACGCTCAGCTGTGCACAAAGAAGGTGCCAAAACAGCGCTAAAATGGCATACACATTGAAACCCTAAATTATACCAGCACTGAACCCCACAAACCCAAAACTAGCAAAGTCAGATGCCCCAAGGACAATACATGACTGTTAACATCTCACCAACTAATCAAAAGATATAAATTGCACAAACAGACTCTTATTTTGCACTTAAAATCAGACAAATCTCTAATTTCCATAGTGCATATAAAACTAATACTGCTAGATACATTGTTACTTTTTTTTTTTATTACGTGAAAATGTCAACATTTTTGTATTATAATTTATTAAGTTGTAACAGTAGTTGATATGATTCTACTAGTGCATTCACACAGAGTAATAAAACATCTTTATAGAAATCATAGATTGGTTAGAATAAATTTGGAAACTAAATTGTGGTCGATTAATGCTAATCAAAGGTAATTTAAATGTAAAAAAATGTGGGAATGAGAAAACACAATTAAAAATCCAATACTAACAAATACTAATACATTTAAGAAAATAATAATACCTTTTGTGCATCTTTACTACTAAACATATCACTACAAGGATTAGACTATTAAGAAAAATACTAATTAAGTTAACATAAACACAATTATTGGTGTGATCAATGTTGTATTATCAACATTGTTTGTGGAAACAATTCTCATACGAATTAAGCGGTTGAAAACTAACCAAGTTTTTTTTTACATTCCATTTACAGATTTATCAGAGGAAGCGACACTCCTTAGAGTCAAGCTTTACACCACAGATTTATTGGAACTCCAACAATTACCTAAGAGCACTCAGCCTGATCCTCCTTTAAGTTCCCCATCCATTTACATTACACTGCAGCATTATCTTCCTTTCCTCTTTAATAATGAGGTTTGTTAATGATTCTTCTCAGAGATTATTAGTTTAGCTACAATCTCCACATAGAGAAGAGTCATTCTAATGAAGAATGTTTGTTCGAGAGTATGATGGTTGGCGGCCTGATATAGTTTAATTCTGTTTCTCAACTCTGGCATTTTAATGCAAACACCTTTCATAATAAAACTATAATCAGTCATAATTCTTTCAATCATAATGCCGTTTCTAAACCACACAAGTAGCTTAAAATGTCTTGGGCATAAAAAAAAAAAAAAGGTTTTCATTGTGCAATTTTAATGTGTTGTTTCTTATTTCCAGGGGAGTGATGTAGAAGCCAGATCCCAAAATCTGTGCCAGTAAGTCTCAATGCCATTAACTTCAAAATGTCAAAATTTCAGCTGTACTACCGCTCTAAGGCTGCACATAGAGTCATGTTGCACAGTCCCTCTCATAATGAGCACTATAAATTAAGTGAACTCTTTACCCTACGCTGCATACCCTCTTTCTTCTACATCTAGATCTACAAATGGGAAAATTCCAGTTTGCGATCGAGTCCAAGAGCAAAATCTCTTTCTCAGTATGAGAGCCCAGCCCAGTCGCTTTACCAGTCGAAGTCTGTGAGGCCTGCTGCTAGCCTTTTCAACCACTCCACCTACTCCCATGATGCATTACTCAACGGGACTTCCCCTAATGATCAGAAAACGAGGAAAAGGAGGGGGAAAAAAGCCAAAGGATGAGGCGCTGTCTGGCTTTGTGTGTCTGCAAACGGCAGAAACAAGGGAAACAGTGTTGTAGCCTCTCTGCTGCAGTAAGACGCTTTTTGTGTTTGTACAATGAACATACACTGTATAAAAACATGTTAAATTAACAGTAAAAACCTGGAAATCTATACCCTAATCCTATACTAAAATTTGTAGTATGTGTAATGTACTGATAGTCACCATAATAATGCAGTCTGCAAAACACATGATGTTCAAAAGTCATCAAAATTGGCCTTTCCATGAAGCATGGCTAATAAACTTAAACTAAAGACAATCCAATAAATGTTGACTAAACAACTTAAAATGTTCAAAACAAAATTTATAAGAAACATAACTATAAAAATCAAATATAATAATGAAAACATAAATGTCTTGTACTTTTTTATTGTTTTAATATTATTAAAAAATGTAAGTAAAAAATTGAGGTTTTCACAACGAATAAGGCAATTCATTTACTTTTTGCTTCAAGAAAATAACTGTATAGTAAAATTCAATATATTGTTACATCACTCACCAATAGATCCTCTGCAGTGAATGGGTGCCATCAGAATGAGAGTTCAAAGAGCATCACAATAATCCATAAGCAATCGACTAGACTCCAGTCCATTAACTGATGAAAAACTGTGTTTTTGTAAAACAAATCAATCATTAAGGAGTTTTAACTTTAAATTGTCGCTTTTGGCCAAAATACCAGTAATCAGTACAACAATAATCAATAATAATGCTTCCTCCAGTAAAAAAGTCCATCCCCTTTTGTCCTCAAACATCAAAATGCACCCAACATATTTGTTTAGAGCTGTTTTAGACCATTTTCACTTGTAAACGGTGCTTGATCTGTGCATATTTCTGTCCTGATTCAGACAAGACTTTTTCGACGGAGAAAGCAATATCATGGAGAGAGGACTCTCTCTATATATACACAGGTGCATCTCAATAAATTAGAATGCCGTGGAAAAGTTCATTTATTTCAGTAATTCAACTCAAATTAAAATTAAGTGAAACTCGTGTATTAAATAAATTAAACACACACAGACTGAAGTAGTTTAAGTCTTTGGTTCTTTTAATTGTGATGATTTTGGCTCACATTTAACAAAAACCCACCAATTCACTATCTCAACAAATTAGAATATGGACATGCCAATCAGCTAATCAACTCAAAAACCTGCAAAGGTTTCCTGAGCCTTCAAAATGGTCTCTCAGTTTGGTTCACTAGGCTACACAATCATGGGGAAGACTGCTGATCTGACAGTTGTCCAGAAGACAATCATTGACACCCTTCACAAGGAGGGTAAGCCACAAACAATTCATTGCCAAAGAAGCTGGCTGTTAACAGAGTGCTGTATCCAAGCATGTTAACAGAAAGTTGAGTGGAAGGGAAAAAGTGTGGAAGAAAAAGATGCACAACCAACCGAGAGAACTGCAGCCTTATGAGGATTGTCAAGCAAACTCGAATTCAAGAATCTGAGTGAACTTCACAATGAATGGACTGAGGCTGGGGTCAATGCATCAAGAGCAACCACACACAGACGTGTCAAGGAATTTGGCTACAGTTGTCGTATTCCTCTTGTTAAGCCACTCCTGAACCACAGACCACGTCAGAGGCTTCTTACATAGGATAAGGAGAAGAAGAACTGGAGAGCAAGTTTTGTATTTCATTTGGAAACCTTCTCCACTCATTTGGTGGAGAAGCTCATAGCCCAAGTTGTTTTAAGTCCAGTGTTAAGTTTCCACAGTCCTGTGATGATTTGGGGTGTCATCTGCTGGTGTTGGTCCATTCTTTTTTTTGAAAACCAACGTCACTGCACCCCGTTTACCAAGACATTTTGGAGCACGTCATGCTTCCTTCTGCTGACAAGCTTTTTGAAGATGCTGATTTTATTTCCCAGCACGATTTGGCACCTGCCCACACTGCCAAAAGCACCAAAAGTTGGTTAAATGACCATGGTGTTGGTGTGCTTGAAAACTCACCAGACCTGAACCCCATAGAAAAATTTATGGGGTATTGTCAAGAGGAAAAATGAGAAACAAGAGACCAAAAAATGCACTGTCAAAGAAACCTGGGCTTCCAACCACCTCAGCAGTGCCACAAACTGATCACTCCATGCCACGCCGAATTGAGGCAGTAATTAAAGAAAAAGGACCAGCCCCTACCAATTATTGAGTACATGTACAGTAAATTAACATACTTGCCAGAAGGCCAACAATTCACTAAAAAAAAGTTTTTATTGGTCTTATGAAGTATTCCAATTAGTTGAGATAGTGAATTGGTGGATTTTTGATAAATGTGAGCCAAAATCATCACAATATAAAAGAACCAAAAATTTAAACTACTTCAGTCTGTGTGCATTTGATTTATTTAATACACGAGTTTTACAATTTGTGTTGAATTACTGAAATAAATGCACTTTTCCACGACATTCTAATTTATTGAGGAGATGCACCTGTATATAATATATATATCTTATATATATATATATATATATATATATATAATCAGATATACCTGTATAGCTATGGAATCAATCAGCTGAATCTTGTTGATTCGGCCATCACATAAAAAAATCACCCATAATCCTAGATAATAAATGGGTGAATTGAAAATCACTGGTGCATATTGTAAATGAAGCTGGAATCTGCCGTTATGCCATCCTGAAAATGTGTGAAAACAGTGATCAAGAAGATAAACACAGTAATTTTCCAACTATGCACAAGACAATCTACTACAATGCTTCTGATCCTCAGCCATTCTAATAGAACACTGTTAATTATATGAAAATGTTGCCCTCTTCACACCATCTGTAACCATTAAAAAAACCTGTTTAAAATGAAGATGCATCGTGTTACTGATGGGATATAATAAAAATTTTACTCATCTGAATTACAGGGCCGTTATGTCACAGGTACATCTGGAGGAGGTTCTTCTGTTTCTCTCTGAAAAAAAGAAGAGAAAAATTAGATGTTGCTCTGTATTATGAAAGCAAATTAATAGGTGTGACAGAAAGCTAACATTCGTCAAATTTACATGCATGTTGATAACATGGCGGTAACATGACGTGTAATCCAAACTGACTGACAGAGCATTCAGTGGTGCTCAGCCTCAAGGTGAATCATTTCTTTTATTTTATACATTTCTCCTCCAGATTTGTACATTGAAATATATATATAATATATTACTAAAACATATATGTAAAATACATATGTAAAAACATATTGCTAAATTTTGAGAATTAATGTTCATAGAGCAAACATGCATTTTCCCACACCATTCGACATTCACTCTGTGAATGTTCATTACTCATGGTCGTATCTCCATTTCGTTTTGGAATTTTGCTTAAGATTAAATCTCTCAGTACCAAGAATAGGGGCATGTCACAGAGATGTGAACTGCATGCAATGATTTTTATAACTTTAAGCTTTGGGGAAAAAATAATAAAGGTGATGTCTATATTTTTTCTGTGTTAAAAATATTTGCTTACATAATATGCATAGAATGCATACATCCATGATTGAAATACACCATTTGGAAATGATTTAATGAGAAATCTGCTTCATCACTGATATCTGTGGCTGGGCATGCACTTGCATGATTGAGACTGTACATGAATAAAAATTATGTTTTGGCTCAGCGCTGACATATTTCCTTCATAAAATAAATATGAACCTCAACTAAAGCACTAGGACTGTCTCTGCATAACAAACACCACCATATATTTCCCTGTTGAGCAAAAGATCACATTTATTTGAATTAATTAATTATATAATTTACTTAATTACTCAATTGATGAGAGAGGAGACGAGAGGAGAGAGGGCAGGAGAGGAGAGAGACAGAGAGACAGAGAGAGTGATAGTTGTGTGTGTGAATTAGGCCTACCTACATCTACTCGTTTTTCTACAAACAATGAAGCTGTTTACTTACTTCAAACACAGCAATTTTACACCCTCGCTGATGATGAATATAATGTAGCGATCCAGTATATAAGTAATTTTATTAATAAAAGTCGCGGGCCACCGTTGACAAGAAGTTTCTGTGCTTCTAAATGTTTCTGTGGGCGCATGTGCGATCTCCGATCTCATAAACCAAAATAATAAGTTTCAGTAAGTTGTTAGTAAGTTTCTCCTGGGTGATAAATAAAGTTAATATTAGTCTTTTATTAATAATAATACTTAATTAGCATTGTGATATATTATCCCTGTTATAGTATTATTTATGTTTAAGTCAAAAACCAACAAGATATTTTTTCACGTTCCCTACCTCAGGTCCAAAATAAATAAGAATGCACAAACTGAAAACACTAAATAGGCTACTTTTGTAATCTATTTCCATTTATTCAAAAGGGAAATACTGACATGGATGTTTACAGAGCAGAGGTCACCTTTTTTAAGCGTCCCCAACTAACTAAGCCAAAGGCGACAGTGGCAAGGAACCAAAACTCCATCTGTGTTGGAGAAAACAGATAAGGTCGGGCCGGAATCTCCTCTGGCCAGACAAAACCAACATGGTGTGGTTTAATTCCAGGCTGCAACACAGGTCAGATTGTGCAAAGGGCTTGTCTGGTTCCCGTGGTCTCGTCCCGATGATATCTAGTTGACAAGGTCTTCGCAGGGGATTTGTCTCTGGGGCTCATCTAGTTGACAAGGTCTCCGCTGACATTCAGGGCTGTAGAGGTCATCTCTAGGTGCTGATAAACCCATCTGTCTGGATCTGCATGATTGGGTGTGGTGACCTCGGCATAAGAAGGAAAATAATAAAATTGCATAGAATTGCATATTCTTACAATGTAACGAGTACATCGGGTTTTATGGTAAGTGTTCCTGGTTCCGGTTGACCTTATTAATGCAGTCTAAAAATCCTTTAACTGATTTGAATAATTGAAATGTGTTAGTGTGTTATGTGTAATCCAGGTTAAAGAGGTGGGTCTTAATCTAGATTTAAACTGACAGAGTGGGTCTGCCTCCCGAAAAATGTTAGGTATGTTATTCCAGAGTTTGGGCGCTAAATAAGAAAAGGATCTGCCGCCCGCAGTTGATTTTGGTATTCTAGTATTATCAATGGCCGAGTTTGAGGATTGCAAGCGGACGTGAAGGACAATAATGCAATATGAGCTTGCTCAAGTACTGAGGAGCTAAACCATTCAGGATTTTATAAGTAATTAGCAAGATTTTAAAATCTATACAATGTTAAATAGGGAGCCAGTGCAGAGTTGACAGAACCAGGCTAATATGGTCATACTTCTTGGTTCTATTAAGAACTCCAGCTGCTGCATTTTGAACCAGCTGGATTTTGTTTATTAAGTGCGCAGAGCAACAACCCAATAAAGCATTACAATAATCTAACCCTGAGGTCATGAACACATGAATTAAGTTCGCATTTGGCATTGAGAGCATAGTAAAAATTCAGTTTTACAAATGCTAGAAATGTGGTTTTCAACGGAAAGATTGCTGTCAAATAGTACACCTAGGTTCCTAACTGATGATGAAGAATTGACAGAGCAGCCATCAAGTGTTTGACAGTGTTCTAGGTTATTACATGCTGAGTTTTTTGGTCCAATAATTAACACCTCAGTTTTTTCAGAATTTAGCAGTAAGAAATTACTCGTCATCCAGTTTTCGTCGGGCCGCGAAGAAATATAGAGCTGAGTGTCATCAGCATAACAGTTAAAGCTAACACCGTGTTTCCTGATGATGTCTCCCAAGGGTAACATGTAACGCTTGAAAAGCAGTGGTCCTAGTACTGAGCCTTGTGGTAATCCGTAGTGTACTTGTGATCGATATGATACCTCTTCATTCACTGCTACGAATTAATGATGGTCAGAGAAGTAAGATTTGAACCATGACAATGCAACTCCACTAATGCCACCATAATTTTGTAGTCTACTCAAGAATGTTGTGGTTGATAGTGTAGAGATTACTGCCTTTTCTAGTATTTTTGACAGAAAAGGGAGATTTGTGATCGGCCTGTAATTAACTAGTTATTTGTGAAACCGTGATTTCTGTTATAGATTCGGGATTATCTGATTTTTTTTCCATTTTTTAACTTCGAAAAACACACATTACAGTGTTTTAAAGAAAGAAAGAAAGAAAGAAAGACTTGAAAAGCCACTTGAAGCTCTGTCAGTGAAATTCGTGACATTTGTCTGAGTGGGCTATTGATTTCTCCAGACTTTCCACACTCTGGGGATCAGGGGCCTCACTCCTCCTTCTCTCTCTCACTCTCTCAAACACATATTCAGAACCTACGCCTGCCACACAGAGCCCCAGGGATCCATGCAGTGGACTCCAGGAGGAAAGAAATGCTGCATGTGCCCCACAAGGGGCCAAAGGTTTAAAGGCCAGACAGAGAGCTATGGAGCCCGTCATTGTGGCTCACACTGTGAGGGTGTGCATTCACATGCAGAGTACTGCAGAGGCCAGCTGTCAATCAAGAGAATCTGACACATATACATGAACTGCATGCATCATGGTTCATAAAAGGTGTCCATTTTCAGTGTGCTCAGTGACTGATTGATAGCACATATTAAATAATTAGTTTTAATCTATTAGTATTCATTTTCTTTTAGATTTTATATTACATAAATACATTATTATTATTATTATAAATAAATAATTATAAATAATAAATAAATGTGCAATTAAACATGTTATACATGTAATTTAGAATATACTAATAAACTACACTAAAATTACTCACCAGTATATATCATTAAGATTAATCATTCATTCATTAAGATATAATTTTAGTAATTTTAGTACATCAAGTTAAACTAAATTAAAATGAACGTTTTTTATATTTTAACTCAATTAATGTTTAATTTATTTCAAGCAATGAAAATGTCACAGTATGGTTTTAGTTTTAATTTAAATTTTAGTTAACTAAAATAACCCTGATATATGATTTGCATGGACAAGTTTATGCAGGATGACAACTGTCAGTCAAGTCCAAAGGGGAAAAAAAGTGATAACAGCAACGTAGAGCTCTCTCACACACACAAACCACTACCCAATCTTTGTCAAATAAATGATACCCATCTCATTTCAGTCATCAAAGCTATAGGGTTTAGGGTCTTTCACTCTGTACGTCAATCAACGCCACTCATGGTTGCTTGGACCAGGAAACACAATCCACAGGCACATACGCATACACAGACACACACACCTCACTGGCTCTGTTCTGCAGCTTCATTGATTTGCCCCCTATTCTTTCTTTTCACAAAAGATTCCTTCAAGTGCCCCAGTGACAATGGCCTTAAGATTATCAGAGCGTAATGATTGCTGTCCAATGAGAGCCGCTTCAGGATTAATTGAGCCAGAATTAATTTGGGGAATTTCAGAGTACTCTGAAAGGAGATTGTGGTAAAGAGCGGATAGATTTCAGATAGCCGAGGGAAGGTCTTCAAAACACCTTCGGTTTCTAAAGAGCAGTTATGTCAACATTTTAAATTTCTAAAAAATCTCTTAAATAAGACATTTACTTAAGAAACAAAACTGCAGAAGATATAGACCTTAGTCAGGGTAGCACCATATTTAATTTTTGACAGGAATAAAATCGAGGCTGTGAGGGATGGAAGTACAGTGCGTTCAATTGATTGTACTGTTGTTTAACAACTGATTGTTCAGCTGACAAAAGTCTTTCTGAAAACACTTTCAGTAGACAAAATAAATTCAGTGCTAAAAACAGTTTGCAATATCTTACACAGTTTGACTAGAAGTTAAGACACAATACTGATTAAGAAAAAGATGTCACTATAATTGTAGTGGAGTTACTCACACACTCTCCCAAAAAAAGCCTCCTAAAATCAACACTTTGCCACAATCATTATCTTTTAATTGTAAACTAAGACAAAAATGCTGATTAAGAAAATTATTTTTTGCCGTACAGGAGGTGATCATTCAGAGCCAGTAGTGTCTGTTAGACATTCTCTCAATAAAAAAAATGTACCTCAAAAGCTTTCATGCAACCTCGTTCTCGGTAGAGTTTGTACACAAGTAAAATGTCACAGGCTGAAACATGATTTTATAGGAACAAGGAACAACTCCTGCAGACCTCTTTAGTCTTAATGGCTGTCTCACATGTCACAGTTTCCACCCAGTGTGTTATTAAAAGCAAGTGTAATTACAATGACTAATTCAGCTAATGACTTATTCTTGGATTTAATTGAAAGTAGTCTACAAATGAGGTATTCATACGATTAAAATCTGAAGAGTTACGTTATTCATTTAAATATAAAACGACTTAAATGTAAGACACCCCCCCCCCCAAAGCACGTTTTTGCTTAAAATAATTTCTCCCCAGCAGTCAAGTTTTATAACTCAGTATGATGTCAGCCTAATTTTATGATCAATCATAACCAGCCACATACACACCCAGGCATGGAGCAAAAACATAAAATTTACAAACAGCTACTCAAGTTGTGATGAAATTACTACAAATAAAATTATCAAGGGATGAGGGAAAAGAAATAAAAGAGCAGACATCCCTGCGGGCAAATCCCTGTCTGGTTCCAACACAGTAAACAAAATTTGCACTGTCTATCATTGCATTACAGACAAACAGAGTCAGTGATTCAAATTCCCTGTGACTTGCCAGCATGGCCTTTTTCTTTTAATGATTGCCAACAGAGCAACTGATAGACAGGCTCCTTCATGTCACACATATCATCCTGCCTACATGTTGACCTGCTCCAGAGGTTTTACCATGAAGATCACATTCTCACACCACACGTGTTTTCTGTCTCTCTTCTAGTGGATGGTGGCATGATAGGATTTGACTTCCAATCCAAGCAGGATTGAACAAGATGTCCTTCTGGATACATTTTCATTCATGTGAGTGGGTTGATTGGTGGCTCAAATTAAAAGGACAGGTTGGCAGAGAAGTGTATCTGACCTCAGTGTACCTTTCTCTTTTGCCAAAATAATCATTTAAAAACTTGCTACAAACAGTAACTCCACAACCGCTTCGCTGTCTACATCCTATATAGACAGCTGCTTTTAAAGGCAAGCATCCTAACTGCAGTGGAACATCTTGAGCAACTGATTTGGAACCTTCTACTGAAGCAGGAATTCAAATAGTGTTCAGCAGTTGAACAGAATGGAAGACCGGACCTCCTATTTATTTTTCACAATTTTTAGCTATACTTTTCAGCATTGAATCTTGAATTCATGTATTTTCAGAACTCCTCCAGAGACATTATAAGGTGAAGTGGACCACTTGTATAGCAGCAGGAAAAGGAAAAGGGAAAGGGAAAGCAAGGGAAAAGGAAGAGGAAATGGAAAAGGAAAAGGACAGATATTGCCTAAATGCGCATTAGTTTTTATGCTTGCTTTGAGCTAAAGGTTACATGCCTGATATAAATCATTTAAACCAAACACTGACAAACAGTTTTAGAAATGTCAGACTTTCCCCTTTCAAGTAAATGAGAGCTGTCAAAAAGATTAGTAGATGACTGGTGGCATTACCAAGACTGCCACCGAGTGAATGTCATAAAAATAAAGAAAGAAAACTGAGAATGTTCCCATGTGACTACTACAATCTGCCAACTTTGATGCATAATTAACTATGTTTATCACTTTTTTTTTGTTCTTTTTTTTTTTTAAACGAAGTGTATTCTAGCTTTCTATTTGTTGCTGTACAGTACAGCATAATTAAGACCTCATGTCTCTTGTCGTCTCATCTTTGACAAACATCACTGAGCTATTTCAGCTTTGAACTGTTTGGAATTTTTATCTGCATGCCACACTTTTCTACTTCAATCTAACGCTTTACTCATAATTAGTCTGAGAACAAGCTTTTTAGATGACGTAGATCTCAAAACAGATGTTTTCCAACAGCTTAATTTTCACACATTTCACCTTCTGTACTTTTCACATTGTTCTGTTGTTTTTTTTTCTCGCTCTTATCTCTCCCACTTACACACACATATATCTCATAAACAGAGTTTACTACACGGTATCAAGTTTCAGCTGTTCTCTGACTGCTACGCTTCTTATCTTTGTTGTTTTTTTTAACCAGCATCCCAGTCCAGCCTTGTTTTAAGCCAAAGTGTGGAAAAACTAAATTAATCAGAAAGTTTTGATTACCATCTCCAACACAGGTATCTGCTTGTCTTTGTCTTTGGAGCTTAAGAGGCATTACTAATACCTATTTGGGTAGTTTAACATGTTTTTAAATTTAACCAATAAACCACCATATCAAATAAAAAAAGAACCAAAAAAAGTATTAGGAGTTTAGCTGTCAACAAATTTAAAATAATAGGGTCATTTCGTGATTTTGATCTTTTTTTTTTCTAGTGAAAGAAATACATAAAGAAGAAAGCCAAAATAAAACATGCAATGGATGAATATTTACTGAGTGATCCACTGTAGATTATTTAAAAAATTTGGAGCCATATTACGGGGGGTGACTTTAGAAAGATGGCAGCATTATTATTTTATTTTTACACAGAGATTGGTGGGTCTATTGACAAAGTCAGTTGATGTCTGTTCAAAAATTAGGAAAAAGCATTTTTTACAATTTTCCCCAAAGTTTGCATCCCAGAGATATGGGAATATCAATGCAGCCCCATTTGCAAATTGTTAAATTCCATTGCTTTTCAATGATCGAAAACTGTGGCTGCTTTGCGTGCAGCTTATACTTAACTGTATTTAGAGAGGAATGGCTGAAGAAAGACAAGCTTTCATTACTATTTATGCCTTTCTTCTGAAAAAATATTAACAAAGTCAAACATTTTAACTTGGGAAGTTTCAGAAATTTGGTTGATTTGACACAGAATTAGTTATTAATATTAATAACAACATAAAATCCCATATCAAACAAACATTCGCAGCGAAAGTCCCCAAATAAAGATTTGAGCATTACAGTTTTTTCACTGGATATGTGTCAATAGCAATTTAATAAATTGGTGTGGTTAAAAATAAAAATATGAACTCTACATTCTCTATCTTTGGGGACAATAGGATGTAAACCTGGCTGTAAATTGTAAATCATTATTATTTTAATATTAGGCCAGGCTGCTAGATGTTTCTACAGCTGACATTACTGGTACACTTGGTTCTCTTACATTACAGTGTGATTTTGCCATTTGTAAAGTTAGGAAATCAGTATCAATCTGATTTTACCCTCCTTTTGTGCTTCATACATTCCACAAAAGGGAGAATGCATGAAAAAAGAAAAGGAGGAAAGAACCCCTCACACATAAAAACATACATCATCTTACAATGCTGCCTGGACCACTTGAGGTTGTTTCTTTATGTGTTCATATGAGCCGTGTGGATTGAAAAGGATTTTGTTTACTTTGAAACTAAATGGAATGTCTACATTAGATTTATTACTACTGACAGGACCATTTGGAAACAATCATCAGAAGTGTCATGGAAAAAAACGCTACGTCATGGCCTGCTAGAGGCTCCTTCACTACGCCAGCATCAATATTTTTAACCAGCTTCAACATGTCTGTCAACTGACAACATGATACAGTTTTAGAGCAAGATACATACGCTGTTAAAAAAATCCTAGTTGCTAGATAAACTCTGATTGAGCTAATGCAGAAAAGGAGATGACAAAAGAATGTCAACCTTTGCATGAGCAATTTAACATTTCAAACAGAGTAAACAGAGAGAAATTAAAAATTTAACCACATGTGGTGCACCTGAACCCACACAGTAAAATATTTCAGGTTGACTCAATGCAGTGTTTTAGTAACTAGGGTGTTGATGTGAAGTATGACCAGATTGTGGGTTTTTCTTTTCCGTAATATTTCGCAATTAAACTAAATGTACTTTTTTGGTCGCAGGCGAGAAATTCTTTTAACTAAGCAGGATCCAAATTCACGAAAAGAATTCACGTGATTAGTCACGAAACACTAATCACCTTAACGATGACTCTGAATAAACGACAACTCTTTACAACAAAACTCTCTACAAAAAGTCAAAAGCAGTAAACATAGCTACAGCATCTGTTAATTCTAAATAGCAATTATTTGCACACTCTAAAATGATTCACTCCCAAGGGCTTATGGGTATTTCCCCAGTCACAAAGCTTAATAGCAGATGCAGCAATATGAAGTTCATAGCACTTAGCCTTAATAGCTTTTCAACAACAAACTTAAAGTTTTCACCTCACAGAATTTTCCACAGAAAATAAAGATACAATCCTGTGTCATTTGCAAAAATACTGTCAACAATTAAGGACCAAAAGTAAATATAATTGTTTTCTGTGTATACACATCATCAATATTTTCCATATTTAATTATAAAGGCTTACTTAAAGTAGCAAACCATAATGATTTGTATGATTTCATGAGTGGTATAAATGAGTTATTGCTAGTTGGCCACAGGTGTTATTTATGGGGGGGAAATTGGATATGTCTGTGATTGCAAGATTATTCATCAATATTTCCTAGGAAATTTTGTTCACATTTAGGTTTCATGTCTTTTATTTTGTTACTCTCTGTCATGGTACCTGTTTGTCATGTGTATCCTTGCTCCTCATGTGATCATGTCATGTGCTACCCTTGTCTGTGTGTTGTGTTATGTTCTGATTGGTTCCTTGGTTACATGTGACATGTGTTCCTCATGTCGAAGTATTTAAGCCCTCTTGGTTGCATGTTAATTTGTCCATGTATTGATGTAATTTCCTGTACTGCTGATGGAGAGTGTCATGGTTTCAAGTCTTGTCAAGTTATGGTTTAGTTTTGTTTGTTTTGCTCTTGTTAAATGGAATAAAGCTGCACTTGGGTTCATCTACAACTCACCTATAGTGGGATTTTTTACAGAATACACTAGTGATCGACCGATATTGATATTTTATAACCGATACTGATACCAATTATTTGCATGTTTATGTGCCCGATAACCGATATGCAGAACTGATATTTATTTACTGTTATAAAGTAAATAAATGACTGAGTGAAGTAAGTCCATACTTCACTTTGGTTTTTCCTCCTTTCAGTCATCTTAAAAAAAAGTGTTGAAAATTAGCAGTCTTTAATGTTAAATTTAATCTTCATATTACAACAATAAAAAACATTTTATTTAAAGCATCAGCAGCAACACTAATATTAACAATAAGCAAAATAAATGAAGAAGGTCTAATGTTTTCAAATGGAGAAAATAAATAAAGGAAAGGAGTCATATCAACTTCATTTAAACTACAGTTTTAGTAGGTTTATAAGCTGTTTAATAGGATAAAGAGTGAAGACTAATTCACTGAATAATATTCTCTGGAATATTGAAATATAACAAACAAAACATCGTATTTTATTGCATTTCTCAACTGGCATGTTATATCAGAATTACTAATAATGTTTTTGTCGTTCTAGATTATAAAATGCCTGCTGACAGCGCAGTTTATCTATGCATTTACACAGAACTATACTCAAACTGCGATCGCTCGTGGAGATAATAATTAATTTCCATAGAGTTGTATCTATTTAGATGTTTATTAGCGAAATAATGGTTATATAGTAAATGTTAATACAATTTAGGGTGTTTTAAACAAATGAATCTTGTTAAAAGTTACATGCTGTGGTCGTGCTGGAGCATTTCCTGAGCATCAACCAACCACATCAAAGGTGAGTGAACAGCAATATGAAAGCGGCTTCACGAGACTAATGATGAGCATAGACAACAGACAGAGAATTAAATTTAGCGTTTTTATTTCCAACATTCATTCATGGCTGCATATTATTTAATTCATGCAAAGTTACGTCTTTATTGGGACAGGACTTGACGGATTATCTTACGTGACTCCATGAGTTTGTCTCTATTTATTCGAGCCAAGCTGCATAAACTGCATATCAGGCATTTATGTAATGCTTCTAATTTGTGGATTAATGGCTGTTATGTCAAATAAAGTTTACTAAACTACAGTAAATCAAGTACCTGTGCACGTGTGGGGTGTCGTGTTTCCTCTCAGATGCGCTGCAATGGTGATCCTGCGCGCAATTCTCAAAATATCCACAATATGGCAGCGTTTATCGGTGAATCCAATATTTAAAAAAACGATATCCGATTATTGTAAAATGCTTAAATATCGGGAAAAATATCGGTAAATCGATATATATCGGTCGATCTCTAGAATACACAACTTAAAAAATTAACCCAGCTGTTAATCTTCTTCGCCTTCGTCAAGGCGATTGGGCCATTGAAGATTTTGTGGAGGACTTTTGTGGACTTTGTGATCAAGTGGATTTTAATGATGTAGCAACTAAAGAAATTTTTTTGTTTTGGTTTAAATTAAAATATTTCACAACTGGACTTTGGCTCAATACATTGATTATGCCCTGTTGCTCTGTGGTTCCCCTTTACTGTTGGTATTTGCGGAAGAAGAACCCCGCAATCCCACAGTACCCAACACACCAGAGTGTTTCCACATACCAACTGTAATGTGAGGATTTATTCACGCCACGCCTGCCAAGCCAGAGCCTGCTCACATCATGCCTGCCAAGCCAGAGCCTGCTCACACCATGCCTGCCAAGCCAGAGCCTGCTCACACCATGCCTGCCAAGCCAGAGCCTGCTCACACCATGCCTGCCAAGCCTGTGCCTGCTCACATCATGCTTGCCAAGCCAGAGTCTGCTCACGTCAAGTCTACCAAGCCAAAGCCTTTTCACGTCATGGCCACCATGCCTGATTCATCAGCCAAGATGGCCGCCATGCCTGAGTCATTAGTCAAGATGGCCACCTCGCCTGAGTCATCAGCCAGCTGTACCACCCATGATGGCGGTTGCTATCTTGTGTGTATGGGCTGCACACTGCTCTCCAGTCCATGAATCTACTCCAAAGCCAGCTCAACTTCTATGAATACGCTCCAGAGCCTGCTCAAACCCTAGAACTCAGTCCTGTCTTGGTACCAACCTGTGAGTTTCCTGCCTGTACTGTTTTGACCACAGTGGTCACACATAAACCCTCTGCAAGTCCTGTCATGGCTAAAGAGGCTGTCCCTGAATTCACTGTCTGCCCTATCATGGCCAAAAATGTCATCCCTGAACTCACAGTCTGCCCTGTCATGGCCAAGGAGGCCGTCCCTGAACTCTCTTCCTGTACTGCCACAGCCAAAAAGGCTGTCCCTGAACTCACTGGCTTCCAGGCCTGCCATTGCTCCACAGTTCAGATCCTCCACTGCTCCATAGACCAGGCTCGTTGCAGCTCCATGGTCCAGGTCCACCACAATTCCACGATGCAGGTCCACCACTGCACCAAGAAACTTTGCTTCACGGTCTAGACCTGCCATTGCTCCATGGTCCAGGTCTACCACTGCTTTACAGTCCAGGTTCGCCTCTGCTGCATGTTCCAGGCCTGCCATTGCTCCAGGATCCTGTTCCCCCATGATTGTCTCAAGTCCTCAACCCTCCTGGACCTTTTTGCTTGTTTTTGGGGTGGGTATTTCACTAGGGAGTCAGGTGCAGCCCTTAGAGGGGGGAAATATGTCACATCTGTTTTGGGTTTTGTTCACATTTAGGTTTTCATGTCTTTTATTTTGTTATTCTCTGTCATAGTTCCTGTTTATCATGTGTTTCCTTGCTCCTCATGTGATCATGTCATGTGCTACTCTTGTCCGTTTTTTTATGTTCTGATTGGTTCCTTGGTTGCATGTGTCATGTTCTCATTGGTTGGTTTTGTCATGTGTTCCTTTTGTCTAAGTATTTTAGCCCTCTTGGTTGCCATGTTAGTTTGTCGGGTATTGATGTTATTTCCTGTACTGCTGATGGTGAGTGTCATGGTTTCAAGTCTTGTCAAGTTATGGTTTAGTTTTGCTCTCATTAAATGGAATAAAGCTGCACTTGGGTTCATCTACAACTCGCCTCCAGTGGGATTCGTTACTCCTGGATTTTGGGATTGGTGGTAATAAATCAATTGTTTGTGTGTGTTTGTTTTAACATTATGTAACTTTTTATATAAAACAATATATCATAATTGTGCCCTCTTAAATGAAAGAGCAGCATCAGTTTACTTCTGTAGCAATGATAAACATTTATCTTTTATATATTGTAATACTCTTCTTCAGTACTGAGTATGTGTCTAGATGTACACACAAAAAGAGTCCATTAAGAAGATTCTTAAACTGACATAATTTCATAAATACATAATAACTTTGACGGTCAAATATATGTTTATGATTTATAATGTGCGCTTTTACTGTAGACATATTTATAAGGATTATTTATCATCTAAATTCGAAAAAAGTATTTCAAGAGGCTTTACCTGTTTAATGATCTGCTTAAGGTGGGCTTTAGAACCAATAAGCCCTCTACTTTATACTGTAAACACTTTTATGACAAATTTAGCATGAACAAAACATTATAGCATCTGTTTCTGCACTCTTTATCAGTTATAAGTTTACAGGCCACCAGACTGCATTTCTTCACACAACTCAGGAGAAAGAGAAGGCTAGTTTGTTTGACAGTTCTCATGCCTCCCACCGCTAGCTGCTAAATGGGGCAGACGGGCGGGTGAGCAGCAAACTGGTTTAGTATCAACTAAGACTCTCACTACTTCCTCAGAGAAATCCGTAACTTCCTTCCAGCTTTAAAGCAAAGAGTGGAGCATTTAAACAGTGATTGCTGACAGTTTAACAATGTGTTTTCAAGTTAATTAGCTACACATCTCTCACTGCAAGCAGAGCCATTACTGTGTAAACATACTTGGGGAAAGAACACAAATGCCACTGAGCCAACATTTACACAGGCACAACTACCTCACAGGCCCAGTGAAAATAAAAGATTTTACTTTCAGCGACCTGCACCAGCAACAGGATGTTATTCAATCCAGCTTTGATTATGCACGCAGACACAATTTTGCAGTCTGAGACAAATTTCAGAAGATGTCACAGGGCAAATCAGTGGAACTTGCTATGCTTTGAACTTGAATGCTTGTTATGACATGCTCACTGATGGCCAATTAATAGCCTAAATACATAAAGATATACTTTTACGATTTCATTCTGCTTTTTAAGACTGGTTGGCATTTTTAATAAAAATAATTTTATTATATTATAGGATCTACCACATGCCGCATCTCAATGGGGTCACACAGAGCAATCTGTCAAGCAACAATCAAACCAAAATAATATTAAAAATAAAAAAATAATAAAAACATTTTTAAATGCATAATGTGCATTAGAAAACTAAAAAAACAGGACAATCCGATAAGTAATAATTGTACAGTACAGAAAAAATGTAAATATAAATAAAATGACAAAATGTGTTCAATATTTGTATGGTTGAGTAATTAAAGTCAGTCGACAAGCAACAATCGTGAAGCATGGGGAAAAAAAACTTTTTTTTAATGTGTGTTTTATATTGAGCATTAGAAGTGCTTAGTGAGCACTAGAACAATATTAGTATGAACAAGTAAACAAAGCTAATCCCCTTTTTACTCTTGTCATACTCAAATACAATTTGAACTACAGATATGTGAATAATTACAACTACAAGCATTGCTAGACACCTAAGCAATGTAATCTTTCTGAAATTAAAGGTGTCTTGGAAGGGGATAAAAGGATTAGGATGACCAAGAGGGAAATGGCAGCGGAAGTGCTTGATAAAGTCAATCAAAACCCCCTTTTCTGGTAGATGGGAAATGTGAATAATTGGCCTCACGAGGCCCAGCAAGTAATTTCCTGTCCAAGGAGGACACAGTTCCACCTCACTGAGAATCTGTCACATGGCAACCTGAGCTAGTGAAGTGGAACCCTCCCAAAGTCCTGCAGAATTCTCGTCTCGGGGGCTGGTGTGGGAGTTCTCATGTTGTTTCAGTGCGTGCAGAGAGATACAAGCGAGCGCTCCTCACTTCCTCCGATCCATTCCCTCATCACATCAATCATCCCCATTCCTAACATTGTGATCACAGTGCCAGCAGTTCCACACTTGTTTTCCTTCCTCTTTCCCTCTCACTTTTTTTTTCATCTGTGGATGGTTTCTCTCTCACGCTAATGTTAGCCCAGACACAGAGGACGCTGGGCACGAGGGGTTATAGCGGCGACATGGGTTTCCCACACAGCTGTGCTAATGCCACCTTTTACGCACAGCTCAAGCATGTACAGAGGAGGCACTTGTGTGCATAAAGTGAGAGTATTCATCAGGACTTGAGATGGCCCACTTGTTGCTGAGGAAACAGTGTCATTTGACTTGTTCACCTCCCCCTGCCAAAATCCACTAATCAGTTTAACACTTTTGTTTCTCCATCCTCTGCTGAATAAAGGTAAGCAGGGAATTTAAGGTCTGTGCGGACACTCTGGCTAGATTCACACACCTGTAGAATACAGTTGTCAGTCTGTTTTAAAGTGCTAAAAACTGTTACATTCACACCCAATCCAGTTTAGATTTAGAGCGGCAACTGTATTGTATAACCGAAGCAACTCTAGACTCACAATAAATTTTTGAGTGTGAGAACTGTTGTTACGTAATGTTCACAATTAATTAAGTTATGAATAGGAGTGACAACTTCATTTTATAACTGAAATGACTCCAGATTAACAACCATATTTTGAGAGTGGGTTTGAATAACCTGTGCTGTGTGAACAGAATTATTGTTACATCATGTTCATACATTACTTGGATATGAACATAAGTGACAACTGCATTCTATTCCCGAAGTGACTCCAGATTAACAACAGAATATTGAGAGTGAGTTCAGTTAACCTGTGCTTTGTGAACAATACTGTTGCTACGCTGTTCACACATAATTTACGTTTGAATATAAGTGACAACCGAAGTCCAGATTAACAACAGAATTTTTGTTACAGTTATCACTCTTATTCATAACATAAATTATGTGTGAACATAACAATTGTTCTGTTCTCAGAGCCCAGGTTAACCGAACTATACTCTAAAAATGTGTTTGTTAATCTGGACTCACTTTAGTTACAAAACGCAGTTGTCACTTTTATTCATAACTAAATTATGTGTGAACACAGCGTAACAGATGAGAGACGGAGAATGCATCTGTGACATTATGACCACCATCATATGTCACCACTGACTAAAAGGATATTAAGATAATATTTATTATAACAATCCTTTACATTTTTTATGAGAATTCAGAAATAACCTTTTATAGCTCACTGCAGCTGCTATTTTCAGCAAATGTGTAAAATTCACAGATTTTTAAGGCTGCTTAGATAAGACAGGGCTGAAGACCACCCACATAGGAACTAAAAACAACTATGGTTAAATGTACTGTCATTTGGTTACATTTCCTCTTTTTTCTTCTTCATCTGTATGTGACAAAGAGTTAATGCTAATCACCGAGAGGGAAGGTGATGACAGTATCTCGTATTAGCATTAGCAAGGGATGATCGGCTCACTGAGTGCGTAGGCCAGGGGTGGCGAACGTCGGTCCTGGCGAGCCGCAGCCCTGCAGAGTTTGCAGAGTTTTGCTTCAACCCTAATCAAACACACCTGAACAAGCTAATCAAGGTCTGAACGGTTATTAGGAAGCTACAGGCAGGTGAGTTTTAATTAGGGTTAGAGCTGAACTCTGCAGGGCTGCGGCTCTCCAGGACCGGAGTTCGCCACCGCTGGCGTAGGCAATACATGTCATCTCTGCCCCCACCTATGACCGGATCAAAACTCTGGATTAATGAGCATGTTCTCAACTGACACACAAATTAGTAAATGCCATTTTGACTGACACACAGACCTACAAACACATTCACTCTCAGCCTTAATCCACTTGGATCCCTATTTGTTACAAAACTGACGTACTATACAGCTGGGAAAGAAGGCTTTAACAACGTCACTGTTTCTTTATGGCATCACAGAGGATGAAGTCATAGACAAGCAGCAACAATGTAGACTGTGATACAACATAACACCTTCTAAGCAGATTTAGGTATCTCTCTGTTTCTCTCTGTATCTCTTCCCTCTTGGCTGTTTTTCAGGGGTGGCCTGAGAAAGCACAAAATCCAGATAACCCTATGAAAATATAAGTTGTCCTTATATGCCACATGAACATCTGCCAGGTTTAACGTCATTTATGCATTAAGTCACTGGTTGTCATGTCTTCTGAGTCAAATGCTATTTCATCTTCATTACAACCTTATTATGAGACACTTTCAATCACAGAATAAATTATTTGAACAGCACATCATGACAAGTGCAACCATCTTAAAACTACTGATTTGTATGATGTCCGTTCAACACAAAAAAACACCATACAATATAGTTCACTATATACACTACATGTTTGAGTTATATGTTAAGTAACATTCTAAGATATAAAACAACTTTCTCATAAAGAGTTAAAGAAAACAATTAAACTATACTCCACTTCAAAACCTGCGCAAACCGCATTTGTTTACTCGAAAATCAGGTCAGGCCGAGTCGCTGGCGAGTCGTTCAGTCTCAAAAATGGTGAAAAAAACAACATGTTTGTTTTCTAATAGCACATGCTATTTATTTTTATAACTTCAGAATAACAAAGAATGGCATATATATTTGTAATGTAGTGTAGCGCAAATTAATATGTTACAGATGTTTTGCCTTTTAAACATTTGAATCCACGAGAGTGGATTACATTCGCGTTCTTATTAGCAACTAGCAGGTGTTTTTCCGGTTGCAACGTTCAACAGGTGTCATATAAAGCATAGCAAGACCTTATTGCTTCATTTTAAATTCGCTAACATTTTCCTATAAATAGCCATAAAAAAAGATGACCAAGCCATAGCTGAAAAGCCAAACCTATAAACTGACCTAGAGCTTGATTACTTTTCTTTCCATCTACCACCACACGCAGCCACCAATGAAATGTCCATTATTTATTTCACAAGGGCCGGTTTAAGATAAATGTTGAAAATAACAATGAAGGTCTCACATCTCAGGGGAGAATAATATTTATTTCAGGACCCACAGTCTCTGCCATCCTGGTCCTGGTAAGTAAAAGCTGGTCACGTAAACAAAGTATAAATATTCTAAAAGAGTGAGTGAGAAGTTATAAGCAGAAAGATGTTCCAAAGCACTCTATCTCTCACTTCCTCAAATACCACTGCCTTCACTGTGTCATCTTTACTTTGTCATCTGGCTAGGATCAGTTCTCTCCATCCTCACTAATTACCATCAGACCATCAACATCATTGAACAGCTTAGAGAGCACATAGATGAATATCTACATAAACACACATGAAAGTACATATCCACAAGCACTGACATGAAATTGTCCATTATCTATAAGGTTTGCATGACTTGTGAATCTGCATATGAGTGTTCCTTCAATTAGAGGGATTCTTTGAAATCTAGGAAAAAATGAGACTTTTCCAAACTACAACACTGTTCAAAAGGGGTCTGTATTTTATTTATTTTTACAGTAAGGGTGCATTAAACTAATTAAAAGAGACAGTAGTAAAGAAATATATGTTACAGAAGATTCTTTTCATTTACATGCCGTCTTGATGACTTTTATCATCCATCGAAATACTCTCAAAAAAGGCATCAGTGTCAAAAAAAATAAATATTACGCAGTACAACCGTTTTCAACATTGATAATAATAAGAAATGCTTCTTGAGCACCAATGATTTCTGAAGGATCATTATTGGAAGAAGTAGAATTTTCCTAATTTATACATTTAAAAATAAGAAATGCTGGAATTACTTACAATTGAATTATAATTAATCTTCTAAAACTGTAATGATTGCTCTTTTTAAATTATTTAAATAATTGATAAGAGATTCTTCAATATGAAACAGTATAATTTAGAAATTTCTCATAAATGTGGTAGAATATAAAAGATGTCATATTGCAGCTATCTTGAAAAAACAAAGCAACACTTTCCAGGACATTTACTGTCTTTCTTTCTTTCTTTCTTTCTTTCATATTCTACCCTCCCTCTCTCTCAACACAGACTCTTTTTCTCTGTCCAGTCACATATTGACAACATATTGCACAACAGTATTATTTTTGGATCAACATTAATACGTCATTATTTCTGGGAGACATTTGATTTCTGTAAAATCATCTGCCAGCAATGTTCTGTCTCACCATCGTCCAGCTGTGCGCACTTTGAAGATGCACAGCACTGATCTTTGATAAATCCTCAGTGTATTTCAAATCCCCAAGACAGACCTCTGGTCACTCCAATAGAATGCACTACAACCATCATAATGTTAAACATTCTGATAATAACTATTGTTTGAAAATATATATAAAAATATATAATACATGGCCCAATGGCAATTTGACAAAAATCTAATTCATATGAATTAAATAGCTTTTTAAGAGTCAGAGGCTCACAAGATCCAAGAACCTGCAGTGAAAGCACATGGGCTTTCTTATTAAGGACATAATCTGTTCCACCACATTCTTGTCAGGCTGGACTCGCTGCATTGATGAACTGTAATATGAGAGGTGGCAACAAGCTTAAGTAATTGGATTGGTATATAGCACTGAGTGTCAGACAATAGATAGTCATCTCTGCAACAGCCATCTGACCCTTTGTTCCTGCATGGTTTCAGGCGTGATTTAGAAGCTCATAACTGCCTGGTTTGATCCCAGTCAAGGATGAAAAAGGGGGCAAGCAGAGCAGAGCGGGACCGGAAAAGTCTAGTTCAATCTGATGAACCATACAAATCTCGGGTCCCCAGTCGAATATGGGCTCCCCAAAGGTTTGTGGCTTACTTGTGCAGTCATTACTCAAATCACATTGGCCCTAGGGCAGCTTTACAAACACAGATTCTGGCCTGTGGATAAGCTGATATGAAAAAAGTTATAAAAACACACACAAAAATGGGTGTAGGATGTTCACCTACCCTATCTGTGAAATTGCTAGTAAATTTAACAGATTACAATGATACAGCAAGTTAAATCTTTTTGAAAGACTAAAATAGTATGTCTTGTAAAACATACTGCAATAATCTTTGGTTTATTCACAACTTTGTAAATCATTTTATATAATTCATATACAGTATATGTACCACAACTATTAATATTTAAAATACTATGAACATTGATATAATTGTCAGCAACACTCATGACAATTGATTAAGATTACAATACAAAATCTTCATATTACATTCTCAGAGTAGATTCTGAACTTCAGATCAGCTTCAACATCTTTTGAAGTTACAATAGCAGAGTGAACATGATATACTATAATCTATGACTAACCTTGCTAATCTATAGTTGTTTTTAAACGAGCACTATCCTAAAGTGGCAGGTCAAGACTCTCTAACAAAGGCAGTGGTTTAAATCCCACAAACCTGACTTTCAAAAGAAGGGTTTTGGCATCCCAGATGAAATGTGAATGCGGATATCAAAATGGGCGAAACCCTTTGAGGGGAAAGCACTCAAGTTTTGAGGTCTAAATAGTCTAATTAACCCTTATTACACAGAGTGGCTGTTTGAATGCAGTGAGTAATCTGACACCTCTCTTGGGGGTCAGAATCTTTTAAAGGCACAGTGGCCGGTACAAAAGGTCCAGCGCACCTTTAATCTTGAACCTCACCGACAGGAAATATCAGCCTGGCATCTTGCTCTCAACTTGCTATGGATCTCCTTTATGTAGCCACACACATTATTGAGGGATGTGATTCTTCTGGCAATACAATATGAAGGTGAAGCGGCTCAACGGTTAAAAAAAAAAATCTACCCCCAGTAGACTATTCACAGACAGTTTTCTGAGCTGTTTCAACTGAAAGAAACTTGCAATGATTTGATCTTGAAATATGTCAGTGCCCTTGTTTTGTCTCATGTTTTTTCTAAGGCATGTTTATAAAAATTACTTTAAAATCCTAATTGAACTATGGCCTAGTCCTGGCTTAAACTAAGCCCTGTCTGTGAAACAGGGCCCTAGAGTTTATTTTAAACTGTATTGCATATATGTGCATGTCATTTTTTTCTATGCCAAGATTATTTCTATAAGGCAACTTGCGAACCATCTGAAGGTAAATTCCTCTGAAAATGTAAACACTGAACTTTTAAAACAGCAGTATTGGCTCAGCCAATGGTGTGAGTTTAGGGCGGGGCTATGTGTTTGACTGACCAATGGCAGACAAAGAGTCGGTATGCACTGTTAGTGATACTAAATTCTATACACTTGATTCTGAGTGATTCTAATAAGGAGTAATAACACTAACATGACATAAAAATGCTTGTAATTCCTTTTATATTGTTTTCTTTCTGTGGTATTGCTTGGAAATTTTCCTTAATCTACTCGGTTACAGCACAGAGTTAAATATAGACCCTCACTCATCTTTTAACATCAAGATTAACACTGTGACTAAAAAGCAATTTGATTGACATGTAGAAATGCACTTTTCCTTCTGAGGTTGCTTATCAGAAAATTTCATACCAAAATCCTGCCTGTTTCACATACTACAGCGGTTGTAAAATGATGTGACGAAATAACCCACTAGTTACTGATTAGCCACTGTCTCATGCTGTGGGACTGTTTGCACTAAGGTCTGTGGTATGACCTGTAGCGTGACCCGTATGTATGACGTCAGAGAAATATCTCGAAGAGTATAAGATATCTGGCAGTTACTCAAGTCATAATTAGATTTACATAACCTGTCTGCATGATTCTGTATCCGAATAGCTTTTCAGATTTGCCCCATGCCCACAAGAGGGCAGCACGAGCTATGGGGGTAATTATCTCAAGATGACTGTATGTGGATCTATGCACACAGAATGCCTCAGGGATTTTTTTCACACATGGGCATCAGAATACATGGCCACTGAAAGAGTTTTTTCAAACACTGAATGTTGACATCATAAGGTGAATGACCCTTTTTGTGTCAATATTTCTACACTGATAAATTGTATGACTTTCAAAGTTAGTTTCTAAATGTGCATTCCACAGTTCTAAATAACAGAGTCTGTGACCTCTCATATCTGTCTGGCTGCAAGTCATCCTTTTTAAATGCTGATGCGTTTATCGTTATTGATATATCAAAGAAACTGATCCACAGTGACAGACAGACAGATGATTATATATATAGATCGATAGATATTATTTGAACTATTTTAATGTCAAATTGCCTAGTTAATATACAACTTTTACATGTTTTTTTCTTTTAAAAATGTTTTTCTTAATATTTTACAGTACAACTGTATTTTGATTTAAAATATTTTACATACAGCTAACTAATTAATATAGTATATTGCATTCATTTTCCTTCAAAACTATATCTTCCCCCCTACAATTTTTTTTGCAGTGGAAGAACATGCGGTTATTCCGCTGTAAGTCTCGCAGATAAACCCGTCATCTTGTGGGACTGGGGGACACGGGCGGGGCTTCCATACACGCCACGCCCTTTAACTTTTGAATATTAAAATTAGGCATGCGTTTGCCACCCCCATTAACTGAACTTGGTGTCTTGAATGCGCATTCAGTCAGTCGCGGACAAACGCTCTCATGGCTTCTGTGTAATGTATACCCGCCGCTGAGAGAGAGAGAGAGAGAGAAGCAGAATAAGAAAGATAATAATTTCAGATACGCTGGGATAATAGGAGGCAGTTTTCTACACACTGCAAAGTAGTCTTCTGAAAGAAATAAAGTTGTTCTCCACCCGTGCATGTTAAATCGGGGAGTACATTAGAGCCGTGAGGCGGCTACAACTTCTGAGTCTCAAAGCAACACCAACAAGAAGGCATGATTGTGCGACGGAGTTCAGTATTTTCTGCTTTTTACCTTCATGCCTTTTTGTTATGCTTGCCGACGAAGGTAAGTCTGTTTTAAATAACTTAAACGTTTTTTCTGTCTTTGTGTTATTTATTTTCAAACCATACAACACAAAAAGATGTGTATTAGGCTATAAAACAGCATATATACGCGTATCTTGACAAATATCTTAGGTGTGATATAAAAACAATCTTGTTTGGACCTCTAAGCAGCGCAAACGTTCTGTATCGTTCAATTTGACACTGACAGATTGGCAGACTGGCAAGTTTAGTAATTCCATAAAACCTGACACATTTGACTTTACTGCACTTTATATACACGGATGTAAAGTTTGCTCTGCTCAACAGCTGTCTGACGCATCGGGGCACTTCGAGCTGGAAATCGTATCGATGCAGAATGCGAACGGCGAGCTGCAGAACGGCTTGTGCTGCGACGGCGAGAGGAACCTGGCGGATCGCAAATGCACGCGGGACGAATGTGATACATATTTTAAAGTTTGTCTGAAGGAATATCAATCTCGAGTTTCCGCGGCTGGGGCTTGCAGTTTCGGAACTGGATCTACGGCCGTTCTCGGTGGGAATAAATTTTCGACCAAGGGAACGCGGAGTGGAAAGTCAAGGATTGTTTTACCCTTCAGTTTTGCGTGGCCGGTGAGTAGATGCCCCTCCTTTCTCATGGCGATTTCTTGTTTTAGAGCATATTAACGTTGGTGATACATCGTAGCAATGTTTCGATCCACGTGCGCGGTTTGTCCTGGAGTTTATACCTGCTCGAGTGCATGACACCGTATACAACAACAACCCACTAAAATCGAGAACTTCAGTTTAATCGCTGCATTACAATTTTCAAAGTGGTGCCAAAGTTCATTACACTAGTCAACCACTTTGAATTTGTTTACTGATGAAGAAAGTGATAAAAGTGATCAAATTGAAATGCTAAATGGATGTAAGCAAAGATGTTTCTTTGGCAAAACATTTATAAATGTCTTGATTAGAATTTTGTGCTATGTTGACAGTGGCCTGCAGTAAATGCACTCCTCATGATGATCCTTTCAGTGTCTACTTTTTAGCAGTCAGCTAACTTGGTAAATAAATACATCAAATAAACAGTTATCTTGCACCTACTCAGCCTGCATTAGAATGCAAATCAAATAAAAGAAGATTTGTTTGCTGTGAAGCACGTGAGCCGAAGCTCCACAGAGGAGAGATTTACCAATGTTTGTCTTGCAGCTCTAAAGAATTTATGAGTTGACCATGATCTCTTGAAATGGTAGTCATCTGTTTAAGGGGCTTTTTATAACTTTTTATCAAGTCCTTCTAAACTGCAGGTGATTTGCAGTATAGCTGTGTGTTATGATATGCAGCAGTGTAATGGAATCCCTGCTGTAGTATGTAGTGTGATGTCTGCCAACATGAGGGTCAGATTTTAGCTGTATTAACTAAACTAAATACTTCTGGGCCGTGAACCTGAGGTCCGCTGAAGGTATCAAGTGGGTGAATGGAGCTGTGGCTAGATAAAACACATACGTTTGAGGGACATTAGCGTTATGTTCTAATTATATGTTATGTAATGAAGTTAGTTAATATTCTTAATGAAAGTGTTGCTCTGAGAAAATCTAGCTCTTTTTATACTCGGGGGTCACAGGGTTGGCTCAGAGTCTGGTGGGGGTATAAGGTTGTAAACTTGGGTTTTTTTTTTTTTTTTTTTTCTGTAGTGTAACCTGAAAGTGTATTTGTGTAGCATACCTTTGTTGGAGCTATTTTAGTGGTATTGATCGACTTGATACAGTGTTCTGTGATTCTCCATTCGGAAATAGATATTCACAGCGGCTTCCACGGTCATGGGAAATGAAGAGTCAGGGAATGTGATTTTGAGGCCTGTAAAAGTTATATATTAATCAGATCTTAAAAGTCATGGAATAGTTGGTGTTTGTTTAGAAAGTGGGACACTGGTTCGTGTTAATTTCTCAGGAGCTCTTGACTGTGAGGATGTTGAACTGTCCTTTCGCATGTTCTGTTGGCGTGAGCACTTGTGCACCTGCTTGCTTGATGATGTAATTGTAGATACATCAGCGGGATCAAAATGATTAAAAAAATAAATAAAAAAATCAAAGGACAAACTGTCAGTCTGTCAAAGAAAACGTGTCCCTGTTTGAACTGTTCGCCCCAGTGAGCTGCCCATCTGTCCACTATGTGAACTAGATGGCCAAAAAAAGGGCATGTGTTGATCATATAACACTCCAGCTATTTTTGTGATGTCTACTTCCAAAGCATACTGCAAAATTACGATATAGGACACTTCAGTCAGTCACTAATTATTTTTTTCGGTTGGCAGCGGGGGAGAGTTAAAGTTTAGGCTTTGTGTCAGTCACGGCTGACTGGAGACTAGGTATTGCACCTTTTAACTTTGCAACCCTCTGTAATTACTCTCAGCAAGATCCCAGACACAACAGCCAAATCTCGTTGCCAAACTTTAAATGTTTCATTTACAGCCATACCACCCATTTATTTTGCACATTTTAGTGTATTTGATTGCCCCATGCTTTTAGATTTAGAGAGGGTGTAGAGAGAAAAATAGAGCGAGAGCGAGAGAGAGAGAGGGGGGTTTTAGGCATGGCCCACCCAGACAGAGCCAGCTTCAGCGAACATGAAACAGGGGGTGACAATAGCCGGGCCAAACTGGCTACAGGGAGGATTACTGTGCATAATGGAGCCAGTCCAGGAATAATGCCGGCCCAGGGCAAGCAACAGGAAGCTGCGTTCGACTCAGCAGTGATGAGATCGGCTCCTAGACAAACCTGCCCCAGTCCTGACCTTACTTCTCATACTGGCCGTTTCAGCAAATTACAGCGCTGCTCTCTGGCCTCTTGGCCCTGAATGCACCTGGGGCCTGTCTGCTCAGCGTGAGCCAAAAAGCTGGTTCACCAACAAATTGGATAATTCCTTTTTTCCTGTCCCATCTTCTATTCAGCGTAATGGTCTGTGAACCCCGTTCCCTTTCCTAAAAGCCAAACTAGAATTTATGTGTGTATTTAATTCATGTCCCTTTCAAAGTAAACACACAATTAATCCAAACCATATTTTAAAGTCTTTCTTTTGCTTGTCTGAGCACATTCTGCCCATTTCTCGTGCTATTGGAAAAGACAGCAGGCTGAAGGTCGGTGTGGGAATAAAAATGCAGGTGAACCATCCACAAGCCTGAGGTAAAGAGCTACGGGCAGCTAAGGGGATAATGACATGTTTGCTTTATACAGGCTCCTCTGATGTGGCACTTAAGCGCAAATTACTCAAGTCGTTGAATGAGGAAATGCATAATTTGTCACCCTTCTCACCCTTGTTAAGGTCTTGAATGAGGCAATGTTAGGACATTGTAATGTAGTGTAGTACTGTACTTGTAGTGATGTTTTGTTTAGCTAACTTTTCTCAATCACCTCACACGCGACTTACTTAATTCAGACTCATGATATTACCAGGGAACATTTTGTTGTATTGAGAGGTCTAATCTTGAATACACACCCTTTGACTGGATATCTGACAGCTGATGTGCCGTTTGATCCGATTCTCTCCTCAGTCCCTGCCAGCGATCGCCTTCTTGAGTGACAGGAGATTAGATGGCTGCCAGTAGCGTTTTATGTGCGCACAGGTGACTGACAGACCTGTTATCAGGGAAGCCGGTCTCATTTTTCATGCCAGAGAGAGCAGTGAAAGATTGTCAAAAGCTTTCCCTGCTAGCCCCCCTTATCTCCGGCCAGCACTCCTGATAGGAATCTCCCACAAAAAAGGCCTTCCTTCTGTAATTGCACCTCCTGAAAGGCAAAAAAGGGCATCTGCCTTCTTGGTCATAGTCTAGTTTTCCAAGCTGCTAATGTAAATCCTGTTGTCTTTGATTGATTGGAATCTGGTGGAGTACATCCGGAGCCATTGTTGAGAACGTTTGTCACTCTACATGTCAGCCTCTCCTTATTAGCAATCAGACTTTTACCAGCCGAGATATCACTTGACAGATTCCCACAGCGAGTCAGTGTGATAAAAGCAAAAAACGAGAGGCCTCGGCCGTTTGTAGAAGCCGAAAAACGTCCCATATCAGAGCTCAGGGAGTTTGGGAGTAAATGTAGACCTTTATCAGATGTCTGTGCAGGCCTAGAATGATAAAGCAAATGCAATGTAAAGTTTGGGAGTCTGCTGATGGGGATAGTGAGCATTCAGTGATGACACTGAGGTCAGTGACAAGCATGGGAAACATGAACCTGGCAGCAGCAGGCATTTAGAGCAGATAAACAGATTGTGAGTTATGAAGTGAGATCCACAGCGGCCCTTTTCTTTAAAACTTCCTCTGCTTCTCACCAAAAAACTGACATTCATTTAGTCTGTTTAAACCCTTATAGGGCACAAAACGTTTCTGTTGCTCAAAGAGTAGATAGAGCATGTCACTAGCAACGCCAAGCTCATGTGACTTTGGATAAAATCATCTGCCAAATGCATAAATGTGAATGTAAAACTACATAATGTCAGGAAAAACAATTGCTTTGGTTAAGGTTAGGTAAGGCCATCACCTTTTTTAGTCGCCGTCCTGTTGCCCCTGATCTGATGAGAGGTTGTGCTAGCTCATGTCCGGACATGTCCGTTATAAACGGCAGCGAGCACTTTCAAACACATGTGTGGAAGTGCAGAGCAGCTGAAATCAATGAGCTGTGCGCTTGATATACATAAACTGCCAAGATTTGTTAATTCAATGGGGGCCGTGATTCAACATCATGTTTGTGTTCACATTGCGTTCAAGTGTGGACAAGGAGAGAAAGGACAAGGTGTATCTTAACAGAGGTGTCACAGCTTGCATCAAATAAACATATTTGTACCCATATATCCAACTGATATTTGACAACCATAAGCACAGTGACTGTAGCTGGTTAGTGAGTTTGAGAAGTGTAATTTTTTTTTTTTTTTAGCACCTGTGCTTTAATAAGTGCTTGGACATTTTGCACAGTAAAACTTTCTCAAAGTAGTTGAGTAGTTTTGTTTAATGCACTTTAGCATTACCGCTACATGCAGATGGACGTCCTTGGCTGTTGTATCTTGGCCATACATGCTGTTTTTTGGGAAATTAGTTTAAAATACTATCAAAAATGTATTGACTAAATATGTCGATTTGGATCTTGATATTTTTCAGGGCATCGAGACCAGAATGGCGCAGACTAATTTGAGCTTTTTGTGCAGTGAGAGGTGCTGTGCGTTGGTTTGTTTGAATGGTGTGGTGTAGGGGACTCAAGGTCCATCCTTGCTGCAAACGGACAGTGAGAACCTTGGTGATATTGGAAATTCCATGGTCCCTCGTCAAGAGTACGAGTGTGTGAATTTGACAAGTAGGTGCCGAAAAGAGACGCTTCAGTTCTGGCACAGGCACGTTCGCACACACGCTCGTTTTCTCTCATATGCTTCTGCTTTTTTCGATCAACTTCTAACGCTAAATCCTAGATATGGACGCTCATTTTATTCTCTAGGCAGAGTAATCTCTCTCTCCGTGACTCTTGTTACCTGATACCGGTGAGAGCCATGATGACCTTAAGTCAGACAAAGCGTTTCAGAAGTGCTGAAATGTAGCCAAGCCCTCCAGAGATCTCGGCCTGCATTGGAGTCATGCTAAAAGTAGCCCACCCCCTGCAACTCCCTCAGATCCTCACTCCACATTCCACTCCGTGGGGAAAAAGAGGAACAAAACACAGCACACAAAAGACCTGAAAGCGAGAAGTGAAAGGGGATTTTTGTGGGTTTTTCAAAGAAACAAGTTCACTTTCATTCTGCAATTTTCTTCTTCTCGTAACTGTTTCTGTCATATATGTGAGGTAATTATGCAGAATAGAGATTAGTGCGAATTTATTAGTATGTATGTACTGTAAGTCATTGTGTGGAAGAAATAACAAAATTTATATACTATATTATTATCTATATTATAGATAGATATAGATGTCAATATGAACCTTGGTAGAACCAAGGAGGTCTATAATACTTGGACAGCATTGGACTGTTAGCATTCCCATTGCTCAACTGGTACAGAAAAGAAGTCCACAATTTGAATTATGCCACTATTGCTTAAGAGCACTCAAATCTGCATATATTTGCCAATAACCTGAGCCATAAATGTAATTTGACTAATCACATGATGACATCAGCCAACCAGTAAATCTGTGACTGGGGGAAAAAAAAATGACATCATCAAGGAGTTGCTGATTGGCTGATGGCACCACAAGAACATTTACAATCCCAAACGTTTCACTTTTGTAAAAAGTTTGTATCATGAGTTACATGAGTTACATAGTATCATGAGTTCATTTTCCACTTTTAAAAGTGGTTACCATAAAATATCTTAGAATTCCACAGGACAAAAAAGTATTTCAATGGGAAAAGTTGTTTTTTTTGCCCCCTAATGGTGTAGTTATGACATCTACCAGTAGGTTTTACTTGCCAGCCACTGTGGTATTCTTGGAGTACCATGTAAATAATGTGGTACATGGATATGGATAATCCATTATCATTGTATATATTAAAGAACTATGATGCAGCCATCCAATTCCATTGTGTTTCTCAACCATCCAATTTGTCAAACTGCAAATTTAATGGCAGTTTTGCAAAATACAGTTAGTACAAAGATAGTAGGACTCCTTTGAATGTACAAAATGTTGGACCTAATGTCCTTACAATAACCGCTGAACTGATGCCACATAACCGTCAGTGAGACTAACACGACCCAGTGATTCAGCTCTACTAGACCCTCACATAATAAACACACACACGTAAAAGAAGTTTGAGGTCTGTCATTTTTGGAAATTTCATTATTATATGGGGGAAAAATTCAGAATGGAGAGAAACAGCCTGATGCTGCAATGCTCAAGCCTAAATTTGTTTAATTTGTTTTGCTTTCTTATTACTTGGTTTGAATGTCCATTTTTTTTAATGCATTTTATGTATGTAATAATTTTGTCTTTTATTATCATTACAAAGGGGATTTCATTTTTAATCTCATGTTATATGAATAAGGATTTTTTTTACTTGTTTCCATGTGAAGTACTTGGTGCTTATTGTAATGATTTTTTTTATTGTAAAGCACTGTGAGCTGCATTCCGTGTATGAAAGGTTCTTGACAAATTACGTGTATTATTATTACTAATATTATATACTTTCTTTATTCCTTATTATATATTACGTGTTAGTATATTATAAAAAACTTTTGTAAATGGAACAGCTCCAAATTGCACACAAAGTAATAGTTTAATTTTATGTGCACAAGCAAATAAGCTTTAATTAACACATTTCATGATTAAATAACGTTATGAAGTGTCACTCAGGTGTACTGCGAAGGTTAGAGTTAAAAAACAGTCTCCCATAGTCAAGTACCAAATCCTGATGCTGTGATCTATTCTGCCAGTCATTGTTTAAATTGTAAAGATGGTGATACTGTATCTACACAAGTTTCACCCCCCCCCCCCCCCCCTCCCCCCCCTCCCCCCCCCCCCCCCCCCCCCCCCCCCCCCCCCCCCCCCCCCCCCCCCCCCCCCCCCCCCCCCCCCCCCACCCCCCCGCCCCCCCCATTTCCCCCCCCCCCCCCCCTTGAGAGCACTACCAGATAAGGTGAAGGTTGTATTATTCTTCTGATCTTTCACGGCACATTTCGCAGCGTGTCCCCATGGTCACATTTTGTCATTGGTGTTTATTGGTTACGAGTCAAGGTCCCCGACTAAAGCTCTGTTGATGTAAAATGATCTTTGATGTTTCTGTGTTTTGGTTTCATTGCTGACTGCATGTGGGTTTTTCTATTCCAGAGGTCCTACACGTTGATAGTGGAGGCCTTGGACTTCAATAACGAGACCACCAGTGAAAGTGAGTAGCAGGATCTTTTGCTGTTTGTTTTGCTTTTTGTTTTTATTAGCTTTTTGGTTGATAGATTGTCTGTTGTGTTTGTTTCTCTCTTTGATGTTCTTTCTTTGTTTCTTGCTTGTTTGATTTGTTTCTATTTTTGTTTTATTTAGTTTCTTCTGCACAACTTTTTTCTTTTGTTTAAACTTTGGGAAACGAAATTAAAGTTTGTTTTGTTTTCTTTTCTCCTGCTTTTTTTTCTGTTTAAACTTTGGGAAATGCAACAAATTTAAGTTTGTTTTTCTACCATTTCCGCTCATAGCTTGCTAGTCTTTAAACCAAATGTGCTGACAGGTGTATGTAACAGGACAGGGAAAAGATGAAGAGGAAGACTGTGCGTGTGTGTCTGTGAGAAACATTGTTGAGGGGGCCTCATGCTTATGAAAATGTTTCCGAATACCTGATGACTAATGGCAGGTGTTGGCAGTCAAGGTCTCACGGCCTCTCCGTCACGGTGCATAGCTCAAGCACAAGGTTATGTTTGCTATAACCTCTCTCTTCTTACACCTCAACAGGGCTTAACACTTCAGAAACAATTCCATTTAAATACTAAACTGAGTCTGGTAGAGTTCATTTGAATAACTCGTCTGGGTTGTGTTACCATTAACTTTGATATAGCGACTTTCAGCCATGATCCAGATATTTTGAGTTCTAAGTTTTTGTTGCAGAAAAGGTTATGTTGAAGTTGTACTCTTGATTTGTACTCTACAGTATTTATCAGGTTATAGACTGCATATGCCAGTGATATGCTCTTATCCTAGAACCTGTCATTTTGGATTGGTTGTCTTTTCAAATAATTCTTAATATGTGCCCTGCTATATTTGAGAGGTATTTGTTTCTGTTTATTGGATTTGAATCTTTGAATGGAGCATTAGAATCTGGAAATCCCCAAATCTGTAGCCAATTCAGACTTGCCTTCATTTGTGATTTTGCTGTATTTTGAGAAGATTTTGTAACTTTAGGTTTATGAATATCGCAAAATATCATATTGTCAACTAAAGGTAGATTTTGGCCAAAAAATGTTTAAAGCAATACCAGCTCAAACAGTAGAGCATGCTGCTAGCAACACCAAAGTCAGAGAAATGTAGGAAATGTATAAACTGATCACACAGTACCTTAAATATATAAAGTTTCTTTGGTTAAAAGTGTTAAATGCATTTGACAAACACTTTCATCCATACACTACCATTCAAAGGTTTGGGGTTGGTAAGTTTTTTTTAATGTTTTTTTTTTAAATATTGTTTAAATTATGCTCACCTAGGCTGCATTTAAAAAAAAATAAAAAATACAGTAAAACATTTATATTGTGAAATATTACAATTTAAAAAAAATATCATTAGATTATTTTATAGGTTACAATGTAAGTTGTCCTGGATGGCAAAACGAATATTCAGGCATTACTCCAGTTTTCAGTGTCACATGATTCTTCGTAAATCATTCTAATATGCTGATTTGACACTCAAGAACCATTCTAGATTATTAAGGTTGAAAACAGTTGTGCTGCTTAATATTTTTTGAAAACCGTGTCCTTGCTGAAAAATTTTAATTTGGTAACACATATTCACTATTAACTAAGAGTTTTCCCTCAATTCCCTCCTAATTTGCTGCTTATTGATAGTAAGTAAGGTAGTTGTTGTAGTAGTTATGTTTAGGCATAGAGTAGGGTTAAGGGATCTAGAATAAGACTTTAATATGTGCTTGTACTAGCAAACAGCCAATGTGCTAGTAAAGAAAAATAAAATTTACTGATCCCAAACTTTTGATGGTAGGAACAACCTATGAAATCTAGATTCATATACATAATTGTCCTTAGTAGAAATTGTTTTTCATTTTTGCTAGCAGCTCTCCTTATTCGTTGTCCTGAGAGCGCAGAGGTTTTTTCTCTCAGTTTAATGTGACTTCCTCGCCCCACAGTGAAGTGGATCAGGCTGCAGGTAGTAAAGACATGACACTTGGCTCTGGCTGTAGGGTTTAGGGTGCAAGTGAAATGCCACAATGACCCTCTGCATTCCAGAGTCCTATGAACTATAGGCCCACCTTGCCTCCATAATATCAGCTATTTTCACTCTTTCTACCTCCTCTAGGAATAATATAAATAAATCTACCCATGTTGCATCCGTTTGCGGAGAACTTTAAAAATAAGAGTTTATGTGAAAGGGAGTAATAGACATTTCATAGTACCCTGTTCTAGTCATATTCAGGAATAAAATGGTGAAAGATGTGAGCTGTCAGCTTACCTCATCTTCTGCGGGTAGAAACAGCAGAATTAAGAATATAGATGGGAAGTTTTGTCTTGTTAGGGTAGAAGTAGTTTTACATCACTGTAAGAATAAAAAATGCTATTTTTTTTTTTGCTGGAGACAAAAGGTTTATATAGCCTAATTAATAGGCATGTGGTAATAACAATTTTGGGATAAAGCAGTGAATAAAATATTCACTGGATACATATTGGAACGTGAACACAAACAAATAGCTAATTATTCAAAAATTTTGTTAAAAATATAGGACTCAAAACATTGACTCTAACATTGTAAAATGGATTTCTAATAGTAGCCATGTTTGAAGCTGTTCTAAAATATAAAAAGCAACTTGAGATGATGCTTGGCGACTGCAAAAAGTGTAAACTTTGCCTCACGTTGTGCCTAACAGAAATCCATTGATAACACGTTTTTCCGCATCTTGACTTATTTTGGACATGATGCGTTCTGTATTTTCAGTTCTGCCCACCGATAGCCACATGGATGGACTGTCTATGGTATAAACATAACCTCTACCACATTTCTGAGTGTTACACATTGACTGTTCAGGTGGAAAGCTCATCGAGAAAGCGTACCACTCTGGCATGATCAACCCAAATCGACAGTGGCAGAGGCTGACCCACAACGGCCCCATCGCCCAGTTTGAGTATCAGATCCGGGTCACCTGCGATGAACACTACTACGGCTTTGGCTGCAACAAGTTCTGCCGGCCACGTGACGAATTCTTTGGACATTACACCTGTGATCAGAATGGCAATAAGACCTGCCTGGAAGGATGGACGGCTCCTGACTGCAATACGTGTGAGCAAGTAGACTTATGTTGCTGCCACATATTTTTTTTTTTTTTGCATTTACTTAATCAAAACTACAGTAAAAACAGTAATATTGTGAAAATAATATTTCTGTGTAAAATAATAGTTTTCTATTTTAATATATTAAAAAAAAAAATATATTTTTAAATGTATTTTTTTCCTGTGATGCAAAGCTGAGTTTTCAGCAGCCATTACTCCAGCCTTTAGTGTCATTTCAGAATACTTTCTAATATACTGATTTGGTGCTCAAAAAATATTTCTTATTGTTATCAATGTTAAAAACATTGCTGCTAGTTTCTTTGTGGAAACCTGTCAATTTTTAGGATTCTCTAATGAATAGACGTGAACAAATAAAAAAAACAGCATTTACCATATCGTCTAAAAAGTCCTAAAAATCTTTTTAAAAAATCTCCACACTTTTGTGTCACATTTCCAATATTATGCCTTAACTGAAATTGTATATATATAAAGTTATATAATGACCCTACTACAAATATTATACTTTAAATAGAAAAAGTGTTTTTAAATTTTTTATTTATTATACTGTAATCATCTATTTAACTACCATAAGGACCGGACATTTCACTAAATTTCATTTGGTTTTGGGCATCTGATAATGAAGTAAAATGGTTTGCAAACAGTTGCCATTTTAAGAGGCTGGTGGGTGAGAGTGATAGTTTGGAATAAGTGGTGAATGGAGAGCACGGCACCCGAAGCCTGACGACAGGACTCAAATTTGAGTAGGATTCAGTTAGGTTGGTCAGGGGGTTGAAAGATTTCCGCCCTATACATTGCCAAAATGTTTTCATAAGTGAACAGGGGACATTGAGGCTCATGGTGTACATAGCGCAGCAAGAATGGGGAACAAACTTACTCTCATTCATCCATTCCCACTCTTTCTGTTTTCCAGCGATCTGCAGACAAGGTTGCAGCACCGAACATGGATCTTGTAAGCAACCAGGTGGCTGCAAGTGAGTTATTTGCAATATTATTCTTTATTCTTTTAACATTTTTATGGCATTTCCTGCCAAAAAAGTATCTTTTTTTTTATTTTGTCCTCAGCCTTGCTCTTTAACATTTTGAGCAACAAGTCAAGCCTTGTTAAAGAGTGAAAGATGCAACAGTACAAGCTTTCACCACAACTAGAGGCTTATGGTTAAATCTGGTTAGAATCCATGTGTCCTGTTTGACCTATCAGGGTCTGAAAGCCCAAGCTCTGTTTCTGTTCAACAGACAATTTTGTGTGTGGGGGGGGGGGGGTTCCATCCTTCCATAGCCAGCATGTTTTCCTAGACTGTTTCTTAAGTTAGGTTTTGCTTCGTAATGTGTACGATTGCAGCATGCATGGGGAAAAATGCATAAACAAGGCTTTCTGAAGTTATTTGCTTCATCATAAAGGAATGCATCATGTGTAACTTATCTGTGGTGAGTAGGGCATCAAGTTAATTTGAATTTCCTGCGCAACAAACTAATCTTCTATTGGTTTGGGCAAGTCATGGCAGGTTTTGCATTGGGCTTTTTCTGCTTTTCCGTTGGTTTGTTATAGGGTATTCACATGTTTTCTGGTCTGACGTTAATGATGTTTTATTACTATGTTTTGTTTGACTAATTCTCATCGTTGTACCATCGCTGAAAGTGTTCAAGATCAAGGCTAGAAGTCTACGGAATTCAATGTATACTAAAACCTCAGCTCTTTGTTACATTTGGCATGATTATATCCCATTACCTATTCATCTCTCACTGAAAGCTTGCCAGAACACACAACCATGCAATTGTGCAACTGTTGTAACAAGAGCTCTTACTGTGCTAAATCGGAACCGCCGAGGCCTACAGTCGAGGTGAAAATCTTTCTCAGCCATGTAGATTTAACGTCATATTTCTGCTTCAATATCATTCAAAGTCACTTTTAAGACATTGCTGATGTGAAACCTTCTCGCACGTTTAAGAATAGTTGTCTTTAAGAGAGGTTTCCTCAACCACCGTGTTTATTTTTACAGCTGAACTGCCGCCTCAGGCTAATTGTTTTCTTTTTCTCCAGAGGGCAGTCTGTTTTCCTGTGGCTAAGTGCTCAAGTGACTTACTATCTCATCTGAGTCCTTCTTTAAGGAGCAGGTTATCTCGCTCAGGCTGTTAAATTACTGCCATCTAAAGGGGGGAGTGTAGAGCTATTGCTGAGCTGTTTTGGAGATGGCTTTTAATTACAGGCTTAGAGATATTCTGCGGCTGTAGATCTGACTCTGTTTTCTTCGTTCCCGGGGCGGAGAACAGCTACATGGGAACAGGAGTGAGAATGCAAAACAACCCGGCATAAATCCATTGGCCAATGGAGCAGTTTACAAACACAGTCCTCCCCACCACCCACCCAGACAGTCCGAGCAGTTCTGGGGCCAAGCTGCTCCGCTTTTATTGAGACAGAGTGTCCTGCCACAAGCTAATGTTAGTCTCTCTAAAAGACCCAGTGGAGTTTTAAAGCTGCTGTTTGTTGTTTGCATGGCTTGGCATTAAATAATCAGACAAGAAGTTGTCTGCGTTTCCCTTTTCCCAGTGGACTGGAGTGAACTTTAAAAAAGAGTTTATGAAAGGGTAACCCTTTAGCATTGAATGCCCTGAAAAACAATATTTTTCTCAAAGTTTTGATTAGTACTTTGAGAAAATTATGGCAGATTATGCTTCAGAAAATCACTACACATTGTTTTTGTGTGGTGTTGTTGTTATAACTTCTTATAAGTACTTCTTTAACCCTGACGCCTATTGAGAAAATGAGAGAACTGGATAAGCAAACTCTTTTTAAAAGTGGTGTTGGTGGATATTATTTGAATTTGTCAAAGTAAACAAGAACATTTTCTTCTCTTTAATCAAAATAACGTCATTAAAGTAATATTGTGTTGAAATTTGTTTTGCACTGTTAATCGTGAAATTACTGACTTTGTTATTCATTCTGTTCATGATAACTGAATAACTAATAATACATACATAGTGGTCATTTTCCATTTATGAAACCTTACCTTAGTGTATATTTGTCTTTTTCAGGTGTCTGTATGGCTGGCAGGGTCCGTACTGTGATAAGTGCATCCCTCACCCGGGCTGTGTACACGGAACCTGCGTTGAACCCTGGCAGTGCCTCTGTGACACTAACTGGGGTGGACAACTCTGTGACAAAGGTAAGCACACTTTCATTTTATTTATTATCTTTTTTCTTTGCTTCCTAACATTCAATACTAATACTGAATGTTCTTACCTCTTAGATTTAAACTACTGTGGAACTCACCAGCCATGTCTGAATGGAGGAACATGCAGCAATACAGGGCCTGACAAGTACCAGTGCTCTTGTGAAGACGGCTACTCCGGGGTCAACTGTGAACGAGGTGAGTCTATCATGCTATAGTCTTGCTAGCCACACTTTCAAACAATGGCGTAAAGTCTGGTTCAGTTTGCAGATTTTGGCCAAAAAACGTCCAATTAGTCACGAAAGGTCTATCTGACTGACATGAATAGTGGCCAGTCACACATTGTTTTGTTTTATGTGCTCTTTAGGTGTTGGTTAATTTGAAATAGTGACATCACAATAATAAACCAATCTGAAATGGTGATTCTTGCCATTTTGTATTCAATATGCATCAGTTAGTGAAAAGACTGAAGCTAGTTGTTTTGTATAGCAAATATCTGTATTGTGCTTTCTTAAGTGTTCTTTTTCCTGTTTCTTTGTTTTGTTTTGTTTTTTCGACATAGTTGACCTCCTCATTCCATTTTAAGGTCTCCCTTTTTACGTTTTTGCATTTAAATATGGTGTGTTTGAAGTTCCTAATGCTTGTGAAAAGCTCTACATTGTAAAAATTGAATTTCATGGGTAATTTAACATGTTAGTTGCCATTTCTTTGTAATTATTTGTGAATTGAAATTTCTGATTGAAAATTGTTTCAAAGTACACCAATTTTTTTTCCCAGTGTACAAGAATTTTGATTTGAAGTTAAGGTTGGTTCTGGCCATGTCTGTCAGCCATCTGCGATGGACAATGGCACCGTCTATAGGCCAAACCCTAATGCACAGCATTATAAAGAATCACTCCATGCACTATCAAACATAAATTTGCAAAAATGGTACCTTTTTGGGGTAGTGCCTTTAAAAGGATGGGTTTGTAATTTATCTAGCCCTAAAAGGTGCAAATTACTACCTTAGAGTAGTATATGTACCCTTAAGATACTACTATGAACATTTTAGGGGCAGATAAGACAAAAATGTGTCCCTTAGAGGAACAAGCTGTTGTTCTGCAGGTAAATTTTTTGCATATTGTGTGTATGGTTTATTGTAGCAGTACTGCCCAAACGGTTCACCATCTTTCCCTGTTTATGACTCTGAAACATAATGATACTGTAGCTGCTTGAAACTTGATACACAGAGCAGTTTAGATGCAGTCATTCAGCCTGAATTTGATTGTCTCATTTTATAAATCTTTACAGTCATTATGCACTGCTTTCTGTGTTTCTGTTGGCACAAGTCCATTTTATACACAATGCCATTTTGTTATTTACACCAAGTCAAATTTTGCAGCAGTGTCATTGCATTCTGGTTTAACTAGATGGAAAAGGGCGTAGAGAGCCTATGGGGGATCAGGTGATGTCAGACCTCGGGGCCTTAACTGTCTACAGTGTCAGGAAGGGCGCCCAGGTCTGCTAATCCTCTGTTATGATATGTCCTGCCAGTGGATCTCGTCTGTTTTGACAGTCAGTGGTTGGATGGGTATAGTGATGAAATCTGCCAGATGGACCGTCATGGCTTTTTTCCTCCCCATCCTCCTCTCGGATTCATATGATCCAGATTCAAGCCCTCAGGGTGGTGAGTGAAAACCTCCTGAGGCAGTGAAATCTTCCTCTCTCCAAACCATTGGAGGAATTGTTCCGTCTTAAGCAGGAAGATAAAAGCTTAACTAACTGTTAAGTTAATGGGATCAGCCATGTGACTGCAGTGCAAAGGTTAGATCAGCATACTCTGGTCACTGTAGATGCAGACTTGAGAGCATATCAGACCTATAGTTCACCCAAAAATGAAAATTGTCTTTATTATACTCATCCGCATGTAGTTTCAAACTTACTTTCTTCTATGAAACTAATTTTTGTTTGATCATATGGCTTCACAAGAGAGTTTGAAAGAGCATGAGGGTGAGTAAATAATGACAGATTTTCAGGTGAATTATCAATACAAATTTCAAACAAGTGATAAAATGTGCTTGCCTTCACAGCTGAACATGCCTGTCTGTCCAACCCTTGTGCGAATGGAGGGACGTGCAAGGAGACCAGTCAGGGTTACGAGTGTCACTGTGCAGCCGGCTGGAGCGGCCCATCATGCAAAATCAGTAAGAAGGCACACAAACACACTCAGAAGAAGATATTCATTAACTCTTGATTTGTCTAACCTGCTCTGATCTCATAGATGTGGACGATTGTACACCCAACCCATGCAAACACGGAGGTACCTGTCAGGATTTGGTTAATAGCTTCAAATGTACCTGCCCTCCTCACTGGACCGGCAAAATGTGTCTGATTGGTGAGAGATTAGTGAAGCAATATGAAGTCTGACTTTCATCATTCATCATGCTTTTAACTGGGAGGTAATCACAATTTTTTTTTGCAAAGATGCCAATGAATGTGAGGACAAGCCATGTGTGAATGCCAAGTCATGCCACAATCTGATTGGTGGATATTTCTGCGAGTGTCTCACTGGCTGGATGGGTCAGAATTGTGATACAAGTGAGTATGACAATCTGTGTTTTTCTTTTAATCTCGGCATGTGCTTGTTTAGACTTCTGTCTGCTGTGTTTGACTTAAAAATTCAGACATATTTCTCTCAATTTCAGACATAAATGACTGCCAGGGTCAATGTCTGAATGGAGGAACTTGCAAGGTAGGAGATCTTCTGATCTTTTACTATCAATGCACACTACTGTTCAGAAGTTTGGGGTGAGTAAGAAATTAATACTTTTATTCCAAGGATGCATTAAATTCATCAAAGGTGACAGTTAACTTTTATAATGTTACAAAAAATGTATATTTCAAATAAATACAGTACTTTTGAACTTTCTATTCATCATAAGATTTCCGCAAAAATATTAAAGCAGCACAACTGCTTTCAACATTGATAATAATAAGAAATGTTTCTTTAGCACAAAATCAGCATATCAGAATGATTTCTGAAGGATCATGTGACGCTGAAGACTAGAGTATTGGCTGCTGAAAATTCAGCTTCGCCATCACAAGAATAAATTACATTTTATAATATATTAAATTAGAAAACAATTATTAGGAATAGCAATAAAATTTCACAATATTTATGTTGTTACTCTGTTTTTGAGCAAATAAGTACAGCCTTGGTGAGGATAAAAGACTTTCAAAAACATTACAAATCTTACTGACCCCAAACTTGTGAACGAGTAGTGTAATATTCTGTTTTTTCTTTTAAGCATGAATGGGGCTGGCATGTAAAGTGGCCAAGTACAGCTGGTTATTTTGGATGAGATGTTTAGTGATGGGTTTATCTGAAATCGGATATAACTGAGAACAAAGTGGAATGTACAGGTGTGCTCGAGGATATCCCCTTTAATTGCTACTGACTGCTTCAAACAAAACTCCTGAGTCCCTTTCTTTGTGGCTTAATGCCACAAACCTCTCAAACTCTGACAAATCCAGCGACTAGTTCAGAAGGGCTTATTGTAGAAGACTAGAAACTGTAAACATCCAGAACAGAAACATGAACAGTTTATGGGTGTGCCGTCTGAGGCTGACATCTTGATACCATTCATTCTCAAAAGTGCTGTACAAAAAAATGTAAGCCTTCTAAGCTGAAAATTTATTTTTGGGGGGTTAGTGTCAGGAAAGTATGTCTATGGTTACGGCACAGAGATTATTTTATTGTAGCTTAAAAAAAATTAAGTTCTCTGACACTTCTTTGACAGGATTTGGTGAATGGTTACCGCTGTCTTTGCCCTCCTGGCTATTCGGGTGAACGATGTGAGAAGGACGTGGATGAGTGCGCTAGCAGTCCCTGCCTGAACGGTGGTCAGTGTCAGGATGAAGTCAATGGATTTCAGTGTCTGTGTCCTGCCGGATTCTCGGGACAGCTGTGTCAGGTGAGAGAAACTCATGCTTTTTGGTACATCTTTTTTTTTTTTTTTTATAAAATACTTGAATCAAGTACTGTATATACTGTATATTTATTTTTGACCCCTCCAAAACAAAAGATTTATTAAAAATGATTCATAACAGATGAATAAATCTGTAATCAGTACTGAGTCAACCTCACATTATGTAATGGTAAAGCATCAAAACAAAATTGCTCATATAAAGAGAACTTTAAAAATTTCTCTATTGATATATGTTTAAATGGTATAGCAGAATTTTGACATTTCTATTGATATACACTGACGTTCAAAAGTTAGGGGTTGGTAATTAAGCTTTTTATGTTTTTGAAAGAAGTCTCTTATGCATTTATTTGATCAAAAATACAATAAAACATTAATATTGTGAAATATTATTAGAATTGAAAACAACTGATTCTATTTTAATATATTTTAAAATATCATTTATTTCTGTGAATTTTCAGCAGCCATTACTCCAGTCTTCTGTGTCACATGAGCCTTCAGAAATCATTCTGATATGCTAATTTGCTTTTAAGAAATATGTATTCTTATTATTAATGTTGAAAACAGTTGTGCAGCTTTAATACTTTTGTGGAAACTGTGATACATTTTATTTTCCCGGCTTCTTTGATGAATAACAGTTAAAAAAAACAGCATTTATTTCAAATAGAAATGTTTTATAACATTGTAATTGTCTTTACTGTCACTTTTGATCAATTTAATGTATCTTAGCTAAATGAAAGTATTAATTTCGTTAAAAAAAATACAAATCTTACTGCCCCAAACTCTTAAACAGTAGTGTATACCTTCATCCACCCAGCTCTAGTTGTACCCTAAAGAAAGAGATAGACAAAGAAAGACGGGCTAGGTTTGAGACAGGCGGGGTTTGGCTAGCCCTTTAAAATATTCTTCTGTTTGTTTTTATTCTCCTGAGCGTTTTGGTGCACTTTTTCCTGGCAGACGCTATGTCGAGGCTGTTGAGGGTTGCTCTGTGTTTTCTATGAATCCAAAAATGCCTGGATATCATTTTCCCCTCATCATTGAGCTCTCTTTTCTCCTCTTGTAAATCTTTCTCTGGTGTAGCTGGATATCGATTACTGCCAGCCCAACCCATGTCAGAACGGCGTGCAGTGTTTCAACCTGGCATCAGACTACTTCTGCAAATGTCCCGATGACTACGAGGGTAAAAACTGCTCTCACCTGAAGGATCATTGTCGAACCACATCATGCCAAGGTGAGAAATTTCAGTCTCTGTGCCGGATCCTGTCTCTGCATTTCTTTGTAAACCGCCCCTAAAACCCAAAGTAAGCTGATCTGCCGGTTGCATGCCATTGTTCAGCTGCTGAGCAAAACTAGATTACAGGCCCGTGGACTCTCCCACCACCTTCAGGGGGAAAAATGAGAGAGAAAAAAAAGAACTCCTATTTTGTTACATGAGGCTTTTTCTGCCCATGGTGAGCTATTTGACAGTAACCTCCCTGGACACACAGCTCACATACACACAGTCTCCTAAACACTTTCTCCATTCCCACATTCCTCCTGAACATTTGCCAGTTTCTTAACAGCTCTGTGTGTGTTCTTCGTGGTAATGACTTGGTGGGATTCTCTGCCTTGGATGTTTTAAAGTGTGTGTGTTTGTGTGTGTTTGAGGAGGGGCAAACCCCACAGCTAGATAAGCCCATCAAGTTTCTTTCAACTCTTTGAGCAGAATCAGGGCTTATGTGCATTAAATGGCCTCCTCACACACTCTTTCTGAAAAAGTAGATGTAAAAAAAAAATTGTTTTGGAAAGTGAACCCAAAAATATCTAAAATTGGATTTCTGTAAAGTGGATGAATGGGAATAGTGTATAGCTTTTATGTCACAATGAGCCCAGAGATTTAACAGCTGGATTTTCTTTCTCTGAAACCTTTACAGTGATTGACAGCTGCACTGTTGCCGTGGCATCCAACAGTACGCCGGAAGGGGTGCGATATATCTCCTCAAACGTCTGTGGTCCTCACGGACGCTGCAGGAGTCAGGCCGGAGGCCAGTTTACATGCGAGTGTCAGGAAGGATTCAGAGGCACCTACTGCCATGAGAGTAAGACTAAACATTATTATCGAATTAGAGGGATGCACCGACATTACAGTTATTTTCATTTTATGTCCGATAACCGATAAACGCCTAGTTTTAAAATTCCAGACTATTTTGTCTAAATTAATTCGATTTAAAACACTGAAAGCTAAAATCAGTTGTTTTAAATGCTCCAAGTGAATTTACCCTTCATAACATTATAATGTACAGTCTGACAAATGGATATTCAATGAGATTTGCTAAAGGTTACATTTAACAGTGTTATTAAGTTATTAGTTATCAGATTAACTTTAAGTGCACTTTAGATGACAGCAAAGGTTATCCCAGTGTAAAAATAGAGAAAATTAACTTGCACAATTAAAATTCCAATATCAGCCAATCAGTATTAATTTGAGCCACAACGACCAATACCAGTAAATGAAAATCATTCATAGCTGATAATCAACCAATATATTGCGCATCCCTATCGTCTATGTAGATGATCCTAAATTCTGTGGCGTCTGTGGTCTTTTTTCAGATATAAACGACTGTGAGAGTAACCCATGTCGCAATGGCGGTACTTGCATCGATAAGGTGAACGTTTATCAGTGCATTTGTGCTGACGGCTGGGAAGGAGTTCACTGCGAAATCAGTATGTTCACTTGAATAGATTTTTCTCTGCTTATGCTGAATGTTTGTGCTTCTTTGAGCTTATTTTCTTGTTCTTTTCTCCCCCTTTTTTTCAGACATAGATGACTGCAGCTTGAACCCCTGCCTGAACAAGGGAGCATGTCAAGACCTGGTGAACGATTTCTACTGCGAATGCAGAAATGGCTGGAAGGGAAAAACATGCCACTCCCGTACGAAAGACAATTTTTATGACCCACCCAGTTTGCTGAGTTTTTGTTTGTGTGTGGGTTATAAAATACTATTGGATCAATTGTAATTTCAGGTGATAGCCAATGTGACGAAGCTACATGCAACAATGGTGGTACATGCCATGATGAAGGGGACATCTTCAAATGCAGGTGTTCACCTGGCTGGGAAGGAGCCACGTGTAACATAGGTCAGTTTGGGTGACATTCGCCCATTCACTTTCTCTATCTTTGAATGTGATACAGCTCATGTGCATTACAAAAACACTGCATTCCCACAAATCCCTGTAGCACACTTCTTGCTGTAAAGTCATACTTTTACATGAAAATGCACTTTGTGACAATGTTTGGAGCAAGCAGTGCGGCAAATAATTTGGCACATATTTGCTGCAAGTATCTTTGTGAGTGCTTCAGAAATAATTATTTCTAGAATATTATGATCACTACATTTTTAAACTTTATAATGCTAAGGACCCCTAAGTTTGATCACTTTGCAAAGGAGGAAAACATTGTTCACATTCAATCATTCTAGCTCACAGACTGAAATCTCACTCTCTTTCTGTCAATGTATTGGCAGTAATTTGCTTCAAACTGCACGATCTGTAAAATAACCCCATCAGATTTTGGGACGAGCGTTTTTTGTAGATTTCTTTGATGCAGAAAATATAATATCTGGCGTACGGTCGGCTCCAATTCTTTGATGGGAAATTTAGTTGTACTTGGTAATATGAGTCTTGGGAAATGTTGTACTTGGTAATACTTCAAGATGTAGCCGGTCTGTTTTAAGTGTGGCAGTCTTGTTGTGGTTGCACTCGTGTTGATCTGTTCAGTTCAAAGCATTCTGACCTCTTTTGTGGCTCCTCTGCAGCCAAGAACAGCAGCTGTCTGCCCAACCCATGTGAGAACGGAGGCACCTGTGTGGTCAACGGCGACTCATTCACCTGCGTCTGCAAGGAAGGCTGGGAAGGATCCACCTGCACCGAGAGTGAGTACTGCTTCCTGCGGTAGATAACTGCAGTCCAAACTCCTAGGTAGATTTAAAGCGGAAGAGGGAATAGTTTTACTCATAAAATTTAATTTTTTCAAAACTTATTTAGTCTGAGAATAAAGCAGGGATCAATTTTCCTGGCTTTGTCTTGCTCGTTCTTTTCCATTCTTTCTCTAAACCCACCTCACCCTGGCTGGACATTGTCGGCTGCTGCCAGCTATGAAGGAAAAAATGTAAATGAGGGAAAGTGGAGACAGATGTCCCCCCTCCTCAAGCCCACCGCTTCTCCTCTGCTCTTTTTTTTTTTCCCTCAATGTGCCTTTCTCATGTATTGTTGTGCACCTCTCGCTCTGTGAGAACGGAGAAACCTGGAGTCCTAAAAATTAAAAGAGAAGAAAAGCTGGAGACAGCATGTCAGTTAGTTACTGAGCAATCAGCGACTCTGCCAAACTGGACGCCCACGCGAGCACACAGACGCACACCGACACAAGCTCTGACATGTTGATTGTTGCGTTCATTCTTATGTGCTCACATGGGTGTGAAGTGAAACAAACCTTCTTCTCTCTCTCTTTCAGATACCAACGACTGCAACCCACACCCATGGTAAGTCCTGGCAAAACATTTACACACACAGCCTGCCGCTCTAAACAGGCCCGTACAGCTGTGCTGCACTTTCTCACACTCTCTCACAGTGCTGGGAAACAGGCACTCCCATAGCTTCTGTCATTCCAAGGGTGCGTTAAGCTCGCTGCCTATTGTGCTTTTGAAATCGGGTTCATCTGCTCGAGAAGTTGTCTAAGCAAGATTCTTGAGTTCACAATAACATCCCAGCAAAAGAGATTAGTATGAGTTCATTTGATAAGGATTTTGTCATTAGGAATTAAGGTCCGCTGATAACAGTGAACTGATAAAATGTACTTATAATAATTGGACCTATTTTTACATAGTTGTAAAAGTTGTGACATGCAAGCAGTGACAGATGTTTTTTATTAGTACACAGTTTGGTATGTCTTTGATTTGAATCCTTTTGTCACTTTTATCAGTGAGGGCTTGACATTACAGTTGGAGATATTTTGATATACAATTTAATATTTTAATATTTTTATATGTGCTTTTTAATTAATTTTTCTTTTACTTTTTATGTCCAATTTTATTCATTGTTATTTAATATTGTGTAGTTCAGTTCTTTATTTCTTTGTCACTTTATTATTATTTTTTAAAGTTTTTTTTTGATTTAATTTTATTCATTTATTTTATTTTAAATATATTTTGTATTCATTTTTTTATTTTAACTTTGGTATTGTATTCATTTATTTTTATAATTGTTTTTGGTTTAATGCTTATTTTTTTTTTACTTTATAAATTTTTTTGTGTGTTATATATATATATATATATAGTATATAATAAGAATATATATCGTTTTTGTTTTTGTTTTTTTCTTACTCTTTCCTTTAGTTGACCAAGTCAAACTTAGCCAACAGCTCTCATACAGTATGTCAATATGAACGTTTTGAGTCTCCTTTGGTGCTTGACTAATGCCATTTCTGAACCCTGTTTGTAATGCTGCAAAGATGCCTGAACCGAACTGTGTCTGAGCTTCTGTCTTTCTCTTTCCACAGCTACAACAGCGGGACATGTGTGGATGGTGAAAACTGGTACCGTTGTGAGTGCGCTCTGGGGTTTGCAGGGCCAGACTGCCGCATAAGTGAGTGTTAGATGACGCCGATACTCTTGGCTGTCAGCCCTGTTAATGTGCAAAACAAACAAACAAAAACAAACAGAGCTGGAGCAAAATGCACAGTCTAGCCACCCAATTAGCCAGCCCTCTGGGCAGAGTGCCAACAGCAAAGCAAGCAGCGTCCTCGCATTCTGCAGCACTGATGTTCACGGCCCCTCGAGAGAAACTGACTCGCAGTGACCGAAAACCAATCAGCCTAGTTATCCAGCACTGATTACAGAGCTCGGTTTGCTCTTTTAAAAGCTTTCATCTGGCTGCACGAGACATGCCTCAGGCTTTACTGCATCCAAACCTGCAAATAAGCTCGTGACGTTAATGTCAGCTGAGCCCAAGATGATATAGTCCATCAGGATAGGGTGTTCGCTCATACTTTATGAACTCGTCTCAATCAAAGTGATCTCTTTGGGAGTTTTGCATGACACAGAATAAAGACATGATTGCTTAAAATCCTTACAACTATGAATATTTAACTCAATGAGAAAGACCACATGGCAATTTTGTCTTGTTTTAAGCAAAAACAAACCTTAACTCGAAGATTTTCTTAGAAAACAAGCCTTTAATATCTTAAGCAGTCTTGCTTTTTAGGTAAATCCTTTTTTCTTTTACAATATTTCAATGTTTTTACTGAGAAACAAGACCGTACCTGTTGCTCTTCATGCGATTGGAATATTTTAGGACTTTAAAAGTTCAGAGCATTCCTAAAAGATTCTCTTCATTCCTTCAGATATAAATGAGTGTCAGTCTTCTCCATGTGCAATTGGCTCTACCTGCGTAGATGAAATCAATGGTTATCGCTGCCAATGTCCACCTGGAAGAACAGGACTAGAGTGTCAAGAAGGTGAGAGTCATATAAGCTTGTGCAAAAAGGCTACACACCAAATAACCATACCGACCTCACCTGTCCCCTCGGGAGACCATCATTTCTTGTTGAAAAGAACATCACGACCTGCATTAACACCTCCAAAATCTTTTCTTTCCTACATAGTAATGACTTAACCTTGCCAACAGTGCCAAAGTTGTAAAAAAAAAAGTCTCATCAGTTTGACAGTTCACATCAATTTGATGTACGTGGGCTGCAATGAATATGGCAATCTTAAAATGGAAATGGAAATGTAATGCTTCAGTTTTCACTCAAGAAGATCAAACCGTACCAACCCCTTTCTTGCCATGTCATGTTCTTCTGTTGATGTCGTTCACAGTCATTGGGAGACCCTGTATTGCTAATGGACAAGTAGCTGCTGATGGTGCCAAATGGGAGGAAGACTGCAACGTTTGCCAGTGTCAAAATGGAAAGATTCATTGCACCATGGTAACTTAGCTGCCGCTGCATCGTATTCTTGAGGCATTTAGTAATACTTCTCTTAATTATGCGATCAAAAATGCTTATTTTTGTGTCCCTTTTTTGTTTAGATGTGGTGTGGACCAAAATCATGTCGGGCAGGAAAGGCCAGAAATGGGTGTCCTGCTGGCCAATCCTGTGTTCCCATCAAGGAAGAGCACTGCTTTGTCAAACCCTGTCCTAGTCTCGGAGAATGTTGGCCCCCTGCGCCCCCTTCACCCTCCAAATGCCACGCCAGCTTCTCTTACCAGGACGACAGCTGTGCCAACATCACGTTCACCTTTAACAAGGAGAACATGCCTCAAGTGAGTCATCCTTTCAGAAGAGAACGATTGAATTATGAGCTTTTGAGCTGTTTTCCCCTTCTCCAAACGTCTCCTCCACCCTTTTCTAATTCAGTGAGCGCAGTGGGGCGTGAAAGATCAGGTTCTCTTCGTCTAGGAGACAACGTTCCTCATGGGTGAAGTTTTCCATGCTGGTTGGATTCTCGCAAGCTTTGTTGTCATATCCAAACGCTTTTTCTTCAGATGAATAAAAGCGCAAGAAATACATCTTGTACAATAAGCTCTGGCTCAGAATCCCTTTCCGAACCAATACATTCCTGAGCTAATATCCCGTAACGGTTTAATACTTAGGCAGTTATTGAATGAGAGCAGAGTTTGAGAAACACCACTGGCGGCTACCCACCAGCCAGCCCGAATTGCTGAATGAGAGACAAGCGAGTGCAACAAAGGACAGTGACAAGCATAAAAAACATGTGGGTCTTCTACTAAAGGGCTACAGAAACTAGGGAGGAGTGTATAGGATTAATATTTTACAGGGGGGAGGGACCTTGCCATCTTTGTCTCATTTGTCTCAACTCTCTCCCAACTGACTAAAACTTTCATTTTGGTCTTTTCACCCTACCCGCACTGCTATTGGAGGCAAACCTAAAAACCGAGTTTTGGGGATTTAAATGCATATTGTGCTAATTATTTTGTTGGAAAGTGCTTAAATATGAACAATCTCATAAGAAGTCTTTCTGTTGTGACAGGGCTTGAGTGTGGAACATGTTTGTAATGAGCTGAGGCACTGGTACCTGCTTAAGAACCTCACAGCAGAGTATGCTGTGTCCATCACCTGTGAGCTATCTTCATCAGCCAGCAACGAGATTCACGTCAGCATTGTAAGTACAGCTTTTCAACCAGTTTAAATGGGTCTAACATTTAAAGATGTTTCTGGAGGACCACCTTTAGCTCCAACCTGTTACAACACACCTGACAGGAAGTTTCTAGCACTCTAAAAGACCTTGATCAGCTGGTTCAGGTATTTCTAATTAAGTGGACACCACTTATTTAAAGCAATAGTTTACTCAAAGATGAATGTCATTTACTCACGTTTGTGTCGTTCCAAACCTGTATGACTTCCTTTCTTCTATGGAACACAAAAGATAAGATAATGAGTTTTTTTTTAAGTTAATTGTTTTCTTCATACACAAAGTAAATGGAGTCCAGAGGTTTTTTTTGTACCAAAATGACTTCCATTTTATGGACAAATAACAGTTGAAACATTCTTCAAAATATCTCAAGAAATAAAAGTACATCTTTTGTGATATTTATGAGTCTACGTTTCCTGTGCAGTCCACAGAAGAGCCCAGGTCGGAGAGGAGTCCCATTAAAGACATTACGGTTCAAATATTTGACTTGGTGAGCAAGCACAATGGTAACAGCACCATCATCAAAGCCATCACCGGCGTACGAGTTCACCAGACACCAAGCCCCAAAATTGGTAAGCAGCTCTCCATCACACTGGACATTGGGTCCATCTTTGCTAAAAAGTAGTCGAAAATCAAAGTATTAAGGTTTCCACAGTCAGGGGCAGTCGTATTATAATGTATGTCCTTGGTCTGTCTTGCCTGAGCAATGTTTTACTGTCAAAAGAAGCTTTTAAGTCATTGAAGCCATGGAATGTTACATCAACTCTGCCAGTTGGATGGAACTTCAATTAGACATCAGGGCCCTCTTTATGCATGCTGTTCATCAAAAATGGCATCCTATGTTTCTGCCAAGCTGCTTAGTCTCTTCTTAACTTAAGAAACCTTTAAACCGTGTGCGCCAGCCTCTGTAGATTGGGCCAGAGGTCAAACAGTGTATGTCATTTTCAAAATAGGAAAATGTTGCTGTTAAACTCATGTGTGGATTATTTTTTCCTACACCACTTCTGTTTTCAAACTCCAAGGTTTTCCCATATCCAAATGTTGATTTCTTTTTTTGCCATTAGATTGGTCAATAAAATCAAAACTTTTCTTGAAAATGTTACAAATATGAAACAAACATGAATACCAAGAGCACATTTCTAATAAGAGCATGTTTCAAACTATTTTTAAAAGATTTCTCATTGTCCTGAATACTGACTTAGGCCCAATCCCAATTCTATTTTATACCCCTTCCCCTAGCCCTCCGCCTACCCCTTCTCCTTGTTCCTTGAAACAGAGTGTCAAGGGGTAGGGGTAAAAATATTCCCCTAAGAATTGGGACACCACTACTATACTGCCACACGTCATCATACGTCGTCTAGCTCCTACAATACACACACCTATACTGGTGTGTGCATTAGAGCCTTTAATTACCGTTCTATATTAATGCGCTGGGATTTTTCCTGACACCACACACCGCAACAAACACACAGCACACACCACCAACACACACACACATATCAGACATCGTGCAGCTCACACATCCAGGAGCAAAGAAACTTGTCAACGCTGCCCCACGACTTTTATTAATAACAGTTTAAATACTGAATCGCTGCATTATATTTTCCAGCAACGAGAGGAAAAAAATCACTGTTTTTGAAGTAAACTCACTCTAAAAAGAGAAACGCACAGACGCGCAACTTTCATCTCTCTCTCTCGAATTGGCAATATTTGAGAAAAGGGTTTAGCGATTTATAATTATTGGGGGTACTAGCCCTGCTCAATGTCTATGGTGGTTATCGCCCTGATCAGACATTAAAATATGTTGTGGCACTATCGTGCAGTTTGTAATGATATGACGTTAGCAAACTTTAGCGATTTTTTTGCAAACATTTCATTGAGTAACATGACCGTAAATATGGACTCACGATTGAATGTAATATAAAACAAATGATTACTTTTCGTTAAAATCTTTATTAATGCCAAAAATGCTTACATTTATGTGTCTTTTTGTTTGCTCGGGCAGCCATGTTGCCGCTGAAGCCGGTTTACGCTGAGATAATTCATACCCCTTCGTTTGAAGTGTGGTCCCGAAAAATCTTCGTTTGAAGGGCTATCTGGCCCTTCCCCTTACCCCTACCCCTCCAACCAAAAGAGAATCGAGACACCCCTACCCCTTCACGTGAACGCGCGAAACGGTTGGGGTAGGGGAAAGGGGAAGGGCTAAGGGGTAGAATTAGGATTGGGCCTAACTGTCTCACTGGTTCTTCTGTCCCCAGACTACTTGGTTCCTCTGCTCAGCTCCATCTTCATCGTGCTCTGGATCCTTGCCCTGGCCTCGGCCTTCCTGTGGTGTATTCACCGCCGGCGGAAACAGAACACACACAGCAACACAACTACCTCAGCTACAGAGGACAATACCACCAATAACGTGCGTGAGCAGCTCAACCAAATCAAAAACCCCATCGAGAAACATGCGACCCACGGCGTGGCCATAAAAGACTATGAGGGGAAGAACACCATCATTGCCAAAATTAGGACGCATAACTCTGAGGTGGAGGAAGAGGAGATGGACAAACACCTGCAGAAAGCGCGCTTCACCAAACAGCCGGCCTACACGCTGGTGGAGTGTGAGGAGCGTGCGCCCAACAAAAACCCAAACTGGACTAACAAACAGGACAACAGAGACTTGGAGACGGCACAGAGCTTAAACAGGATGGAGTATATCGTATAGCAGGCAGCTGTGTTGCCGTGCGACCGAACCCCTGTTGCACTTACCGGTCATTTGACAGGGTCTCGGGGGGTCATTCGGGGGGTTGTGCTTCTTAAAACTGTTGCGTCGTGTTCTGGACTCCAAGGCTGTTATTTGCCTAGAATCCTTTGTTAATTTAAGTTTTGACACGCTGGCTTCACACTGGCAATTGTAATAGTTGCTGTGGATGGCTGGAAAACCAAAATGCTGTGGTTTGGGTTTCGCATCCATTGTTCCTTCAAAAGACAAAAAAAGTAAAAAAAAAAAAAAAGTACACCTTTCAAATGTCTTTATTTTTGTGGATACGTTTGAGTATCTCTGAAAATTTTGCATAGTGTTTGCAAATAGTTTTAAGTGTTATTTTCGTTCATAATGACAATGCTCTCACAGCTAAAGTAGTTGTTTCTTCCTTATCCAGCAGCTGTGTGGAAACTCTCTTGTTGGTTTTACTTCTAGTTCTGAATTGAAACTGCCTTCACAGCTACGCACCACAGCAATTGTCGGAAATGAGTATGAAAAAAGAAAAAATATATATTTATTATTTTTCTTTTCTTGGGGTGGGATAGGTCGATCAGCTTTCTGCTGCCAATATGAAGAATTGTGTCAATTTAGTGTAGATATGTATATATTTTTTAATTAATCACTGTGTATATTTGATTTATTAACTTAATAATCAAGAGCCTTAAAATATCATTCATTTTTATTTATATGTCCTGTCTAGTTTTGAAGGTTTTGATAGCTTTGTTCAGACGACATTTGTTTCATGTTTCACATACCAAAATTTCAAAGAGAAAAAGCAGTCTATGTAACAAGATGGGCATTTGTGTGCCTAAGATTTTTTTCTTTCTTTCTTTTTATACATTGTCAGATATTTCAATATTTGAAACTTCTAATGCATGTATTTTGGCAACTCTTACCTGCTCAATGCAGGTAATGTCAACATCATGGCTGCTTTTTGTTTTGATACCTGGTGGCAGACACATTGCTTGCCACAGATGAAAAAGAAAAAAATAAATCATTAAAAAACCTCAAATAAAAGGGAACACGAGTCTTTTAGTTGATTGTTGGTAAACCTGATTCACACAAATAATTTCTCTTCAGCTTCGGTTTGCAGTATGTCATAAGCTAGGCTGTGAATACTTGAACAGTAGGGGGCCAACGGAAACACTGTAGATGACTGCCTTGCTTTCAGGAGTCCATTTCTATTGCTGTGCACATTTCTTTTAGTTTCTCTTTTATATCGAGGCTCTCTAAAACACCAAACCGACATGCTTATCACATTTGTAAATTCTATGAGATCATGGCAATGTTCAATGTTCATATTTGACCTTATTGTAAATTAGTTTTTTAGTTTGTTCCTGGCGATATTTTTGAATGTTATATTTATTAAACATTTTGTATAAAAGGAAAATTAAACGCTTGTTTTTTATTTGTGCTCCAATGTGCTGCTTAAGGTGGAGCTGAATCCTCTCATACGCTGACGTAATGTTATGTGAGGCACAAGGTCTGTCTAAATGTATTTACGTGGTACAACCGTGCAGGTCTGATTGTACCCTGTACCATGTGAAGACTGATGCCGCGACTAAACTACCCTTCCTACATGATGAATGAGGTATTCAGTAAAATAACTACAGGGCAAAAGGCAAAGCTTATGGTGATGAGAAGAAGAAAGGGGTTTCCCAATGTTTTCCAGTCATGTATCATGTAAATTCATCATTTACTTATGTATTAGTGACTTTCTTCTGTGGTATGCAAAAAAAAAAGACAGTTTGAAGAGTAAGGTTGCTGTTTTCCATGCACAATGAATGAGGACTGGAGATTTCAAGGTGCAAAAAGAACACAAAGACATCATCAGAGTGGTTCATACAACTCATGCCCTATATTCAAAGTCTTCTTAAAGGCATAATTGAACGTTCACTCTAGCTTTTCTTATAATGAGTGAAATAAGTCCAATTTGTGAACCAATCATTCTTGTGAGTAACAACTTCTCAATCATTCAGTTGATCCAGTTCATAATACCTGTCTGAATGATTTATGAATCAGACTCGAGATAAACTTGCTGACTCAATTTGGTTGCAGCAGAGGAATATCAGTGAAAAACAACTTAAACTTCAGTCTGGCTTTTTATAGCTTCTGAACACTTTGGATATAATGCACAAGTAACTTGTATGATTATTCTTTTGTGCTCTGAAGCTTGAAATCATCAGTCTCCATTCATTGGAATTGCATCAAAATGAGTGCTCAGCACAGCCTCCAGAATTTCCTTTAGGTCTTCCACAGAAGAAAGGATGTTGAACGGGTTTGGATTGGGTTGATGACATTTTCTTGACCTTAATCAAAATGTCATAACTCAATCTTCAATCGAAAACGACAGACTTCTCCTTGGAGATGTATGCTGAATTTCTCCAATCATTTAGTCCACTTAAACCTCACACATCTCAAAATTTAACCAACAACCAATAAATAGACGTTACCAATCTACATTTTTTTTTTCTTTTTCAATAATCTGTTTCACTTGAATGTAAGTCAAAATGCGGAAGAAAGGATCTGCTACTAAATTTACATCACAACTGTAAGCTTCAATTTGCTGAATGTTGATGTCATTCTGAGCACTAGATAATTCAAAGTAATAAAAAAAATGAATGTCTTTATTATTAATAATTAAGTAATAGTAAAACATGAGTTATATTGTAAGGCAGTACAGTATATTGCATAAACAAAGTGATGATTTCATATATTCCGTGGCTATTTAGTTCACAATGTTCTCACTACAAACATTTTATTGATTCAAATTTTATTACATAACATCAGAACATACAGTGAAATTACTTTAAAATGTGTTCTAACTCTAAACCAGAAGCATTCCGACTGCAACGTTATGGGATTATTACAGCACAATGCTTGTATATTCTGATAACGTTTTTATGACACATCTATTATACTAAATACATAAACATCAAGTGATTTGTAAGCACGGCTGGAAAATAAAGCATGTGACTCAACGAATTTATGCGCATACATATAATCATCCTGCCATCACACACTACATCAATGTCGACTGCAACCGTGATTAGCCAAATATCGAACGCGAGCATCACTACAGCGTTCCATAACGTTGTCAGTCATCCTGCAGCAGACTTTTAGCTGTTACGAAAAGCAATAACACATTTACAAATAATAACCGCAGGGAGACGGCAGTCGGCTCCAATGGTGAAAACCCCTGATCGCTTAAAAAACGCGGTGTATGTGAGAACACAGCGAAATCAATCATGTGCTCAGCTGAAGCTGGAAGAGTGGACATTTCAGACAGATGGAGCCAGAGATTTGGGCTTGAAGCCACAGTGTGTTCAATGGCTCCCGCTAGTCTGAAATACAAATCTTGCACCGAAAACGCGAACTACATTCGTGTTTTTGTTTAGAGTGAAGTTACTGTTTGCTTGAGTTCCTTTTAATCTGTTGCTAGTGGAGTCCATTCAAATATTTGAGAGCTTCTTGGTAATCTAATTCAAGCGTTTAAGCAGTTTTGTGTGTTTTTCAGTTTAAAGGGAGAAGGGAAGTACTGTATGTGCAGAGACTGTGTGTGGTGAACTCTTGTGCAACCGCCGCTGACAGACAGTATTACAGTAGAAGTGTGTACTGTAACATCCATCATGGTGGCGTCAGACATCCTCTCCGGTTCTGTGCCGCTGCGCCCCTCAGGGCTTCTTGAGTCGGCGTAATCGGGATGTTCTGGACTCACCCCCCTTCTTTCCCTCTCTGGCGACCGATCTGGAACTACTAGAGGAGCCAGAGGATACGGGCTTGACAGATAGGCCTTTCAGACATGCGGCCAGCCCGCTTTGGTTAGTCTGTGAAATCTCAGGCTGGGGATTGCAAACAGAGTTTGGTGCTGCAATGTCGGAAGAGGGATTGTTGGAATCGCTTGATGCTGCAGGCTCTCCAAGACGCGATCTTTTTGTCTTTTGGCGGTCAGCGTGTTCTCCTGAGCTACTTGGGGTCCGTGGACGTCTCCTCGGACCGGTAGCGTCAAGATGTGGTTCAGTGACCTCTTTACTGTTACTTAATTTAGATGACAACACAGCTTTCCCTTCCTCCAATGACTCACCCGTGAGCAAGCTGCCAGACGATATGGTGACAGGACGACATGTTTCGGCAGAGCCCTTCTCAGCATTGTCCGCTTGGAATTGGGTTGATCTGGACTCTTGATCATCTTGCCGCTGTTGGGGTTGGATGCTAGCCTGCCTGGCACTGGAGGAATGAGGAAAGGTTACGTGAAGATGTAGATGGATCACCGCGAGGTATATCAGAATAGTACTTACATCTTCTGAAGGATGGCTCTTTTTGTAGCTGTAGAGCTGGGTAATGGGTCTGTTGTCTTGACAGAGCTAGAAAAATACTTTGAATGGCTTGGTTCACTCTGTTCAGAAAAAAAGAGAGATCCATTGAACTCAAGATGGTGGATGAAACAAAAAGTTCTTTATAAATCAATTTACTATATCATTTATTAGGTTCGGTTTCAGTTAGGATGCTATCTATGTAGGCATTTCATTAGGTTTTGGAACAGAGCTACTCTCTCAACACCTGACAGAAACTATGAAGTAAATTATTATATATATTTTTTTTTTAAAGGACTCTGAGAGAAGTTCATTGTACTGACATGAATTAACTTGGAGATATTTGGTGTAGCCATGGGAACAAATCCATGGGATGTTTTGTTTTGATGGCCATACCCAAGAGACCAAGGAAAAACACAAGCAAAAAAGCTTGTGTTGAACTGCCAGTACTCAGAGGAAGCTCTCTTTTTTCCCTTTCTCTGGCTTGGTCATCAAATTTCTAATCATGTTCATCACAATATAAATATTTGTGCAGCTTTAAAAAAAATATTTTGCTTGTGCATGTTGTATATTTTGTGTTTCTGTTTTAATATATATGAATCATGTCAAAAATACCAATATGTGACCCTGGACCACAAAACCAGTCGCTGGGGTATATTTGTAGCAACAGCCAAAAATACATTGTATTGGGTCAAAATTATAGATTTTTCTTTTATGCCAAAAATCATTAGGATATTAAGTATAGATCATGTTCCATGAAGATATTTAGTAAATTTACTACTGTAAATATATTCAAACTTAATTTTTGATTAGTAATATGCATTGCTAAGAACTTCATTTGGACAACTTTAAAGGCGATTTTCTCAATATTTTGATTTTTTTGCACCCTCAGATTCCAGATGTTAAAATAGTTGTATCTCGGCCAAATATTGTCCTATCCTAACAAACCATACATCAATGGAAAGCTTATTCATTCAGCTTATTCATTCAATTTATAAGAAAAATTGACTCATATGACTGGTTTTGTGGTCCAGCACTTATGGTTAAATCAGTATACAGATATAACACATATATAGTTTTAAATGGTTCTAATCTAAACTTTATATTTCTATATATAAAGTGTTCAATAGAATATTCATATTTGTTGTGGTATTAAAATTGATACTGAGAATCATAAAACAACATATTTTTATGTGTGGCAGATGCGTGTGTGTTTATCAGGACCTGGCCTGACCACCTGAATAGTTTGACAAACACTTTGAAGTCCTTGTCTAAGTACTAGCCATGCTTAACTGGGCAGCTCAGAGAAGAATAAAGAGAAGCAGCTTATTGAACCCCACCAACATACACCTTCAACAGTCCTAATGAAGCTCTATCAACAGAACAATCCTTGACCGAGCAAGAACAGAGCAGGTGCTTGTGGTCGCCGGCTTTAGGGGCACAGGATCATTGAACTGCGATTACCCGACACAAAACAATCATTTCAGTCCAAACTGATTGGATTTCATAAAAGTGTAGGGTTACCGAAAGGCATCTGAACAGGTTCAAGATATATAGGCTATTAGTTCTATTTTAGGAGCAAACAGCCAGATAAGCACAAGGTCTGTCAAGTCATCAGAGCAAAATGAGGAAACTGCAGAGGAATGTGTTTCATATGAAGTGCACAGACGCTGGCCTGAAGAAGGGGCCTCTATATACCCATATATAATGATTTTATAGAGAGAAGTGGTGTGGCCTAGTGGATAAATATATGGGATGGTGACAAAAATAATATTAATAATAAACATGTATTTGTATAGCACTTTTCATACATAAAATGCAACTCAAAGTGCTTCACAAGCATAAAATCAATCAACTATAAAAGATTCACAATGTAAAATAAAGCATATGGTTTGACCTCAATATCAATATAAAATAATAAAGCAATGATAAAAGAATCATAATATAAAATAAAACATACAAACTGACATACAAATAACTTCAAACCATATTGTTATACTGATAAGCAACTTTAAAAAGATATGGTTGTAGAAGATATGCAAAAGGTTGTAGGTTTGGACCCAATAGTGCATGTGATGGTGATGATAAATGGAAACAAGGAAGATAGAATGGCCCGTTATCCATTTTCTCATCTTTGAGCTGAGGCGCTGTGAGCAAGTCATGCTGAATGAGTTCATCAATGCAACCAATGAATCACATAAGGAAGGTGCACCTTGCAACATGTGACTGTGGCACAATCTGTCAGATGACCATTAATGCTGTACTCTTTTGTTTAATATTAAATGAAGACAAAAGTATTATAAAATCTCACAAGATGGGATCTTTGTTGCAAGCCAAGTCTTTATTTATATGTATTCCTGTGGCTCAACCAGTATAGAATGGCGCTAGCAATGCCAAGGTCATGGGTTCAGTTCCTAGGGAATGCATGAACAGAAAAAGTAACCTTGAACCAAAGACTCTGAAAGTTGCTTTGGATAAAATTATCTGCCAAATGCATAAATGTACTTTTACTTCCAAATAAAGCAGCATTTCTATCACTTGTCAAGACAACAAAATCATTACTTGCAGGCAAATTGGTGCAAAATAAAAATGGAAGCCACTGTGGCTCTTTTAGAAAATGCAATAAATTATTTGCGGTTTAAAGCAAAACACTCTAATGAACTTCATGATTGCTAGCAATTGACAGCAGATGCCTTGTGACTGGGAGCATGTCAAAAATGGGAAGTTAATAGCAGCCAATCATTTGGAAATTTCAGAATGACCAAGCAAAATTTGAGATGCAATGTGATTATTTTATGTGCATGTCTTCTTACTGAATAAAAACATTTGTGCACATCAAGCGCAAGTATGTGTTTTTATGTGAATTTTGGAAACTGTATTTGCATCTTAGTGTTTAAATCCAGCATTATTATGATATTCCAAAATTCACACTACTTGGCAATATTACCAAAATCTTACAAGTAATTTTCTCACAATATATTCTCATTACAATTTAGTTATTTTTTCTAGAAATAAATATGTTTGTAATAATGCCAAAAACAATGCCAGTTGTGCGAGTAACGAATTTAGTTTTTTGTGATGACAACACTGCAACCTCACAAGAGCGTAAACGCAATAGAAACAATAATACAACATTTATACCAATTGTCAAGTTTTTACCGGTTTATCATGTCTACCAGAAAACCCAGGAACCAAAAAAACCCAGCCACAGACAGAAAAAGCCAACTTATTCAAAGCTCTTTACCTACAAGCTGTTTGAAAGCAGCAGGTTTAGCAGGACTGCACATAAATCAGTGCTGCTTCACTCTAAATGGGCTGATCAATAGCTAGTGGGAAGGTCCACTTTAAGGTGCAGGGAAGGGTAATGCATGGGCAGATCTGAGAAAACAAGAGTCTATGAGAACCCTAGAGACTCTCTGCGGTGTGTGTCCACCCACAGAGACAAGTATTCATAGGAAATCATGTTGTAACGTGGGCCGCTAATGTTTAAAAACAATCCATTGCCAAAGTCGGAGGGAGCAAGCTGCTGCAGCCTAAGCTATCTGTAGACTGTGTTCCATCCATGACCACCGTCTGTCGAACTCTCTCCTACACACACACACAAACTCCCCCCAACTTACCTCCGCCCACTGCAACCAAGAATGGATGGTTTTTAGGGGGATATCCAGACACACTAGCACGCAAAAACACACCCATACTCACTAACGATAAGTCCACAGAAAATAAACACACTCAGCGAGCGTGAACGGTACAGCACACATACACACACTCGACAAAAACATGAAGGATAGGGGAGGAAGAACATTTGAATTTCAATACCTTCATATGCATTTTACAAACCTTTAGAAAACAGATGAAAGAGGCAGTAACAATGGACCAGTGTTTCTTTCTCAGAGAGAAAGCAATTCTCTCATGTACTTCGCAGGGCTTCAAAGAAAAACAAGGGAAAGAGAAAGAGCAATAAGAAAATAAATTTATGTCAGAAAGTTAATGGAGTGATTTCAATGTTCAGAAGTTTGGGGTCAGTAACATTGTTTCTTTTTTTTCTTGTTGAATATAAATACATTTATTCAGCAAAGTTGCATTAAATTGATCAAAGTGACAGTAAAGATACTGTTACAAAATAATTATATTTCAAATAAATGCTGTTCTTTTGAACTATCTATTTATCAATGAATTCTGATAAAAATGTATTGGGTTTCCACAAAATATTTAGAAGTGTTTGTTTTTGATATTGTTAAAGAGCAGGTCATATAGTATTTTAAAGTGTCCTAATATTGTGTTGGAGTCCCCTACAACAGGTTTAAATGCATCTAAGGTCAGAAAACATTGTAATTTTCTCAGAATATACATTTAATATTAGAATTATTTTTCAATGATTTCGAAATGATTTGTTCGAATCGGTTCTGAGCTTAAGGTCTGTAAACCCCTCCCTTCTATAAGCCTACTCTGCTCTGATTGGTCAGCTGGCTAAGTCTGTTGTGATTGGTCTTTCCATATACAATGCGTGTCAGAAATAAAACGCCAATTACCATAATTAATTTTTTGCTCCAATGGGTTTCTTGTAAACAAAGATGCTGTAAGTTTACAAAAATGGTAAGCACAACTTATTTAAGACATTTCTCAGTGGTAAGTTTAAACTTTGTATGTGGTACTTTACGTGATGTGACAGCAATTTTATTGCATTCATTATTATTATTATTGACAAGCATTTAGCGAATCCCGCGTTGAATTCGCCAAGATTTGAGAAGCAGTCCTCGGTAAAATGACGAGCACACAACAAAAGGTTTGAATTGTATTGCTGTGGTATCGTGGAAAAAAATTTTAACCACTGATTCTTCACATCATAATTTTTCGGCAATGAAAACAAAACAAACTTGCTTTCACAGCGCAGAACACAGTGTCTTCTCAACATGATGTAAACACACAAACTAACGGAAGTGTTTGTGAGCAGATAAGAGTTTACATATTTCGCGGGCAGGCTGGGATTATGCAAATGTGTTACCTTGTGACGTATATAGGAAAATATGACGCATCGTTAAAAAGGTTCAGAGTCAACTCTTTCTTTTGAGAGACAATATCTTTATTTATCATTCACTTTTTTGATTAACAACTTTGCAGACTGTTTACATTGAAGAATAGCTACGTTACAAACTGCAAAACCGTCTGCAATATGATTTTGCAGACTACCACACCCACCCCCAACGACCTGCTGAGGATTAGAGTGCAACTGTGCGACTACTTGCCGACCACACACAATTCCCCCATCACGCATACTCCCTTTTTAAAAAAGGATTTACTTCAATGATCAGGTGCACCACCTGAAGACTGGAGTATGACTTGGGTGAAAACTGTCATGCCTCCTTTTGATCCCTGTGGGCTGCGTGCCATCCACTACATATTTTAAAATAGAAAATTATTTTAAATTGTAATAATATTTCACAATATTGTTGTTTTTACTCTATTTTTTTATCAAATAAATAATAATATAATAATAATCATTACATTGATAGAGTGACTGGTCTCGGCACTCAAAGCGCTTTACATTGTCAGGGGGGTATCTCCTCATCCACCACTAGTGTGCAGCATCCACCTGGATGATGCGACTGCAGCCATATTGCGCCAGAACGCCCACGGCACACCAGCTTATTGGTGGAGAGGAGTCAGAGTGACGAAGCCAATCAGCAGATATGGGGATTGTTAGGAGGCCATGATGATCAGAGGCCAATGGGCAAATTTGGCAAGGATGCCCGAGGTCACACCTCTACTCTTTTCGAAAGACATCCTGGGATTTTTAATGACCACAGCGAGTCAGGACCTCAGTTTAACGTCTCATCCGAAGGACGGTGCTTGTTGACAGTATAGTGTCCCCGTCACTAAACTGGGGCGTTAGGACCCACACAGACAACAGGGTGAGCACCCCCAGCTGGCCTCACTAACACCTCTTCCAAAAGCAACCTAGTTTTCCCAGAAGGTCTCCCATCCAGGTACTAACCAGCTCAACCCTGCTTAGCTTCAGTGGGCAAACAGTCTTGGGCTACAGGGTGATATGGCTGCCGGCTAGATGTAGCCTTGGACAACATAAGATGTTTACTTAAATGTTTTAATTAAAATTTGTGTCATTAATATTTTAATTACAGTTTTATTTATTAAAACAATAAGGCATTGGAGTAAATAAGAATTAATATGGATAATGTACTGTATTTATAGTTTTACATTATTTATATTAATTACAAAATAATTACAAAACATTAATAATTTACTATGTGAATTAATATTTTTTTTAAATATACAATTGAATAAATTGTGAAAACAATGACCTCTGAATGGGATTTTATGACTCACAGCACTGTCCAGCACTATATACATAATATGGCACAGTCTTTTGTACCTTGTTAATTCAGTAGCCATGAGATCCATCTACTATGAATAATGTGCTGAGATCATTTAGAACATTAATGCTTGGAGAGGCTAAAGCAAACCACAACACCCAGACATTTGTCACCCCCCCCCCCCCCCCCCCCCCCCCCCCCCCCCCCCCCCCCCCCCCCCCCCCCCCCCCCCCCCCCCCCCCCCCCCCCCCCCCCCCGCCCCCCCCCCCCCCCCCCCCCCCCCCCCCCCCCCCCCCCCCCCCGTTTCCCCCCCCTGACCAAGTTGAAAATTGTCAAACCGAACAAAAGACCACACTGGGCAGAATACCCGAATACGGTTTTTCACAGTTTTTCCCCGATGTATTTTGCCAATTTTTTTCACCATTGCATAAATTAAATAGACAAAATGTGCTTTTTACGGTTTTGTCTTGCTTTTCAAAGAAAAAAAAAATCAATTACAAAACAATAATTAAAAAATATTTAACACTGAACATTTCTAACATTCTAGCAGACACTATACCAAAAAAGCACAATTTAACTTAAAATTAATAAAATAATTTTTGGCCATCAGACCCCCTTCTTCAATCAGGCATGTATTTTTTACTGTACAATTAAAAGCAGCCTTGCTGAGAAGAGACTTCTTTTAAAAAATTAGAAAATATTACAGATCCTAATTTAAACACTATGTGTGAATGTTATAATAAATGTATAAATAGAGCTGTTGTAATAAGTTATCTACAGGTTTTGTTATTTACAGAACAACAGTAAAATTACAATGTTGATAGAGTTCTTGCTTTTTCTCAAATTTTTCATTTTAAATCAATTTTTAGTTTATTTTAAAAGTTTTTATGATTAGTTTAATTCATTTTATGTAAAGCACTTTGAATTACCATTGTGTATGAAATGTGCTATATAAATAAACTTGCCTTGCTTTATCTTGCGAACCGTGCAGGAAGACCTCAGCGTTCTTTGTTGCCACAGCAGATTTATAAACGATCTCATTACGAATACGTCATACATATCGCATGTCCATGCCTGTAAAAATCATCAATGTGAAGTGGCAACTGACATAAGTAACACTGGTTAGCGCAGATTTCCTTTCCATTTCGTGATTTAAATCATCATACAGTAACCAGCAACAATCACCCCTTCCTCTTCTCATCGAAGACATGCTATGCAGTACTAAATTTCAGATTTTTTTCGTCTGTCTCGGACAGTTTTAAATGCTTCACACTGCTGTGCTGACATGTGTGCTGCATCATAAAGAGTGTGCGTCTCTCACTCTTCGCTGGTTGCTATTTGATCGCATCACGGTCATTGTCTGGTACAATTTATTTGGTCTTTTCGCTTTTTTGCTTAATTTCGGTTGCTGAACATTTGGTGCATCCCTAAATAAGAGAGAAACTAGAGCTTAGACTCCTTACAATGCGTGTCACCTATACAAAAAACACGAGGAAGTGTATTTGCCTATTCTGTGAATACCAGAAGAAACTTTTTCTTCTCTTAGTGATAAAAGACATGAATGGTGTATGTCTTCTGTAAGCACCTGTCAGAACAATGCCCCAACCATCTAAACCAGAGCACTGACATGAAGAGTATCCATAAAACATAACCACTCCTGAAACCCACCTCTTTGTTTCTGTGGAGACAAACCAGATTAGGTGACAGTGAGTTCTTGAGGGCCAAGAAACTCTTGAAATGACAGTTTTCTGTGGCTTGCTGTTAGAAAAATTGAAAAACGGAGATTGGAGAGGAACAAAGAAAGGATAAGGTTATGTCCATAACCACTTTAGCTCTCCCCAAAGGAGAGGAGTCTGTAAAAACACATCTGCCCTGAGCTTTGATCCGCCGCTTCATTACAAGGCTGCTATCTGCCCCATTCTTCCATCACACATCTAGAAGTACAGACGCGGCAACATCAAAATACTGAACTTTCTATCTTTTGTGGATCAGAAAGACGACACTAAGGTGCATCTGTCAAGAAACATTTTTCAAATTATATCTTCTTTTGTGTTCCACAGAAGAAAGTAAGTCAAATAGGTTTGGAATGATATGAGGGTAAGTAAATGATGACAGAATTTACATTTTTAGGTGAACTATCCCTTTAAATGAAAGTACTGTACTTATTTAAATAGTAGCGTTAAAAGATACACAGATGGAAGGAATCATTTTATTGTAACAAAAGGTACTTTTAACTAAAAAAGGTTAAGAAGAATCTATAAAATCCATATGATTCCAATTCCTAACTTAGACTGTAGTGTACATTCCAATTCAAAAGTCAAATGTTCAAAACCCCAAACTTTTCAACAGTAGTGTACAGTATGATGTGTGACCAAATCAGACCCCATATACAGTAAGGACACGCTGCTATGACACCTTCTCGAGGTGTTTCAGGAAGTGCATTAAAAGGAAAAGGAAGAGAAGCTGTGTCCAGTGTGATTGACATGATTCTGTGCTGACTGTGCACCCGCATTGGGTTTTTGCTACGCAACAGTGAAGGATCGCTCTACCCACTTTAGACCACAAGATGTGAATCACTCAAGGAACCGTTAATCTTGTTCAGACAGGGGATAAAATCACCTCAGTTCTGAACACCTTCAGGGTGAACTGGTGCACATAGTACCTACCACATATATTTTTCACACTCTCTCTTGCTCCAGACACCACATGTTATATCACAGTTCGTGGCGTCAGTGTTCTTCAGCACCTCTGGATAGATGTTAGGCTCCCTGTGCGGTGACATAAACTGTGGTTTGCAAACTGGGCCTAAATCAAATGGAAGGACCACAGACAAATTCCCTTACTGCCTCAAACATGTGGCGTCATCAGATTCACTGTCAAGCACGGCGGTTGAGAGAGAAAAACTCGCCATAAACATATGACAACACAGGAAGAACAAATTCACTGAGCCATTATCATTTTCAAATTGAAATTCTGCATTGTATGTGACTCGTGCAGCTAAGCTGCATTTCTTATTAAGATTCATAACTTTCCTGGCTAACTTCAAGCAAAAAAAAAAAGAAAGAAAGAAACTGTAGGAAAAGGCTCCCAGTGACAAATTAGAGCGGAGCAACTGAAATAATTGTTTTGTCATGAGAGAAACTGCAGCTCACTCTTTTTCAATCTGCCAAATAGCGAGAGCACCACCGCAAGCTCCTGCTAACCCTTCCTCGCAGCATATACAAGCACAGAGAACCACATCCTGATGAGGGGAATGCAAAAACAAGGACCCTGCGTCCCTGAACTGGAAAAGCGGTTACACAATGTGAACTTTTCACTGTCGAACTGGATAACTTCACTCAAATTATTACAATTCTTGCTTTCATTGAAAGCCAAAGCAATGAAGGCAAAAGGGGCTGAAATAAAACGTCTCAAAGAAAAGCAATGGCAAATGATTCAATCCGAAAAACTACCGACATTAATGGCAGGACAGATTGTCTTCATCCTTGATGTCCACCCAAGGTGCACATTTCCCAGGATTCTATTGGAAGATAAGAGTAGGATCAACCAAGAGACTCACAGGGAAGAAGAGTACATGAAAATATTTGAAGATCTGAGTTGGGCGGAGACACAAAAGATGAGTACTCTGGACACACAGCAGGAAGTCTGATCAAGGATGCTTTCACTTGGACATTCATGGCTCCAGAGATCCTACCACTGAGTATCCTGTTGAACCAAATCTTCATACCCACACACAACTGTTGCCATAAAAGTGGGTGAGTAAGAGGGCATATGTGTGAGCCAAGTAAAACTGTGGTCTTGTTTCCGAAGCAAAATACATAGTGTACCAGTGATACAACTCATGATTTCAGAATACAAATCCTGCATTCAATTTCCTATAGCTTCAAGACGAATAATTCTATAATATCTAGGGATGTACAAAACTACGTATTTTCAAAATTGATTTAGTGCACTGCCTGAATGACCTGACAACAAATCAGTCTTAAAGGGTAGTGGGTGAACATTAAAGAGATATTTCACCCAGAAAAGAATATTCTGTCATCTTTTACTCATGTTGTTCCAAAACAAAACGACTTTGTGAAACATAAAGAAGAAAAATATTTTGATAGATTAGATAGATAGATAGATAGATAGATAGATAGATAGATAGATAGATAGATAGATAGATAGATATGGAATGACATAAAGGTGAGTAAATTATGACAGAATTTTTAATTATGGGTGAACCATCCCTTTAAAGGGGTCATCGGATGCCCATTTCCACAAGTTGATATGATTCTTTAGGGTCTTAATAAAAAAAACATACTTTGGTTAAAATTTCTCAATGGTAGTGTAAAAAACACCTTTTTTTACCCTGTCAAAATCAGTTCTGTTTTCAGCAAGCCGTTCTAGTCCATGTTGCTTTAAATGCTAATGAGCTCTGCTGACCCCGCCCCGCTCTTCCGTGGGGTGAGCGTAGGGGTGTTTATGGTGTTATTTTAATGACAAATGTCGAGAGCGCATAATTGTAGCGCGAAAGCACATTAATATAATACGCGAGGGCGAATCTCTCCGCTCGAGCGCGGATTTCTTTTGCTCTCGCACAAAACCGGACAGCGCTCAGATACACGCTGCTCTCGCCCAGAGAGAGTATGCGCACTTAAAACGTGTCTCTCCTCTCACTCAAACTGTGTCCTGTGTACTCGCAAATCTCTCAATGCTCATGCGTTAGATATTAATTATTTCAGCACCTGAATTAAATGTTGTCAAAAGTTATCATTATGCACTAGTCTAAAAAGTAGCCTAGTCTCAAAACAGATTTGTGCAGGGCCTTTCCTTGATTTTTTATTGTTGTATTTTTGTTTTAACATAAACTGGTTATTGTAGCTACTTTGTTTTACTATATCTCTTTTATGTTTGTATTTTGATCTTTTCTGCGAATGCACATATGCATCTCTTTGTAAAGTAGGCTACTTTGTATACACTGTTTTAAAAGGTGCTATATAAATAAAGCTTAAACCAATCTGACCTCCACAACTGACCGATGAAAATACTACGTGAAATCTAATTGGCTGAGTGAACTGAACTCGGAATTCTTTTGACAATCGAAGATTGATCTTTAATTTCTTTCCAGTTTAATAATATTTATCAATGTTAATTAAATGTAGCCTATAGAAATGGCCAGGAATTGGATGCTTGGATGATTTGTACATAACCTCTGTCCAACTGGTTGGTCCCTGAGCAATTTATCTAAAAACAACATATTATAGCCTATGGCTCTAAAGACTTCATATAAAACATCAATGTTATGTCATAATATGTCAGATACCTCAACTGAATTTAAAATCATTGCAATAAATTTTCAGTTGGTATGATGGCAACAATAAGTAACAACTCCTCAATTACAACAATCAAATGCAAAAAAAAGATATAAATGATGCAAGAGATAATACAATAATCTTAATAGCACAGCGGTTTGCACATTATTGGAGCTTTTTTTTTTTTTTTTAAATCCAGGTTGTTCAGTTCTTCTGATTTTTTTTTCATGAAAAGCACTTATTAATAGCTACACATTCAATGGCACTCTCCTATAAAACAGTGTATATACAGTTATATGACAGTTACATGTAATTACATTGTCTGCAAATGCATTAAACCCATATAATATAATGTAGTAATGTTATGGCAAATATGAAAAATTCATTATAGTGTTATATTTGGTCTCCAAATCGTAAGTATCGGTTTAGGGAATAGTGCATCTGACCCATGTTAACATAGTTCTGTCTGAATCAGAAGATAAGATTAAGAGTCACGGTTGCGAAAATAATTAATCTTAGAGCATGAGCACAGAGAGATTTCGTGCAGTGCTATAAGGACACCTGTTGAGTGAGAGGAGAGACTGTTGTTAAGTTGTGCGCACCCTCTCCGGGAGGAGGAGCGCAGCGTCTATTGGTCGGTTTTACAATAATGCCCCTCGACATTTGTCATTAACACCATAGGTGTGCGGTTCCAGGTTTTTCGGAGTCAACTCCGACTCCCACCATAGGATAGCATAACAAAACATCAATTATACAAAGCTGTCACAGAAGCATGTATAATTACAAACTAAATTTACTATTCCAACCTGTTTCACACATACTCCGTTTGCAGAGCGTTTTTATTTTTCCTTTCCCATGTTGAGCATTCAGTCGATGCATTCCGAGCGGTGCGTCTGCAGCATCGCAGCGATCGTTCCCGCCTATTTTATTTGCTTTGCTGCACATGCTGAATTAAAGTGACAGGGCACGTTAAAAATGTACATGGATTTATACGAAATGTATTAATTGCCTCATAAATGCATATAGGCTAATTAAAGTATTTTTAGCTATGGGTAAAGCAAGAAAAAGTATCCTAAACTTTTAGATAAACATGGTAACCGATGACACTCGTTGAGTTAGAAAACGAAGTTCTTTTTATGACCAGCAGGGTTACTTGTAATGTAAATGCAAAAAAAAAAGGCACGAGATGGCTGTTTCTGTCAATGGTAAGTTTCAATTTAAAATTGTGATAGCCTTCTACCTTAGCGTAAGAAAAGTAGACTATAGGCTGTGTTTACATGTTTGCCACTTGCTTGAGCATCTTAATATTAGTGCTGTGTTCAAAATATCGATAATTTGTTAACATTTTTACAATGTTTAAAATTGAGTAGAAAAGTGCGAGGTTTCTAAAAAAGAATGACTAGAGCATATATAGGCTACAACAAGGTTTAATCTGGCCGCAGAGGAACACAACTGGGTTGCCTGATATAAAGAGACGTAATCCCCGAAACAGAGCTTCACACTTGCGCAATATCGGAAATATCTGCTAAATGTGTACATCGTGTCAACCTGCAACATGTGCACGGCACTTCTCCCAACTTTTAAAAGAAAAAAAAAAAGATAAAACGCGCTTGCTTTCTGAAAACACCGGTAAGCTTGCAGTTTAGCGATCTCCACTTCAATATTCTATTCTCAGAAAAGTGTAATTCATCGAGTGTTCATTTATGAGAGAGAGAGAGGCTGTGTATGTATGAATTACCACCGTTTTGCCGCGTTTCTCTATTAACAGTGAAGCTGTGGCTTTAATTCCTTTAGAAACAATGATGCTACCAGCTCTTTGTTGAGAAAGATAATGTAGCTCATGAGAGATTAAGCTATTTAGTTGATAAAACTGCGGGGCGGCACTAAAAAAAGTTTGTTCCTGAATGTCTGAGTGCGGCCGCAACGTGATCTGTGTGTGTGACTGAACTTAACATCAAACTGCTTCTGTTTCACACAAATGCTGGCACAGACGTGCATGTTCGGCTAGAGTCGCTTTGAACTCGTGCATCTTTGGAAGCAGAGCTGCGCGGAAAGTTACAAAAAAATGTTGTGCACACCACCACGCGAAACGACGTCGCGCGCACTCAAAGCAAACTTCTGCCAACACCGCATATTTGTCATATTTGCCGCCGGCACCTAAGGAACAATGCGGATACGCCTAAAACCAGCCTTGGGCGTGTGTGCGTTAGATACAGTGAAGACAGCGCGTTAGTTTAGAACCCTTCTGATTTTTTTATCATAGAGAGTGTGTTAATTTGTGCAATAACCTACCAGCAATGTAAATTATTTTTTTAATATATTAGAATGAGTACATTACAATATAAATTTATTAGAACGAGTACATTATTATTTATGGGCTTAAAAACAAGATGCAAACAATCAGAATATTGTACCTGGTGGGGAGTGCACAATGTAAACATGAAACATATGCCATTACCTATATTGTACTGTGGTACAGTTATGGAGGCCCTTCATAATGCAGAATGCATAACTGCCTGCTCTGCCAATAGTTAGAAAAGGTACTATAGTATGCAGTGTTTAATAAACATCTGTTTTACAAAATTCGTCTGAGGTGAAATTCAGTGCAGTCCTGTATCGTGATACGTATCGTGACATCTGTATCGTGATACGTATCGTATCGTGACTTTGCTGGTGATACACAGCCCTAATTAATATATAAACTTAATATATAAATCAGTACAGAAGTAAAATGCATTTAATAATATTGTGCTTACATGTGAATATGTCTATGAAAGATAGTATTACTGTGTGAAAAGATAATCACAATGCTGAGAGAGAGAAAAAATTTGTAACAACTTTCGAATTTGAAATCAAAATAATGGTGGTAACAGCCGCAGATCATAGCTCACTGAGCACACTAAATAAGCACCCTGAGCCCAGGCTGCGTTGACGATAAGAACGCAACACGGACGCATACGCACTGCAGACGGAGTGTGTGTGAAACAGGCGTTAGTTTCGTTCACTCTTTGCTGATATACAGCACTCATCTGCCATGCACTAGTGCTGGGCGGTATGACCAAAAATTTATATCACGGTATTTTTCAAAATTATACAGGTTTCACGGTACATGACTGTATTTTTTTTTTCATGCATGACCGGGTGTTAACCATATTTTCTACTGATTGAGAGAGGATTTGAATATTTACGTCCATGATAGAGATATTGTCAAAAATACCACATAAATAGGGACAAACCCAACCCCTTTTATAAATGGTAACCAGGAGTCACTTCATTATAAGGCGGCAATCATATGAATAAAATCAAATTGCATCTACACTAAAGAGCGGCTATGCGGTTGTTTTGGCTATATTACTTTTTTGTCTCATACAGCGCACTGCCTGCGTCTGAGTAACAAACTGAAAAAAAACAACAAACAAAAAAGTGCAAGTGATATTAACAGACGAACTACGCTCATATTTATAATTCCAAACAATCAGTAAGCGACAGGTGCTAGGAAACGCTGTTTTGTACTCATTTATTGACGAGTCGGCTGTGATGCGGCAAACTGAATGCGCTGCTTCTCTGCCGCACACTGCACAGAACAGACGCCGAGAGAAGCGACACTTCTCCGGGAAAGCCAGACCTCACGTTCGCGGGACAACACTGGCGAAATCTTCCAACTGAACCATAGCTAAGGTTTATCCAAAAAAGACGCAAGGTTTGTCAGTATGAATATTCTATGAAAAAAAAAAAAAGCGCTAAAAGGGTCTGAAAGTTACTAAATCTAGTGCTAAAGTCGCGCTCGTGTGTGAGACACGGGAGCTGATGGCAGGGGGTGGTGGATATTTGTGGCGGTCAATGTGGATATTGTGGAGAGTTCTTCTGTGTCATCACGTTCTACAGCTTCAGTTTAGGAACTTCCACGCTTAGTAACACATACAGCTGTAAACTCACCACAGTGCAACAGTAAAAGGGACCCCTTTCAAACAGTGTCACATTCCGAACGTTGTTTAAGCGAAAGACAGTTAGGTCATGCAGTATTTAAAATTAGATATACAAAAATAAACACAGGTATGGGTATGAACCGGTATACCGCCCAGCATACCATGCACCTTAGGGAGTTGAGGAATCAGTGAAAGGACATCCCGCGATTTCAGAGTCGAAACCGAGAGTCGATTCCAGTGCGGGAGTCGAATCTGACTCTAGGGCTATTCAGAGTCGAGGAATCAACACTTTTGGAGTCGACTCCCCGTCCCTAGTGACGAGCAGCAGACTGTAAACTTCAGCCGCGAAACTGGCTAACTAGCACATTATTAGGAAAGGTGATTTGCAAAGAAAAAACCCTTTAATCACTTTTCTGTTGAAATGAAAGCTGGATCACGAATGTTCGCGCGAACTTAAACGCATTTAGGCAGATCGGGATCGGCGCATTCCCTTCAAAAACGAAAGTAACGTTAATCCTCTGTGTCTTCAGCGGCTCAGATGTCGGGAGTAAATGACGACTGCTTGTGATGTGTACACACACTTCCATCACACATTTATGATCAAACAACTTGTAAAGTGAATTTTGCATCCGATGACCCCTTTAAAGATAATCAGAAGCATTTTTAGGGGGCATATACAAAAGACACAACCTTTAGATTTTAGAAAGGGTGTCCTTGGCCTCAAAAAGCAGATATGAAAACCCCTGATATAAGCTGCCCACAATTATCTTTTTAAGGTTCAGTAGTGTGTGTGTGTGTGTGGGCATGTAGTAATATTTTAAAGAAATCATTAATATAAATGAACTAATTTCAGTTATGTAATTCTTAAAAAGCAGTTAAAATGTTCATTTGCATATATAATTATAATAATGCATATTGTGATTGCCTACTTATCTTTACATTTTCATAAATAATGTTGAATTAATTGATATGGTATTTAAGATCAAATCTGATAGTATGTGCATTTTATAAATGAGGGCCCAAGGCTCAACGTCTTCGGCCAAAGGCATTTAGTGGTCCACCTCAGAGAGCAGTATACAATAAAAAGTATCTCACCATTAAGTCCTTTCCAACTACTGTTTTGCCGCACCATAATAAGCGAGAGGGGAGAACCAAACACATAGGAATTAACTACATGAGTCCAGAACCCACTTCATGGCATTTGCAGAGAATGGGAAACAGCATACATTAAAGACACATGTACTTCATTTTCTTACATTCTTTATACATTATATAAAGAGCTGGAGAATAACTAGTCATCATCTCAGAAACCAACAGAGCCAACAGACTGTCCACAGAATAAAATCAGTTTGCCCCTTTAAAAAAATACTTTTGTTAACACATAGTGTAGCAAACTATTTTTAAAGAGGGTCACTTGACTGTTTAACTAAATTTATTTAAGTAGACTGCAGCTTGGCAAGCTAGTTTCAAAGTAGCTTCTCCAGCACTGATTATAAACATTATTTTATAACATAAGCAGCTCTTACCACATCCAGGTTCAGATTTCCATTGGGAAGTGCAGAATTCTCTAGAGGACTGGCACACACTACAACACGCTCGGGAAACACACGCAACTCTGTGAAGGTAAAAAAAAAATTGTAGCTAAAGTGATGTGGAAACCATTTAGTACAATATTATATACAGTACATTTTCCGTCTGAAACAAAGGGTGAAATGGGAGGGGAGATGAAAATATGCATGATATTCATATAAAATTCTCACAGATGTCTGAAGCAAAAAAATGGGAGTTGATCCACTAAAATGAATTTACAGGAGCAGCAACAGTTTAAAATGACCTCAATGCCCTCTTCATGGGAAATGTTGAAATAGCTTTATTTGTAGTTTTTAACAAAATGGCTAAGCTGCCACAAAGTTGAATGTAAACTTTAAGTTCCCACTGCCCCTCAGTCAATAAAGTTTCAAATAACTCAATATAAGTAAAACAAACCACATTGTTTGATGCATTATGGTTTAGTTCATTCAAACTTGGCTTGAAAAATGAAGGCCAAGCAAACAGTTGGTCAGTTACTTTTCCTTCTTTTTGTTTTTCCTAGATCACTTAAAATAATCTATACCGGACAGCCTTATTAGTCTGCATGCTCCTACTTAGTTTGTATTTCTTTGAGGCATGTGAAACATAAATCATGTGCAATGATGACTGTAATTCCCTTCAGAGTCTGACATGCTATATCTCTAAAGATACAGTGAAGCTTTAGTCTGAACTTGTTTACTATGATAAGCAAACCACATTTTCCCTGTGAGCTGCCATCAAGCCAGGCTCGGGTGGACTTGGCTGTAGTCTGAAATATTTGTTGAGCTCTGCCTAATTAGCTCGTCACTAATTGTATAGGCAGATATAATGGGTTGTTTCTTCGAATAACTTTTTCTTAGATCTGTATTCATCTGACTTGAAACTGCAAGTTCTACATAAAACGCATTTGGAATCATGTTCTGAGTTGCCAACTAAGTGAACATATTTCAGTCAACTTTTTCCAAAATAAAAACGATCCAGACAATGACCTCCGACTGAGCCTGACAGCTGTATGAACTAATAACAACACAGGTGCTTCTGATACAATCATCCATTTCATGAGTCAACTTAATATGGAAAGAAATACTCAAACCAGTCTTCTTTAATCAATGAGAATAGGAAATAAACTACCTCTGTAGTGCTGCCTGACTATGCATCTCAGGTTGACGTGTCGTTTCATGAAGTGCACCGCCAGGCGAACATTCCCACCTGCAAAAGAAAACACTTTATGGAGCAAATCTGTTAACACTCAGAAAACCTCTTATTTTGAAACAGCGAGGACTTGTCACAGTAAGCTAATCATAAAATAATCACATTTAAGACAGCCTGTTTGTTTAAACAAATCCTCATTTACGCATGAGGAAACATTTTTCTCCGGAAAATCATTTTAATGCAAATCAGCACTGCATTAATGATAGTCTGTGACATCTACTGAACATGGACATTATCAATTATACGTGGCCATGCAAAAGGCCAGAACAAAGGCTACCAATGTCTGCCAAATATGACAGCGCACAAAGGCGGTTTAGAGTCTGAAAAAATACCAAAGCATTTAAGCAAATGAGAAAGAAGCCTCATAATTCAGGCATGAACATAAGCAGTGCCCGGGGCTTCTTAGCCTTTGAAGTCCACTGTAACAAGACTGACTGAATGCTGAAACTATTTACAGCCTCTAATGGTGAGAGAGTTTTATGAATTCAAGCTCCACTCCTTTAAGAAAAGCATGTAATGTGCCACTTTGCTTTGCATATTTTAGAATGCAAAAATCTCTAAATACTGGCTGAGCGGCTGAAAATTTGCACTGAAGATTATTTGTTATTCCTACATGACTCCCTGGAATACGTAAAGGAATAATGCACGGCTAGCTGTGCATTAAACAATTTTAATGCACGACGTGGAGACCAAGAACCACTTGATGCGATGGTGTCGCTCTCTCTCTCTTCTATGTGTGTGTGTGCGACAAGTGATGTATATGTGTTGTGCATCAATTAAAGCAGCGCATTAATATAGAACGGTGATTAAACTGACTTAAAACTACCAGTGCATTAAACGGTTTTAATGCATACCTGCCAGCCAATCAGATTCACGTATTCAGACAGACCATGGTATACTCAATTGTGATTGGTCAGTTGCTGCATTCTGAGGCCTAATATTTTAGTGTGCAACTGCCAGACTGTATAGTGGATCACACTGTGCTAGTTTCGTGCCTCTTGTGCATTCATCAATCTTGTTTTTCTCACAAAATAAATTAATTTCTCAACTCAACATTTATTAAGTGGGATAAGGTACAGTCAACAGGTAATTATCACAAAATAAACCTCTTCATTATGATATAAGACCAGATCATTATGTCAGCATTTATTTTGCAACGATAAGATGACAGGTGAATAAATGATGATTTATTGTAAAAATTTCTGTTTGCACAATTATGTTCACACAATGGAAGAAGTGAATAAATAGGGTGTATACAAAGGTACTAAAATACACTACTGTTAAACTGCTAAAATACATAAACCAAGGTTAGTTTGTGACTCATTCGGTCATCGACATCCTTCAAGAAGAATCAGAACTGAAAAAGCATTCTGGATATTACCAACAAATATATTCAAGTTAAAAATGAAAACTTTCAAAAACAGAATATTTTCCCACTAGAGCATCTGTTGTGGACTCAAGTCAGTTTGACATTAGTCAGAAAATAAGTTTTCTGATCTGAGATTACTAAACACTATCTTATGCAATTTACAGGGATATAGTACACATGAAGATAATAAAAATTATAATATAAATAAAAAAATTAATAGTTATTTATTTAAAAATGAATATTTTATTTGCTCAGTCCGAAAACAGAGGTACTGAAAAAGCTTGAGTATAATATTTAAATGTGCAATGAAATGATTAATTTTTTTTTTTAATATTTCATTTAATATTTTTTTTAATATATTATTTTCAGACAGCCACTGTTTTTCATTGACATGGTTTGGACCAAGCAAATCAAAATCAAATCAATTGTGAAAACAGCCCAAGACACTGAAATCGCTTTTAATGTGTCATTTTTAAATTGAACCTTCATTGAAGCATTTGGTGATGTCAACATTATGCGTTCATTCACTTTTGTAGTTGCCAGAGCAACCATACCCATTCACTGTTAACAAGCCAAGAAAACAAATTCATTCAACCCTCCTAGTGTTGAAGCAACGACACGACCATTCTGTTTTAATTTAAGAGACAGCGGGCAAAGGAAGAATCCAGGCTAGATCTGTTTGTCATTGTCCAAGGAATGCAAGATCCACTCGACGCGAAGGCAGAGCACTGTTGCTTAATCTGGGAGGAATTTGTCGGCAAGAGAGGGGGCCTGGTGAACACGCTAGATATCTGCTGGTGCAGCTGTAAACAAGAAAACAGGCATGGGAATCCATCAGCTCTCACTCTGTGCCCTGAATAGACCCCTCTCTGTCTGTCTGTGAGAGACTGCCCTAGGCTGCCACAGGACCGTAAAATACACACAAAATGGATCGGACTACTATCTAATGACTCTAAGTGCTTGAGCATATTGGTTCAGATCATAGAGACCAGACAGGAAAACAAACTCAGCTTTGGTACTCTAAAATAGCCTCACCCTTACATTAAGCACATTTGTCTGTCTTCAGAGTACGTGTTAGATGTGTCAAATGAGCAGAAATGCGTTAGAGAAGACAGGTTTAACAGCTGATGTCATCGTGGACCCTGCTAACAGCTAGCTAGGTCCTCAAACAAGAGCTTTTGCAGGTACAATGATATGCAATTACAGTGTCTGCCAGCCACAAAACTGTCATCAACACCCCCTGTATGTGATTGATGGATCTACCTCCTACTTTCTTCTACTTCACAGGTTGTGCTTTACAGCAGCTCCTCTTTAATTGTTTTATTTACAATGCCTTTTTCCTCTATCGGTGGTCAAAACTAACTGCGCTGTAGAAACAATGGTACAATCAGTCACAGTAAAGAAAGAAGATAGATTAGGACTCCGTATCAAACTTCCTGCACATACTTGCTTTGAAATAACTTCTCAAACGTTGATAGAAACCACAAACAGAGCATTTAAACAATATTACACCCCAAACTCAAGTCACTGTATCCAAGATACAAAATAATGATCATAAATGTAATTTTATCCCACCTACGAGAATAATAGGCTATGGTAAGCATCTTGTGTAAAACCCCAGTGAGCCTGCCAAACAGGCTCCTAATGTTGATATTCATGTCAAGGTTCCATGCGACTGGTGCTCATTTTGCTCAAGGGAAGTGATACAAGACTAGTGGGAACTGCAACACTTAGCTCAACAGAACTGTTCATCTAAGCAATGCAGGTTAATGTGAATCAGATGCTCCCTCAGGTGTTCCTCCCCATCACAAAGAATCAACCAAAGAGGATTTCTTTATCAGATTTATATGCTTTTGAGATGGCTTGGGCCTTGAAGCGCTCAAGGGAGAAAGGCAACACCGGCAGAGAGATCAAGATGGCACATGGAACCCAACCAACTTCAATGAGGGTGAAATAAAGCATGCGTGGACAGTATCAGTGTCTTATCTTTCCTGCTCCTAATCATTTGAGTATGCAACAGCCATCCCAAAAGCTTAGGAGAGTTATGGGAAAATAAAATTTGGTCATAACATGAGTCCCTCTGCTGAGCATCAAGAGCCTAGGGCATGTTCTTTACCTTTTTAACTTTAGTGTGGATGGATAAAACAAACAACAGACTGATAATCGGCATATTTCAAGAGATAAAGAAATGGCCATCTTTCCTGTGTGCTTCAAAACTTTCAAGTTTAGTACTGACCTTTTACTGACCTTTAGTCAGTTTCATTCATGTCCATCCCAACTTAGATTGACCCATCCTCTCGAGTCCTTACTGGAAAAAAAAAGTTTAACAGCATTTGTGTTTCCTCTTTTCCTTCACTTCAAAGAGGCAATTCCCAAGACAAGGCCAACAGAGGAGTCTTGCTCTAGAACCACAAAAAGGCTAAAAAATTGTTTGTAAATTTTGGTGAATTTTAGCAGTTTAAGCACATCTAAAGCAACTCTTCTTGAGGGAAAGAAAATAATGGAGTTATCTAGATAAAGACTGATGTTTACAGAAGTGCTTCTCAACTGTTTTTGATTCAAGACCCAGATTTTACAAGTGGTGACTCAACACTGTATCAGGATTGCTTATCGAGTAAAAGTAAACAAATGTGCTCATAAAATTAAACACTGAAATTTGTCATTTCAGTGTGAGAGAGTTTTAGGCTAGTAGACAGAACTGTACAACTATTTTAATGCCTTGCAATCTCGAAATATTTGGATTTCTGTGGTGTAAACTACAGTGTTGCTGCAAATTCTGCTGATTTGTCACCAAGATAATGTTATCTAGCTAGCTGACATTAATGAGGTTTTGTCAAATTTGGGGGGGGAATTACAGTTTTGGATGCATCAGTAAGACTGTTGAAAATGACATACCAATTGATAATGCTTTGCATCATTTTCCAGCCAAATCTGCTTATAGTTACGTTAAATGCAAATGTTCTTTGAAAGAAAGAAAGAAAACATTACTTTTTCTTTTTGTAAAGAAAATATTTTTGTGAAAAAATAGAGAAAACTGAAAAAGTGGCATGTGATGATCCAGAGAAGACAATTCGAGATGCCCTCTGAGAAAAAGCGTTCCAACACTGAGTCCACATGGCAACACAACATCACAACATATGTCTTTACACAGGTTTCGCTGACACTATTCCTAGGCAATAGACAATATATTTCTGCCGGAGCTTTTACCACTTCCCGTGAAAACAATAGAGAGAACAAAAAGTCAACAAACCAGAAGAATGTAAAGAGGAATGTGAAATAAAATGGAAGAGCAGGGTGAGAGATCCCTTGTCTCCAACTAAAGGCATTCTTTCCACTGATTCAGAGTTCAAAGAAGAGCACGAGCTATAAAAACCTCATCAGCTCTAAACAAATGGAGAGCAGACAGCTCGACATGCGAAAGAATAATCATCTCTCAGCACCACAGTCTAGATCCCAAAGAGGTTGTACAATCTAAACACATCAAGCTCTAAAAACAGACAACATCAGATATCATTTTTGGTGGTACAACTGGGTACGATCCGTGATATCTGAGCACATAGCTACTGTGTGCAGTGGGAGATCCTGAAGTGATCTCACAGACGTGAAAACCGGGGACAGCGGGTGGAGAGCGGGTGTCTAGGTGATCGAGTTGGAATCTGTAGAAATATTTTCTCTCGGCCCTCACTTTAATGTGAATGATCACCCTCTAAGATCTTGTCCACTGCTCTTACTGGGTCAGGGTGGAGCTCCCGGGCGATTGTGTGTATGTGTGTGAGTGTTTCACGAGGGTCGCCACATGGAAGGGCCGAGCAGGGTTTTCCTGGAAGCACATCACACCCGTCTGCGTAACTGTAGCCTGGGCCGAGCAGGCGGTGGGTCTTATCACTCTGTTCAACGTCCACCTGAAACAATATTTGCACATGAGTGTTCACTTTAACATTTGGGTGACCCCTTCAGCATGGTTATGAAATGCTGCAATGTGGCCCAACAGGAGGATGCAACACATGATCAAAAGGAGAACTGTAAAGATAAGTAAATGGACTAAAGTGCCTTCAGAAACCTCCTTCTTTAATCTTACTAAACAAACTTCACAAAAAGAACAAAACCTAGACTTAAACGGTGACATTTATAGACCAAAATCCCATGACACAGCAAAAAGATCATCAGTCACACTGGAACTGAAGACTCCACCTCTTTTCCTCACAGATGTCTCCTTTAATTAGGGTTCCCAATGCGACACTTAGCTAATTGGCAGCACCTGCACTATAAACATACATGACATCACCATGGCTATGAAAACAGGTGAGAAAATCTAATGAATTAACACCAACACAGCATTCATGAATGATACTTTACAATGGCTGCATCCAAAATCACATTCTTCAATACTATATACAAAAATAGTATGTGAACAGAGTAGTATGTACAAATTCCCAGTATTCATAAAACAGTAGGCAAAAAGTGCCCAGATGACCTACTATTTCTGGTGAGATTCTGAAGTGTGCATTCAGTGGATATTTTACTATTCCATGAGACCACGGGAGAGGATTTGTGAATGGTAGTGAAGTGATGCAACTGACGCTGGTAGGTCACATGACAATGACAACATGATGAATGTAGTACATCCTGGATTACATTCATATTATGTAGAACATCATACTTTTTTAACAGTCTGCCTACTCCGAAAGTACGCGATTTCGGATGCAGCCAATGCAGTGATTCTCAGCATTATTCTAGTCTTCGGTGTCAAACGGTCCTTCATAAACCATTCTAAAATGATTTGGTGCTCAAGAAACAGAGCTTATCATGATCAATGTTGAAATGCAGTTTTACTGCTTCATATTTTTTTGTGGAAATCATGATTTTTTTTTCAGGACTCAACAGAAAGTCAAAATTATTGCACATTTAAAGTTAAAATCTTTTGTTACATTATAAATGTCTTTACTGTCACATTCTATAAATTTAATGCATCTTTGCTGAATAAAAGTATTATAAATATATATACATTTTACTACAGTAGTTTTTTTTATTTTGAACAGTAGTGTATATATGAAGCATTGTGTGCGCAACTAAAGGAATAAAAATAAGGTAAGATTCATAAGTTGCAACAACAAGTTGTTATGAGCAGTAAGATGTTAGTAGTACTAGAAGTACCGACTGTTATTTTACCCAGAAAAGTCTGGGGGAAAAGTCTAAATCAATAATGAAGGTACGCCAGGCAGTGCACCATGAAATTTAGCTTTAGTAAATTAATTTGGCAAAGGTCGGTCAAAATAAAAGAGAAGCACTTTGAAAAAATAATGTACCACATTTACAGACATTCCCATCCAGACAAGATTAGACTTCTCAGAGGACCACTGAAAAAACATGTAATTTGCTCAAAAATATTTAGAAAGGCTGTGTCAGGGAAAAAAAATCATGTTCGATTCAAATCATATTGTAAGTCAAAATTAAAAGTATATATGTAGAGTTTTGGTACAAAACTATCCATAAATACTTACCATAAATTATATACAGGTATGGTACAGTAAATATAGCAAACGGGGAACCTTAAGGATGCCTCAAGAGCAAACAGGGAAGTGTGGTGTGAATGAGGGCAGGGAAACACATTCCTCCTGTTTGGTTCCAACAGATTAACGATGTGGAGAAGGCTTCTGAAAACCTGACTTATATGCTGTTCTGCAGCTCCGCAGGTTTTGAACCAGAGCTAGGCCTGTCATTGAATCCAGACCTCCTCATCTCTCTCTCTCCCACTAAATCCATCCAGCTTGTGTGATTATGAATTAGTGTGCATTAAAACTGACACACCTGCACAGCATACTGGTGCCTGCAAGGCCTTAATGACGAAATATGAAATGCCATTTACAGTGGAAGAACAATCAAACTTCCTCTGCCAGGGAAACATGCATAATATTATAATAGCGGCCAAAAAATAATGATGGATTCTACAGAGAAAAGCACCATTAACCCTGAGCACATGATCTGCCATTTGATCTGCTCTTGGGCCTTGAAACGAAAACGTTGAGAGGAAAAGGCAGGGTGATCCTCTAAAACGATTTAGTAATTCCTGAAGTGAAGTTTGGTCAGGCGGCATGTATAGCCCTTGTTCACAGAAGCGGTGTCTGTGTGTGTGTGTGTGTGTGTGTGTGTGTGTGTGTGTGAGTCTGCCTGACCAGATTGCGGTTGAGAAACAGTCCCATGAATCCCATACTGATCAAGCTCTCCTTCCCCAATCCCTAATTACATACAGAGCCCTGTGGTGGGACAGCAGCAGAGGAACACCGCTGACCCCAGACGAAAGACGGGTGTGTGTGGTGAGATCGAGTCATACTGAATGTATAAACATCAGTTTCGGGCCAAAAGCGGGTGTGTTAAAGCTGTGTAGAATTGTGCACTCGAGAGTTTGAGTGTGAATGCGCGGGAGAAAGGTCTGCGGAAAGAGTCCGGCTGTCCAGGGGCTTTTTCTATACAGCGAGACGTGGGCTTAGAAGGTGGATTTGTACAGCAACTGCAACATGACAAAGCATCAAGGGCTAATTCTAGAACAAGGAGACAGACAGACTGAGACGAAGGGCCGTAAAAAGGGGCCCCCAGGGGGGGAAAAAAAAAATTCAACAGCTCCGCTCAGGGTTCTCCATTTCCCATGTGGTAATCCTGCCTATTCACTCACATGTTCAGGGCAGGGTTAACTGCGGCTTATGCCACACTGCTTATATTTAAAGGCTACAGGTCAAGAGGAGCAGAAACAGAACACTCTTATTGCAAAATGATGCAGAAAACAAATGAATAAAAAAATAAAATAAAACTAGAAAATTAATACAAGTAAAAAACAAATTAAAAAAACACACTAGAACCAAAATCAGGGCACAAGCGCTAGCCTGACATCCCGGGGCTATTGTGTTTTCCAGTCGGGCTACCAAAATGCACCACTGCCCTGCCCGACAGGCTATCTTGAATAGTGAAATAAAATCCCTTCCTTGATTCGCTTTGTTCACTTGCTTGTAGGGGTGAAACAGATCGTAGCTGATCATTTGCACGTGTTTCTAAGTCTTGCCAATTTAAACATTCATCCTTAAGTGCTGAGTCTCACCCAATTGTCAAGTGCATGTTATTTGCACTCAAAGCGCTTTTTATTTTTTACATAGAGCAGTGCGTTTTCATCTTACAGGGTGCAAACACAGAATTGATTGCTCTTTCATGTATACTTGAGCTTGAACGGACACATACACACAAAATTCTCAAAATACCTGTCTCAACAAAGATTCTCTTAAACAGTCGGTTATGCCTTAAGTGAACAGTCAGGAGAAAATCACTGACTATGGGCTCACGCCCCACATAGTTTCGAAAGGGCCACGCGCCTAAATTAAATAAATGCTTCTGTCCATGTGCCATTGTTGTTATCCCCAACAACAAAACACAGCTTTAACAAAGATTAATCTACATTTAGTTTATAAAGTGAACACTATGCAGTGTTATTTTACAATTAATTATTACATTTCTGTGCCTGAAATCTAATGTTAGACCTTACTTTATTTGTAGCTTTGTTATATTTGATCTATTCTTATAATCTTATTTTATTACTGTCAGTTCACTTGTCTTTAATAATGTTTGAATTTTATATTTGTTAGGCTAGTTTTTGCTGTGGTTTTGAAGAAGTACTTAGTGTTCTTTAAAGCTGCAGTCCGTAACTTTTGGTGCTCTAGCGGTTAATAAACAGAACTGCGTGTGTCTTGCGGAAGAACATTGTAGCCGGAGCTACTTCTCTCTGATTATGTCTATGGCGATTCACGCAGGTACGCGTTACTCCGCAGTGGTGCCTCCGACAGTTCTAACAGTCCGATATAACCTTAGTATAGGTGTACGATAGTGATTCCGGACAAGCCGAAACACGGTTTGGAAAATGGATTCATGGTGTACTCGCTTATTATATACATTTTGTCAATTTTGAACACAAAAAAAGTTACGGACTGCAGCTTTAAATAAGAATAAAAAACAATTTTTTTGTTTTTTGCTCACCAAAAAAAAAAGATCTGATGTGTGACTCAAAACCCGTAATCTGTTCTGAACCATGAGAATTGTGATCGGTTGCACCCCTACACACCTGACTTGAAGAAAAAATACAGTGACTGAAGTTTTTGGTCATGCTGATTTGTCCTCAGTGAAGTTCACCTGATACCTTTTTTTATTCGGGTTATAAACACACCACTGAGATTTTGGGTCCCAAACTTGATAATTGTATGGCGGGCTACCAGGGCATTTGAATTTTGGTTGAACTCAGGTTTTTAATGATCAGTTACAATAACAGCCCGACAGCAATTTTCTCTCACACAACATGTAACGCGATCTCACTTCCTAGGCCGCCACATTATAAGAAGGGTACAGTTAATGATCCCAAGCGGATATACATTTTGAACTGATTTGTAAAGATGCTCAATGCCGTTTATTAAATAACAATTCAGCCAAATTACAGTATTTCACAGAAGTTTTTCTGCAGCTCATTACTACTTGGTTCTTGACAAACTTTCGACTGTATCCTCAGAATCTTTACATGCTGATTTGGTGCACAAGTAACATTTCTTATTATCATCGATACTGAAAACAGTTGTGCTGCTATAATTTTTTAAGTAGTGTATATTCAATATCTACTGATATAGATTAATTAAAAAATCTTTCAAACATTGGCTGATAACAATATGGTATAGATATACTGTGCATCCCTAGATGTCATTCAATGAAAAAGTCAAATCCAAACGCTGGTCAATTTGTCAAAGCTTAAATTAGCTGACGACAGCAGCATCAAATGCATTTCAAAAGGAAGCGCATATGAACGTAACTATTTATCACTCTATAACAGCACCGAATTCTGCTGCTGTGTGAACGCAGCCAGAGAAAATCAGAAGTGGATGGAGTGCCACAGCCGGTCCCACATCCCTCCACTCACTGAGTGAGATCTCACTCCCACTGTGCCCTTGTAAATACATTCTCCAGCGGTAAGGCTATCTGCTGCAGTGCACTTGTGCTAGCTTTAGGGCTGGGTCACAGGCAGCCAGCACTGCTTTAAGCCCTCCTCACAGGGCCTGCCAAGAGGAGTCAGCCTGGTACACCGTGCAGTGCTCGCAAAGCCCTCTCCCACGGCTTCGCCCTTATAGGACGTGGCCCTGCTTGAACGCGGGCCATGGGGGACCCGCCTGAGGTGTTCCTCCCTTGCCACCACCCCCCCACCCCAGCCTGTCCGCCTGGCCCGTGGGCCAGCGCAGGGTCGGCCGGGGCGGGGTCTGACGCCCTGCCCCCTCCTTTCTCCTCCACATCCATGGCTGTCCGAATCACACCACTGATGGGGGCCCGTGCAGGTAGTAAATCTTGCGTTGTAAAAATGGTGCCCGCGCAAATAGTGTCCTGGTGACGTCTTGTCATGTCGGGGTGCGTGGAGGGTTTGGTCCAGTGCGGTTAGTCTGGTGCATCCCGTCACTGCAGTAGGCTACTCGGGCCAGCCTTCCCCGAACGCCCGACTCTCCCCTGCCGCCGCCTGGCCCCCTCATGTTGGCCCTCGTTCTTTCCCACTCCCTGCCTTAACCTTCTCCCTTATACCATTACATGACATTTCTATTTCTTATTTTTACTGATTTTTCTTACTGTATGGTTCTGGATTTTTATGTATTGTCTGTGCTCCTTAAACGTTGTGCCACAATGTGCATATATTCCAGTTCTACTGTCATTACGTAACCATCCCGGCAGTTTAAAATGCTCTGACGCGGATGTGCCCAACAGTTCCTTGTGAGTATTCCCACTGTGTTGAAAATTATCACTTATCTCGCTCTTTGTTGTTGTCGCGCTCCACTAAGGTTTCGATCCCACTGTTTCTTTTGTTATTGATTACAACTCTGAACACGAAAACCAGGTGTTTTAGTTTCTGCCCCACTTTTAACTTCCCCATAGTTAGTTGCCTTGGCTGCTCTAATACTTCGCTGACCAGCCTAACGCCACGCTCTATACAGCTACCATTTTTATTACACCTTAATATCGCCGTGGGCATTAGTTAAAAACATGTAATTGATTGCAGACACATCAATCAAGTACTGAAAACCCCCCAAACTTATTTTGACCAGTACGTGTCATATATACCTCTCAGTTATTCGGTGCTTTCCTCTTATTAGGCGCACGAACCGCGCCATACTCATTTATCTTGTTTTTACATTTAGATTACCTTTGTCGTAATCTTTAAAAACAATAATAATTTCTTATTTTTTTACTAAATAGTACAGAATATACTATTTAAATGGTGCAACCCTTAATATCGATGCATCCCTAGAAATGACAGAAAGATTTGTACACTGTTTGAATAAGAAATTAGTTCTAGGTTCACTTACTGAAAATGATGTCAGGTTTTTGCCAGTCTCTCAAGCTGATATAAAAGTAGGAAGAGTGCATATTGCATGAAGACAGTACTTTTAACAGTTCTTGAAGATGCACCATAAGCAAAACAAATAGTAGTAGATTTCGGTCCTGGCATGTTATACAGCAATTTTGTGGATAAATGCCAGTGATGCTTTAATGTGTAACCATAGTCATTTTGCAACTGATGACTGAATCATCGGTGTCCCAATGTTTCGTCTATCAAAATCATTGCTAGTGCCCAAATTCGATACACTGATTCATGCAAAATCGATTTCACACAAATGACTTGCATTCCAAACTGAAAGAATGCAAAGAGAGTCATTCATTAGGTTCTCACATGAGTGTACGTTCACTCGAAACTGGGTCACTTTCATGAATTTTATTGCCAGACTGATCTTTTAATTCACAGGTTTTCTCAGTAAAAGTACTCCTGGAAAAATGAGGTGAGAGTAAGTTAAGAAAATGAAAACAAGCAAGTTGATTTAGCTTCATCTTAAAAAAATTATTTGGCAGAAACTTTGAGCAACAATCTAATTAGCTCATGTTCTCTGTTTAAACCTAATAACTCTATTTTGAAACTGCAGCATCAGAGATTAGGTTAAAGCACTTGTAACGTAGCAACAAACAGTCTCTCTGGGTGTCAGACAGGGTCATAAAATAGCTACAGGGAATTCTTTCTTAAAAAAAGGGAATAATCAGGAAGGAGTGCTAACAGTATACCGTTCATCTCACTCCAAATATCATTATTTCTTAAAAAGGAGGAAAAGTCAGTGAGAACCCTTTCTTTTTTTTTTTTGCTTGTACACGTCTACATAAAACAACGCAATTTGCTGTATTCCAGCAAAAAACATTTTCTTGGTTAGTGTGCCAAGAGTCCGGCTCGTGCTTGCACCAAGCCAAGACATTTGGTGGGAAAAGTTCCCCCTTTCCCGCCCTCTCCAAAGCATAAATAAATCAACTCACTATGAGCTAATGGGGAAGCATGAGGTAGCCAATCAGGGAGAAGCTACGAGGGCTGACATTTGGAAAATGGCCTTTGCAGCTGAGAGCAGAACAGACTGCTCAGGAAATGTGTCGGCATGTGACACGCTCGCTAGATGTGATAAATGTAACATGCACACACAAACCGCCACACACAGGTTGACAACAGATACATCTATGCTGAGAATGAACACAAAATAATATGCTTCACGCATGCATGATTAAACCATGTAGATTTAAGTGGGCCGACACATACAAGAGAGGGAAAAAATGTCTCTGGTGTATGAGTGAGTTCACACAAAAGGATCAGGGGAGAGTTAATAGCTGTTGATAGCCGACAGCTGGAGTAGTCACATATTCTGTGACTGGGAAAATCGCAGGGAAAACTCTTTGGGTACGTTCCAATCGCCTGAACGTGTGCTGCAAAGTAGACTTTACAAGGTATTTGGTCAATTTAATTGCATTACAAAATGCATCGACCATTTATGCTAAGTCCGACTGAGAAAATGAACTAAATCACATGTATTATCATATAAAATGCCATAAAAATATTTATCATTAAATTATGGTTGAGTTATGGACAAAGTATCATTTAATATACAGGAATTCCTTATATATGACTACAGATATACATATATATCGATATATATATCGATATATCTATATATATATATATATATTATATATATAAACATTTTATTTTTTTGGAAGAAACAGTCATTTGCGAATTAGTATTATGTGATGGCAACGCGGAAATTTCAACAGCCAATTACTCCAGTCTTTAATGTCATATATATTCTCATAAGAGACAAAAGTGGGATATAGATACTGCATATCTGTTGGGTGAGAACCCTCACATGTCTATATCACTGGGAAGGATATCAGCAGGTTACTGTTTGACCTCTACACTGAGCATGTTACCCTTGCATGTATTTCCCGAGTCACCAGTCCAGCTCCATTCCTGCCGGAGGCCTAAAAATACTTTAAACTTCTATGTTTATGGACACAAGTGAAGGAGACAGACTGTCCATGCACACACCCTGTGAGTGCGTTTCATCATTTGTTATGCTTATCTGTCAGAGATAATGAGTCAGTCTTTCTGATATATTAGACAATAACCCTGTTCTCACCTGGCCCAAGGGTGAGACATCGCATTTCTCACAGCTGTTATATACACAGTGAGCAGTGATTCATGATGTGATCGTCAGATTGACTAATGACATATCTGAAATCGATCTCTAATGAGAGGTGCTGGTCACATCCACAGTATCATGGGTGAAAGTTGAGGTAAGTCAATCTTTATCTGGGAAACCAGCTACTGACAGATCCTAAAAACCCAATATCCAGCGCCAGACTATAAACAATCCGCCTCGTTGCTTTTTTTTTTAATCTTGTTCTTTGACTTTTATCCCAGCAGCAAAAGGAGATGAGTAAAATGAGCAAAACTGCATGTAATATTAGTGCTGAACAACAAGAACAGAGAGAGATGAGCACCTCTGCAGCAGTGCAGCCGTGCCTTGATGTGCCGTGAGGGGCAGCAGCATCTAAAGAGGAGAAATTTCTTTTTATGAGCTTAACTGCCCTGTAATCTACCCCTCTCAGCAGGACCTGGCTCATGCAGTGAGTCAGCCTTTTACAGGCGTAAGTGCTACCTGTGCAAAAAGAACCACCTCCCTTAAGGCCCCAATACATTTCAAGTGAAATCAAAGTACGAACGGTGATGTCATTTCGAAGTAAATGTGGCCAGCTGATAAAAATTATTTGTTTTGGGAATTGTGAAACACTAACACTGTGTCTACCCAGGATGCGAGTACTGTGATGCGACTAAAGACAATAAAATTCATTTTAATCACAGATCCTGTCTACACTGGATATGTTGTGGCATGACGCAATGGGACACAACAAATCCCCAACAGGAAACAGATGCCTTATTCTTTTAATGACATATTCCAAGTGCCTGCGCTACTTCTCACATGAAAGAACTTGTCAAAAACTTGTCAAACCCATATCAGAATTAAATCCAATCAAGAGCTTGTGAAACGAAATCGAACGCACATAGCAGATTTCTCTTTTCGATTTGATTCAGAATCGCACGTTCTTATGACTCAATTTGATTAGATTTCATTAATTCTGAATCATTTGAGTTTATTTCAGTTATGCTGTTCATTCTCTCTTTACCAATGCTGTAAATCATACAGGACAGTTTTTCAGAATAATTCAAACCAATGATTAGGGCTGGGTATCGAACTCGATACTGTTTAGGCACCGACCGAATTGCCTCAATACCATCGAGTATCGAAAAACGTCTCGTCGTTCGGTACCAAATTTCGATACCTAATGGGTTAATCTCATCAGCGTCAGTGAGGTGCAGATCGATTAGTGTTTGACATCCGCGAGAGCGATGTGAAAACGTACGGAGCAGTCTGCTCGTGGTATCTTACTATAGCCTAATACACCGATAGGTCTGCACAGTCGGTCCGCGACTGTGACACTCAGAGATGTGGCTCACACGTGAGGATTTAGTGTGAATGCGTCCCAGCCCCCGTAGCTGTAAGGCTACATTTACACTGGTGCGCTTTTGTTTTTTAAATGAAAACGATCCTCGTCTTACTGGCGTTTCCACTGCGTTTCAAGCCGGCTTTCCACTATCTCCGACAAACGACAGACCGAAAGTCATTCATTTCCAATGGAGAGTAGCGCGGGAGCTGTGTAGAGTTTTAATCATATGCAGATGTCCGGTCATACTAACGTTACACGACCGAAAGAGCGTGTTATGTGACCATTCATGCAAACTGTAGCATCATGCTACATAAGACCAGGGTTTAAATTGGGCTGGGGGCCGTCTGGGGCTGAGCCCCGGCACTTAACGTTATAGACTCCAGGGCTTAACATTAACGCGTCATTAACGCCAGATAAGTAACATGATTAAAACATCAGTAACCAAAAATAACTATGTAAACACCAAAACGCAATATTATTCTGATTTTATTACATTTAGAGTAAGTGGCGAATAGTGGATATCTAATGTATATAATGCATCTATTGACAGAATAAGATCAAAACGCGCAACACTAAGAAACTCAGCATCCTGAGGTAACGATTCAAAATGGAAAGTTTTTATATTTAAAATATAGTTAGTTAGGCAACATCACACAACGTTTTCACCATTACGACTGTTTAATAGTTCTATAAACAGTTCAATAAGCAAATTAATTAACAGTAATATTAGGTCACTTACATTTTAGGAGGAAACAGCGCATCTCACAGCAACCAGACGATTCATTGCTGATTGATTCCGTGTTTTGAACGAATCGGTTGAGTCAAAGTTTCATTAGCCCACGCATAAACATCTGATGAATCTGCCGTTTGAACGAATCATTTGAATGAACAAATCAATGACTCACTCATTAAACGCTCACAATACTGGCACCTACTGGCGTTTTAATTCAGTTGAAAAGTATCATTTCCACCATCATTTATTGTTTGTATATTCAAAAATATTTAAAATAATCTCATAATAATTATTTAATGCAGTTGTATTTTTCAGTGTCAATTGAATTTATAGATCAAAAGTAAGAATTTAAAATGAAAGTATTAGCCTAATGAGATTAGTGGGAAAAAAATAAATCATTTGCACAAAAAACAAAACACACAGCACACAATATATACCTAGATATATATATATATAAATAATATAAGCTCCAGACCACCCCCCCCCCACTACAACACACACATAACAAATCCCAAGTTTCACCCCTGCATAAGACAATAAATAAGATTTATATTCCGCTTTTACTCAAAACTCACTTTAAACCACCATCAAGTTTTTGTAATAACTTCCGATTGTGTTTTGGCCATGTATTGTTGATGAAATTAAATATGTTATTACCTCTGATTCAGAGCAGCGATCATGGAAGAGAGAATACAAGCAGACAGCGCTGGAAGCTGCTGATGCTCATCAGTAAATCAGTAGAAAATGAATAGAAATGAAGATTCTGTCTGAGCTAGGTGATTCTGACACACGCACTAGTGTAAATGTAGCTAACAAATGTGTAAACTGAAGACTATTTGAGCACTTTATTAAAACTATTTGCACTGATTAATTGTGTTGGTTACATTTTGTTCCTTTTGTGCAGTGGCTTGGAGTCTGTATAAACATCAACAAGCTGAAAAATAAAACCAAAGTTTTTTTTTTAGATAATGTAATCTTGTTCAAATAGATTTCATAAAATTGGTATAGAAAAAAAGTATCGTTCACGAACCGGTATCAAAGTCAAGGTATTGGTATCAGTATCGAAAAATTTTGAAGGATACCCAGCCCTAAAAATGATAACGGAACTGAATTAAATTTGTTCATGAAACAAACTATACTGGCCACATTGTATGTTTAATTCACTAAGGTATTTGATTCACTAAACTAGGGCGGTGGCGAACTCCGGTCATGGATGAGACGCAGCCCGGCGAGTTCAAATCACAACACTAATTAAAACTCACATGCTGTAGTCCTAGTACACTGTTCAGACCTTGATTAGCTTGTTCAGGTGTGTTTGATTAGGGTTGAAGCAAAACTCTGCAGGGCTGCGGCTCTCCAGGACCGACGTTCGCCACCCCTGCACTAAACAGTAAGAATAGCACATTTTAGGAATCAGGGTACACTGGTCAGGCAGGTTTTTTTTGTGGATTCACTAGAAATAACTGGCTCATGACATTTTTTTTGTCCATGGATATATAAATCCTGTAAAAAATACTAATACAGGAAACTCTCCAATTACAGAAATACCAAGAAAATGGAGCGAGTTCACAAAACAAAACAAAAAAGTTCTCATGGGATCTGAAATATGGAAAATATTGCACAAATACTTATTTTTTTACACATCTGCTGACTTTGGGATTTTAAGAATTGATATAGGGGTTGTTCAAATGAAGTTCATAATGAGTCAAATAAATAAATAAATAAAACCTGGTAGTTTCAACATCCTTAGTCAACATACAGTTAAAATGCATTACAGTTAAAACACAATAAGAGAATAACAAGAGAAAAACAGTGGTGTCCTGCATATACAGTATGCTGAAGAGGAATCCAAGTCAAACACATTCACCTCATATCTATGGGGGCGGTGGAGACACTCCCGGGGAGTGCTACCTAGTCTCAACTAGTTTTTATTCTTGCTGGCATAGCCTCGATTTCTCCACTTTGTTTTGAAATCTTCCCCTTCCTGCTGTGGGACAGCCATAAACAGAGTGCTCGAGCTGTGAAGCAGTGTGACACAGCTCATGTTTATGAAGGAGAGATCATTTCTAAAGTAAGTGTGAGGGAAAGATTCAGGTCTTCGCTTGCAGCTCGATCATGGGTAAATATATATTTCAATAGCCTATAGCAAATTGTCAAATATGCAGGTATAACAGATATTTCACATCTTGACATGTATATTTGGTATTATATTGGAAGAGTACAGTGGTATTTGTGGTTCAAATGGGTACAACAAACAAACATAAATCGGTATAGTTAAACATTAGTAGACATTAATGAACCTAAGAGATTGGTAAGTACATAACCAACTTCTGAACACATGCCAATGGCATAAACTAAATGATGCAGTTTGATATCTAACATTTCCAAATAAACAGCAACAACTCTAGAAATGAAATGCTATGAAACGCTGCCAATGCAAGCTTACTAACCCTGCATCTGACTATTCCTTTTCATCTGATTATTCCTACTTCCCTTCTATATAGTAGGCGAGAAGCAGTATGCGAGATTTCCAAATTTATAATATTAATAAATGAGTAGGTGGAGAGCACCCAGATGTCCTATTACTTTTGGCGAGATTCTGAAGTGTGCATATGATGAACACTCTAAAATATCCCATGAGGCTATGGGAGAGAAGTTGTCAATGAAGTGACGCAACTAATAGGTCACTGGTACTGGTAGGTTTTACAGTCTCAAAGTCTCAAAGTAAGTTTCAAAGCAATTTTAGTACTACTAGACAGTATGCAATTTTGGACGCAGCTTACTTTTTGGGACAATGCCCATGTGTGATATACCTTCAAGACAGAGCGGGGCGGTCAAGGTGAGATCCTTCCTCGGTTTGGGCTGGATCTTCTGGTATCTGGCCTCTTGAAACTGCCTCACCCTCAGCTCCAATGCTTCTCTAATCAGGGAGCCCACTTCCTGTGCATACAAACACATAAGAGTTTGCACACATATTTGCAATCTCAAAAACAAAGATAAACCTCCCAAGGTGACATTTGTCCTAAACTTTTTACATGGAGCTCAAATTTAACTAGAAGTGCTGCATGTAGTTAAACCTTGGAGGGAAAATCATTTAAAGCTTTTCGTATGGGTCAATGAAAACATCTATCTTATAAAGGCAGAAAAAGGATGGGGGGATCTCCGAGAGTAGATCCAAATTCCAGATTCCTGCAGTTTCAGTCTATTGAAGTATAAGAGGACATACACAAACAAACAGAAACACGCCCTCATTCCCATACCTTCCTGTGCTCTGGAGAGAACCAGCTGGCATTGTTTTGGCCGCCTAAAGGCAGTATATGAAGATCCACCAGCACAGCGAAATTCCCACACTTTGAGAGAGAAAGACAGAGAGATGGGGGTTTAAACACAATAAAAAGAAGTAATCACTGAGCTGATTGAATGACACCTTCAAATCCATAGCTGAAGGCAAGTCACTCCATCCCCTTCCTCTTGTCTTTGTGCATCTGCTTTCCCCTCTCTGCACACCAGTTTTACAAGCTTTGTAAACGCACCTCATTAGTATTATGTAAGTAACCAGATACACTTGATCTCAAAGGTGGTGGTGTTAAAACCAAAGCCATGCAGAAAACTGACACAGCAAAGGATTTGCAGCTTGAGGAAATGCCTTACTAAAGGATGCTCTCCCTAACCTGTTCTTTTATGGAAAAGTGACGAGAAGAGAAGAGGGCCAGATTCGGGGAGGCTGCAGAACTCCATGCGAAGAGAAAGGGTTCTTGGAGCGCTGCGTCAGCACGTCAGGGACAATAAGTCACGGCAGAGTAGGAGAGCCAGAGCCGTCGCGGCCATTTAGGCAATCGTTACATCTCCGCGCCACACCAGCCTGATTATGTTTTACACATGAGCACAATAGCAAGCCTGTCACTGTGCTTTGGTCCACTCACACAGGCCTTTCCAGGACCACCCGCAAGAGGACAGAGAGGAGCCGGCGCTGAAGCATGACAACACCTGAGCTCAAAGCAAGATGGGGCCGCATTGATGCCGTGGGGACGCAGATTTAATTGACACTGGGGGGAACGAGCTGATGACATCAGAGGGAAGCAGACACGAAATTCCCCTTTTCAAGACACAGTCCAGAACACATTCTAGAGCACTTCCAGAGTATGCATTTTAGTGGGCCCTGGAGAAGTCCTAAAGTGACCTGGGCCAGGCAGTAATGTTCTGGGTTCTCCGAGGCCAGCTGGGAAAGGATGATGTGAGAGTGAATTAGAAGGGTGTGTTGAGTAAAGCCCACTGTTCAGTACTGCTCTCTGGCTACACTCATTTTCTCTCTCTCTCTCTCTTTACATCTCCTCTGTCTCTTTCTCTGTTGTCCCATAAGCAATGATTTATGCCTCCCCGTACCGGAGGAATCTACAGTGACTGAGTAAATAAAACATCTCCAACATTCTCGTTTGGCTTCTAACCTCCGAATTCATCTCCAGTCAAGCAGGACTACGGCACGTTATTAGCACGCAGACAGGCCAAATCGTGCTGCCAAATAGCTTTGTTTTATTTAAGTATATTTTCCTCTATTTGCTGCTTTGTGTACACTTGTTCGGTGGCAGCCCTGCTGAACTTGAAGGACAGGCTGCCCCCTTGTGTTAGTCCATAGAAGTCTTTTTTTAAGAATAAGTGGCTATATAAGGGGGTGACATGAGACAGCTCTGTTAGGATGTGTGTCAAGGTTGTTTTTATTTCACTGAGATCCTTACAGATACATTCATTCCATAATCCACTATAAATCTCATCCGATGCTGCTATTGAAGCCGAGAAAGAGTTAATCATTTGCAGGCAAGCGGACACAAGAGCTAAAAGAAGAAACAGAGGCATCCTTATGTATGTGTATGTGGAGGACAGCAGATCCTTTAGAAAACACTGGGCGGCTTTCTCTTCACTTCTTTGTGCTGTGGCCATTCTGCGACTGACCAGTGGTTTCAACTGACTGCCTTACACAATTACCGTGGCGTGGGAAAGCATTGGAAGGGATGGATGGGAACTGTCAATCAGGTGGTGAAAAGGTGGTCTTCTTATGCTGCCTCTGGAACCACCACGTTATCGCATGCTGTTCTGTTTTTCACCACTTTCTTTTCAAAATCTGAAATATGCCATTACAGAAGACAGTAGGAATGTTCCCAGTGTTAGAAAGACATGTTCGCTCGGCATTTCCAGGCCCTGTGTGACTATGACACAAAGAGAAACAGTAAACTGGATTGCCTAATATGGGGGTCTGTCTTTAAATGTGCAGTTATCATGAGTTAATTTGACTGATGAGGATTGGTTCATGAAGAATTAGGGCAATTGGTGTTAAAGGTGTTCGGCCAAAATTGCAAAACTGCATCATTTTCTCACTTCATCATTTTGCTGTTCCAAGCCTGTATGAATTTCTTCCTTCTATGGCGCACAAAATGTATTTATTGTCCATACAGTGAACATCCAGTGTCCAGGGTCCGATGTTGTTTTGGACCTCCTGACTTTCATTGCATGAGCAATGAAAAACGGTTAAAACAGAAGTAAGTGAGCACATGGTGACAGAATTTTCATTTGTGGATGAACAATCACTTTAAAGAGGGAAACTGAAAGATGCCTGTTTGATTGGATGGAAGAGTCATGCAGACGCCACTCTGAGCTTTTGTACATTTAACAACCATCCTGTTTGCATGAATACAAGCAAGTCAAACATTGTTGCATTACAAAGCTACAATAAAAGAGATCTACAGATTTGGATTCATATTCTCAAAATAGTTCAGTTGCAAAACTTCACAATAACAAATACTACAGCCATCCAAAGTCTATTATTATGCCAGTAAACAAGAAAATCCTTGGCTGTATTTGCAGAGATCGGTATTAAAAGATAACAAGTTTTGCAATGGTTACTTTTGCAATGGTTTTGTTGAATGTCTAACAGAAATTCCTTACAGAAAAAAAAAACTGTCAGAAAACAGCTGAATTGAGAGGTGATCTCTGACCTTAGCCGCTACACAACCTCTGTAAAACAATTCCTAGGCAGATACGTGAAATTTCTCAGAAATGTAATCTAGGTTTGTTTGCTGAGTTACTTTTCATGCACTGGTTTATTTTTCATCCATGCGTGATTTATTAGTCTGCTTATGTTAAACACCTGCAATGGTTCACTGTTGTGCAATAAAAGTCTTGACAGCTCTTTGCCACATTCTAGAGAAAGAGGGATACTGTCTTCAGGAAACCCTTTGCAGATAGGATCATACAAGGTTTTCTTAGTCTTCGCCATATTAATTATTGTATAAAGGGCTTGAGGCAAGGAACTGCTTCTTCTTTTTCTATATCCTTTTGTTTGTTGATCCTAGTTGAATACAACAGAAGCTTCCTGTGGGTCAGTAACCTCCTGATTAAACCCGTTCTTACCTTTCACTCTTTATCAGATCAGCATGGCCTGCCAAAAACACACTACAAAGGCCCTGAAACCAAACAAACAATAAAACAGAACAGTACCAAATCAGTCCCCGCCACTCTGACTGAAGTCCATGGCTAAGCCGTGCTATTTTCTACTCCCAATCGCTGAGAAAACACATGAGGCAAACCGGGTCGCTCTCGACTTTTTGGATTCCTGGCTCTGGTCTACATCACTCAGTTCCCAAGATGCTCCCTTGTTACCTTCTCTTATCAGTTTCACCCTCCCTAACTGCGCTTTCTCCTGCCAGTACTCATTAGTGTCGGGCAGTCGGCCCAGGAGCATATGTGCAGCAATTGCCTGTTCACCACCACACCTCCCTGCCCTTTTACCACCGCTATCACTGCTGTGAGAACCAGATCCCCTTTCTCTGCGCTTAGCTCAGAGGCTAACAATAACCAGCCACAGATGTTTATGCTGGGAGAGAGAGAGAGAGAAAGAGAGAATGAGAGACAGAGGGCAGCAGAAGCAGTCTCACTCAATAAAACGCCCCCCATCGTCTAGCTCAGTCTTCGTCTTTGTAAGAGCGTCGCAGGTCGACGAACAGTCTCCGGAGCCTAAGAGAATTCTTTAGATCTATGGGTGTTGCTGTTGCCTGTTAAAAGTTTAAATCTTTGGTCTTGACTTGCTGATTTTGTATGGCATGAGTCACTTGGCGTTCCCTCAAGTGGGTCAACATTAGCGCTGTCAATCTTAAACAGCAAGAAAGCTATGAGACACAAACAAGTTTAACTAGATTTTTACAATCAAAACTCAGAGCCATGATGCTAGTGTGATCTGGGTGGTTGCCAGGATGTTGCTAAGGTGTTCTGAGTGTTCTGTAATGGTTCTCTAGATATGGCTCAAGGCTCCTTAAACAAAGGTCTAGGATTTGTACACAGTACACCTCTTTCAAAAAGCACAAATGTTTTGAGACATCACTTATATCTATGCAAAATCTTAGCAACTAAACTAAAATAATAAAAATGTGACCAAAAAGTGAAGATTTGCACAAATAAATTAAAAACTACACTGTAATAACAAAAATATTTATATAAAATATAGTCTTATGTGATGTGTCACGCAAGGACTTGTGTCACGCAGGGAACGTCCTTTTATCATTCTTCGTGATAAATTATATGGTAATTTATAGTTTTACTTATGAAAACCATAACTTTGACAGTATTTTTACAGTTCTAGAAAAAAACTATAAAGGTATGTGTTTTTTTTTAGATATCATCTCTTGAGGTGGTGTTCTTTAATTACATCTTCAGAGTGTGTGCTGGTGTTTGCTTCATGCAACAATGAGCACAACAAGAGTTGTGATGTCTGGTTTGTGAACAAATGATCATCTTTTTAATTAATTGTTTAAACAGATCCCCAAAATATTCAGAATTGATTATCAGTTTGAATCAAACTCACTTAAAACAGCCTTAAAGGTCACATATTGTACACCTTTCACCTTTTCAACACACGGAGTTTTATTTTAGGTTTTGATGTCATTAAGAATATATATTTGCGGTATAAGTACCAAAAACATCTCAATATATTTTTACAGCTCATCTCTCAGGAGCTCTGCAAAGAATAGGTAGATTTTGGCCTGTCTAATTAATATACATGAGCCTCTCTTCTGATTGGCCTGATGTATTCTGAGTGACGCACGGCCAGGCCAACCACAGGTAACTAGGGTCAGCCGACCTCACAGCGCTAGCTGGAGGCAGCAAAACAAAGGGGAAACTGGAGGTGGCCCATTAAAACCAGCGCAGATTCAGCTACATAAGGAGCTTAAAATATAATATTGTTGTGATGTTGGGTGTCAGAATCGACATAATACAGCCTCAAATTAGAAATTTGATGCATATCTGCTGCCACTGCCAGACAAAAAAACAACGACAGCTGTGGTTAAACATGATAAAACGAGCAGACTGGACAGAAACGATCGTCAAAAATGCTCGCGTTTGCAGCGCACACTCTTATCAGAAAAGGTTTAATAAAGTACTGTCTTTTGTTGTTATGGGCGCATCTACATATTTCTTGCCATATGTCTATGTTTCTGGCATCTCACGACTAGGTTGTGTATGAAATCATGTCTGTGTGCGTGTGTGTAAAACAACAAACTGACGATTAATGTGTTTAATCATTTGTAATTGTATATACATTTTTTGTGATTAATTGTGGCTGGAACAATAAAGTAGCTGTAAAAATAGTTTCCTGCTGAAACTGAAATATATACATCTTCATCATGACTAGACACGGTGAGTTTGTCTACAGGTTAGATGTGATCCACCTCATAATAATAATCCTGTCAGATCGTCCATCCTTTGAATGAGAGTGTAACATTACAGGTCGGGCGATCTGGTTTTGTGGTTAAAGTTAACATTTTTGACATGTTTCCGTGTTGTATTGCGTTGCTCGCATAGCTGGCGTGATGTGTCTGGTGGTTTGGCAAACGGGAGATTGGGACTGTGGGCTGGTGCTCAGGGTTGGGACTCAGGCGGTGCCTGTAGGTAGGTTCTGACGTACTTTTTACTGAAGTCACACAACGGTTCGGAACAAAATCACAGTACTTACTGCGGCGTGTGCAGTTTACTGTGGACGACTGTTTTGAAATTATATGGTAGTTTAGTGTAAATAGCCCCTAAAACCTCAGTTTTCGTGAAAAAAAGCCAGGAAAATGTCAGTTTGACAATATGGGACCTTCACCCAAAAGGAGTACTCGCATTGGACTCCCAGCTCACTACAACAGAAGTCCTTTTCAGTCTGTGTACTAAACATATGCATTACCTTTTTTTTGTAATAACATTCTCTTGTTCACCAATTCTTTGCAATTTGTATTCTTTGTACCCAGCAAAGTCTTAGTAAATTAAGCAAATTGGTTCAAAAGCCTGAGTTTCCACTGTGGTCACTACATCCCTAAACCATTTTTTTTTCGTTGGAGTCACTGATTAGACCCACACCAGGTCAGGGGTCTGTACCACAAACCTTACCACCAACCCTAATCCCATCAGTGTTTCTGCCTAAGTGGCCTTTCTTTTAGGGCAACTTGCCGTGTCTTGATTTCATCTCTGGAAGTTCGCCCTGATGGCGTTCTGTTTTTTTCCATACGCAAGGAGCACCCAGAAGCACTTCCACAGCAAGACCCGGCAGGACTCCCTGGTCAAGCTCTACAAACAGGTGCACCCTTCAGCCGATTCCAAGAATTCTAGTCCCAGCGTCATTAGGGTCAGACAAGCCCACCGCCCATCTCCCTGTACTTACCTGTGTGCGTTACATGAGAACGTGTTATTCGCACCACTCCTTCCGTTTTGTCCCTCTCCCCTCTGTTCCTCTTCTTGCAATATATTTTTTTTTTTTTTTTTGCAATCTTCTGACACCCCCCCAGTGTTCCCTGTTCCGCACCGTCCTCAGTCTTATCCCTCTGATGTTGTCGTCTGCTTCACTATTACTCGAGTATTTTCCAGAAACTGTTTCGCCGACCCACCACGATACCTCTGACTGTCGGACTCCGCCAGTGAATAGAAGGTGGCAATCAGGTGGTGCCGCAGACTGGGAGGATAAGGGCTGGCTCAAGAGCACCGCAGGTGGGTCCGTATCGTTATATAGGAGTTCAAATCGCACAAAAACCAGAGCCAAGACATCTGTCATACTACCCAGCACTTAACATTCATACTAAAAAACAAGAATCATGCTCTCCCGCCATCTCCTACACCAGATGGATATAACAGTGGAGTGGCGCGGCAGGTCTTGTGTAAATATTCAGTGTCTTCTGAGGCATTAAGGAGAAAATCAGGGCCTCGACTTGTAACATGAGTCAATTTACGTGGGAGTAACTCATCACCTAACTGCACTGCACAGTGGAAACATGACATCCAACTTAATGTTGCTGTGTCAGACTAGTCAGGATCTTCAAACAATCGATCTACAAATCACTTACACAGGTGTTTTACCTGTATTTTGAATTAGGATTAAAATGTAACTGATAATGTCCTGGCAGAAATGTACCAGTAACTCTTCCATTTTGCTACTGATTTTTTTCTTACTTGTAGTTGGTTTAAATGAATAGTTCACCCAAAAATGAAAATCTGCTGAAAATGTACTCACCCTCAAGACGTGAAAAGTGACAGCTCGTGTCACAAAATAAAAATCCATTATTAAGTCATTTTATCATCTGGCTACTTCTGTCCAAAATACCAGTCCACATATTTGTTTAGAACTGTTTAGAATTGTTTTGGACTGTTTTCACTTGTCAATGGTGCTTGATCTGTATATAATATATCTGCATATTTTTCAACATTTTCATTGGAGAAAGCAATGTTATGGGTAGACGTTTGAAGTTAAAAACGTATTGATGAATTTATTACAAAGATGCAGCTTTTCACTTCACAAAACGTTAATTGATGGACTGGAGTCATGTTGATTACTTGTGGATTATCGTGATGTTTTTATCACCATTCATTTTTGGGTGAAATATTCCTTTAATAGGAAAAAAAGTTCACCCAATAATGAAATTTTGTCATTATTTACTCGCCCAAACCTGTATGCCATTTTTATCCATATAATGACTTTCACTCTAAGGACAGAAAGTAGAGAACTAAGAACTAAGAAAGTCAGGTTTGGAACGACATGAAGGTCAGCAATCACAGAATTTTCAGTTTTTGGTAAACCTTTTTGGAATCCCTTTCATCTGGGATAGAATAAAATATTTAATATCTAAAACATGACACAGGTCTTATGCTCTGCTAGAACAGTTTGTTTAGCACTGAAGCAAAGTTGAGAACTGGGCCAGCTGATGGTACTGTTTGCTTCCACATTTTTAAATGTCTCTGTGTGGTCACAGTGTTGGGCATGACAGTTCCTTTCTCAGGGAGAGCAACATATATAACAGTATCATTATGTGCAGACTGGGAGGGTGAAGTTGGTGAGTGGCGCTCTCCCACAATGAAAAACAGAGAGACGGGAGAGATGATGAGTAAGAAAGACAGAAAGAGTCTGCATGGCACTAAATGTGGATGTGTGTGATCCACAGCAGCATCCAGGAACTAGAATTAAGCCTTCACTATATGAAACATCACCAAAAAAAAAAAAAGAGAGAATTGCTTTTCTAGCAATTAACAGAAACATCTGACATGCATTAGCACTGCCATTCATTTATCAGGCATGTGATGTGAGTGAATAGACACGGTCGGTCCAGCATCTGCACTGCCGAGAAACACAGAGGAGACATTCAGCTGGATAGATACATGCATGATTATAAAAACATCAAAATGGGATGCAACGTAAAAAAAAGCGACTGAGATGGTACGGAAAATATAATGCAACCCTAACATTCTGATGAAATCTGAAAGGTTTTTAGTATGGTTTGTAACAAAATGCAGGCTGAACAATTAATGAGCACAAATAGGCAACATGAAAAAGAAGGAGCTATGTTCAGTAAACTACATAATGAATAAATTCAGTCAGCTCAATGCTGTACTACCTGAGAGCACTCATTGCTAAAGCGACCACCCCCCTCTAGCGTTAAGAAAGTGAAGTACTGGTAGATTTTTTTTTCAACCGCTCTGAACACCACTTTAAGCCTTGATCTTAAGTCTCCATACGTTTTCTTACGGTTCCTTATGAATACAATGAGGTACACTACAATGTATAGAAGCCCATTACTGTCACATAAGAAAAAAAATCATGCTTTGGGAAATTATAACTATGACATAGTGCAGGGGTGTCAAACTCAATTACTGGAGGGCCGGAGCCCTGCAGAGTTTTGTTTCAACCCTGCTCCAACACACATACCATGTAGTTTTCAAATAAGCCTGAAGGACTTGATTAGTTGGATGGGGTGTGTTAATTCTAAACTCACAAAACCTGAGATAAGTTGTCATGATTTCAACTTTTTAAGTCATAAAAATGACATAAAAGAGATGAAAATTAGATAAAGTCATAAATATGACAGAAGTTGTAATTATGACATAAGTCGAAATAAGATTACGATAAGATAACAATCATAATTCTGAGATAAATGTCATAATCATGACATAATAGCAGGGGTCTCCCAAACTTGGTCTGGAGGGCCGGTGGGTCCTGCAGACTTTAGCTCCCACCCTAATCAAACACACCTAAACAAGCTAATCAATGTCTTCAGGATCACTAGAAACTTCCAGTCAGGTGTGTTGAGGCAAGTTGGAGCTAAAATCTGCAGGACACCGGCCCTCCAGGACCGAGTTTGGAGACCCCTGCATTTAAGGTCAATATGTAATAAAAAAAGTTCAATATCAGAACTATGACTGTCATGATTTTGACTTTTGAAATCATAATTATAACATAAAAAGGGATAAAATTAGAGAAAGTTAAATATGGACAGAGTCAATATGAAGCAAAAAGTCAAAATCAGAGACCAAAGGTGTATAAAGATTTTTTTAACTGGGGCCCTAAAATGTCACATCATGAACATAAGATTCAATGGTCTAAAAGTCAAAAATAAATTACATTAAAATACACTAAATTATTGGGTTCTATAAAAGTGAAAATTAGATAAAAAGTACGGTGGCCGAGAAGTGCAAAGCAGATCATTAATTCTGAAAACAAAATAACAAATTACAAATGCAAATGCAAGTCTACAAAACAGAATAACAATTCAGAAAGCACAACAACCATTCAGAAAACATTCTAACTAGTCAGAAAACACTATGACAAATCAGAAAACAAAATAACAAATCAGAAAACACAACAACAAATCCGAAAAACAAATTAATAAGTCAGAAAACACAACGACAAATCAGATAAACCGGAAGAGGTAGGTATAGTTTGAGACAGTGTTATTGGTTTGGGATTACTCACCGCTGATTGGACGAGGCATCTGTCAATCAACGTATACAGGGAGAACCAGCTGAAGAACAGCAGAGTCGTGTTAGAAAGTTCGGAGATGGTATTAAAGTAGCTCAGTTTAAATGTATTGTTTGAATTGCTATGGAATAAAAAAATACGGGGTGTCTAGTAGTTGTCTAACTATTGTCTAGTTAAAAGTGGTTGTAACACATTAGCTCCAGTGGGGCAGATGGTTAAGTGTGTGCCCTTGGCTTTTTGACGCGATCTATCAGGGGTTCGATCCCACCTTTTGCCGAACAATTTTCAAATCGTATAACATGTCGTAAAGGCATTGCATTTTCAATAAAATTAAGGAAATAATCAAAAAGTTGAAAGTAAAGTATCGGGTAGGGTTAGGGTAGTTGTAGGGAGGGCTTTATTTTACCAATAAGGTGGCATCCATTTAATAGTTTAAATTTAAATTATAATTTACACTCAAGACGTTATTATTGCATACTGTTTTATAAAAGTACTACAATACTGAAGTGCAGATAATTGCCACTATTTGCAACAAGTAGTATACTTGATAGTAGAAATCCTGCTACTTTAACATAGTGTAAATAGGTATTTGCAATTAGTGTAAATAGCATATCACTAAAAATACTGCTATTTTCACTTAGTGTATATAGAATCCATTGCTAATACGAGATTAGAAAAGGGAGGAAAAAAAAGTTCGGCAAAAGACGGGATCGAACCCGGGTGGATCGTCGATCACGTCAAAAAGCCAAGGTCAAGCGCTTAACCATCTGTGCCACTGGAGCTGATGTTTTACAGCCACTTTTTACTAAATTTAAATAGACACCCCATATTTTTTATTCCAGAGTAAGGGCAATTCATACAATACATTTAAACTGAGCTACTTTAATACCATCTCCGAACTTTCTACCACGACTCTGCTGTTCTTCGGCTGGTTCTTCCTGTATACGTTGATTGACAGATGTCTCGTCCCGCCAGCGGTGAGTAATCCCAAACCAATGGCGCTGTCTCAAACTATACCTACCTCTTCCGGTTTGTCTGATTTGTCATTGTGTTTTCTGACTTTTTTATAATGTTTTCTGAATTGTTGTTGTGTTTTCTGAATTTTTTATTTTTTTTTAGACTTGCATTTGTGTTTGTAATTTTTTTTGTTTTCAGAATTGTGATTTGTTCTGCACATCTCGGCCACCGTAATTAAAAGAATAAGACATAAAAGTAAATGTCATCAAAAGTTCTGTCATTATTTTATTTATTTACTTTTTGCACATTTAATTTAATCACAATGAAAAACAATAATGTTAACACAAAATACTACAGCAATGGCCAAGTTTCTACAGTCAGCAGATAAAATAAATATGTTCACATACCTTGACTACAAATTTAGAAGACTGCATTATGATGAAACACTGCAAAAATCCAAAGAGAATGCGAGTACCATTAACAAAAAATGGTCACAATCTGATAACTTCTAGAGAAACCCAAAAATATGTTTATTGCTGAAAACATAGGCATATACAGTAATGAAACTCAAATGCATAGCGTGAAATACTCACGTGTTTGTGACAGATGCAGTTAGACGAAGTTGTAGAAAGTCAAACGAAGGAAGGGCGGTAACGTTAAAGCAGAGCTCACAAACCTTTCTTATGATATTGATGGGTTGTTTAGATATAATTTACAATATAGAATTGATTTATTTTTTAAATAAAACGACTCGAGGATAACAATAAAATAGCGGTAATGAAAGAAGCTTTAATCATTTTCTCCCGCCGATGGTTTGAAACTTGCCCTCGGACGGTAGGACCCCGGCGCGTGCCGTTGTCATGGAAACACAGTCGGATTTAGGAGGCTGCATACTTTGCCAGACAGTCGCGTTCGTTGTTCCAAGTAAATTGTGAAATATTCATGATGATATATCGCTAAACAAAATTATAGTCTTTCATTTAATGTACAATAATTGCGATTTAAAATCCAATGAGTGTTTTAAGGGTTTCTGTTGTTAAATACTTTATAACTGGCATGTATTGGTCACCATATGATAACATGTTTTAGACGTAAACACCATCTGCTTGGCTTTTACCGTAAGGTTTTAATTTTCTAAGGTTTTTCTTTCTAATATGTTTAGTTAGTTGCTGGATAAGCTGAACTATAGGGTATGTAAGTTACAAGGCTCACGTGGTACCATTTACACGTCTTTTATAAGATATTTCGTTTGTTTTGAATAGAAATCAGGAACGATTTTTTTTTCATATGATTGCTGTAAAGCCATCAAGTAATTTCAAGATGATTTCCAATGGGTAGTTAACGTCAACTACTTGCGAAGTGATATGCTAAGCATTTTACTAACTGTTTTACAATGATTATGCGTGCAGTTTTCGTGACCTTATATTAATTGAATACATAGAATATTTATACTGTTAAAAATGTACTTATCACACCACGGGGCCATTTAAAATGAACTAGTGAAAGCCAAAAAGGGGAAAAAATTAAGAGAGGACCTAATATACTGTTTCCTTTATGCATTTATAAATTGTAACTTTAAACCTTAATGTTGATTTAAAATAATAATAATAGATTCATATGTTATGTTTATGTTACGCTTCCCTAACATTGATCAATCCACAGAAGAAGAAGAAAATCATCCATAATATTGTACTATTATGTATGTGATCTATTCATTTCTGCTTATTGAAAAGTAACTGACCTGTATAGATAATCTTCAGTAAATTTCTCTGAATTTAACCATATTATGTCTCGAATTTGTAAGAAGAAACCTGCTGTGTGCACAGATGAACCACTTTCCAACAGTAACATCTGCCAAAAGATGGCTCTATTGAGAAATATACTCAGTACTGCCTATGGACCTGCTGGTAGACTGAAACAAATACATAACAATGTTGGAGGCCATGTCTTGACAACTTCAACCTCTACAGCCCTGCTCAAACGAGTAGATATGTCTGAGCCACTTCTTAAAATGATCTCAACTGCTGTTCAACATCACACCGCATGTTACAGTGACTGTGGGCTGTTTTTGGGGATTTTCACACTCAGACTTATTGAAAATACACAAAATAATGGCCTCAGGACAGCTGCAGCAGCCAAGGTATACAAACACCTTGTGGAAGAATGCAACATGTATCTTAAAGGAGACTCTTGTGGTTGTAAAGTGCCAGTAGACTTCAGCAACAGCGATTCACTCATTGCACTGGCTCGCAGCATGATCGCCAGCAAACCTGCCTGTATGTTGAATAGCAGGGAAACAAAGCATATCAGTTCACTGATCGCACAGGCCTTCTTGTATTCCATCCATTGCAACTCATCCGGCGTGAGCTGCTTTGGAAGGACAGTCACCATTGGCATTGAGGGCCAATCAGTGAGCGATTCTTCGGTTTTCCCAGGACTGCTGGTGGATGTCCCTGAGATGCTTCAGCATGCAGATCTTGAGAGACTGGGATCTGGTCCGTTTAAGGTGGTGCTTTTCAGCGTATCACTGTCAGGGGATATCTCTGAGGTTGGAGATGTAACTTTGGAGATCCATAGAGGAGTGGACCCAGAGCGTGATCTCCTTCAGCAGCTCCTGAAGCTTGGGGAACAAGTTGTTATGGACAAAGTGAACTTATTTGCATGCCAAAAAGTAGTACATCCAATTCTCCAGCACTACTTGAGGAAACATGGAGTTGTTGTGATAGAGAGGCTTGGACTAGCCCTTATGGAACCGTTTGTCCAGTTAACAGGTAAATATTTAATAACAGTAAGGTATATTTATAGAATTGACTATCAGTTTAGAGCTGTTACCGAGTTTAATATAGGTTTAACATATGTCCAGCAATTACTGTGAATTACATAATACACATTTTACATTTTGTATTTAAAAAATAAAGTTAATACTATGTTTTAACCATTTTTTTAAATAATAATGGCAACATTTTATACATAAAAAATACATTAATGAAAATGTATATATTATTGCCAGGGAAAATGTATTTATAATTATGATTGTTATTAATTAAAGCCATGCCTTCTTTGATTAATATATTGGTAATAATATATAACATCATACATACAATAGTATTGAAAATAAATTAATTTGATTAATTTACAGCTTTATTTTAACTCTGTGTTTAATATTTCAGGTGCTCAGGCTATTGCTTCTCTTTGCTCTTCAGTCCCAGTGGAAGCTTACGGGATGGTTAAAGAATTCTGTTTGCAGTCATGTGGATCCAGAGAACTCTTCCAGGTCCTTCCTTCTAAAGATGCTGCAGTTACCACCATGGTTCTCTGCCACAGAAATGAAACTATGCTGGAAGAACTGAAGGTTTGTTAAAATAGAGATCTTTGTGTTAATTTCGATTATTTTCATTTATTTGCACCAATATAATTGTTTTTATGTTGATTAATTCAAACACACAGCTTGAAATAATTCACCAAAATGAAACCTACCAACTCTAATGCCATTTTGCTGCTAAAATTTAAAACATGTCTTAGATGTGTTTAAAAACATCTGTTTGAATGCTTTTATACTCTTGAATCATGAAACAAGGAAGAATCTGACTAGTAGGAAACTAATGGCCAAATAAAAGCTGCATTAAAATCATCATAATATTCACAACTCTTACTTTTTTTGCCAGTAAAATCAACACAGATATCGTGAGTGTGCAATGTATTGTCCCGCTCTATTAAAGGGGTCATATGATGTGATTTCAATTTTTCCTTTCTCTTTGAAGTGTTACAAGCTCTTGGTGCATAAAGAAGATCTGTAAAGTTGCAAAGACTAAAGTCTCAAATCCAAAGAGATATTCTTTATAAAAGTTAAGAGTCAACCACACCTACCTAAAATGGCTCGTTCTAACACGCCCCCACATGCCTACATCACGATGTGGGAAGATTTGCATAACGCCGCCTAAATGTTCGCGCAAAGAAAGAAGGCGTAACTTTTATTCTCGCTGTAGTATTGTTGCTCACTCTAGGCTGCCGTGTGTGATGCTGTGTTTCGTTGTGAAAGCGAAACTACTTTGTTTGGCCTTCCAAAAGAGGATGATATCCGCTTCGTCATGCCTAGAGCTGATCCGTGCTGGTCGCTGAGGAAATACATGAAATTTGCGCTGTAGATCGCCGGATCGGCTTTCACCGTGGACGAAGCGGAGTCCAGCCCAGGGTCGTCACATGTGGTTGCCACAAACCCGCCGGCCGCTCCTTCATCGAATCCTCCGGCCGTGCCGTTCTCAAGCCCGCCGGCCGTTACTCACTCTAACCCGCTGGCCGTTCCTCACTCTAGGCCGCCGTGTGTTTCGTTGTGAAAGCGAAACTACTTTGTTTGGCCTTCCAAAAAAGGACACAACTAGAAATCAGTGGTTAAGTTGTATTTACAACACTGTTCCAGAACAGTTCAACCCAAATATTCAGATGTGTGCAGCGCATTTTGTGGAGGATGAGGACTGTTTCCTGTGAGAGTAGCCTACAATGCCGGGGGGGGCGTCCTGTTTCTAAAGTTGGGCAGTTCCAACTTTGCAAGGACAGTCTTGGCGCTTCTGACTCGCAGCCTGTAAGCACGTTTTCATTTAAAGGATTTGCCACTGATGATTTAAACGCGAGTTTTGAGCAGTGTAGAGTAGCACTTGTTGTTTGTCATTTCTCCAGACATGGGTTTTATGTTTACGCAGCGCGATACAAGTAAAAAGACAGTACAAGTCATTATAATCAGTAATTATGTCCCCACTGGACTTTTTTTGTCTTGTCACTGGTTTTGTCTTGTCGTGCCGCACAGTATGGTAAGGGGCGTAACATTTCCGTCACACGCTTGAGGTATTCGTCCAATCACAACACACTGGATAGCTGGCCAATCACAACACACTGGATAGCTGGCCAATCAGCGTACACCTCGCTTTTCAGACCAATGAGCTTTGTAAAAATCGACGCGTTTCAGAAAGGCGGGGCATAGAGGAGAAACAATAATGTACATTATGTGGAAAATAATGTGGTTTTTTTTACCTTAAACCACATAAACACATTTCATTACACCAAATACACAAAATAATGTTCTTTTTAGCAACATCATATGACCCCTTTAAAACCCTGTTTGTACTGTCTTCGCACTCATTCTGTTGGGTTTATTTTGGGTGTATTCTTCCCTCTCTTAGTTCTCCAAGCTATTTATTTTGTTTCTTGTATTTTAAAGTTCCAATTTTCTTAGTACTGTATATAAAGCCATGATCCGTACTCAACAAAAATAGTCTTCTTTTTGCGTTTTATTTTACATTCATCACCAGTAGGACAGAACACTTTTGGCTTTATTAATTAAATTGTCTGATTGTACAATTGTGATAAATATGGTATTATGTAATGTATTGATGGATGTGGAGGTTTGTGTTGTATACACATGGAAATTGTCTAGCATTTAAATGGATTACGTGTGCTTTTAGTGATTGAAGATTGGTTAATGAATGATGATGTCAATTTAATTAACGATTTAAAAAGTGGGTGAAGGGATTGAATTGTTTAACACACTGAAGAAGGCTTTCAGCCGAAACGTTTGTGTTCTGTCCTACTGGTGATGAATGTAATATAAAAAGAAGACTATTTTTGTTGAGTGTGGATCATGGCTTTATATACTAAATAATTTAACAGATTGACGCAGCAGTGACAAAAGAGCGAGGTGCTTTTGTGGAACTAAGTTCCCGTTTTCTTTGGATTTAAATTTTTTGCATTAATTCCCTCTTTCACTTCTCTCATGTGATGAACATTGTTCCATTTGTTGGACAGATGACATGCAAGAGAGCAGAACATGTGTTGCGACTGACTCTGAAGGAGCCCTACGCCCTGCTTGGAGGAGGCTGTACAGAGACACTGCTGGCCACCCACATCACACACATGGTATTCTATTCCACTGAGTTACACATCACATTCAATTGCATTTCTACAGTATTGAATAGAAAGTTCCACTTGTCAGAATTTTATGAAAAGATTCATGTATTATGCATTACTTTTTCAGAGGGATTAACTGGAATTTATTTTCAAGGCTTGCCAAGTGCCACATTTCTGCCTGACTAGATTTTTAAACCTTTCCAATTTGATTTTTTTTTTTTTTTGAGACCTTACAGCTTTTGTTGGATTGTCCCCAATTTTGAGTTAAATCATTTTGAGCAAAAAAAAGGTGTGCACATCCAAAATCCAACAACAACAATAAACTACAGAAGTCCGCATGCTGTAATTAAAGCTCCAGAAAATGTTATTACAACCAGGCACAACATTTCATCCAGTTAGGCCTTCATGAAGCACCTGATGTCAAAACATTGCATTTGGTTGGAAAGAAATATTTTTTTTGTTTGCCGACACACTGTTTCTTTTTTATTATTATTAATTTTAAATCATTTTGAGGCCATGCTAGTCAAAAGTCTGAGTTCATACTCAGACCAGTCCACACAAAATTTGTAAGATGCCAATTTAATTTATTTAGCTGAATGTTGTTTAACTTTTATTATTAATTAGTGGCAAATCTACAGTCATGGCCAAAAGTTTTGGCAGTGACATAAATTTTGTGTTTTGCAAAGTTTAGGCTGGTGTGGTGCTCATTCACATTGTTTCTAGATTATTGTGTAGAGTGATCAGATGCATTTTAAATAATTGCTAAAAGCTTCGTTAGCCAAAAAATGAACTTTTCACACAAAAAAAAACAAATTTCACTGTTTTTTTGATCCTGACACAAAATGACCAGCTAACATTAATTGACTAATCATATCAGCAGCACATGTGAAAGTGTGAATGAGTACTAGTCAGGTGTAATCACTATCATACTAATTAGATTGTAAGAGCAGACTGATTGCTATAAAAGGAGGGAAGAAGCGCTTCCAATCATTGTTCTTGTTAGCAATGGTTACTTCCAAAGAAACATGTGAAGCCATCATCACTTTGCATCAAAATGGCCTCACATGCAAGGAAATTGCTACAAAGAATATTGCACCTGAAAGAACCATTTACCGGATCATCAAGAACTTCAAGGAGAGAGGTTCGACTGCAGTGAAGAAGTCTTCAGGACGTCCCAGAGTGTCCAGCAAGCGCCAGGACGTCTCCTCCTGAGGAGTCAGCTACGGAATCGTGTCACCAGCAGTGCAGAGCTTGCTCAGGAATGGCAGCAGGTTGGTGTGAGAGCATATGCACGCACAGTGAGGCCAAGACTTTTGGACAATGGCCTGATGTCAAGAAGGGCAGCAAAGAAGCCACTTCTCTCCAAGAAAAACGTCAAGGACAGACTGAAATTCTGCAGGAAGTACAAGGATTGGACAGCAGAAGACTGGTGCAAAGTTATTTTCTCTGACGAAGCTCCCTTCCGACGGTTTGGGACATCTGGAGAATCGATTGTTCGGAGAAGAAAAGGTGAACGCTAGTCCTATGATGTGCCAACAGTGAAGCATCCTGAGACCATCCATGTGTGGGGTTGCTTTTCAACCAAGGGAGTGGGCTCTCTCATAATTCTGCCCAAAAACACTGCCATGAATAAAGAATGGTATCAAAATGTCCTGCAAGAGCGACTTCTTCCAACGATCTATTAGCAGTTTGGTGATAATCCGTGCATTTTCCAGCGTGATGGAGCACCATGTCACAAAGCAAGAGTGATAAAGAAGTGGCTTGAAGATCATTACATTGAAATTTTGGATCCGTGGCCAGGCAACTCCCCGGATCTCAGTCCCATAGAGAACCTGTGGTCAGTCCTCAAAAGGCGAGTGGACAAGCAGAAGCCCACAAATTGTAATCAACTCCAAGAACTATAAGGAAAGAATGGATCGCCATCAGTCAGGATTTGGCCCAGAAGCTAATATCCTGCATGCCAGAGCGAATTGCAGAGGTTATGAAGAACAAGGGTCAACACTGAAAATATTGACTCAGTATATTTTTGCCAATAAAAGCCTTTAAAGCGTATGATATGCTTATCATTGTTTTTCAGTATACCATAGAAACATGTGGAAAAATAATCTACAAATACTGAAGCAGCAAACTTTGCAAAACACAAAATTTATGTCACTGCCAAAACTTTTGGCATGACTACTCATACCGATTTAGAATGACCTAAAATGACCACTAGGGGAGCTATGACCAAACAAATCTATTCACCCTTAAAATGGACATGGCATTTGGTGTACTCTGTAATTTCTCCTTGCTGCTGTATTTAATGTTTTTTTTCACTTACTTCACAGAATTGTTCCAAAGCCTCAACAATAGCTCAGGCTCTGTGCATCTCTCATTCTGAGTTCATCATGGCAGTCAAGGCATTTTGCAGCTCTATGCAATCTGTGGCTCTTTCCTTAGAGCATGATGGACAGGACTGTCTCATTGACCTGACATATGCTCATCGCTGGGTCCCAGATATATACTCCAAAACCTGTAGCTGTGGCCTTGTGGAGGACAGATCCAACCTGGAGAAGACCCCTCTAAATACAGCTTACCACACTTTCTCTCCTGTTTCCCTGGAAAACACTGACAGTCAGCCCAGAATATTAGATTCATTTTCTGCCAAACTCAATGCTTTGAATGTGGCGGTCGAGATGGCTAATTTTGTTCTTGATGTAAAATATATAATTAAGGATATCAATTGAATTTTGATGAACGAAGAGCTGTGCTTTTAATAAAGGTTGTAGGTTTGATGTATTTTATCATCAGATGTTGTTCTAAGACTTTTTCTTCAACAGAACTGAATGTGGAAACAGTCATGTTAAATATTCCTTACATTAAACCACCAAAGCCAAAATATGAGGAACACATGAGAGTTAAGAGACTGTCTCATTTCTTATATGATGCTGCAAGAGTCACAATTACATGAACTTTTTGCAAATATGCAAGCAGCTAAATCTGCTATCATAGGACAGATTTTAAATTAAGCAAAATAAAGTTTAATGGATACTAAAAAGGGTTTATTGTAGGTACATTTTTTCAGTTCACCCGTATTTGACAGGTATGGCAAAAGGTTCATTTTGGACTCTGCCTGAGTCATCTTCATTGTGTCACGTGCCTTTGAGAAAGGTACTTATCTCCAGGTAGCTCCAAGGCAATTAGTGCACTATAAGGAGCAAATGTTAGAGGGTAAAAAAAATGTTTAATACTTGTCGCATTTTTATTGGCTGGTCAGTAAACGTGGATCGTAGCACCAAACATACTGTGCGATGATCATGCTGAATTTCTGACACTACTGTCAGAAAATGATCGTAAGCTATCTTTGGTCGCAAGACCGTGACAATGGTTGTCTTTGAACCTCTCTGACTGTATGACATAGGACCACCGTTTAGGAGCCACGATCACAGAAATCGCCACGATTGTTTCATGATGCCAATCTTTCGTCTGGGACAGCTGAAAATCTTGCAGTGTGTCTCGGGCGGTTAAGGCTAGATGGCATACAGCAAAAACCAATCAATAAGGCGTAATGTTTCTCATACTGTACAACAATTATTACTATTTTTGCATTATTGTAAGGGGTAGGTTTAGGGTTGGGGTAGGTGTAGACGTTAAAGTGCCCCTATTATGGGTTATGAAAGGTTCATATTTTGGTTTTGGGAGTCCCCAACAACAGGTTGACATGCATGCAAGGTCAAAAAACACATTCATTGTCTTATAACGATTCGTTTAACGATTCATTTTTCCAAATCCCTCCTTTGCGTGACGCTAATCGGCGGTGATTGGTCCGATTGGTCTCATTTTCATTTCATCTTGCCTGTAATACCTGATAAAGCAGCGTTTGTGAGCGCAGTGCTGCTTTGTTTACAGCTGTTACCGGGGAAACAGCTATTTTACCGCTCCAAAAGCGGCACCTAGTGGCAAAGAATGAATTTGCATTTTCATTCAGACCAAGCAAAAATACCAACAAGTGGGTGGGCAATATGCTAATGTTTCATGTTGACCTCAACATGAAACACCTTGGGATTCGTTTTTAAAAACGACTCGTTTCAATGATTCAGAGTCGGCTTTTTCTTTTGAGAGACAATAACTTTATTATTTATACACATAATTTATACATATTTATATCCCAGCTAACAATTTTTGGTTCCCAGAACGTTCTTGGAACGTTAGTTTTTGGTTCCCGGAACGTTCCTAAGAACGTTCCCTGTTGGTTAGCCAGGAATGCTTTCTTAACGTAAATGGGTCATTCTATGGAAACGTCCATTTTTCTGTCCCTAGCCTTTACAGAAATATTACACTTGAAAAACAATTTAGTGTTACAATTTTTTTAATATTTTAAAATAAAACAGCATGTTATTTGAACAATTACACCTTCTTGAGCCATCTATGTGGCAATATTTGTTTTTAATTAATTATAAAGGATTCCAAGCACCAGTGTTGGGGAAAGTTACTTTTAAAAGTAATGCGTTACAATGTTGCGTTACTCCATAAAAAAGTAACTAATTACTTTACTTAGTTACTTTTTATGGAAAGTAATGTGTTGCGTATGTGTTGTGATTTACTTTTTAAATCTGGACAGGGCTTGCTTGTTTGTTTTTAAAATAAAAAAGTTATATTTTAGGCAAATATAAAAGCCTCTTCACACCAAAAGTGAAATGAATAAGCCTCAGGCTGAAGGGAAAGTAAATTTACGTCCGTACAGTAGAACGCAGAAGAAGATTTCAACACACTTCAGCAATAAAAAAGGACACAAATGTTTGTCTAGAGTAATTTGTGCTTATTAGTACGCTTGAACTGGTTCATCGAAGGTCAGAAGCAAAGACATTTGGTTAATAGAATGGGATTAAATACAATAAAGGATATTTGTGTTGTTTACATTTAACATAATTATTGCAGGTTTGCATCATATTTCGAGTTGCTTTTTTATTCATTTTGAGGAATACTGATCTCTGTTTTTTGTGAGTGAGATGAATTAATGCATATTCATATTTATTTTAGAACTACAGTAACATCTGATTTCTGTCACCATGGCAACAGGAGAGCTGTCAGTCAATAAATTGGGAAAAAAAGTAACTTTCGTTACTTGTCTGAAAATGTAACTCAGATATTTTATTGTAAATTAAAAAGTAATGCGTTATTTTAATAGTTTCTTGAAAAAAGTAATCTGATTACGTACTCGCGTTACTTGTAATGAGTTTTACCCAACCCCCAACACTGCCAAGCACCACAAAACTGCTCGTCCCCACAGCCATGTACAGAGGGAAAGTGCTTTATTTTGAGGTCAAAAATAGGTTTTTCTACCATTTAAAATACAATGAGGTATTCATAACTATCAAATATATTATGTAAATGACATAAAAAAACAAAATGGCTAATAAATATTATAAAATATATAATGAAATTAGTGGTCCCCTGGAGTTGTGTCACTGTGTTACCGTTTAACAAAAATCTTTTATTTTGAAATAAAAATCACACTTATGACATCACTTGACTTCCTCCTATTTCCTGAAGATCTATGAAAAAAGGCCCATGTTAAGTCCACTGTCTCTTTTCAGTTATCAGAAATTTTCTCATTTATCTCACGATTTCATATGAAGCTTTTAGTGGAAGTCACTGGTATGACCTACTTTATTGTTAGGGAACTGTAAAAAACTAGAATACAAATAGATTAAACTACTTAATTTAGTGAGTATACCATGACTGACAACATGTGGCTTGATACCTTTCAGCAGACATTTTGTAAAATTCATTTTTCATGAAATTGTCACTGGTGAAAATCAGTTTATGGTTATGTTTTTTTACTAACTGCTTTCACTAATTGCCAAATGTATGCCAAATGTAACAATTTAGTCTTAACTACTTAATTGTAGTTGAAGAATAAGGATATTTGGTATATTATGTATATATCACTGGTGTTTCATTGTGTCACTGGTGTTACTTTTTTTCTGTCACATTAAATAAAATGCATCACATGTGACATGATAATAAGGTACAAATCCATTGAATTCTGTTTCACTCAAGAGTTAAGATTTAAAGGATTGCATCATTACTTGTTTATAACTGTTTTTACAAATATTTTCATTGTTATAGCAAATACATGGTTGCGCAAATGAACTAACATCATTCAATCACACTTTTAACAAACCTGATTAAAATAAATAAAACATAATCTCCTTATTTGTTGCATTATCATTATTTTTATGTAACTCTGACTACATGTTCTGAAAAAAAAGATAAATAATATTTCATAAAAACCTTTAAGATTGTCAGAGAAGTAAGGTAACACCAGTGACAAAAATTTTTACATGTGGTCTTTAAATAAATGCACGAAAAACATAAATCATTAAGCTGTCATTTATGTGTATTCATAAAGTCAAAAGATGATATAAAAATGTGATCTAAGTTTAAATGTTAAAAAAGAAATACATTTTAAGACATCTTGCCATACCAAAAGTGGACGTTTCTGTAGAATGACCCAAATAGAACGTTCCCTTTAGGTTAGGGGAACCTTCTGGGAACGTTGCGGGAACGTTCACAGAACGTTCTCCTAACCTCTTTACTGGCTCCCCTTAATAAGACATGGGCTCCCCTGAAAACGTGATTTGTGAAATTTTGGGGGTCTCAAAAAATATTGACAATGTGTTATTTTGACGTGCAATTTCAGTTTTGTGTAATGTGATCATCGTGGATTATTATGTGTAAAATTGCAAAAACAACATTCATTCAAGCATGACGGCGATTTAAAATAAAGATAACTATACATGCTATTCTTGTCATGAGCATCAAGGTGTGGGGGCGCTGCGGTGCAAATTCCACTCATGTTTAGTACATGTTAACTCGAAGATTCTAGAAAAAATATAAACGCTGGACTCTATGGTCGATTCTGTGTTAAGGTAAGGCATGTTATTCGCAATTATGTGTTGTGGCTGGGTTGTTCTAGGTCTGCGTGACTCTCGATGTCTTAGGTCTAATTGAATGGAGGAATTATGGTATTCTTCTGTAGCCTGACGACGAGTAACTTTAACCGTTCATGTGACAGCCTGATGCTTTGTTTCTAGACTATTTGTGGGTGGCTGTTTGTTGTTTCAGCTATCAATTCGTGTCGATAAAGTATAATAGGGTAAATCCTGTATAGTGATTTATACTATATAGTGCTTGCATAAAGCAAGTAGTGCATACAAAGATACATAACAGCTAAATTACAAGTGTAAGTCATTGTAAGCCCTTTTTTGAGGCACGCGCAGCGCACGAAAACACCCCCCCCCCCCCCCCCCCCCCCCTTATATAAAAAAAAAAAACATGTGAACTCCCCCAAAGTCCACGGTATAGTTCAAACACTGACCTCAATAATAATCTACAAACCATGTCCTGTTTTAAACGATGTTTAATCATATTCAAGATTAATCAGAGCACATTTAACCATCCGAAGAGCATTACATGAGATTGAATTATCCGTTCTTTATTATAACTACCATGTACAATATAATAACCCAGAGTTTACGCCTCTTAAGCACCAAATAACAATGACTTCAACAAAATATTTGGTTTTAAAAATGTACATTTTATTTTTCCAGACATTAAAAATAAATAACATTTATTTGACTTTAAGTAGGATAACATTACATTCATTTCTTACCACTGAATTAACGATGATGTGCTTTTCTCTTTTGGTCGGTAAAAAAAGAAAGAAGAAGAAAAAAACTCGTTTAGCATGTTCTCTTCAATTAGACGTATCAAATCTCTCTGAATTCACAATATTTACTCTTGTATATATTAATTATAAGTATTTATTCAATAAAGAGATCAATAAACGAATGCTAGTCAGTCAGTAAAACGAAATTATGCGTGAGCGCTTCTTTATGGGGAAGACAGGAGAAAAGCGCGTGCAGATCAGAGGCGCGCAGTAAAGAAAGATACAAACAAACCCAGTGTTTATGATATGCTTTTCAGACTACACTTAAGCTTGGCTTAATTTCAGCTATAAAGTTGTAATTACATTATCATTATAATGCGATTTGACTACTTTGATGTCTACACTTTATTAAAAGCTTATTTAATTTAATTTTAATTTATGCATTTAGCAGATGCTTTTATCCAAAGCGACTTACAGTGCATTCAGGCTATACATTTTTTTACCAGTATGTGTGTTCCCTGGGAATCGAACCCACGACCTTAGAATAATCCGAAACATCTGCAAAGTTTTAATTAGTTTACATGGTTATGTGGCGGAGGCGAATAGGCCACCACCTTGTGGGGGAGATATAGCACTTAATTCTAAGGAAGACTGAGTGAGAAACAGGATCCTAGTCCCCCCACCCAATGCTTTTAGTCTTTGTACAAGGGTCTCTTGTATGTGGTGCCTGTAGTGTTGCAATGTGAAAATGCTCAAGAAGTGGCGAGGTGGGCTTCAGGATTTATTTAGTACACGGCAGCCACCTGAAGTGCGTGTGTGCAGGAAACTCAGGAAATAAATGTAACTGACTGCAAAACCCACCCTCCCCAGATCTAACAGAACAGGTAAGACGCCCCCACTCCTTAGTATAAGTGACTCAAAAATTTGTGTAAACAGGTTCAACTTAAATATATTGACATTTATTTAAGCTAATGGAATTGTGATTACTTAGTTTGTTTTATAGGAGGAGTGAAACTAATTTAAATGCAATCAAGAGAGAAAGAAATAAAAATGTAGAAAACAATAAAGACAGTAAATTAACAACCCTGTAACCGTCTCAGTTGAGTCTTGTACACCCAATCACAATCAGTGTCCTTTTTGTTTTACCCACAGGGGAAAGAGTTTCACATGAACAATCTGTTCACTCAAGATTCTTCAACAAAAATTCACATCAGTGTTCAATTCAGTTTGTTTGTTTTAAAAACAACAACAACAAAAATCAAAAGTTCTTTTTGATTCAGTTCAAGAATTCAAAAGTTTTCTTCCATGAATAGGACAAAAAAAAAGAAAAGAGATTATTTCCAGTCCATTCAAAATTTCACGAGTCAAAAAGTCCCTCCAAGTGCAAGAAAAAGAAAATTTATGAATTCCCCTCGCAGGAAAATTCACTTGTTCAAAGTTCAGTTCTTAACATTCACAGAAGAGAAAACAATGACTTGCTTACCAGCATTCAGAATCCAATGAAGAAAATAATGTATATCACCCCTCTTTGGTTGAGGATGAGACGCTGAATGAAATCCAATGGATGGCAGGGTAATGTTTCTTCACTCTTTGACTCTCAGCGATCGTTACCCTCCCCTGTGATCCTGACAGCTTCAACACGATCCAACGAGGGCACAATCCCCAGCTGACGGAGATCAGATTGCGAAGACGAACAATACACAGCACCCCTCAACGCTTCAGCGAATTCTACTAGTACACTAAGCAACTGGATTCAGCGTGATTTAAGTTCGGTTGAACAAAACAAACTGGACGCGAAACAAAACAAGCGCAGTTTTGCCACACTGCCGCATAACTGTTAGGCGCGATCAGGCCAACTTCCTCCGCTTCACGTGCGGATTCGGCAGAAAAACTATCCCGACACGTTCAATAACGGTCATCAAACAACCGGAGACTCAGATACAACACTGCGCGACTGTAAGGCAGGTCGCGGGTCTAAACGCAACCTATTAGCGTCATAAAATTATCCAAGGACGTTCTTCAGCTCACCACTGCTCAGATCCACAGCCTCAACGAGCTCAGGTGCTACTACCCTTTTTTCTACATGGCGGCACCCGTGTCAAAAGTCAAATAAAAGTGTCCACGTAATAGAGAAGGTAGGTCCCCTACATTCCCCCCTGCTAAACCCTGCCATGCCACCGGACTTCCATTCAGCAACTCAGTCCTGAAAAATAAAGAACAGAGAATAGCAGGTAAACATTTTTTTCACAAAAGAAAACATCAGTTCAACGATGGAAAGCTTTCGATTAGTAAGATTGGAAAACCTTCACCTTAAAAGAAACTTTCAAAAACTTCAGGTTTGCTTAAGCTTATTTCAAGACATAGTCAGTCCTATACCTAACAGGTAAAGTACCTCTGTTCGAACGCTGTGAACGTCTAGGTTCAGGAATACTTTCATTTTCACTTTCAGCTTCGGAACCACCTGAATTTATGGACTCGAGTACAGACTGATCTACTGAATCATCAGCTGACATTTCATTGTCCCTGATACCTGTCTCTGATTCATTCCCACCTTCCCTTCTACCTTGTGTGTCTGTGAGTGTAGCAGGTGCAAATGTAACAACAGGGACTGCAAGAACATCGGGATCTTCTGAATCAGTGTGTGCTTGACCTGTGTGCGCTCTAGATTCACATCTAGATGTGCAAGGTGGTAGTGATGACTAAAAAGTGCAATGCTTGAGTCCCTATGTACAGCTTTACATGGGCCCCCTTTCTCTGGGCGAATTGTGTAAACTGGAGTGTCTGCGTGATTCTGTTTCACTACAGTGTAAGGTAAGGGTTCCCAATGATCTTGGATTTTATTCCTTCCCCTATGTGAATGGTCTCGTAACAGAACACGGTCACCAGGTCTCATTAGTGTGCCATGCGATCTACGATCATAGGCTCTTTTTCTTCGCCTTGAAGCCTCCTGTGCTGCAGAGTTGGCTATTTCAACAGCTGTCTTCAATCTGTCGTGATGGTTTTTCACCCAGTCATCGAGATTGTCAACTCCACTGTCCTCCAAGTCTCTCCCATTAAGGATGTCCATCGGCATTCTGGCATCCCTTCCGAACATTAAGTAGAATGGCGAATAGCCGGTTGAAGTGTGGATTCGGCTATTGTATGCCATAGCCAACTCGGGTAGATACTGTTTCCAATTCCTTTTCTTTTCCAGGGGTAACGTCCTTAGCATGTCGTGCATGGTTCTATTAAATCTTTCGCACTGGGAGTTACCCTGTGGGTGATACGGAGTTGTGCGACTCTTTCCGATTCCATAGACTTTACACAGTTCTTTGATGACATTTGCTTCGAAACACCGACCTTGGTCGGAATGTAGTCGTGCAGGACAGCCATAGTGGACAAACCAATGCTGCACAAGGGCTTTTACCGTAGTGTGGGCAGTCTGATTTCTGGTTGGCACTGCTACCGTGAAACGAGTGAACATGTCAGTTAAGACAAGGACATTTTCATATCCTCCCACAGATTCCTCCAAGACCGTATAATCCATAGCAAGGACATCCAGCGGGGCAGATACAGTAGTGCATGTCATTGGGGCTCGTATTTTAGGAAAAACATCCTTTGCGAGGGCACATCTCTTGCATTCCTGAATCTAGTTTTGAATGTCCTTACTCATGTCGGCCAGTAATAACTCCGCCTCATGCGCTCCAGCGTGCTCCTTTCTCCAAAATGGCCACAATGATCATGCTGACTCTCATACACTTTGTAACGCAAGGGTTCTGGAACCACTAATTGACAAATTTCTTCTCCGTCCCGGGAATCAAAGATAGTACGGAACATCACTCCTTTTGTAAGCTTGAGACGTATGAATTGTCTAGCAAGCTTTTTTGACTCAACATCCATATTGCGCTGCTCGACTGGACTCAGATTCTTGTTGGTTTGTACAGCACGGTAGATAGGAGCTATATGAGGGTTGTTTTCTTGTTGCTCTCCTATATCACTCCAGCTATATCCAGGGACTTTCCTTGTCACTGACACCTGTACCAATGCTTGTACTCTCTGCTGATTTTTGGCGACTGGCCATAAGCATGCACGCACTTCATCTGAATTCATCTTAATGAAGTCTTTAGCAGAGTCCTCTTGCTCAGGCTCCTCACCAGATGGAATCCTTGATAACACATCTGCATTTGTATTTTGTCGTCCTGGTTTGTAGTAGACCTCAAAATCAAACTCCGACAACTGAGCCATCCACCGTTGTTCGACAGCTCCTAAATTTGCGGTCGCCAGGTAGCGCAAAGGGTTATGATCTGTTATCACGGAGAACTTGGAGTAGATCAAGTATTCTTTGAACTTTTCGGTTACAGCCCATTTTAAGGCAAGCTTCTAGCTTGAAAGCACTGTACTTTCAGTCGTTCTTTTCTGACCCACAAAGACCCCGACTTGCATACGCGATCACACGCTCAGCACCTCCTTGTCGTTGACTTAACACGGCCCCAAGACCATGCAGGCTCCCATCAGTTGTGAGTACGAAAGACTGACTGAAATCCGGGTATGCGAGAACTAGCGGAGACATTAAACACTGCTTGAGTTTGTCAAATGCAGTTTGACACTCCGTTGTCCAGTTAAGAGGTTCAACGATTTTCTCCTTCACTCCTTTACCAACCAGGGCATGAAGAGGCCGGGCTAACTGAGCAAAACCAGGAACAAACCTCCTGTAATAACTCATGAATCCAAGGACCTGTCTTAACTCCTTGATATTCGTGGGTGCAGGCCAGGATTCCAATGCCCGAGTTTTCTCTCCATCCACCTTAATTCCCTGGGAGGAGATTAGGTGACCTAAGAATTTCACTTCGGGTTTCAGAAGGAAGCACTTATTGGGTTTTAGTTTCAAACCATGCTGTCTCAACCGGTTGAACACTATTTCCAGTCTTTGACAATGGCTTTCGAAGTCTTTCGAAAAGACGATAATGTCATCAAGGTAGATGAGCAGTATGTCAAACGTTAGATTACCTAGCACCACCCCCATCAGACGTTGAAATGTCGCAGGCGCATTGCAAAGTCCGAATGGCATCCTGGTCCATTCAAACAGTCCAAAGGGAGTGGTGACCGCTGTCTTTGCTCTATACTCCTCACTCATCGCCACTTGGAAATACCCGGAGGTAAGATCAAGGGTGGAGAACAGCTGTGCATTTCCCAAGGCATCCGAGGGAGAGGATAAGCATCTTTGCATGTCACTTTATTCAACTTTCTGTAGTCGCAGCAAAAGCGTATGCTGCCTTCCTTCTTAATCACTATCACCGCTGGAGATGCCCACGGACTACAGCTTTCTCTGAGAATACCTTGAGACACCAAATCTTGAACATGTTTTTTCACTTCCTGAAACACCTGAGGTGGAATTCTGCGATGTCTTTGCTTAATGGGAGGAGCATCACCTGTTGGGACACTATGTGTGACAGCAGTCGTATAACCGAAGTCACAATAATTTTTCGAAAACACATCACTGTGCTTAGCCAGTAAGTCCTGGAGTTTGCGACATTGTGTTGCTGTGAGGTTCTTTCCAAAACACGTTCACTAAATGAAGGAATTGTTATTGCTTGCTTACCAGCAACCTTCACGAAGCCAATCTTGTCACCACAGCTCAGTGCCTCAGTTTGCATCCTAATGTTAGCCAACACTCGCTGGACCTTTGCCTCCTTGAAATCATGGCTGTACCTTTCCATCTTCTTCATGCCTTCAGTGGTCATGAATAGATCCTTAACTTCACTCAACACATTCATCCCAATAATGCCAGGCAATCCTTTCAACTCTGTCCCATTGGAATCGCTCTCTTTGATCACAAACACATACTTTCCATGCAACGTCTTCCCCATACACTCTATGTCTGCTTCCAGACATCCAATGATGGGAATGCCTAGGCCATTTGCTGCTGTAAGTCGGACCCAGTTGGTGGACGACAGCACAACTTCTCCAAAGTGATTCTTAAAATGTGGCTCAGTGATAGTAGTCACTTCCGACCCTGTGTCCAAGAGGCAGATAGTCCTGATACCTGCAATTTTCACTTCAATGGTTATGCAATCTCCAAAAGCACTTTCATAAAGGGACTTGGAAACATTTTCTGTATCCCAGTCTGCAGTATGACTTCTAATAACGGATGGACCCGGGCACTCTAGCACTGAAGTGTCTCGGTCAGCTGTCTTTTCCACCTCTGCTGTGTGAGGTTGCACTCTACTAGAGTTTTCTCTGCTCTGCAGACAACGTCGGCTTGTGTGTCCTGGCTTACCACACGTATAGCAGATGTATCTTCCTTCACTATCTTTTAAAGGTGCATTTTTTGCCTTGCTGTCCTTCGCAAGAGGTTTCACTTTTTCTTTGCCGTTTACCATCTGAAACAGTTCTTCTTGTCGGGCAGCTATCTGTTGAATAGCTTCATGGAGTGACTCCAGGGTGAGAGGGACTGAAGAGCTCTCTGTTGCAGTGGTAGCATGAACGACACCACGTGAACGAGTACTGGTTTTCAGACTGCTTGGAACTTGCACCTCCTCTTCTTCAGACCAAGTAATAGCTTCCTGCATAAGGTGGATGAATGTCAGGTCCTTCTGAGCTTTACCTCTCCTCTTCATTTCACGCCATAGCAGATCATCTTTGAGGGCTAACACAAGCTGTTCCTTCAATATGCCATCAGCATCAAGAACTCTAGATGGTTCTCGGCTCTGAATAATACTCAACTTCTCCTGCAAGTCATAAGCATAAGAACGGATGGTTTCTCCAGGCATTTGTTTGCGGTCAAAAAACTCTTTCAGTCTGCTGCCAATGGGAAGTTGGTCCTCATAAGTCTGGTCCAAAGCATCAAAAATCTAATCCACTGACTTCTCCTTTCCGTTGAACTTGACTGTCATCTTAGCCTCATCTTTTAAATACTGCTTAACAAACTCAATTCTGTCTTCTTCAGGAATTTTCATCACCTTGAAGGCGGACTTCATTGAACTTATCCATTCTTCTATACTCAACTCACCAGGCTTGGAACGACATCCGGTAAACTCTGGAAGCTTACGATCCCTAGGGATGTAAACAGTAGATGGTGCTTTCTGAGTGGCAGCCTGCTGTTCGATAACAGTTTTAGCAAGGGAAAGCGCCTCTATCTCTTCGGCTCTGGCTTGCTCTAACATGCCTGCCTGCTCACCGAACCGCCTTTGCATCTCTTCAAACTGTTTCTTTAATTCTTCCAGTTCAACCATAGCCTCGGCTCTAGGACCAGGAACTTACACTGAATCAGGAAACAGGAATTGATCCTGTTCGTGACGCCAATATGTAGCGGAGGCGAATAGGCCACCACCTTGTGGGGGAGATATAGCACTTAATCTAAGGAAGACTGAGTGAGAAACAGGATCCTAGTCCCCCCACCCAATGCTTTTAGTCTTTGTACAAGGGTCTCTTGTATGTGGTGCCTGTAGTGTTGCAATGTGGAAATGCTCAAGAAGTGGCGAGGTGGGCTGTATTTATTTAGTACACGGCAGCCACCTGAAGTGCGTGTGTGCAGGAAACTCAGGAAATAAATGTAACTGACTGCAAAACCCACCCTCCCCAGATCTAACAGAACAGGTAAGACGCCCCCACTCCTTAGTATAAGTGACTCAAAATTTGTGTAAACAGGTTCAACTTAAATATATTGACATTTATTTAAGCTAATGGAATTGTGATTACTTAGTTTGTTTTATAGGAGGAGTGAAACAAATTTAAATACAATCAACAGAGAAAGAAATAAAAATGTAGAAAACAATAAAGACAGTAAATTAACAACCCTGTAACCGTCTCAGTTGAGTCTTGTACACCCAATCACAATCAGTGTCCTTTTTGTTTTACCCACAGGGGAAAGAGTTTCACATGAACAATCTGTTCACTCAAGATTCTTCAACAAAAATTCACATCAGTGTTCAATTAATTTTGTTTGTTTTAAAAACAACAACAACAAAAAATCAAAAGTTCTTTTTGATTCAGTTCAAGAATTCAAAAGTTTTCTTCCATGAATAGGACAAAAAAATGGAAATAGATTATTTTCAGTCCATTCAAAAATTCACGAGTCAAGAAGTCCCTCCAAGTGCAAGAAAAAGAAAATATATGAATTCCCCTTGCAGGAAAATTCACTTGTTCACAGGTTCAGTTCTTAACACTCACAGAAGAGAAAACAATGACTTGCTTACCAGCATTCAGAATCCAATGAAGAAAATAATGTATATCCCCCCTCTTTGGTTGAGGATGAGACGCTGAATGAAATCCAATGGATGGCAGGGTAATGTTTCTTCACTCTTTGACTCTTAGCGATCGTTACCCTCCCCTGTGATCCTGACAGCTTCAACACGATCCAACGAGGGCACAATCCCCAGCTGACGGAGATCAGATTGCGAAGACGAACAATACACAGCACCCCTCAACGCTTCAGCGAATTCTACTAGTACACTAAGCAACTGGATTCAGCGTGATTTAAGTTCGGTTGAACAAAACAAACTGGACGCGAAACAAAACAAGCGCAGTTTTGCCACACTGCCGCATAACTGTTAGGCGCGATCAGGCCCACTTCCTCCGCTTCACGTGCGAATTCAGCAGAAAAACTATCCCGACACGTTCAATAACGGTCATCAAACAACCGGAGACTCAGATACAACACTGCGCGACTGTAAGGCAGGTCGCGGGTCTAAACGCAACCTATTAGCGTCATAAAATTATCCAAGGACGTTCTTCAGCTTCCCTTTAGGTTATAAAACTAAATCTAATAACCTACAAGGAACGTTCCCGGGAAACTTCCCTTTAAGTTATAAAAATAAAATAAAAATAACTCCATGGAACGTTCTGAGAAGGTTCTCTTTAGGTTATAAAATTAAACCTTAAAATAGTTTTTTTTAGGTTATTTTAGGTTATATAAAAAAAAAACCTACAGGGAACGTTCCCGGAACGTTCTTATTTGATTCCCCAAAAAAAGAACCAAATTGGAACGTTAGGGGAACGTTCTGTGTTTGTTGGGATTTTGTTTTGCATTCACGTAGGAGTGGCTAAGCACTGCAGGAAAGGTAATTTTCAAAAATCCATATTAGGGGCACTTTAATAAAACACAATCTAATAGGTAGAAAATAAAATTTAATGTTAGCTTCCGGTTTTTGCTGTATCCCTTCTAGCCACAACCGTCTCGGGCTTTATTATGGATTCAGTCCGATTCTTGACTCAGATAAGTTTTATGAACCGGTTCAACTGATTCAAATCAAAAAAACGATCAGTTCACAAATCGGACAACTCTCGTATGTAGATAGTAGCCTAAAAACAAAATTGTTTTTATCATCATAGGTAATTTAGGAGTTTGTCACAAATGTGTCCACAATGGAGGGCTAAGGAGTGAGGTTTGTCTTTGTACACTGTATGAATTCTTTCAAATGTTTTAGCCTTTTATGATGCCATAGACGGCAATGGTATAGCTCTTTCTGCTTGTCTACAACTTTTCATAGTACACTTTCTGATGGCACTGGTTTTTTTCCACAAATTACGCTTCTACAGAGAGTCTACTGACACAGTTTTATTCCTTATGAAATACAGCTGATAATCATAATAGTCAATGAACTATGTTCAGTTATACATGTGATGGAATAAGAATCATATTCTATAAATGTTATAGCAAATGTATGATTAGGCTATTTTTCAGGTTTACCAAACACACTGTCCATCACTGTCCAACAAACAGATAATCCCAACCCCAAACTCAGTCAACCCTGTTGTGACAAACTAGTTAAGATGCTCATGTTGTAATAGTCACACATTGTTTACACTTTTTGGACAAATCAGCCTACTTACAGTTTTCTCTGCATATTAAGCTGCAATAGGAGAAAGTATTTTAAAAATTGCACACAGTTACACACAAATATACTAACAACTGCAATAACATACTGTACAAATGATATGATTTCTTCCCTTTTCTTTCCATTTATTTGTAATGGCTCTTCAGAAGATGAAGGGTATGAGAGATCTTCTTGATTTGGGGAAATCTTTGAACTTCTCATTATAGAACCTGGAACACATTAGAGAAACCACATGTATTTTTCAGTGCGTTGCATCACTGCGTTGTACTCTCAAAACCAGGTTTATTGAATTAATGATATACCAGATGAAAATGTCTGTAATTTTTAAATGTATAAGTAATATTAATTTTACATGGTAAAGTTTACCTGTGATGGTGATAGGCTCTTGGGCCTATGAAGCAAATTGTAAAAAAAGCGAAAGCAAATGTGGGTAAAGACCAGGTAGCAACAGCGTAGCCCAGCCACTCTACAATCTCCCCAAAGAAATTTGCTCCAGACACATACTCAAACAAACCGCCTGCAGTTAAAACAAACACATAAATCAGCTTAGCATTTATTCAGTGCAGGTAATTGCAGTTTGCTTACAGAGACTGAGATAAAGACAATAAATGATGAGTGTTGCTAACATTAAAAAGACCCTGAAATATTTGTACCTCTCGGGATTTTATAGGAAATTTCTCCAGGTTTTCTCAGGCTGCGGAGAATGTGGTCACTGTGAATATTTATTCCCATTCCTATGAAAAATATGATCAGACCTAGAAAAATAAAGATACATATATAAAAAAGTGATTATATAAACATGTGACTTATTATAAACATTATCCAGCAAATCCTCTAAAGAAATTTGCTCTAACAATAAGCTCTAATACTTTATTCATTTTTAAGAACTGTCTCTGCAGGTTTTAAAGGGGTCATATGATGCTATTTTTTTTTTTCCTTTCTCTTTGGAGTGTTACAGCTCTTGGTGCATAAAGAAGATCTGTAAAGTTTGCAAAGACTAAAGTCTCAGATCCAAAGAGATATTCTTTATAAAAAGTTCAGAGTCAGCAACACCTACCTAAAACGGCTCGTTTCTAACACGCCCCCACATGTCTACATCACTTTTTTTGGAAGATTTGCATAACGCCGCCCAAATGTGCATGCAAAGAAAGAAGGTGTAACTTTTATTCTTGTTGTAGTATTGTTGCTGCTGCCGCCATTTTGTGAAGACGCTGTGTGCTTCGTTGAGAACACGAAACTACTTTGTTTGGTCTTCCCAAAAGAGGACGATATCCGCTTCGTCATGCCTAGATCTGATCTGTGCTGGTCACTGAGGGAATAATACAACTTTGCGCTGTGGATCACCAGATCAGCTTTCACCATGGACGAAGCGGAGTCCCGCCCGGGGTCGCCACATGTGGTTGCCGCTCCTTCGTCGGATCCGCCGGCTGCATCGTTCTCAACCCCGCCGTCCTCTGCTCACTCTAGCCCGGCCTCAACTCACGCTATGCCGCGGCTTCCGCTCACGCTAGGCGCCGTGTTTTTCGTTGTGAAAGCGAAAATACTTAGTTTGACCTTCCAAAAATGGACACGACTAGAAAACAGTGGTTAAGTTGTATTTACAACACTGTTCAACAGTTCAACCCAAATATTCAGATATGAGCAGCGCATTTTATGGAGGACTGTTTACTAATCCTGGTAGAGTAGACTACATGCAAGCATTCTGACTCCTTCCACTGACGATTCAAACGTGAGTTTTTTGGGGAGTGTAGAGTAGCACTTGTTGTTTGTCATTTCTTCAATCACAAATACAGACAGGGTTTTATGTTTACGCGGCAAGATGCAAAGCGTAAAAAGACAGTATAAATCATTATAACCCATAATTATGTCCCCACTGGATGCAACAAATGCCTCATTTGTTATGGGTTTTAATGTTTTTGTCTCGTTGCGCCGGGACACGGCATCATATTTTTAGGGGCGTAACATTTCCGTCACACGATTGGGGTATTCGGCCAATCACAATGCACTGGATAGCTGGCCAATCCAACACCGTCCGCTTTTCAGAGCGATGAGAAATTTGTAAAAATCGACGCGTTTCAAATAGGCGGGGCATAGAGGAGAAACAATAATGTACAGTATGTAGAAAATAATGTATTTTTTAACTTTTTTTTTTTACTGTTTTTTTACTTTTTATACTTTAAACTTTACTTTAAATAATGTTATTTTTAGCAGCATCAAATGACCCCTTTAAAGTGACCCAAATTGGTTCTTCTATGACATTGCTGCTAAAACCCATTTTTGGAACCTTTATTTAAGTGCAGTTATTTTGGGATTTACATAATATTTTTTTCATTAAATACATTCTCAAATATAATAGCAAGGTTGAGCAAAATTCTGAATTTAAGAATTATCTCCTTTTCAATTCACATGTTGGAATTTGAAATGAACTGGTCAACAAATTTGAAGAATTTCATTAGCCCAACAAAAGCTTTGTAACAAATAAATCATTTTATTAATAATTACATTACTTTTCAGTATTTAAGCAGCATATTTATTCCCTATATAATACATTTGATCCTAGATTGATTCAATATATTTCTCTTTGATGGTAGAAAAAAATTAAATATTGTTATAACAATTAATACAGCCATACAAACAGATTAAAATTTTTCATACAGCAGCTCAAAATGTCTATCACAGTTTTTGGATTACTTTATAAAAGTAAGCAGTTGTAATTCATACTAAAAATATTAATATATTTGTTCATATCCTATATGAGTTTCTTTGACTGTACCTTCCAATTATTCATACTTTCTTAAAAACAAATTCAACTGACAATTTTGCATCCTGTTTGCCACCTCATTTCAAATGCTCAATTCAATTTTGAAAAGCACACAACCCTGTATTATAGCAATTCTTTCAGTAAACAAGTTTTACCGGCTAGTAGACAGACATCGGAAAACCACGTGTTGTGAAATGTAGCACAGTGCAGCAGATAGTGTGCCTGCAGGAAACCATTAATAGAGCAAAACACAATCCCTGACAGCATGATGTTAAGCGGATACGGCCGCCCTTTGGTCAGCAGGGAGTAGATGCAGCTCCTGCAAACCAGAGTGTTGATACATATCAAATACCATCTTTTGGTCATCTGCCCAGTTCATTACACTTCCACTGTTATTATGTCTTTGTAATTCAACACCTGTTCCCAAACCTGTCGTGTTTTGTCCAGATCATGCTTCCATTGAATTATTCAAACATTTCTCACTTTATTCATCTGCTTCTTTTTTGGCCCAGTTATGTGTAATTACTCAAATGAAACATGATTACATTTCTGCTGTTACGTTTGTGCAGCCTTGATTAATTGTCAGCACAGCAGGATAGTCTAAAGAAGCAAAAGAACATTCCACCCAGTTCCCTTTTGTCTTCAGATTAAGGGTATTTTTTCCTCATTTGTTCTGGGTGAGCTAGATTACACATCAGGTTTGTGAAATGGCGTAACTGAAGTAAATGGAAGCAAAAAAGCTGTGACCGCATGTCATTGTACAGTTGCTATGATCCATTTCTCTGGCCTGTCTGCATTTTATACTACTGATCTTTCATCTTTCAAGATGTTAAATTGCCTAGTAATTTAACATCTTGAAAGATGTTAGTGACATTTTGAATTCTTCTTCAGCCCCACCAAGGATCTCCCACATTGTCCCATCGTTCACATGACTTACCTTTGGAAGTAGTGCAGGCAGAAGGTCCAGAGCATCAGGTGTCTCCCGGTGCCATTGTTTCCATCCGTGGTCAGCATCAAAAGCAGGGGAACTAGCAGAGCAGGAAGCTCCTGGAGGAACCAGACTAGCCTTGCGGGTACCATAATGGAGCTGCCCGAGGAGTCCACGTAGCGGCCATAGGCAGCATGAGACTTCATGAGACATATAAAGTGCATCACCCCACCCAGGATCATCGCCAAGCTCAGGCCCCACACGAGGAGCTCCTGGCACTGCATGGAGGTTGACGTTCTGTCCGGTTCCAGACCAGGTTTGAGTCTAATGCTGTATATCCCCTCTCAACCCCTCACCAGAATTCTGCAAACACAGCGCCTCAGAGCAGCTCCTCCCCAAAAGCAGAGGGAGAGCCGAATCCTGACCATGCTACAGCATGCACCCTGCTGAAATGTGAGTATGCCTTTTTCAAAGAGATTTCCCTTTTAACATATTGAGAGAGATTTTTTTCCACTAATGCACTGGTGGGGAGCATCAGCATTCATGTGACAAACACAAGCTTGTCTGTTGTTTGTGCATCTCGGTGAGTCCTAACTGTTTTTGTCACCAGAAAGAAGAAGCATGTTGATATTTACCTGCCACACGCCTGGTTCTGTGAATTTATGTTGGGAAAGATGAACAGCGAAATTAGTTTCTCAGTATGTTAAAAGAGCAATAATCCAGTCTGTCTTTCTTTTATCAACCTGTTTACACAAATCGAAGCATGAAAAAGCTAATTCTTTTGTGTATCATCATATTTCCGTAAGGCAAATGGGTGGTTTTTTCTTTTATGCTTGTTTTGGCACAAATATTAATACTTTTCTAAAGGAAATCTCCTCTCAGACTGTAAAAAATAAAGATATTTCAGGCACCGTTTGGGTTTCCTTACATTTCCACACTGGCAGAACCATTTGGGGAAACTTTAGGCACATTTTGAAGGTTCCTCAAATGTGCACTAAAGTAACTTCACAGTTAAATACTTGTAATTATAAGATTATTTAATATTAATATTGAGATAACAGTACTTAAATATTCTGAAGATTATTAAAAAAAAAAAGTAATAATTAAAAACATACTTTTTATGTGTACTTATGTGTTCTGTCTTGTGAGTTTCTCAGATAGAAAGAGGTTCAACAGGAGGTTTCTTCAGTGTAATGATAATAAACCCCCAAAATCTTTTATTTTTACAGTGAAAAGTCAGGTTTATTTCCCTAAACACTTTGGCATAATCAATAGACAAGTTCAGACAATTTACACACTGCGGAAAAAGTATTACCAGATCATACATCCCTATGGGTTATTGATGGATTCAGCTGACTTTCAGAAAAGCATGTGTCTACCTCTATAGCTTGCAACAGGCTGTTTCCTGTAATTAATGGAGCACCTGCTGAGAATTCTGATGAATGCAGTGCATAGAGAACTACATCAAACAGCAGGAAGTATTTCCCCTTGCACCATTTATTCATATTACCAATAACCTTTCAGTGTTTATGTCCCCGGTAAAAAGCAGTCACTCAATGAAAGTCACTTAAAACAACAGGGTGCTCAAGAAATTCAAGTCTTCAAATTATGTTTCCAAGGAAACGCTTAAAAGAATAAAATTTTACAGCCTGACTACTGATAAATTGATCTATAAAAATAACCCTCTAGTATTATTTTAATTAAAAAAATCAACAGTGAACATTAAGCTACTTAATTTTGATTGACATTGACTTCTAAAAGCATATTTCCCTGCTCTGCAGAAATTGAAACTAAGTTGCCAATAAAAAATTAAACCAGTATTTGAATTTCAAAACAGATGAACCCAATTAACAAGTCTCCATTTTGTTTGAGAACATGTAAGATGGAGACTAACACTGAAGTCATTTCTGGAGATGAAACTTGCGGTCACCATAGCTGACACCTGTGTCCAAACGAAACCACCAAATGTTCACTTCACTCTAATGTGTTCAGTGCAACCTGAAATGGCTCATGAGATTTGAAGTGTCAATGCTGCTAAACTTAAGAACAGATTGATGAAGTGATATTTGCTGAGCTGGACCTATTAATGAGAACCACCGTCTCTTGTTCCCTGTCTTTAAAAAACTTGAATATGTTGAAGTTCTAATACAGAATAAATTCTAGTCACAAACTAAATGTCAAAGAAAAGGAAAAATAATTAGAATTCAAACTCTAAACTAATAGAAAAAGTGAAAAACACAGCACATCAGAATAGCGGTTTGTCCTGTAGAGCTTTTAATTCTAACACCTTGAAAAAATGAATGGCAGATAAAACAATCCCCTGCTTCAGTCAAAATCTACATCCTCAGTTACTAAAAATAAGGAGCCTGGGATTGTTTTATGACCTTTGATATCTAAAACAGTCAACAGCTATCTAAAGAAATAAACCAAGAATAAACAGGAAGTTCTCATCCCGCAGGAATTTTGCTGCATAGCACACAAAATGAAAAGGTAAACTGGTCTGCCATGCAGATGCACTGCATCCTCTTCCCATTAAGAATACACGCACGATAATGTGATGATTGCATGAGGCTGGCAAAGCAGTGCATGACAGGTGTTTTCAATAGAAAAGTACGTCTTCTAAAGCAATTCAGGAAAAGCTTTTCATGTGTCCGCTTTTATTAATTTAAGCCTTCACACTGCCATTCAAAAGTTTGGGGTCAATAAGAATTTTTTATTTATTTATTTTTTGAAAGAGTTTCTATGCAGTTATACAGGTAAAAAACATATATTGTTAAATATTATTAACAATTTCTAAGTAACTGTTTCTAGTTTTAATATATTGTATGTAACTTTTTCAAATGATAGGCAAAGCGAATGTTCAGCATAAGTACTCCAGGCTTCAGTGTCAATGATCCCTCCGATCTTCTAATATGGCCGCTTGGCTGCTCAGAAACAATTAATATTTTATCCATTGTTTAAAACCAGTTGTGGCTGCTTAATATTTCTGTACAGCTGTGCATTTCATTTCAGGTTCTGTCAAAAGTTCAAAAACATCAATTTTTTGGTTAATCCGGTTTCATTATAAGTGTCTTTACTGTTGCTTTTGATCAATTGAATTTTTTTTAAGTCATTGTTTTACAATTACTTGTCAAGACTAGTTAAGAATGATTACATTTGCAGATATGTTGGCAAAAAAAAAGTAATACAAAATTCCAATTGTAGCCATTGCCATCTGTTAATATCCTCATGACTGCGGAACACGTTGATTGCTTTTGCTGCTCACAGATCCTTTCAACTTACATTTAGTTCATTTCACTTACTGCAGAATTGGAATGTGGTTTAAACTCACACATCCATGATTCCACTATCCTTCATTTAGAAAGGAATGGCAGAAAGACTGTATCTTAAGCACATGACTCGTGTTTTAATATATGGCATCTTAAATGAATCTTGACCAACTCTGACTCCAATAACTCACAAACTGCTCGTAATCATGTCACAAACACAGAAAGGAATCGCAAACAATAAGACAAGTAAAAGAAACACCACAGCATAGTATCTTTTGTCATTACACTTTATTGTTTCTTTGCAACATCAGCCATGACCCTTGTCATATCTGGCGAGAATTCTGTAATGCTTCAATGTAACCTGAGATTCAAAAATGACTCCACTGAGGAGCGCTTCAATTAATTTCCACATAGGTTTGACAATGTGAGAACTGTTCATTTTTACGCAATAATAGTTCGAATAATAATAAACAGTGCTAACATAAAAATTTTTTTGAAACAATCCTAACAGTACAAGAACAGGTGTTGTGCTGGGTGAAGCTGATGAATCTCTTCCCCTACTTTAAAAACAGTAAGAACTAATTCAACTGATTCAAGACAGACAATCAAGTCCTTTTAGTGGGTAAATGAAGGGTGGAAAACACAGGACCAAAACAAAAAACAAAAACATGTTTAACACTGACCCAAGGCACATCTGCATGGTATGACATGCTTTGTCTGTTTTCTGTTTGAGGATTTGGTTTGAGACATTCAAACCTTGATGGGGATGTAGAGGAGCCTTGCCGTTTTCCTTCCAATGGTCACCCAGGAAAAATCTTGCTGCACTGTGCTCTTTGGGAGGCCTGGAGTAGATGGAATAAAGAGGAAAGCCAGACAAAATGCCTACGCCTTTCAGAAAATCCACCTCTGGCGGTTCCGTGATATGAGTGTGCATAAATAACTACTACTAGGATGTTAAACATGGCTGCTAACTTGCATGTGAAAATAAAATTGTTTCAGAATAACCAAAATAAATTGAGGGTTGATGGGACAGAATGGCCATTTTGAGGCAGTCTGAAAGGGGTCCACCTGTACTGCACTTCAAACACTACTATATGCTTCCACAGAGTTTGAGATAAATACGTCAGATGCATCGTAAAACTAGAAAGCTAAATCACAAAGAGAAAATAAACAGAACAGAATATAAGAATTTTAATTTGACTACAATAAAAGATTAGATGAAAGAAAAACTATTTTTTGGTATATCCAGAACAGTGGAGGGTTAAGTGGGTATTGTGTAGCCCTTTACAAACTACAACAGGACCAACGCGGTAGCTATTACTACAATTCTCAGGGTGTACATGAACATAGCATGTTTCAGTCTGTCAACTTCCTTTTTCTCATTATTTATCAATAGGTGAGTCATTATGTAGATTACATATGCAGACTTGCAAAAAGAGTGCAATGTCAATGGTTTGATTTTTTATTTAAACTTTAAATGTGTCTTGCTTTTAAATTACACAAAGGCTCTTCAGATACCTAACATCCTTGGAGGGTCAAAAGCAGATTTTGCCTCATTAAGACCCCCCAACCAAAAACACAATCAAAAATCTGACCTTGCAACACCCAAAAAACTGCGACTGTACTTCAAGCTATAGCATCATCCAAGTTGCCTCACGTGGAAATCGGGGTACAGGGAAAGCTGTAGGAAGAGGAGGTTAGTATCTAACGTTAAATCTGGATTCGGGGTATGTATGAAGATTCCCAGCTGCGACAAACTTTGTATGTCCTTCCTATAGAAGAGGCGGGGGAGGATGGGGATACGTTGTCAGGAACGGGACGGGTGGGAGGGGCTTGGGTCTTCTAGGAGGCTCCGCGGCTCCTGGGAAAGTTCACCTCAATGAACGACGAGAGCTCCAGCAGCATAACTCACAGAGCTGTCCGACCAGTTTCGGCACTGGCTCGACTGCGCATAGTTTAGGAAAGAGAAGTTCATGTCTGTGCCGTTCTTTTTCAGTTCCGCCACGGCCTGATGGAGTGAAGAGAATCAATGGAGAGTCAACACTAAAGAGATGCTTTTAGACTTACAACGGTAATCTTAAAAAGCTTCATAATGAAAGAGCGGGTAGTTAGCAAGACATTAGTTAGGGGGGGAAAAAGGACATTAATAAAAGCTCTGCGACAGTTAAGTGCTAGGCTAATTACCATGTTTACGGACTGTCCATTATTTGCATTACTTTGCTTTTGCTTTGAGTCAACAGCAGTTTGCTAAATAAAATGTCCTGGGGGAAATTCATATAGTCTTTCATATGAATCATTCATTAGGTACTTACATTTAGAAGAACGCCGATGGGATGGCGACCACAAATAGTATTATGATATTTCTTCAAATAATTGCTAAAGGAGATGGGGTCCAACTGTTCTATACTTCCCATTCCCTTAAAAAAAAAGAAAAAAAAGGAAATTAACATACATTCATACATTTCACTGACGTCAACAAAACTCTCATTACTGGCATTAATAATGTTGTAATTTTTAGTTTAGTTTTATTTAGGACTCTCTAATGTTGGATTTGACATTTGGTGTAGTTCAAACACGGTCCTTGTCCAGTAAATTACCATACAGAGGCAAAAGTACTTTGCCCAGTTGGTAAGCCTTTAATGAGGTTTGGGTTGCTAAGAGCATCTGCTATTTGACAGACTGTCATGGGTGGAATGTATTAAAGTCTGTCTTTGAATCACCGACTACCACAGTAACCATAACAATGACTCTTTAGCTTGGAGAAAGATTCCTCATCTTTTTTTTCTAGAACCTCCAATAGGATTAGCACATTGTGTATCCCAAACCAGAATGGGCCACTTGCATGTAAGCCTCATATGTCAGACATTACGTGAGTTACCAGGAGCAAAGGGGAATAGAAACAGGTTTACCATTTTGTCAAGGTGCTCGATAGATCTGTAGATCTCTCCTTGACTTTCATCGTAGTAGGTGTAACGGAAACGTTGACCTGTAGAACATATGAAAAAGTTCAAATTAAACGTTTAACTAGAGGTGGCACCAAAAAAAACCTTCATTAGGGATATTTGTATGGGTTCCAACTTCCTACCTATTTAAAGCATTCCAAAACACTCACTTAATAGGTTTAACTTTAATTAGGATGCTGCCATAGAAGTCTATGCTGCCTATGTAGGCAAAAGGCAGCTTTTGTTTCTGGCGAGTCACATTGAAGGGGAGCGTGAGAGTGGAGAGAATGTCTGTGATGCCGACATGATGTGGATGAGAAATGAAAGCATGTGTATCTTCTTTACCAGATTCATGCTGCTTTTGTTATCATTAGTTTGAGGAACATTTGATTTAGGGTGGTTAACAAGAATTTTGCCTTCCCCAATTTTTTTTGCATAATTACAAAAAAGTATATAATCTAATATACTAACCAATGTCCACACCTTACACGTCCGATTAACTGAGCATTTGTTGGTAATATATAATTCTATATATATATATATATGGTGTGGTTTGTTGTGTGAGAGTGGTATTAGTATGCTAATTGCTGTCACGGTTATGTATAATAGTAACAAACTGATGCATACTGAAAAAGTTGATGACAAAAAAAAATTAATGTCATCAATACGAGAACTACCAAAAGTCATGTGACCCAACATGGTGACTAGTGCCAGAACTAAATAACCAATCGGTGCAAACCCTAGTAGATTTACTGTTGGCAAAATGTCAGCAATACATCTCATTTCAACAAACAGGAAATTCTTCACCGATTACTAGCTATAATTGATACTAACTATTTTCCGTTTTTTTGACAGTTGAAAAATTTAAGTGTGCGAGTGGACACAAACCCCAGTGGCAGAAGTCAGAGGAGATGATGAAAAGATTAGAAGGATCAGCCAGGTATTTGCTAAGCAGCTTGCCATATTCCTGCTCTTTAGATTCGCTCAGAGCTCCCACCAGCACAGGGACGATGCTGAACTCATCTTTATGGCTGTTTTTGAAAACAAAGCACAGAACAGAATCATTTGTCAAGTCCCAGATGGAGATTTGACATTTGCATCTTTATAAATATTCTTTTGTCAATGAGTTTTGCATCACTTATTAAAATCCATGGCCACGTAAAATCAATAATTCTGTACAGGATTTCAAGTTCCCAAATTGCAGAGATGTGAGAATAAAATGTGGTGCAAAAAAAAAAAAAAAAAAAAAAAAATTCAAAAAAACAAAGCTGAAACCTTTCGAATATTACCGTTGCGCAGCCTATTGCTCTGCCTTGGGAAAAAAATAATACCCAAATGTCCTAAAACAATTGAGGGCTTTTATTTCCTATGTCCTATACTGAATGTTTTAATGGAATAATATAAGTGTTGGTGCTCCTGCATTAAATATAAAAAAAACCCACACACACCATAACAAACAAAAACCTACATCCATCACGAAAACTAATTAAGGCACACCTAGGTAAACAGATCCTTACAACATATTAGTGGATCTGTCAGAGATGACTGAGCAGAGAGTGTGACCTAGGGTCAATAATTCTGTTCATCGGCCTCGCATAGAGATAGGTGAAACCTTGAGTAGATCCTTCTTCTTATAGAAGACCCAGCCAGGTAGCACATAATAATCAGAGAAAACCCAAGGGTATAGCATATCATACATGTGTGGGTTATGCCATAATGCAACACTGACTACAAGGTTAAAAGCAAAAGGTGAGCACTTTGCAATGTAACACATATGCATGATGTTTACATATGTACTTTGTCAGTAACCACTAATACTCGGGTTCCTTCCAGAAAAAGGTCTGTAAATTTTTAATGATTTTAAGAGAATCTCTTATGCTCACCAGGTACATTTCCACTAAAAACAGTAAATAAAAAAAAACGAATACCTAACGTAAATTAAATTAAACCGTAATTAAATTAAAATTAAACAGTATAATGTGAATATTATTACAATATCAGAATAACGGCATTATATTTACGTATCAAATTAAAATTTATTTTATGTCCTGTGATGAAAAAGGTGTAAATTTATGATTTTGAAAAGAAGATCTCTTATGCTCACCAAGGTTCGCCTTCGCCTTAAAAACAGTAAAATCAAAAAAAACGAATACTAAGCATTACTTAATTAAACCGTAAATACATTCAAATTAAAACAGTAATACTGTAATAATTATTACATTAAGAATAACGGCATATATTTAAGTACCCCTTAAAATTATTTTTATTCCTGTGATGACAAAGCAGAATTTTTAGCAGCCATTACTCCAGTCTTTAGTGTCACATGATCCTTCAGAAATAATGCTAATATGCTGATTTAGTGCTCAAATTTTTCAGAATAATCAGTATTGAACGAGTAATTAACATGGGTTGGTTTAAGTTTAAAAAAAATTTTATTATTTGAATATTATTTCTGTCCAATGTAATTTCTTTACTGTCCACATTACCATTTAAGTATTAAATTCTAAGTGTTATCTTCTTTCAAAAAACAAAAAAATATTTTGAATGGAGTGGTCATGCTTCCAGTATTGGTCGTCCCATAATCTGAGGTATTAGTGGATAATTCATGTTTCCAAACCTGTATGACTGACTTTCATCAGTGGAACACAAAAATGTTTCTGATATTTTGAAGATCTTGTGCACATAATGGAAGTCTATTAAGGTCTACATAATGGAAGTCAGTAGGGTCCAAAACAACACTCAACCACCTTTGACTTTCATCGTATGGAGGAGAAAACAGATCATTTGTAAAGTATCTTCTTTTGTGTTCCACAACATCATGGTGTGTAAATGATCACAGAATTTCCATTTTTGGGTGAACTGTTCCCTTAACGGTCCGGATGAAGATGTTCAATATCTGGTTGTTACCTCTCCATGGCTTTAGCGGTATAAGGCAGGTGCATTTCAATGCTGTGTTCGTCTTCGTCTGTCTGCAGACTCATCCGTTCAAACATGCCTGTTTTCCACAGATCAGCATAAACTGCCAGAGAAAGAGATGGGGCAGGGAGAATTAAAGCCTTTGTGTTTTGAACTGAGGAGTTACAAAGATAATTACACAAAGCCTCATTAATATGAGCATCATCAAATAAAAGATTCTCATATTTGTGTTGCACATTTGTCATGTTTATAGCCACAAAACTATCGCATAATAACAAATTTAGTCATTTACAACATGGAAAATGTTGCAATCTCTTCTGCAAAGCTCCGTTTGAGATCAAATGAGCCAGATATTTAAAAAAAAATATTCTGGGCGACACCTTTCTGTGTGCTGTTATTCAATCAGTATTTAATCCTGCCAAGGTAGGAAATGAGATTGCTTACCCTTCTGGTCGATCCTCAGGTCGTACAGTGGCGTTCTGTAGACCTCGGCGGGGGAGAGGGCACAGCGAGACAGCGGCACATGGTGAGAGGGGCCGAGTATGAACACCCTCCGACTGATGCATAAGAGAGCGCTGCAGTTACCTCTCTCCCCACGGAAAACCCAACATTACGGCTACTTCAAGAGAATTTAAAGAAGCTCTGATGACAGGAAGGATACTTACGTGATGGAGGGGTCCACCTGCTTGTAGGCGTGGGCGGCACACGCGCCGCAGTAAGTGTAGCCAGCGTGCCTGCAAAAGACAGTTGTTTTAGAATGCAGAATCACAACTGAAACAGAAGGGGAAAAAAAGATGTTTGTCTGCTTTAAATCCACATACGGTGCTATAATGGCTCTAGCTGGACCAGCTGTAGATTGTGCTTGAGATAACCAGCCCTCGAGTTGGCCGTTAAGCTGGGATCCTAATTGTAAAGACAGGAAAATGTCATTAGGAAATATGAGAGAAGCAGACATAATTTTACAACTTTGAAACTTCAGCTGGGAAGATTATTTGAACGTCTTCCAAATGTATTTTGTACAGTATCAATTTCACCATGTAGAAATATTTTTGAAGCATGACAAGTTTATAATCTATTAATTATACATTACCGCAAAATATTGCAGACAAAGAAAATGAAGCCTATTTTAAGCATAATTTTGATTTTTATGCATTATTTTCATGACAAATATTGTGTAAAACAAATGTTCAGGTAGACTTGTAAGAAAGCATTCTCTCTTTTGCTGTTATTTAAAAATAGCACTATGAAAATGTGCTTATTTGTCATTAAGCACATTTTCATCCCTAATGTTCATTGTTGTAATGCAACAACAAAAAAATTCGCTACATGCTAAAAGATTTTATAATCAAGCATTCATTAATGGATTTCTCTATTTCTAATTATAAATCAGTCAAACAAACAATGACTCAGTAGGTGAAATGGCTGTCCTGAATGTTGATTTCAGCAATATTTCAGCCTCAGACAGAGCCGTTGTCCCAGTCCTAATGACTTTCTTATCAGAGTATGACAGGACAAGATAACATTTTTGAGAACCAGTGAACAGATGAAGTTCAGCTGATTCTGTAAAAGGAATAATAAGAATACAACCAATTTGGTCAAATTTTAGCAGTTGTTAATCAAATCTCTACACTGTAATGAATCATACCATTACATCACTAATGATATTCCAAAGAGCAGCCAGGCCTGACTATTCGCGCATGTGCAAATGCATTAATTTTAGTGTCTGACTGACATGGCTTTGTATGGCTGATGCATATATTAATATATAGAAAGTTAGGTGGTTGAATGTGGTGATAGTGCTGATTTTATATAATGCAGTGTAAGAGATCATTTATATAATTTATTCTAGCACATATAAAGAATAAATCTAAAATATATGGGTTTTAAAAATGGTCAATTATATCAGTCTAGAACATATGAGGAATACCAATATAGCAGTCTCAAACATATATATAATACAGGTATAAATCAAAATTTAATATATAAATATAATTACCATTATTCATGACTTTGTACAATTTGTCCAACTGAACTGACACACCTGTTAACTGGCCAAAGTTATCATTGCCAGATGAATAATAACTAGTCATGATCTGAAAACTGTAACTAAAGATATAAAAGTCATGCATGTCATATATGGTACAGTTACTCAGTGTGGGGAAAAGCATCAACAAAACACCAGAAGACACCACACTAAAATAAATGTGTGTTTTTCGGACAAAACACGAGCTCTAATGATGGTGACAGCATGCAGAATGCAGATCCTCATGTAAAGGCCAGCAGACTAGCTTCTGTACAGTGTAAATATATGTTATCTAGTGTGTGTGTGTAGCACTAGGCTTTTGTTACTGCATGAGAGAAGAAGAAAAAAAATACCACCGGCCCTCTAAAGACTTTCATGTGCTGACTGTGCTCCCTGTATTAACTGGAATGGAACAGGACATAAATGCTGACCAATATAACAATAAACACAGTATTACTTGACATCAATATTGATGAAAAAACAGGTTTTATTCTCCATAAAACACAGCTGTCATGTACAGCTGTCATATGAACTTCATTAAATAGCTTTAGCCGTTAGCAGGGTAAGTCCAGCCTTCTGAACGGCGACAGAAGTTTATCTATCTGGATTTACTGATTCGGAAAAGTAGGGCTGGATAACGTTAGCGTGGATGGTATATTAATCTGTGGTATTAGTTTGCGTGGTTGGCGTGTATGACAGATTCACACACACACCAGGCTTAGCTAAACGAGCTACTAGTGGTCTGTTTTTGTTCTCAGCTGCTATTACACACAGAGAAGCTACACATTAACAATAGAAACACAAAAATAAACAACAACAGGCAACTCTGAGAGAAACACACAGTCTAGTCAATTTAAATAAAATTTAAATTTAATTGGCTCATTGAAATGCCGCTATAATTATTCAAAATCATTTTTAACATTTAAAGTAATTCATGAAATAATCCTCTACATGCCAAGACAAATTAAATGAGATTTTTTTTGACCGAGGCCCACTTTTTTCTAGATATAGATTAATTTCTGAGCAGAATGAAATCTCTTTCAAGTTATTTTCTAACAAAATAAAGCTGATATGTTTTATTCAGCATTTTAAATAAAGTTAGTTAGCTTTTAAAAGACCGTCAGTTCAAAAGGTACAAAAATAAAAAAAAACTCGTTCTGTTGTCTTTAAACCATTTTAGGCACAGCTATTTAATAATTCCCAGCTCATCGCACAGCCTCTGTATAAAAACAATGTGAGCTGCCTACCTAGGCAGCACTTTTGAGCGTACTGAACGTCCCAAAAATGCTGTCTAGATAGACAGCTCACTAGGTTTTGAGACACTGCCAGACTCAGTCTCCTCCCACACCACACACACACCTCGTGTAACCGCACCCCGTACCTCAGGCCGGGCACTGCTCTCGGTCTCTGGCTTCACCTGATGCCGTGTACCAGCTCCGGCGTGGCTCATGCTTCTCTGCCCACCAGCCGTTCGACATCTTGGTGCCCGCGCCGCCTATCTTGGTCCAATAAAACCTCGTCGGTGGGGGGGAAGAATTAACTAAAAACACTAAGAAAATATGCTAGCTCAAAAAGTATATGCCTGTGCTGAAACTGCGTGCCCAGTGAAGGAGTATTTTATATAATCTTGATATAAATGTGAGACATAAGTAACGATACGCAAAAATATAAAGAGGTTGAGGGCTGCGGCTGTGAAGAACAAAGATCCGACCAGTTCATCCGCTCGCTGCCAAGTTTGTCTCTGTTATCCGGCTGGGCTAGTTTGGCCCATCTCGGTTTCCGTTCTGTCAGAAGAGCTGGGCGGGGAGAGTTGATTGGCTGACTGAAGCGAAAGACTAATTGGTCGATTAGGATCAGGGGCGTTTCCAAAGAGATGCATATGTAGATAACGCTTTTATGATTGGATAGCTCAGTGTGTTTGGCTAAAACTCATTGGCGGAAAACAGATAAGGGCGTGTATTCAAAGATCGTTTTGTTGGTGAAAACATTTAGCTTTTGTAACATTCGCATAGGATTACAGACACTTTTGGTGTTGAAGAAGTGTACGATTTTTTAAGTGAAACGATAGGAGAGTGAGTGTGTCTTTTGTTTTATGATTGTCAAATTGCACACTTTGTAAACATTTCACATCTATTTTATATAACTGACAGTAAAAGACGTCGTTTGTTATTGTGAACAAAATAAAAAGCATTGACAACATGCTAAAACGTATCATTTTTTTATTCACAAATGTATGATATCTAAATCTATCCCATTTTATAAGGATTTTTGTTATGAGCTTGGGTTAAAACACAGATACGTACTTGCGAGACAAAGCTGTAAGAATGTATATTCTTTACAATACATCCTATACCTGTTCATCGTCGACGTCCATCGTTTATTTTATATATGGTGTGTGTGTGTGTGTGTGTTTGTGTGTGAGTTGATTGTTGTGTGTGTGTGGGGGTATGTTTGTGTGTGTGTTGGTGTGGGTGTGTGTGTGTGTTTTTTTGTTTGTTTGTGTGTGTGTGTTTGTTTGTGTTTGTGGGTGTGGGTGTATGTGGTATGTGTGTGTGTGTGGAGTGTGTGTGTGTGAGTGTTGGGTGTGTGTGTGTGTGTGTGATGTTGTGTTGGTGTGTGTGTGTGTGTGTTAGTGTGAATGTGTGTGTGTGTGTGTGAGAGTGTGTGTTTGTGTGTGTGTTTGTGTGTGTGTGTTGTGTGTGTGTTTGTGTGTGTGTTTTTGTGTGTGTGTGGTGTGTGTGTGTGTTTGTGTGTGTGTGTGTGGGTGGGAGTGTGTGTGTGTGTGTGTGTGTTTTGTGTGTTTTGTGTGTGTGTGTGTGGTGTGTGTGTTTTTGTGTGTGTGTGTGTGAGTGTGTGTGTGTTTTTGTGTGTGTTTTTGTGTGTGTTTTTGTGTGTGTGTGTGTCTGTGTGTGTGGTGTGTGTGTGTGGTGTGTGAGTGTGTTTGTTTGTGTGTGGTGGGTATGTGTGTGATGTGTGTGTGGTGTGTGTGTGTGTGGTGGGTTTGTTGTTGTGTGTGTGTGTGTGTGGGTGTGGGATTATGTGTGTGTGAGTGTGTGTTGTGGAGTGTGTGTGTGGGGTGTGTGTGGTGTGTGAGTAGTGTGTGTGTGTGTGTTAGTGTGGGTGTGTGTGTGTGTGTGTGTTGAGTGCTGTGTGTGTGTGTGTGTGTGTGTGGTGTGTGTGTGTGTGTTATGTGTGTGTGTGTGTGTGATGAGTGTGTGTGTGTGTGTGTGTGTGTGTTTTTTTTGTTTGTGTGTGTGTGTTTGTGTGTGTGTTGTACTTGGTTGATATCCTGGTGGGGACTTAAAACCTGACATACACACGACTCATGGGGACTCGTGTCATGGTGGGGACCTAAATTGAGTGCAAAATTGGGTGCAAAAGCTTATAAATCATACAGAATTAATTTTTTTTTTAAAATCTAAAAATGCAGAAAGTTTCCGAGTGGGGGTTCAATCTTCAACTGGCTGGCAGGAGCCGCCACTGACAGGTCACGTGACCTGTCAGTGGTTGGTGGCAGCTGCCAGTGGCAGGTCACGTGACCTGCCAGTGGTTGGTTGCAGCTGCTAGTGGCAAGTCACGTGACCTGTCAGTGTTTGGTGGCAGCTGCCAGTGGCAAGTCATGTGACCTGTCAGTGGTTGGTGGCAGCTGCCAGTGGCAGGTCACGTGACCCGTCAGTGGCTGGCAGCTGGCTGGCATTCATGCCTTACAGATCCACTGGCGGATCATCAAGACAATGCCCGCAAAAGCGCTCCGATGAACGCGTTCTCTACCATCTCTCTACACGTAATTATGATTTTATGATTTTATAGATTCGTATGGTTCTAGTCCCTTCTATTTGTCGACTTTTATCGAGGCTTATTACAAATAAATGCCCCTGGGCCGTGATCCTTCAACTGTCGCTGTTTTCGCTTCCCACTGGCCGGATCCAGTCAGACAGCCGCATAGCGCTCCGAGTTTAACAGGCCGTTCTTCTACCCCCTCTCTCCTACCAGGAAATATATGATTTTTCAATTATTATATATTCATATGGTCTAGTCTTCAATCTTGGTCGACATTTTACAGAGCGTAGTACAATAAAGTGCCCAAAATGGCCTTGATTCTCACCGGTCAGCTGGTTGCGCTTTCCCTGGCGGATCAGTCAGACAGCCGCAAGAGAGCTCCGAGTTTAACGCGTTCTCTACCACTCTCTCTACAAAGAAATATATTATTTTATGATTATTAATATATTCTTATGGGTCTAGTATTTTCATTTGTCGACATTTTATAGAGGCTTATTACAAATAAGGTGCCCAAATGGCCGTGATCTCAACTGTCAGCTGGTTGTTGCTTCCACTGGCGGATCAGTCAGACAGCTGCAAGAGCGCTCCGAGTTTAACGCGTTCTCTACCACTCTCTCTAAACGGAAATATATTATTTTATGATTATTAATATATTATTATAAGTCTAGTCTTTTAAACTGTAGACATTTTAGGGAGGTTTATCACAATAAGTGCCCAAATGCCATGACTCAACTGTCAGCTGGTTGTCGCGTCAAATGGCGGGATCTCGACAGCCGAATAGCGCTCCGATTTAACCGCGTTCTCTAAGCCTTCTCATCTACAGGAAATTTGATGGTTTTTTTAATTATTCTAGTGTCCTAGTCCCTTCTCTAATTTGGTCGGCATTTTATACGAGGCTTATTACAATAGAAGTGCCCAAATGGCCGTGATCTCACTTTTTCCCCCAAAGCCTGTGTCGTCTTCCACTGGCGCGATCGTCAGACAGGCCTCAAGAGCGCTCCGATTTTGACCGCGTTTCTCCTCTACCACTCTCTCTGCAAGGAAATATATTATTTTATGATTATTTATATATTCTTATGGGTCTAGTCTTTTGATTTGTCGACATTTTATAGAGGCTTATTGCAAATAAGGTGCCCAAATGGCCGTGATCTCAACTGTCAGCTGGTTGTCGCTTCCACTCGCGGCTCAATCCAGCCAGCCGGTTAAACTGCGAGTATAAAGCATTCCCTATCACTCTCGCTGTATGAAAATACATTATATTAATATTATGAATATATTCTTATGACTCTATTCTTTTGTATGGTTGACGTTTTAGGTGGGTTTATCCCAGTTAAAGCAGTCAAATGAACATGATCACTACTGGTTGCTTACTGACGCTTCTCTGAACGCTCAACCAGCCAGCCACTGCTGAGCTGCGAGTATAACGCGTTCCATATCACTCTCACTGCAAGGAAATACATTATTTTATTACTATGAATATATTCTTATGACTCTATTATTATGTATGATTGACGTTTTAGGTGGGTTTATCCAAATTAAAGCAGTCAAATGAACATGATCACAACTGGTTGCTTACTGACGCTTCTCTGAACGCTCAACCAGCCAGCCGCTGCTGCCCCTCATTCCAAGGAAATCATTCTAATTTGTATGAATACTGCCACTAGTTGTGACGATTTTACGACTTATGTTATGTAATAACATTTGTTATGCAATAATGTAAAGTATACAAATGCCTATTAAAACGTGAATTATCCCAATAACAAGAATCTTTCTCATAAAGTACAATTTCAGTTCAGCGACACAGACAAACTGCAATAGCTTTTTATAATTATATAAAGTAGACGCAACCTTAAACTCCTTAGGGGTTCAATTCCCAACTGACTGACAGCACCAGTGACCTCTGGCAGCTGGCGTTGATTCCTGGCAGATGCCAGTGGTTCTGCAAGTGGTCGGTTGCCTGGCGGCTGGAAGTCCACTGTCAGGAATCATTGATTTATGGCAGATTTATGTTGCTCTCTTTCCACTCTATACGGGAATAATAATAATATTTTTTATTGCATATCTGTTCATATGACTTTATTCTTTTACATATTCAATGTTTTATGGAGTGATACGGAACCCGTTCAATTCGGAGCTGAAAATGACTGGCTGCACTGAAAGGCAGTAACCCACCAGTCCGGATCACAGTCATTTGAACACTTTATTTGTGATAAAATGTCCACAGTTTAAAAGACTAGACTTATAATAATATATTAATAATCATAAAATAATAATAGGTAATTGCAGAGACAGTGGTAGGCTAAACTCGGAGCGCTCTTGCGGCTGGCCGATTGAGCAGCCAAGTGCAAGCGGCAATAACCTGCCAGTCCGGATCACGGCCATTTGAACACTTTATTTGAGATAAACCTCCCTAAAATGCCGATCATGTAAAATAACAGACCCATAAGAATGAATTCATAATCATAAAATAAAATATTTCCTTGCAGAGAGAGTGGTAGAGAACGTGTTATACTGGCAGCTTCATAGCGGCTGGCTGGACTAAAGTGTCAGTAACCCACCAGTCGGGATAACAGTTATTTGACCACTTTAATCTGGATAAACCTCCCTAAAACGTATAACATATAAAATTATAGATTCATATGAATATAGCCTATACATAATAATAAAATAATTAATTTTCTTGCAACGGGAGTGGTAGAACACGATAATCTTTAAGTTTAACAGTGACTGGCTGGATGAGCGACCAGCGAAGCGTCAGTAACCCACCAGTCAGGATCACGGCAATTTGACGGCTTTAATCGGGATGAATCTTCCTTAAACATCAATCATATAAAATAATAGATTCACACGAATGCGTTAATAATAATAAAAAAATGAATTAAATTGTAGTGAGTCATATGGAACGCGTTAAACTCGCAGCTCAATAGCAGCTGGCTAGACTGAAGAGTAGGCAACCCACCAGTCGGGATCACTATCATTTGACCACTTAAATCAGGATAAACCCCCCTAAACCGTATATATCTTAAAGAATAGATTCATGAGAATATATTAATAATAATAGTAATGCATTTTCTTGCAGCTAGAGTGGTAGAGAACGCGTCAAAATTAGAGATCAATTGCCACTGGCTGGACTGAGCGGTCATAGAAGCGTCAGACCCACCAGTCGGGGTTACGGGCATTTGTCTCCTTTATTCAGGATAAACCTCCCTTATACGCCTATGATACAAAAGAGTACATTCATAAGAATACATAAAAAATAATAAAACAATTAATTTAATTGCAGTAAGAGTCGTTAAACTGGCAGCTGGCTGGACGGAAGCAGCAGTAACCCACCAACCGGGATCACGGCCATTAGACTACTAATTAAACCTCCTTAAACCTATTATATTAAATACGTTCAAAAGAACATATTCACAATAATAAAATTATGCATTTCCTTGCAGCAGGAGTGGTGGGGAATGCATAGGCATACTCGTAGCTTAAAAAGTCTGACTGGAGGAAATTGTTATAGGAGGACATGAACGCAAATAATATATTAATTGACTCAAAGTTGTTTACAAAAACAATGTAGAAATAACAAAAATAAAATCAGAATTATTTCCTTGGAATGAGAGGCAGCAGAGTCTGGCTGGTTGAGCGTCCAACAAAGCGTGAGTAAGCAACCAGCCGTGATCACGTTAATTTGACTGCTTTAGTTGGGGAAAAAAAACTAAAAGGTCAAGAGTCATAAAAATATATTAATAATAAAGTAGTGTATTTCCTTGCAGGGCGAGAGATAGGGTAGGCGTTCTACTCGCAGATCTACAGCGGCTGCCTGAAGCTGCCAGCCAGCCACTGGCAGGTCACGTGACCTGCCAGAATCAGACTGACAGCTGCCACCAGCCACTGACAGCTGCCAGAATCAGACTGGCAGCTGCCACCAACCACTGACAGGTCACATGACTTGCCACTGGCAGCTGCCACCAACCACTGGCAGCTGCCAGAATCAGACTGGCAGCTGCCCCAGCCACTGGCAGGTCACATGACCTCTGAGTGGCGGCTCCTGCCAGCCAGTTGAAGATTGAACCCCTACTGCATATATCCTGTCGTGGGGTTGGTTTGTCACGGAGTAGGGTTGGTGTAGGGCAATATAATATACAGTTTGTACAGTATAAAAACTATTATGCCTATGGAGAGTCCCCATAAGGATAGCTGACCAGACTGTGTGTGCGTGTGTGTATTCTCTGTAACTCAATTGCAATGTACATTCTGACTGACTGCAGTTTACCACCAGAGGACATCGTTGCATAGAAAATGAATTACCTGCCTTTTTTACTGGTATAGTCGGACAGTTTGTGCAGAACAAGTTTGTTTAAATAATAAATCAGGTAACAGATCTGCGGCGCTACGAATAATACGGATGTATCCAAGTAAAACCAATCAGTCGGGTCGTCAGCTATTTGTCTTTATATCAGACTTTAACAACAGTCATTGTTTTTATAGACATTAAATTATATTTGCAGTAAGCCAGAGACAGAAAACTTCAACAATTCGTACATCGTGTCAGAATGTACTGTTTTCGCTGTACACTGTACTCACAAAATAAATACATAAACAAATCAAATCGTCCAAACAGGCAAAACAACAGCACACGACTTTAGAGACTTTGGTACACACGTTAGCAATTGTCCCTTCTGGTGTGCCGTCCCGTTTCCAAAGCAACAAGGACGCAATAACTGCTGGGTCACAGACCAAAAACTGGAGTTTCATTTACATAACTCTACATACAGTATAATTATATATGGTTTGCATTTGTAAAACTTAAACAGCAATACATTTTACTTTCAGGTACTTTTGCAGCTGATGTCATTGGCACTTTCCACAAAACCGTAAGGCTAGTTTTCAACAGATGGTCAGTAAAAAAGCAGGTGGGTAACCGGCAGAGGACCTGCGGATTCGTCTTAACTGGGCCAGTTTGATGTCATCTTGACCTGCTAAACATTTAAGCATGGTTTTCTATTTAGATTTTCTCATTGTGTGTTGTTACAGGGGATTATTGGTGACTCCATGGCTGCTGTGCAGTATTTTATTGAGAGGTTCTCTGTGACTTGCAACAAGCCAGTGTCCCACCTGCAGCTGGCCTGCTGTCCTTCTCACTGTGCTGTCCCATGGCAGGACAAGAGTATAAGGATTTACGAAAACAACAACCTGGAGGTCTTTGTTCACCTATATCTATTTTCAACAAACAAATATATATAATTACTGTCAATTGATTGAAAAAAATGAACTAATTAATCACACATACTAGTTGCCTGATCCGTTGCATCTACATTAAATGCTATAGTTTCACATTTAATTTCCAAAGTTAATGTAAAAAAACCGTGTATTTTAAATAGTTTTTTATTAAGAAGGCACAGTACACAATCCATATTCACGTTGCTATTCTGTTTGTTTTTTATCAACTTTCCGGGGTTAATGAGTAATATAGCCTTTAGCTTACAGTGTTTGTGCCCTCCATTTGCTTTTTTTTTTATGCCTTCAGATTGTGACAAATTTACATGTGTCAAGTACGGAACAACACTTACGGGTATATACTAAAAGCCACAATTGCCGTCTATTCCTTCTGACACTCCTGTGTGTGGGTTCGTGTGTGTGTGTGTGTGTTGCCGCGTCGCTGCGTGGCGCAATGTGTGAGTGTATCTCAGGTGTGGGAGAAACATATAAATCCAGCAGATGGGGCCTCATTTCTATACATCTTATAGAACTAAATTGTTCGACAAAAAGATAGAAATGTAATTTTATGTTTCCTGTATCCGTCTCCTTGGAACTCACTGGTCCCCATGGCGAGGTGTTCTGCACATGGTGTTTTGGGACTTGAGAGATCGTCTCGGCCTCTGTATGCGTCTGAGATTATGTAGCGTCTGCATTGATCGCTTGCTACAGACAGATCACGAAGGTAATAATTAGATGCAAAGCCTTGATTCAAAACACTGAAATCTGCTCGTCTGCGAGCATCAACTGTTGACACTTATACATGTCTCTAACCGTTTTTCTGGAATAATGGTAGCCATTATTCTCTGTCGTCACTTTTTAGTCTATCCCCAAACATGACTCATGTGTTTCCAGGTGTTAATTGCCTCAGGTAGAGTTGTTGCACGATTGCTCGGCACAGGTGGAGTCATCTGTCACTCGTGCCACGGCACAACTTGGCCGCCAATGCGTCAGTCCTCCTAGTGTTTCTATGGATGCAGAGGTATAACATAAAATACACGATTTTATTCAGTACTCGACCAACAAATCATTGATGCTGAAACAGTAAAAAGGACATGGCCATTTTTTGACCCTCTCCAGATGATGCTAACGTCTGCAATGAGAGCATCCGTACCCAGGACTGGTGATTGACCAACCTAAATGAGAGATAGCATTGAAAATACGCATCGTAACCCAGCAGTAATTAGTGTACGAAAAATTCACAATAGCCCTTGTTGGCTTCTGTCTTGTAGTCAAAATAACGTCATAATCACATCCCAGTATTTGTCTGCCTTATAAGCCACACTTAAACTTAAGAACACTTTGCATTTAATTTAATTTATGCCTTTAGCAGACGCTTTTATCCAAAGCGACTTGTAGTGCATTCAGGTTATACATTTTTTACCCGTATGTGTGTTCCCTGGGAATCAAACCCATGACCTTTTGCGATGCTACCACTGCTCTACAACTTGAGCCCCCACAGGAACCAACTATTATAATAAGACATTATGTAATAACACTTTTCATGTATTATAGCAATTAACAGTTTTACTAAATAAATGTACCCAACCTGGGGCCACTGTATCTTTGATTTCCTTAAGAGAGGATGTGGCTGGAGTTTGAAAGCTCATCTTGGTCCTGTGCTTGCATCAAGTCTGCTCCATGGACGTTGATCTTCGCCTCTCACATCTCATAAGACAAACATTAAGGTACCGATACGTCCAAACCACACCAGACAACCCCCTGACTGTACCTGGCCTATATGGACATGTGTTTGTTTGTATTCTGTTTCACCACTTTGGTGTCAGTATGTATACAAACCCGCCTCCAAAAAATTGGACACGTACAAATTGCTGAATAACAAAATGCTATATGTGAAGTTTCAAATTTCATATTTATTCAGAATACACATAGATGAATTCAATGGTTTAAACTAGAGAATTTTAGCATTTAAGGGAATACATGATTAATTTCATATCTAGCACACATCTCAAAAAATAGCTAGGGCTCAAGGCCACAGGTTACCCCTGTGTGGCATCCCCCTCTTCCTTTTAGCTAAATCTCTCCCAACCGTCTGGTACTGAGGGAACGTTCTCAAGGATAGGTAGGAATGGTGTCCCATTCTTGTCTAATACAGGCTTTTAGTTGCTCGACTGTCTTAGGTCTTCTTTGTGGCATCTTCTTCTTTATGATGCGCCAAATGTTTTCTTTGGGTGAAAGATCTGGACTGCAGGCTTGCCATTTCAGTACCCGGATCCTTCTTTTACGCAGCCATGATGTTGTAATTGTGCAGTATGTGGTCTGGCATTGTCATGTTGGAAATGCAAGGTCTTCCCTGAAAGAGACGATGTCTGGATGGGAGTATATGTTGTTCTAGAATTTGGATATACCTTTCAGCATTGATGGTGTTTTTCCAGATGTGTAAGCTGCCCATGCCATACGCACTCATGCAACCCCATACTATCAGAGATGTAGGCTTCTGAACTGAGCGCTGATAACTATTTGGGTTGTCCTTGTCCTCTTTAGTCCGATGACATGGCGTCCCAGTTTTCCAAAAAGAACTTCAAATTTTGAATCGTCTGACCACAGAACAGTTTTCCACTTTGCCCCACAGTCCATTTTAAATGAGCCTTGACCCAGAGAATGCCTTCGCTTCAGTATCAGGTTTTAAGATACGCGCTTCTTTTTGACCCTATAGAAGTTTGCGCGGCACACGTCGAATGGCCAAGGTGTGATGTGTTCACGCGACATGTTTCTGGAAGTATCCTGACCCTAGTTGTGATTCCATTACAGTGCATTCCTGTAATGTTGGTGGAAATGCGTGCCGTCTAAGGGCCCGAAGAGCCGGGCATCCATTATGGTTTCCGGGCCTTGACCCTTACGCCCAAGATTGTTCCAGATTCTTGATCTTGATGATATTTATTCACTGTAATAGAATAACTTCAAACTCTTGGCATTTCTCTAGAAACTCCTTCTCGGATATTGCTCCACTATTTTTTTCCTCTTCGCCGCCTGGGGGATTGGGGATCCTTGCCCAGTCTGAACTTCTGATAGACCACTGCCTCTGTCCTTCTTTTTATACCCATCATGTTTCCGAATTGACCTAATAAGTTTGACCTCCCTCTGTTTTCTTAGATTACTTAATTTTCCGCCTCTTAGTGCGCCTGTCCCACTTTTTTGGATGTGTAGCTCCATGAATCCAAATGAGCCTATTTGGCAATGACCTTTCAAAATGTGCTTACTTTCAACCATTTGAGTTATTATATTCGCTTGTGCATAAAATATAATGTGATAGATTTTTGTAATTAGTCCATTCCCTTTTTTTACTCACATTGTACATGTCCCAAACTTTTTGATTGGGTTTGTAATGTAGGTTTAGTTTTTATATATACTGTATATATTATTCGTCTTACTTTCTTTTTCTTTTTTTGTATTAGATTTGGTGGTGAAGAAGGTACGACATATCTCTTTGAGATCTGCATGTCCTGTCAGGTCCGGTTTATGTTATAACACCAATAGTTATCACAACAGAATTGAGGTTGTGCCATAGTCTGTAACTGTCTCGAATATATAGTGAAGATGTTGAAGCTGTTGTTTTTTTTCCCACAGCGTATAACTGCTTATTCTGGTTCTTCGTAGTAGCCAAACGTCTTCCATCATAGGTCCGGATGGACAGTGGTGAGAACAACCCACACACACACACACTTTCGACTCTCTTTTGTATCTATATATCACTTTGTTTATGTTGGAATCTCTTTGTGATTCAAGCTTTGGTGCTACACTCTCCCTGTGGACCACAAATGCCGCTTGGTGACAAAACTGGACCTTTCGAAGTTGGAACAGAAGCATGAGAGAAACCTCAGAAAAACCAGCTCACCTCAAAATAGACCAGATGGTTAGAAAAAAAAAACACAAGCCACAATTCAGACTGCGCATAACTACTGTTTTTCATGTGCCTACCTCACTGCGGAAAAAGATACATCTGCTTCAAGTGGAAAAGATCTCACTGAGCTTCATCTGTGTGCTTTTATAGGAATGACTGGTAATGAAGTGAGAGGAACAGTGGAGACAGCAAAGCCTGTTCTGAAAATCTGGGCACAGAAACTGCAGTCCAGTAATGCTAGCCTTCAGCAGAGGTACTGTCTTTGGTCTGTTTTTGTTGTTCACCTTTATCTGCTTGAGCACTTGTTGAAGTTTTGGGGTAAGAATCGATGTAAGGCAAACATGACAAGGTTATGTTGTGCAAACCACAATATTTTGATTTGTAGTTGGCCATTTTTCAGTGCTGTTCGTTTGCAACTGCAGCATGTTATTGATCAAATCTTATTAGGTGGCCAAAATGTATTCACAAACAGACAGTATGTATGATAACAGTCATAACTATAGTAGTCATGACATTGTAAAGTTGTGGCAGTGATATACAGCATGGTACACCTGTCTTCACAGGCATAGGAAATCATTTTTCAATGGATATTTCTATGGTCATGGCAGGAAACTTCCAATTAGGAAGTCATTATACTCCTATTTATGGTTTCATGCTGTCCAAACAGCAGTTACAGCTATGAAAAGATGGTTGCAAGCACTGAACTTGAAAACTTTTGAAAATCATGCCATTATATGCTGAAATTTGTAATATCATGCTGTAAACACAGGTGGAGAAATGCCTGCAGACCCAGAAAGCAAAGGACGCAAAGAAAAATCATAAAAATCACTTTGTTCTCCAAAGCATAAATACAAAAAAATTTGAACATTGACAAAAGCCTTTTATTTTATTACATACTCATGTTTAGTTAACCGTCTGTGCATGAATTCTTCATATTGTTATTCACAGATTCATAGTGATTCATAGAAAAAAAAAACATGTTACCCCAATAACTCTAGTTAATTGGACAGGAGAGATGACCCTTGACCTCTGCCACTATAATTTCCACTGCAATAACTTAAATCAAAATTTTCAAAGCTTTAGTGCAGTTCTCAGAGCAAGCTTGTGCAATATCTTATCACAGATTCAATGAGTTTCAATTAAATTTGACAGGCTTTCATAGATGTTCTCTATAGACTTTGTGGCAATGTGGGTGTGAATTCCTATAGTAGGTCTATACAATACAGATCTTTTTTTTCTTTTCTTTTCTTTTCTTTTTTCTGTTGTACCCTTTTAAATTAACCCAGGCCTTAGTTCTTTGTAGTGTCTTTTGGTAAACAGTCTCTTCTTTGTACATTTTCCATAGAGGAAGTTGTGTGTGGATCGGAAGTTCTGATGGGCTCTATCTGCTTGACCTGGATACTTCAGAGCTTCTCATGATTCTTCCACTCAAAGGTATCATAAGTATTCAATTAACTCTCAAACATAAACATGTTTTAGGTTCAAATTTAGCAATTTTTCAAGTAAATATTTGACCCATTATATTTTTACATCTGTATGTTTATTAGTAAAAATAATAGTAACATGTTAAAAAAATTTACCTTTAAATAGCAAAAAATATGCCACAAATAAATGCAACAGTGGCCTTAGTGGTCAACAAAACTTTAGAGTGTAAGTAAGCTTCTGTGTGATAACCAGTTAAGGATTCGTTCTCCTTGCTTGGGATGTTCCAGGATTATGATACTTTAGAGAGTGGCAGAAAGTCATTTCACGTACTTGTACACTTAATGATAACATTGGTAAAATCTTGCAACCTCATAACAAAATTCACATCAAAAATATGCACAAACATCATGATTTTCATTATAGCAAATGGCTTCCTAGAAATACTTTAGGCAGGGGGAAATATGCCCATCAGTATGGTGCCATTGTCTGGGTTTCTGAAGTTTAAGAATGACTGTTTAGTTTTCAAATTTACTAATTCCTCCTGGTTAAACACTCATTTATTCCAAACCAAAATCAAGTTCAGAAACATGATTCCCCCCCACACTTTTTTTCACTTCATGGCTGTAAGACATAATTACTGTAGTCATTAAATATTTGCCTGGTTATCTCTAAAACCCACTTAAATTTGTTTTAGATTGTTTGAAGTGGCAATTTTTCTCCTGACACAGGTGACCTAAGCATTTCATTGGCAGGATCATGGGCCGTCTCTAATGGACTTGTTGGCAATGTAAGTACTGTGCTAGCTTTTTGTGTCTGTAGAAGAATTCTAACTGTGCAATATGTATACAAATACAATATTTTATATGTTTACACTGTTTTAAGTTTTTTGACAGATTTTTTAATGATCCCTTTTGTTAACCATAAGCCGCTCTAGAGTTCACATGTACAGCACCTTTGGTATTTTTACAGCCCTGCAAGTAGCAGTTTACGGTTTCCCAAAGCCAGGATTATTTAAGATGTAAAGCTTTTACAAGTTTTGGCTGTGGTTTGCATTCTGGGAGGAAAGTGGTCTGTGTGAGACAGTATGACATGAGGACTACCCTCAGCCTCTCTCTTTCTGGCTAGATGTGCTGTTTGGTGACTTCTCTATTTGGGACATCAGTAGCTCTTTTTGAGGTTAATAGTGCCGGGTTGGACGAGCTCTGTTTTAGGATGGCGATGGGCTTCTCTGTGGATGAGCAACTTTCAGTCGTGCCCAGGTAACAACACTCAACTTTCAGTCGTGCCCAGGTAACAACACTCATCTTTCAGTCTCTATGAGCCTCCTGGTGTTAGAATTAAGAATATGCAGGGTGTCATTTTGAGCCCCAACCAAGAATAATTTACCCAATGTTTGATTTTGGTTTTAGCCAGAATTATCTTCAGTAGACGTATTGTCTGTTATAGACTGTTAATCCTTATTCTACCACAATGGAAAATGCTATATTTTATTATTTCCATTAATAGAAGGATTAGAATATTTATGTTGTTTTTTCCTCATTTTCAGCTCTCCTCTGATGACTATATCCCCTCTGAATGCTGAGCTGGCAAAACACGGCCGAAAACCTCAGAGAAAAATAGGTTGGAGTTTACAAAACCACACACGCACACATTTTGTTGCCAAAAAAAAAAAACTCTTTTGGATTAACTAGAATTTCAATGTCATTGACACCCCCCATGGCAATTTTACGATGCTGACTCGTTACTGTCCAAGATGTTAATCATTCTATAGCCTCGCAGAGGTCTGTACCACATTATAGCTTTTCAAAAGAAAGTTGTCATTAGGCACATATACATAAGCATTCTTATATACTATAGTTTGAAATATTTCGAAATACTTTTGAAATACATGGAAAGGAAACGGTCCAATGAAACAGTCGCTCTTCATGAAACTGAAAGTCTGATGCCATCTGGTGTCTGAGGTCATACAGATACAGGATTTTGATAACCACAGAATGAGCCACAGACCACATCACAAAAATTCAGTGCTAAATCAAAATGTACCCTATTTATTTTCTTAACCGATGATCTTGGTCTTAATTTGCATGATTCATCACTGCATACATTATTATTCCAAAGACAACAATGTACCTATAAAAATAAGCTGACAAAATTAATTTATACTATAAAATACACTACCATTTAATAGTTTGGGGTCGGTAAGATCATTTTGTTTTGATGTATTTGAAAGAAGTCTCTTATGCTCTTTGTAAGCACTTCAGCAATGTGGCAAAATGCTGTAGCCCACATAATGTTCTGCTGTAGGACCTCCCTTCTCCTTCCTTTTGTAAAAATTAAAATGAATAGAAGAATGAATTACAATATACTTTTTAGACTTCTTGTATTTCCTTATACGCTGGCAGACACTTTTCCCTTTTTTTTCTGAGTGAGTGTTTTAACTGCATAATGATTTTTTGTCTTATATGTATCATGGATGTAAAAGCAATCCATCATCATCATTTCTCTCTCTCTCTCTCCCTTAAGGGAGGCTCTTCTTCCATCTCCACCTGGGCATTATTTCTCTTCCTTACTAGAGTTACACATCCTCAGAGGTTTAAATTTATTCCATAGCTTTTTCTGGGGCCTAAGTCAATACCATAACTAGGACAACTCATTTTCTCTTAATACTGCTGGGCTTTGACATGCACTGATAGTCAGGATCCAGCAGTTTAGAGTATGGATGATTGAAGGTCTGATAAAAGGCTGATCTCAGAACAGTGTGACATATTCCTGAATAATTTGTTCTGTCAGGATGTGGTTTGTTGACAATGATCCGAAACTGCTACCTCTCTTCGGTACACTGTTTCGGTATTTTTGCCAATGTAAACTGAAATAATTTGGGATACCACAGTAATAAGTATGATCTATGAAAGTATACATGATTTCTTATTGACTGAACTCATGACAGGAACCTTTTTAGATATTCCAAAGAACATAGAGGTTTTTTTGTTTGTTTGTTTTTTATAGATTTCACATATAATGATTCTATTTGTAACACCAGCACTAATTTATTTTTGTATTATTAAAGTAATTACAATAATGATTGTGCTCAATATATGGTGGAATTTAGGCAGCTCTCAGAAAAGGGTCATGGCCCAGTCTTGCTTCAAATCTGGTATATTTTATTTGTAAATAGTTTAAGTTGTTTGTTAGCATTTCCTAAGAAAACAGCAAAACCGAAAGATGGGCACTAAGTTCAAACCTCATACATAAATCGCATAATGATGAACTTTACTGATTTTACAGATGTGATGTGTCCAGTCCTGCTCTTGGAGGGTCACTATTTTGCAGAGTTTAGCTCCAGTCCTAATTAAAGATACCTGAACCAGCTAATCAACATTTTCAGGGCTACTAGAAACCTTCAGGCAAGTGTGTTGGAGCAGGAGTGGACACCCCTGCTTTAGGAAGTAGTTGCATTTATTAGACACTTTTCAGAATATACATTTAGTCTGTGGTTGACAGCGGAACCGTTGGAAACATGTGCATTAGTTTTAATGGAGCTGGAAAAAATGAGCTCACTGAAGTGAAGGAAACTCGGAAAAATGTCATTTCTTTAGGTTGTATCATATAACATCTTTACTGTAATATGACTTTCTATTTGAAGAAGTTCTTATTTGTCTACATTTCATGTCAATAACTCTTAAAAAGTTATAATGTACAGTCAGCAGCTCAGTATCGAAAAATAAATGTCAATCAGGTCGTGTGGATCCTGAAAGGGTATATTTTATGATAATGACCAGCTGATTGTACAGTATCAAGCTTTACCAAATAAATATATGGGCATGAAATATTGGTTTGAGTTGAAATGATTTCATTATGTGAGCAGAAAGAAACTCTAGACAGTGATATGAGAGTCATGAAAATAGCAATGCAGAAAATATCGTAATTGTATGCCACTTACACTATAATTTGAAATAAGCTTGGTGTATTATCAGCAAAACGGTTACTTGAGTGTGTAGTATTGTAACTGATATTATTATATCAAGCCAATTTTAAATTATAGTGTTAGTGGTATACAATTATGATAGACGAGTAATGTTCAGACTACATACAGGGAGAGCTTAATTATGTGACTGACCTGTTTTCTTTTTGTCTTCCAGGTGTGAGCTGTCAGAAGAGTGTAAAGGATCAGGCTTTGGTTTTTCACACACAAGTGAAGTCATCAGGATACAATACAGCTCCTCAGTAAGTCAGTAGACCACACAGAGAAAAGTATTTTAGGGTCAGCAGTTTGACAGGCTTTATGGTTTCGGGTTTACATTTATATGGTTCACATGGTTTCAGGCTTTGACAATTGGAGAAACTGGTGAGTTAAATGTGCGGCAGTAACATTATGCAGGTTGTGTGCAAACAAGCACTCTGTTGAGTACAACATTTTGAAAATGTGTGAAATTAATCCATTCAGTGTGTGTAATGAGAGGGTTAGACATTTATGGAATGCTGCATATGTCAAATAAACTAAATTAATAGGCGAAGAAGCTCATTCTATAGAAACGATTACTCAGGCTGTGTTCTGGTAGCCTTTTTAAACATGACTTAAAGTAAATGACACTAATTGTGCTCACACCTAATATCTTCCATGCTGTAATTTTGGAGTTTAATCTGAGGTCACTAGCATAATATTCATTTAAACACTGTTTAATTCTGTTTCCATGGAGCTTACAGGCCTGCTTAGACTCACATTACTGAAAGGCTTTTTGCCATTAGATTATTTGCCTCAATATTATATAGTGAAGGTACAAAGGGACCTTTATGATATCTTTAAGGTTTCTGTGGTCTGTCTTAGTAGAATGCCAATCATTTTAAGGCACACCACAAATGTTGTCGCTGCATCTGCTTGTGGCCAAGTCAAATATCTTGTCTATGACCAACTAGGATATGTTCTCTTGGATTTTTCAGGAATTACATTATTAGATTTAACATATATCTCTTTTATAGTAGGACAATGTTTAGACCAAAGACCAGTGTTAAGAAGAAAAGCAACTCTGCCTCAACAACTAGCACAAATACGTAAGTATTCTGTCAGTTTCAGTACAGAGTCTCAAGAATGCAGTAGTACTGAATAAGACCATTGTAGCTTGTGCTGAAATCTATGCACTGTTTTTCAACAGGAAAGGCCTCTTAAGTGAGTATCCATCCCATTTTGAAGCACCAAGTATGCCTTACGCTCATTTGACAGTTTCCACAACTCCAACCCCAGTCAGCTCTCTACAGTTCTCAGGTCAGTATAATGGTACAATGATCACACTAGGCTTAATAGCCATGTCTAACAGTAATTTGCCTATTGATTATTTGCATTTTCGGTTCTCCTGTGGTCTCACATAAAGTCTCCATACTATAGCACCAGCAGCAAAGTAGACCCCTGGAGTTAAACACAATAAAGTTGTGTACGGCTGTTTTTAAGAATGCTATAGTTGTTATTTTAGACTTTTGCCTTAGGAACATCATTTTTGAACTAATTATTCCATCGTTTTTGTCTGTTAACTTTCTCTTTTTGTGTCTAGGAAATGGAAAGCAGATTGCGTGTGGTCTTGGAGATGGTTCTGTTTTGTTGTATAACTCTTCACTCACCAGCAACCCAGCTGTCTATTCAGGTAGTGGGAGAGCTTCAAATCTGTAGTGTTTATTTTTGTAAAATTCCTTTGCCTGTCTCTTATTTTAATTTCCTGAATGAGTGGCACAAAGGAATTGGATCATTATTCAGATTTTTACATGCAATTCTGACAGCACCTGACACTGACAGCTGAAACTGACAGTTGGGGAATTCTGACTTTTGGAGGCCCTTCCTGTCCTTGAAATAGATTCTCTGATATACTCAGTGATGTTCTTTTTTGTTCTTCATTTCGAACTTCTAAGTGAAGGACCAAAAAAAATAGTTATCTCTTCATCTTCTGCTGAACACAAAAGAAGATATTTTGAAGAATGTGGGTAACCAAACAGTTTCTGGTCCCTATTGACTTCCATAGTATTTTTTCCATACTATGGAAGCCAATGGCTACCAGCAACTGTCGTATTCTCCTCATATGCTTTTGTTGTGAGTTTTAGGCAGGAATGCACTAAATTCAAATTCTGGCCATTATGGAATACTGAATTTACAGATTTTGATTTTGTGGTTTTCATAATATCAGGCTTTATATATTTTTTTTTCACACAGTATAAATTAGTCTTATACAACATCTTAATCTTATTTAATATTTCATAATATTATACAGTTGCCTATAAATGTATTTTTATCGTAGGGGGTCCCTTGCAACATGATCATCAATTTTGGGGTCAAAACTATGGCTCTGTTTTCTGTTTGCAGGTCACAGTAAGGCTGTGAACACTGTATGCTGGAGTCACAGTAAACGGTGGTTTTTAAGTACCTCCGAGGACCCCACCCTTTGCATCTGGACCGCGAATGCGTCGGAACCTGTTCTGACCATGGTAACGTATCAACAGTTGAACCAAATACAGTCCTTGCACTGACATGAGCAATTTAAAAAGTGATATTAGCTCTGAGCTTTTGCAGTACCTCGTCAAGTCCAGCTCAGAGTGAACCAACAAGCAAAGTATGTGAAGAAAAGTTTTAAGATTCCAAAATTAATTTGCATTTGAATGCGTACGCCTGCGGGAAGTGTTTCTCTTGGCAGCGTTCCTCTGTTGGAACGTCAAAGGCATCTGTGCAGGCCCCTGGTCAGCACATCAGTGCTCTAAACACTTGCAGACCTCCCTAAACCCAAATTTCCCTCTTTCCCAGAACCCCCAACACAACTGAAGTTCATTCAAATCAGTTTTCTTCAGTCACATTCTGGCTCAGAGTCTCTCTCTGGTGTCTTCCCACCCAGCCTCCTAGACCTGTGCATCTGTGTGTGTATCTGGAGCCAAATATGACCCAATGCATCAGTGTTTGTGTCATTTATATTAAAGAGAAAATCCTGGGTCTGCAATAATAAACAGGGCTACTTCATGTTGAAAGCGGAGTATAAAACATTTTAGACATTTTGGCCAGAAATATACTCAAGTAAGCATGCAAACGCAGACAAATGTTTGGCCAGCACATTGCAGACAAAGGGTCAAGGTTTGGCTGGTAGCATAAGCAGTAAGAATAATAAATAATAATTCAAAAGTAGCATAATAAAAGCAGACAGTATACTCTAATGTTGTAAAGATGATAATAGAACACACACTGTAATTGCACACATTTTGGCAGGCAAAAATGCATTCATTTATGAAGCTAGAAGCTACATACAACCACACTACACACCTTGCATACGGTAAGTACATTAAATATCCAATAGCAATCATATTCCACTCACCAAACTGTCTCTCATTGACTTTCATAAGTCTCATATTATCCAGACAGAAAAACAACATTCCTCTATCACATTTATCTCTTCACACTCTTCACACATCTTTGGTAAACAGAGAGAATGACTGAGATTGTGATATTTTGAGCTGATATGGTGCTATATTTTATGTGCTGTGACATGAATGCACTTAGCACTTATTTAAGGGCTATTAATAAAATGCAGTGTTGATGTGACTTAAACTGTTTGTTTAACTTCATGGTTCTCCAGGGAGATGACCAGTTTGCAAAGCCCATCAGAAGTGCTCAGTTTTATTACCTGGACAAGTTTTTACTGTTGGCGTCAGGATCAAATCTATTGCTGTACCTTTACCATCTGGACACCACAAGAGATGACATCAAGAGGTACAAGCAGTTAATGGACATTGAGCAAGTAACAATAAACGCAGGGTGTTGGTGACCTTCTGCCAAAAGAAAGGTTCAGTTTCGAGGACTTGTAAAAACTGGGAGTATGCCAGGCTATCAGATTTTAAAGTGTCTGACCTGGTTTAATATAACAACCACATACTTCATATTCTAAGGCAGGAAGATGTGTAGAATTTCTATATATTTTTGTTGTTGTGGTGAAATACAATATGTATGTCTGTGCTAGAGGGGTGAGCACTCGTCAGTGAAGAATCTGTGCATCATTTCTGAAGAATCAGAGAAGAATCCCAGTCTTTATACTGTATATCTAAACACAAGTGTTGGGGAATTCCTGGAAGAGATACATAGGAGACATGAGCCAGATATTGCACATCATATTCTGTTTATGTTGGAACATCTTCTATCCCTTTTACAGAGAATAATTATGTGCACAAGACCATTATGTTTCAGCGTTATGTAAGGTGGTAGAAAATCTCTACACACAGATAGTCTGCGTTTTCCTTTTTTGGCATATGTCTGTAAAATGGTCCGTTTGTATTTTACACATCAGGTTCATGTCCACACAGCTTCAACTGTAATGCTTTGTCATAATCCATAGAAACGATTCTGAAATAAGTTCAGAATCTTTATTTATGGAATGTGCTTAATTTTATTTCCCTCTTCATGTAATCACAGGTATAAGCAAAGAAGCAAGTCCAAATTGACCAGTAAATTCAACATGAAGTCAGGAACGGACATCACTTCAATGTCGACCGTCAATGACTTCTACTCCTGTATCCTAAAATACCTGGCTTAGCCTTTTGGCTTTGTACAATTCAGCAATAGCTGAGGGAATCAGTGCATGAACAATACAATATTTTCCTGTTAAATTTTAATCTTGTCTTTGGCTATAAATAACACACTGGCTCATTCTGAATATTTTGCACTTTCAATGTTTTGCATACCTATAACATAAATTAACTCACAGACTTGTATTTGTCAGCAAACTGAATTTAAACATTTAAGCTTTTAAATCTAAAGGTTTTTAAGCTCTTGATAATCATAAATTCAGTCAAGTGTGCAAACCTTTGATTGGTACTGTAAATGATTCATATCTGTCTAATATCCAGCTATGTCTTCATATTGAATCCTTATTAAATGTTTTACATGTAATTTATTAAGCAATAAATGTTCTGAACCCTGCAGTTTGTGACTTGGCAACACATGCTGTGGAACACATGTGCTAAATAATAAGATTTTCCTGTGTAACTTTGTTATAGTTTTTTATCTTTTACAGAGTATAATGTAATGTAGAGGGTAATCTCATTGGTAGGCTGTAAAAGTTATGAACTCTTCAGAGAACTGTTATATAACACTATTGGATTTTATTCAAGATGACAGGACGCAGACTGAAGTGTAAGTTCGGTGTATCTCTTTAACCGCAGTGTGTCAGATATTGTCTTGGCTGCTGGCGCCGACCGCACCATCCAGGTGTTTGATATGAACCAGGGCTGTATGGCCACTCAGATCCCAGATGCCCACAGTCGAGCTGTCCACCACCTCACCCAGAACAAGGTAAGAGAATGAGACCACATGATGTCAGCCAGGATGTTTCTTGCTCTTTCGAAATAAGGGACTGATGTTCTATGTAGACCAGTGGATTCCCACCTTTGCTCCTGATGGATGGCTGCTAAAATTCAGCATTGCCATTACAGGAATAAATTACATTTTAAAATATATTCAAACAAAATTTGGTGATCAAATAAATGCAGCCTTGGTGAGCATAAGAGACTTCTTTCGAGAACATTAAACCATTTTACTGACCCCAAACTTTGAACAGCAGCACACAAAGAAAAAAGAAAAGAAAAGTTTTTGAGTGTTTCACAGGAGATTTAACTGTTTTTACTATATTTTTGAATGGCAGTCTTTATTATATTAATGGCAAATATTTACAACCAACCTTTTACTTCAGCCCCTCACACTTGTTTAATCGTGACTGTCTTCACCATTTTAAAAACAATGCTGTGGCACTCATGCTGCAGAGAGACCAGTGCTGTTTTCACTCAGAATTTTCTGACCTCAGTGGTCATTTACAAGGTGCACACAACTCAATACTGGTGGTGACCCTTGAGCTACATCACTAAAATTGGAATTACAAACCACTTAAGTTGTTTGTGGGTAGTGTATGTATTTTTATTGTGAGGCTGGACTATGCTCTGGGTTTGTTGTAAACCCAAAGTAAGGCGCTTTGTTTCTGACTCACTTTGCTCTTGGGTTAACCTCATATCCATGGCAACAATGATGAAGTCACTTTCAGAAACAATACCAAGGAAATACTGACTGAGCCTACATCTTAAAGATAATTATAGTTAATGAAGCTGATTGTATGAGGGTTTTTTTTTTTTGCTGGGAAACCATACTGAGGGGAAAAGGGGCCCATAGAGTACTAATACTACTATCCGCTCCCAGATATTAGTTTATTCAGGCTGCTTTGAACAAGAGTTCAGTGTAGTCAGGAAGAAGTATATTGTTCTGAATATCCAAGTTTAACCTCAACTTTAATGTGCGGCAACCTTAAACGAAGTGAAAGCAAAAGAACGGATTCAGCTTGTGTTGGAGTAGCTTAACAAATCCACTGTCCAAACCTAATTTTCTCTGCAGTTTGGCACTCCCATCCTCCCATTATATAAGGCCTTTCTGAACGTTATGCAAGATATGATGCCTTCTTCTGTGAAGGATAAAAGTTCACCGTTTTAGTTGGGACAATCCAAACCACAGTTGTGTGAGGTTTTCCAAGGTGGGTCTAAGTTGTAGGTCTCGCATGTCCCATTTATCTTGCAGAGTATCTTGCTCTAAATCCCTCAGGTTTGCAGATTAGGATGGATACATGAAATAAATTGAGGGAAGATCTGACCTAAGCCAAGCATGTTGGGTAAGCACATTCCATCTGTAGAGGGTGATGTCTTGCAAATGTCTGTATACTGTCCTTTTGCATCTGTCAAACTGTGGCCATTGCATCCATCCATATGAAAGTGCATTTAAGTCTCGATGCGGACGAGGTACATCTTATTTGATCAAAAATACAGTAGAAATCATCATTTACATTTTTTGTTAAATATATTTACATTTTATGTTTATAAAATAGTTTATATATTTTGTATTTATACATTTATTTTATATCTATTATTTATTTATTCTTTATTTTTTTTTTTTACATCATTCTTAGATTTAATGGGTATGATTGGGTGGTCGCACAAAACAGCAAACCTAGAAAAAAAATGGTGGTGCTGCTAAATATATTTTGGGGAAGGGAAACCCATGCTACATTTTTTCTGCATTCTTTGTTAACAATTGTAAGTCTTTACTTGAAAGTCGTAATTGTATGATTGCCTCGGTGAAAAAAAAAAAAAAAGCAGTGTATAACGTGTTTTGATTATTCAGATTCTCCCCAGTTTGAGAGGGTCAGCTGAGATTAGTTGGGTACACAAGAGGACAGTGGACTGGATTAACTGATCTAACACAGTATAATGGCTTTAGCTAGCAGGCACTCTCCCACGTTCCCAGAGCGGCCACTTTCCATACCAGCATACCAGCCTCCAGTCATGCTACACATTGTCTGCTGTACTTGTCAGTCTGATCTCTTCACAATAACACAACCTGGCTCTTACGTACATGTGGGATCCTCCAACAAGAAGCCCACGCATTAGAGATGCCTATAGAGGGATCAAGAGAGCTGATCACTGGGAATTCTTGCCAGCTGTGAATGAGCTTACAATAAACCTTTTCTCTTCTCAGCTACTCTGCATTCTCCACTGTGGGCAACATGTTCCACTTTCTAAAGCCACATTCATTGAGAATATTTGTAATGAATGTCTGATTGTGTGTGAGTAGCCATGCAGGATACCTTAAACCATCTGTATTTGTGTTAGGGTGAGAGAGAGGATTTCATCGGTCTTCCACAATGTGTGACAAACATTTCCATTCTGTGGACTTTTTTGGCTTTTTGGTATAACTTCAGTTCTGGAAAGTCTGCACACTTTCAGCACGCACGTGCAGACTGTTTGCAATCTCCCACCAAATTTGTGTCTCTTCTATGGCCGGTCAACAGCTTTGATAACTAAACACCTATTTATTTAGGATAGTAGTTTTATATGAATGAGATACTTTAGACCAAATAAATGTTACGCTCATCTTTCTTGCAATTCAGGTGCACTAATGTTTGGGGTTAGTATGATTTGTTAATAATATGATTGGTATTTTCCACAAAAACATTAAAGGGTGGGGGGGTCTAATGCTATTTCATGCAATCTGACTTATTTACGCTGTTAAAGAGTTGGATTCTCATGCTAAACATGGCCAAAGTTTCAAAAAATAAGTTGGACATATGACGGAGTATTTCGGTGCCAAATACACTCCTTCAGGGTTCACATATGTTTCGGAATTTTTTTTCCGAGTATGGCCCTGTATGATGTCATAAAGGGCGGAATTCCTTGTATTGGCACTTCTCCAAGAAGAGCGAGCGCGCACACAACCAGAGCCGTGAGCAAGAGCACACCCATCAACATGCTTTATTCGTTACAGTTACAGTTAATTTAAGTCAATAAAGTTTTTGTCCCTGTTTTATTTATGTTGATGCCACAGCTTGCAGACGATTGCTACGCAAAAGCTGCATGTGCTTGTGACTCTTTATCTCCACCCATGGCACGCCTTTTTTCGGAGAGAAGCCGTACAGCTGTATCTGCCTTTTATAAATCTGATAAAACTAAAGAATCTTCAGGAGATTTGAAGGATGCAATACTACTCTATAGGTACTCAAGATTAACATGAGATTGGCAGAAACTGTGTGTTATGTCCCCTCTAAAATAATAAGAAATCTCTCATGAGCACCAAATCAGCATATTAGCATGATTTCTAAAGGATCATGTGACACTAAAGACTGGAGTAATTGGTGCTAAATATTCAGCTTTTCAGATTTTGAAATCGAAATTATAAATCGTAATAATATTTCACAAAATTAAATTTTTTTTCTGTATTTTTGATTAAATAAATGCAGCCTTGGTGAGCATAAAGGACTTTTTTCAAAAACATTTAAAAATCTTACAGATATTTAAAGACTGACCTGATCTTGCAGCTCATAGAGTAATTATATGACAAGTAAAACTTAAAGCAGCTGCAATATTCTCTGTAAATATCAGAGTAATTAGATGCTTTTATAAGACAATGAACATCTGTCCTTTAGTATCTTTTGTAGGTGTTGATGTCCTTATTGTGTCCTTATTAGTTATTAGCAGGTTTGCCAATGTTTCCCTATTAAGGATCTTTGATTTCCTTTTATTGTGCCAGTTTCTTTTGGTGTGACTCTTTCCTTTATTTCCATCATTACAGGGATCCCCGTTCTGTACACAGGTCTTGGAATCATACAATCTGTTCCTGAGCAGCGCTATAACAGATGGTCTGAAGTTGTGGGACCTGCGCACTGCAAGGTAGATCCTTTGATCTCTGGGCTTTCTGAGACCTTTAGAGGGCAAGACTGCAAAAAAAAAAAAAAATCCATTTACAGACCTAAATGTTGAATATTAAATAGTTACTTGATGCAAATTATCTTTTGATAAAGATTTCAATATTGGTATGATTTAGTTAGCTGCAATGGCCTTCTACATACTTTATAATGCTTAAGTTATGTTTTTCCAGCCTAGTATACATTTTCAAGCTCTCACCTCACTAAAGCACTGATAACCTGTCCTTCAGAAAAGTGAATAACGGTGTAATCCCAGGGTGTTTATAGGCTTGTGGGAGACTACCATTACATAATGCCCTTAAGATTGTTAAGAACAACCAGGATTAGGTCCAGTCAGAAAGGTACATTTATCATTTAAACTAAGAATCCAAAATTTCCAGATTCTCTCAAAGCTGAGCCTTGGCCGAACCTCAGCCAAAAGGGCTTTGGAAAGAATTCCTTCTCTGCAGTTGACCCAACAGTAACCGTTCTTTCACAGTCCCTCGCTGATCTACACAGATCTACACAGACCAAGACCATGTCAAATATATAGATAAATAGACACCAACACCAAAGGGATTTGAAAAATAAACCTGCTAATAAGTTCTAAATTGAATCTTAATTCAATTAGTTCTAGTTCAGAATTAATTTAGTGCTTGTATAATTCAAGGAGAAGGTGAACATGTTTTCCTATCCATTTATCATTTGAAATCTGCAGATTTTTCAGAGTCTGGAACTTTTCAGCACATATTCTTGTACCTGTAGTTTCTGTCATTATATTTTTGGGTGTATGTGTATGGCTTTTTCATTATTTGGAAAACAGTGGCCAGGATATTCTTTAAAAAAAACTCATCTTTTTATGTTCTACAGAAGAAAGAAAGTCACACGGCTTTGGGAACAAACTAGGGAGAATAATGATGACAGATTTTCATTTCTGAGTGAACTATTTCTTTAAGAACACTCTGTAAACGCATCAGGGTGGAAAAATAATTTTGGATCCGTCTATCCTCCTATGAAAGGAGAAACAAAACTAGAACAGAGACAGCAACTACAGGTACAGGAGAAAGTTCCAGACTCTAAACATATTTTTCTATGAACTTAGTGATGTTTGATGTCTATATAGATATTCTGCACCTGAACCTCTCCATTTAGTTTCATTTACCTTATAAGGGCAGCAGAAGGAATGGATGAAATATATCTTACCCTTCCTTTATTCCCTCACTTTTTGAAATGGTGTGAATTGCTTCTATACGTATACATCCTGTCTCCTATTATGCTTGGAGATCTTTCTGCTCCTACTTTCAAACTCCAGAAAGTGTCAAATCCCTTATACTTGCCTTGATAAATATTTGCACCGTTCCAGGTCAAGTTCTGGTCAGGAGCATTTAACAACCTCATCCATCCATCCATGCAGAAATGAACAGCTTCAATGAAGCATGAATTCTCTGCTTTAAAATAAAGTTCGATATATTATGTAAACATACTGTAAGTTTCACAACTGACAGTTTCCTCCCCAAGGAGGTCTATAATATCTAGAGAAAGCTTTCCCATTCGTCTCAGTGGCAGTTTTTCTGCTGCCGCACGCCCTTGCCATCTTTGCTCATGGGACCATGGAATGTTACATTAGCTATAAAAACCATGTGACTGATCACTCTTTAGTGACAGAAAAATGGCATCATTACAGTGACTGGCCGAAACAACCTTGCAGGACAGCATATTTTTTCACTTGTCTGAAGGATTAGTTCCAGTGGAAAAGAGAAAGGAAAACTGTCAAAGAAAGGAAATCATGAAAAACACTTAAGACAGAATACTAAAGATAAATGCAGGTCAAACACAGGAAATATGGACGGGAGTATATGTGAAAATTAGTGACATCATTTGCCTGCAGTGCAGTCATTGACAAACTGAGGTCTGGCAATGAGAACCTTTCGGCTCAGGCCATTTTATGTGTATTTTTCCATTTTTCCAATGGCTGGCTCTTTGACAGTGACTTCAAGCACGTGAAATGGCTTTATCTCCTCCCTGACTTCATTTAAAGCACAAGTGACATCATTCCACAGGCCAAGACAAAACCTTCAGTCAAAGGCCAAGGAGCTCTGGAAGACTTATGGAACATCATCTCATTTTCTATCACCCTTCTCTGCCTGTTCTGGGACTATATGTTTTGCATATCACAATTAAAATGCTTCAGGCTAAGAGGGGAGCAGCAGCCCTGTGGATTTTTAATTATGTATGAAAAATACTGGCAACAGACTCTGATGATTACACACTGTAAAGTTTTTTTTAGTGTTTGTACATCCAATTTGTACAAAGTTTGTACAAATTTATTTATTTCATAGATGATGTGTTTTTTAAAGCTTTAGTGATTTATTAGTTAATTTGTGCTAGTGCCTTAAAATTGTAAGTTTAGTCAACTTGAAATCTGAAGTTGTTTTAAATGGCAACTTGGATGTTTGAGCTATCTCAACAAGTTAAATCCAGGAACGTTATTCTAATGCCTAGACTTTTAAGTTGTGATAGCTAATTGGAGCAATAATTTTTTACATTATATAATTAAGGGTTAGTTCACCCAAAAATGAAAATTAGCCTGTGTTTTACTCACCCTCGAAGCATCCTAGGTGTATGTGACTTTCTTCTTTCAGACGAATCCAATCGGAGTTATATATAAAAATTGTCCTGGCCCCTCCAAGCCTTTCAATGGGGGTAAGCAGGTGTTTGTTGTCAACAGTTCAGAGAACGGGAAATAAAGTGCGTGCATCTGTAATAAAACGTCCCTCACACGGCTCCAGGGGGTGAGTAGAGGTCTCCTGTAGCGAATCCATGCGTTTTTGTAAGATAAATATCCATATTTCAAACGTAATAAACACTTTTTTCTCGCTTGCGCTGACTGTGGTACTTCGTAAGACGTTCAGGCGGATGATGTAAGATGTAGGTGTCGTGCATGCGCCTCTGAGAAATGCAGGAGCAAAGGAAACAAAGTTTCCTTACTTTAGCAAAGGAAAACAACTCTCCTCTTGGCTTATATCGAAATCAACTGACATTTTTCTTTACAAATCCTTGTTTTGTACTTCTAATTCGTGAACGGCGTTTTGTTCTCTCTCCACGCTCGTCAGTAATCACGCAACGCCAACCCTCTAAATCATCCGCCGGAAAGCCTTCTGCATATAACAGATGGCGGAAGTGATAGAAAAGTGTTTATTACGTTTGAAATATGGATATTTTTCTTACGAAAATGCATGGATTTGCTACAGGAGGCCTTTATTCATGCCCCAGAGCCATGTGAGGCACGTTTTATTACAGATGCGCGCACTTTATTTCACGTCTTCTGAAATGTTGACAACCAACACCCGCTTACCCCCATTGAAAGGCTCAAGTTTCCCTACTTAGCAAAGGAAAAACCAGTCTCCTCTTGGCTTATATCAAAATCCTCCAATGTTTTTCTTTAAAAATCCTCGTTTTGTGCTTCTAATTTGTGAACCCCTCTGTCTCGTTTACTCGGATGTACGTCATTGGCTGCGTTCCAGTCCGTTTTTTTTTATGCCCTTCACTTGCAAACTTCCCTCCATCTTGTTCACTCGGCTGTATGTCATTGATTACGTTGCACGAGTGCCCACTACTGGCGGAACCCTTGGAATGGGCTGAATTGGAACATCCTAAGACCTTGATCACTTAGAATTCGCTATGGAGTTGGTTTATTGTTTACGTTGTTCCCCTTATGAATTTGTTTGGTGCTGCATTCTATATGTATATAGGTATGTTTGGGCTGTTATCAATGTAAAAAAAAAAAAATGTATTTTTTAGGGTTGTTTGGGGTGGGGATAAATTAAACGCGATCTGCGATGACGTCATAATCGTGTTGCATTGTGGTCTGTGGAGTGGCCTGAAGTGTGCATATGAAGCAGACTCGCTCCCTCTGTCAAAATCGAGGGGTCGAGTGTCTGTCCATATAAACTTCCCTCGTTCATTTCACGAAGTGGAACGCACTTCAAAATGGCAGCGGGGATTCCCCCGAGGGGAAGTGCTTAGGGAAGTTCATGAGTGCGTGTCTAGTGGAGTGGAACGCAGCATTTGACCTTTAAAATCGACTGTTGCCTCAGAATCAGAGAATCGATTCTTTTTGGGATTGACTACAAACAGTTCACTCAGCAGCCACCTTAGCAATGTCCTCAGACAGCTTGTTTATAGTCATTCAAGTGAACAATTTTTTGCTCTTATTATCACATTAGATATCATTGTAAAGTATTTCACAATAACTATGCAGTTTGCATTTCACACCACAGCTTATGCGATATCTATAGATTTTCTTAGCTGAATTTTGCCATTGCATAATACAACAGTTTATTTTCATTCTGATTTTTAAAGGTGTCTGCAGGCTTGCAGAGTCTGGTGGTTCTCCGGTTGGCATGCTGTTTGTTTCCGCTCTGGTGGTTGACTAAATGCGAAGAAAATATGTGGGCTTTACACAATAAATTTGTTTATGCTTTCTTTTAAAGCATAATCTTTTCTGGTAATGAGAAGCAGATTAACCTGTCTTGCATAGGATGTGAATCAAAACCCAAACCCTCAGAAAAGCACCCTAGATTCATAAAGGCATGCAAAGCAATCAGTCTGAACACAACAACCACATCCACTAATGTGATGAGCAAGAACCTCAGGCAAGCTGCTCCATGATGTTTTTCTTTTCCTGTTGCAGTGCAATATATTTTGAACTTTATATTAATATATCTTGAGTCGTCTGCTTGTGTCTATGCCAGGTTTTTTGTTTATTTGTTTGTTTTGTTTTTATTGTATGGGCAGAAACAGCATGATTTGGCAGTCTATGCAGTCTCATTAAAAGAGTTCATTTATTATATGGTTGTGCTGTTCCATAAAGGCTGACGATAGGAGGTGGGCTAAATGCTATGGCTAGCATTAAATCACTTTATATGCCTGTTTTGTTACTTTCTTAATTGTGTAATGATCTCATTAGGCACAAATCATAGTTAATCTTTGTAAACCGGTTAGGGTCAAGTACTACGGGTAATTTCTCCTCTGTGGATTTTAAAATAGCACTTGAATGCTCAAAGTGCAAACACCCTAAATTTTCAACGATTGAGCATATGTTTGTTTGAATTCCATGTTGTTATCCAAACAACACACACAATGATCCACAAAATTGTGCATCTTTCGTGATTGGGTTCTAAATCTTTATAGTACTTATTAACAAATTCAGTTTTTAAAATGGATCATTGTGGACTGTAGGTCAGTGATTGGCTTATGTGTGTGTGTATAGTAATGAGTAATGCGCAGCAGAATGGATGCTATAATCCAAAACAATTAAATATTAATAACTGATTATGTTGTAGTCATTCTATGCTTTATTTTTTGTTTTTCTATGCATTTTTTGCATAGTAAAATAAAACCCATATTCCATGACAGGCTATAGTTTGCCTTGCCAAATAATTGTCAGTTAAATACCTTAACCGAGTTTAGTATTTCTTTCTTCCTAATATAACACTCATATTTTGAAGGTTTAATTAAACAAATATTGTGCACATATCCACTCTAGACATCACTTTTGGCCCCTACCTGGCCACTTGAAATTCTGCATTCAGAGCTTTATGGAGCACTCAAACCTCTGGAGAAGTTTTAAAAGAGGCTTTGCTTTGCTGAGATTGAATTCAGCATTTGTTTTACAATGGCTTTATATTTCTTTTCACTTGAAGCTTTTCCAAGTATGTAAAGTTATCTTCATCATTAAGAATAAACTAGAAGAATGCGGGGAAATATGGTCTAACAATTGAAAACACAATCCCCATCATGCATGGGAATAATGGTGTGAAGCATATTCTCATGTGCTTTCTAAAGTTTCTTCCCACATTAGTGTACATAGTCCCTCTGGAACACATTGGAGTCTGATGAAACATGGATCCTGACTGTTTGATAGCACCTTTGTGAAGACATAATTGATGTCTTCTTAGCCATCACAGTGTTCCAGAAGATGGTTCTGTATGTTGCTTTGGATGAGTAGTGTCTGCTCGATGAATATTTACATACTAAAGGAGGTGATGTCTACAGAGAATGCCAAAATTAGCCCTGGAAATGAAAAGCTGATTTTCAGCAGATCCACTTTAAGAACTGATGGCCCTTTTGTTTTTCATGCCAAAGACTTGACTTTCCTGAGTGTTGAGTCAAATGTGAATGTTGTGAATGTGTACAACACAAACGAGTCCAAATTTGGTACTAGCCATTTATACTGTATGTCATTTAGTCTAGGTGAATGCATTTTCCAGCTGCTTATCAGACAAAGAAGAGGATCCTAATGGATAAATATTTTAATTAAAGCATAAAGGGCAAAGTTGAGTCACTTTAGCTTTTGGTATTTAATGTCAAACCCTTGCATATTATTCACAAAGTGCCTGCAAACAAGTTTATGTAAATGTAAATTAGACACATTCAAGAATTATTCACAAAACCTAACTATAGTATCTTTCTTTCTGTCCATCTCTGTCAGGTGTGTTCGCCGCTATGAGAGCCATGTTAACCGCTGTCACCATTGCACTGCGGCCTTCTCACCCTGCGGTCGCTTCATAGCTACTGGCTCAGAGGACCATTCTGTGAGTAGATTTACAGCAATACATCTCCTGCTACAACGTCCTGTAAGCCTTGTCTCTGTTTCTTTCAGCTCATCCTCTCCCTGTGTTTATTGAGAATAGCTTCTCCTTGTTTTAGTGGAGTGTTTTACGGTGTCACGATGAGCACAAGGTGTAATAGAATTCATAAGGCCAATAATTCATAGCACCTTCATAATTTTACAAGCATAGTACAGAATGTACAGAATAGTTGTTAATCAGATAATCCTGTTCTGGCCCAGTGTGAGCCTGTGAATCTTGACAGTAGTAATAAAAACGCCTTTCAGGACTGCTGAATACATTTCTCACATTATAGGTAAGAACAGAGTTTTTTTTCTTCAGATAGATAGATTGGAAAGACTGCATTAAACAGTGCATTAAATTCACACCACAAACGCTATCTAGAGGGGGATCTTGAGAGGAACCTACAATCATCTCTGTATCGCTGGACCACTTTTTTCCGTTTGACCTCTTTAATTCTCCCTCTCTGAGTATGTCTTATCATATCCAGCAGCTGCATCACATTTACTGCTGAGCTCCTCCATGTCTTGTGCTTTTTGCCAGAATTGTCAAAACAATTCGCTCATATGAGGAAAACAGCAAGATATCCATGCTTTCATGGTGTTCTGTTGTTAAAAGAGATCTGAGAAAAAAGTATCTTTTACAGAGCTTTTGTCCCAGTGGCCTTCAAAATAAACTGTGGATGTTACTCAATTTCATGAAAAATGACTCGCAATAGTGGGTTTTGTCTCATGCGAACGCTTATGAATGACCTAGATTTAGGTTTTCACAGAAAAGATTACTAAGGCACTATTTCTTGGTCAATTGAACACAGTCTGAATAGTTTCAAATTAAATTGATTATATGAATGTTTTTATACAGATGGTCAGATGTCCTTGCTTCCACTGAAGCACAAGATGCTCTTTGGTTTATTCTCACATCACACTGGAGTACATGATCATTAGATTTTTCAAACACAAAATGGGAGTGTCAGGAGTGGTGTGTGGAGCAAGTAAAGCAAATTGAACATTGCCTCCTGCACTGAGATTTTTGTTTTTGAACAATTACTTTTCCATATACTGTATGTCACCATTTGCTACATGGGGGGAGATTCCTACCCCACAAGAACCGTCGCCGCCCAACCTCCGTGATGTGTAGTTATTGTAAGTCAGTGGATCTGAATGTGCTTAGCGTTGAAGCTATATTAACTCGGTACTGGTTGACGCAGGGCCCGCGAAGTCTAGCGCAGCTTCCAGTGTTTGGAGCGAAGAGTTTAAAAGATAGTGACCGTCTAGGTGTTATACTCGTGGCTGTTTGAGACTTTATAAGTCCCGATGCTTTGTTTGATATATTTTACCTCCTCCCAACAGACAATCCAGAAGAAAAGGAACTCTATCATCACCCTTATGGCTAATTCCAGCAAATATGTTAACAACCACGACCCCCTAAGCAACAATAATATAGTCTCAATGCATCAAACCAAACTTACTCGAACGCCTCCAGACCACTCTAGGAGTGAGGACATGGAAAACCTAATCGGCAAACACGTTGTGCCTACTCTTTCCATTACACTTAATAAGCATCGTGTGCAGACTTATATAGGCATTTTCGCGATAGTTCACCCCAAAATAAAAAATTCTGTCATCATTTATGACCGTCGTTGTTGTTGTGAATTTTCTGTGAAACATACAATGAGAGAGATTGTATGGTCAACAAAACCCAATGTTCTTTAAAATATCTTCTTTTGTGTTCAGTAGAAGAAAGCAATGCATGCACATTTGGAACGATATGATTACGAAACAGATGATAGAATTTTAGGTGAACTATCCATTTAAGATCAAAAGTAAGTGGAGGAATGTAAGAGAACTTTAGCAATGCATTTGGACCAATTAGATTTCACTGTGGGCGGAGCTACCCAGCAAAACACAGTAACGATAAAAACCAAACGTTGACAAAAACGTTGTTGGTAGCTGGTTAGAATAAAACTTGAACAGGAAAGAGCTTTAAAGGCACAATATGTAATTTAACTTTTCGCGCTAGCTGGGCGGTATCCAATAAACAAAGACCCAAGGCTAGTTGAATCGCTTGACTCTTTTTCCTCTCGCGTGTGTCCAAGCTGCTGCAATCGACGGGACTCGGTCAGAAATCATTTCATGATGCGTCAATTAGTAACATGTTATCCTTCCTCCTTTCTTCACTCCTCTCTCTCCACTCTTTCTCCTTACTTTCCCCACTTTTCCTATTGTTTTCCCCTTCTCTTTCTCTCCCCCCCTTTCTTTTCAATTACTCCTACCTCTTTTTATCTGGTTTCTTTTTTCACCTCACCTCCCCTCCCCTGTTTCCGTCTTGCATGCATTCCTGTTCCCCCCTCTTTTTCTTTGGTTGCCCCCCGTCTTTTTGTTCATCCCTTCATTCTGCGGTGTGCCCGTCTCACCCATATCCAACTATAAACCACAACTAGTTTTTTCTAAAAGAACCCCAACAAAAATAGAATATTCTTATAACCTTAATATCGCCCCGCCTACCACACCGGATGGTAGTAAAGCTCCTGAAGGAACAACAATTTGCCCTTCCCTACACGCACTTTCCCCTCACTCTGCATGGAACGTACCCAAGATGTACCGGAAGTTAGCTAAGGCTCGGAGACACCCCTAATACAACAAAACAAAATAGAATGTTCACGCAAAGAAAGAATGCGTGGTTTCGGTAACCGCAGTTAGTGTTGATGCAGCCATTTCAGGGAGATGCTGTGTATTTCAGTGTGAAAGCAAATGCACTTTATTTGGCCTTCCGGAAGTAGATGCAATAAGGAATCATTGGTTAAGATTTATATACAACAGAACAGCACAACCCAGATGTACGAATTTGTCCAACGCATTTTATGGACAACAGTTTTTTTAACTAGAAGAGTCAAGGATGCCTGTGCAAAAGGCTATGCTTAAAAAAAAATAAAAATAAAAAATAATAAAAAGGGTCATTGACTTGCCTAGGAAAATCTGCGCTTCTGATCACACGGGCATAGAGGGCCTACAAATTGTGACAACGACAGAGCGCAAAAAAGAATGTGTTTTTTTTAACATTAAAGCATGTCGACATATTCTGTTACACCAAATACATAAAATAATGATCTTTACTCGTTATCATATGAAGTCGTCTTTAAAGCGTCTTTGGTGTTTACATGTTTTCTACAAAACAAAACGGAAATCGAGGGGTGTATGACTTCATTGGCAGGCGACACTATGGACACGGTCCGTGCCACTAGTTAAAATTGCTTATTTTTCTGGATTTAAACATTGTTCGAAACATTTAGGATAATGTTAAATACAAGTCAGCCAAATATAACAGCGGTTCGAGTGGTGTTTGATATTTTAATAAAAAACTTCATATTGTGCCTTTAATTGATTGTTGCTTTGTTGTATGGCATCTTAATTGGAAACAGTGTTGGCAGATCTCATGGGTCTCCGATCTGTTGCATGTGAAGCTAAAGCAAGCTGAAGTCGAGGTTTGTGTATGTAAAGACTGCTATCACGCACTAGACAAGCCACTACATCGGCGCAGACAAAGGCAGCCACAAAAGCGAACTACCCACACACAGACATACACATAATTGGATGTTGCAAAAACCTGTTAGCGATCTCTGGCTTCTTTCTGGCACCGAGACCTGTGTCTTCCACAGAACACCCTTAGTGTATTTCCTAAGAGGCCTGAATAAGAAACATATGGAGACATCCAACCAGTCTGCTGAGATTCATCTCCTGTGTTTATCCATGTTACTGACAGATACTGTAGATCTTCTCTGAATCATCTATGGCATTATTAACCTTTTCATTCATTTGGTAATGCTGTAAATAATATGCTATAAATCCATGTTAAAGAACAGTTACACTACTGTTCAAAAGTTTGGGGTCATTACGATTTTAGTTTATTTTTTTATGTTTTTGTTTTTTAAGTCTGCTGAAGCTAACAATAGTATGTGAAGGTTTCTATGATTTTACAAAGTGTGTGAATATTTAATGAGGTGAGCAGTTTAGTTAATATTGATTTTAATAATATGTGTTTTATGTGCTGTGCTGAAACTTTGTTTTTTTAACCTTTCTTCCAGACCTATATATATGACACACGCAGCAGCAACTTTCTCCTTAAGCTCCCGAGACACTCTGAAACAGTCCTGAATGTGGCTTTCAACCCTGCCAAACCAGAGGTAAAAACTCATTAAACAACAAGTCTAAAACAACTCATTTTACTGAAGAAATACCAGTGCAGCTAAAGACTAGTGTTAAAGTTTTAGGTCATTTTAGTAACCAGTTTCATTTATTTAAGTCTGCCAATAGCCATAGGAAAACAAGACCACAGAAGATCACACAACCTGAATGACTGAAATTATCTACAAAACAATGTGTACATTATCATCACATAGCTTTGGGCTGAATTACTTATAGGTTTTAATTATAAGAATTACAAATTTAATAGGTTAGGAATTTAGAACATTCCTGAACCAGACTGTCAAATATCTAAAAACAGCTTGCTGCTTTGCAAGCAATGTAATCAAGCACTGTTTCAAAACCAAGTGAGCTGCCATTACCTACATAGGCAACTAACTTCTAAGTCAGCATCCTAACTGTCATGGAAACACATAAGTGACTAATTTGGAAGGTCTACGTACATAAGCATCAACTCAGCACGCCACACAAATAGTGCTCTTTACACAAAGCGCATGGGAGATTTGACTCATTATTGATATCAGTTATGTTTGACCTTAAAGGGATAGTTCACCCAAAAATGAAAATTTGATGTTTATCTGCTTACCCCCAGAGCATCCAAGATGTAGGTGACTTTGTTTCTTCAGTAGAGCAGAAACGGAGATTTTTAACTCAAACCGTTGCAGTCTGTCAGTCCTATAATGTCAGTGGATGGGAATCACGGCTTTGAGAGTCATAAAACCACATACACAATAGCAATAACCACAAATTAAAACCTTGAGGTCGTGATGACCTGTATTGTAGTAAAGACACACAAACGATCGTCTGGAGCAAGAAACTGAACAGTATTTATATTGGTTTTTACCTCTGATTTTCACCGCAATGTCTGAACTGTTCTGAGCGCCTTCGCGTCTTCTTCTTCAGCCTGCGCCTGAGATGTCTATTCGGGCTTTACGGCGGATTGCAGATGTATAAGTGCATTACGCCAACATCTTCAAAGACCATGGAACCACTCCAATTGAGATTGTAGATAGAGGCAATGCGTCCATTGAGGATAAGGCAAAGAGCGACCACCCTGATCGTTGTGTCTTTACACATTAATGTAGCATCACGAGCCGCAAGGTTTAATTTGGTTTTGTTTGTGTATGTTTTATGACTCTCAAAGCAGTGATTTCCATCCACTGACATTATAGGACTGACAAACTGCAACGGTTTGAGTTAAAAAAATCTTCGTTTGTGTTCTACTGAAGAAAAAAAGTCACCTACATCTTGGATGCCCTGGGGTAAGCAGATAAACATAAAATTTTTCGTTTTTGGGTGAACTATCCCTTTAGGATATTGGGTAAAAGAATCCATTTTAATTACAGTACACAATTTTGATTTATATTCTGCATTTCTTTTGCCCTTTTTTTGCGTTCTGGGTTTGCCCTCCCAGAAAAAGGAAAATTTCGATGCTATTTTCTATGGCAATGAAGGTCCATTGTCAACAGTGTAGACCACAAAGCAGCTTTCAGTTGGTCAACGTGGTGTTGGAGACAAACTTAATAAAATATTCTTGGTTTAATTAAAATTAAATTAAATTTATGCATTTAGCAGACGCTTTTATCCAAAGCGACCTTACAGTGAATCAGGGCTTATACATTTTGTATCAGTATGTTAATATGGACAGAACCAGGTCAGATAAAGCCTTTGGTTGGAAGCGTGTTATGTGTCTTTGCGGCCAGTTCCACAAATTGGAACAGAGCCCCTCTGTACATTTTATAATTGTTTGTGTGTACTTATTTTTTGTTTTGTGCTCATGAATTTTGCTTAGCTTCTAACCACAAAAGGCATACTTACACATAGATTGCCTTCCATCTTAAATATGACAGATTACAATAATATAATGTATGAAGGTATTAAAAAGAAGAATCTCTTCGACTACTGAATGGGATTCTTTTATTACAGCCTATCTCGTTGACTGCAGCTGAATATGTTTTAATGTGATGTTTGGTCCAATGCTACTGGGGACTAGTGAGGAACGCCATCTCCTTTATGTGTTAAATGAACCACAGAAAAGCTCCACAGGCGTGGTTCAAGAGCAAACAAGATTTGTTTGGGGAGATACACTGTGAGATGTAAAGAACAAGTTCTACACCCCCAAAACCCACACCGTCGGTCCAGTGTGTCCTCACCTCCGTCCCTGAGTCTCACAAACACAACTGTCAACACATCACTCAGTGTGTCCTCACCTCAGTCCCTGGTCTCAAACACAACTCAACACATCACTCACACCGGCCTGTTACAGCCATCATACTGCTGTTTTAATAAACAGAGTCCTCATATCGAATTTAGTCATATGGACTCCAACATACGTCTTTGTTTCATTCTCACATTCACGTGAATCTTTTCGCCAACTGTGCTAAAGGTGCATTTTGAGGAAGGAACTGTTTTTTTGTTTGTTTTTTGGTATATTCTTTGAGTAGCGTTAGAGATATTATGTGTTGTGTTCCTGAGTGTATGGAGGACTGTGAATCAAGTATAAGATCAATTGCATGCATTTAAAAAATAGGCAGGAAGAAATTCCCTTTCAAGTAACATTTAAAAGAACAGTTTACCCACCCTCAGTTTGTACGACCTTCTTTTGTGGAAGATCGCAATGTTACGTGAACATGAGAATCAAATAAAGACATTTGTTGGAGTTCATGTAGGAAAAAAAGAAAGTTTTTGTTGAAGTTTTTCCGTGCAGTTAAAATGAATCGGGGCTGAGGCGTAGAGGTTTCAAAAAGGATGCAAAACCACCATAAAAGAGTCATAAAAGTAGTCCATACGACTCATATACTACTACATTCAAAGTCTTCTGAAGTAAGATAATATATGACAAATAGATGAACATTTAAGTCATTATTCCCTGATAATTCATTGTATTCCCCATTCATTGTAATTTAAATGAGAAAAGTCATATGGATTTGGAACAACATGACAGGACCTTGTCTTTAAACTACAAATTAGCCATCTCACTGTAACCGTTTTTGATCAGTGGTGGATGCGAACGTGCTGTAACCTTGGACAGTGAAACGCAGGGAGGGTAATTTACAGGGCTGTAAAATGTATTCTTAGGTTTAGTGCTACAGGACGTTTTTGCAAGGGAAAGTGTGATTCATGCATTGCAAATGTGTGGGATTTATAAAGCACTCTGGAGTGAGCTCAGCGTGTGCTCACGTCTCTGATTCACTGGGCCATGAGAGGGAGACGTGATCGAGATGGAGATCTTCTTTGATGGGGAATAAATGCTCGGTTATCATCTGGTCAGTATATCAACGGAAGAGGTGAAGTTGTCTGAAATCTTGCCTTGTCTCTGGCCCTTGAGCGAATGATCTTCTGAAAGACTTTTGTGCTTTCCATTAAGGGCTTTGGTGCATTGAAACCCCAGGGCTGTGACATCTTTGGCAGGCAAACACTAGTGATTTAAACAATCAGATCAAATACTTTACATGTACAACATCTACAGGTACATATTTTATATTGCACAAACTTTGGCCCAATCCCATTCTACCCCTTAGCCCTTCCCCTTTTCCCTACCCCTCCGTTTCGCGTGTTCATGTGAAGGGGTAGGGGTGTCTCGATTTTCTTTTGGTTGGAGGGGTAGGGGTAGGCGAAGGGCAAGACAGCCTTTCAATCGAAGATTTTTCGGGACCACACTTCAAAAGAAGGGGTATTATCTCAGCGTAAACCGGCTCCAGCGGCAACATGGCTGCCCGAGCAAACAAAAATACAGATAAATGTAAGAATTTTTGGCATTAATAAAGATTTTAACGAAAATTAATCATTTGTTTTATGTTACATTCAATCGTGAATTCATATTAAATGTCATGTTACTCAAAGAAATTTTTGCAAAAAATTGCTAAAGTTTGCTAACATCATATCATTATAGACTGCACGATAGTGCAACAACTAATTGCCTGTCTGATCAGCGATAACCACTGTAGCTATTAGACGGTGCGCTAGTCCCCGCATATATACTAATCCACACCCTTTTATCACATTTGCCATTCAGAGAGGTAAGAGAGAGAGAGAGAGAGGAGAGAGAGAGATGACACTGGCGTGTTTGCGTGTCTGTAGCCCTTTCTCTTCTTCTGAGTGATTACTTAAAAAACAGCGATTTTCTTCCTCTTGTTTGCTGAAACTCATAATGTCGCGTTCGTCATCTCTAGACTGTTATTAAACAACTCGGTCGGGCAAGCGTTTACAAGTTTTCTTTTCTATCCCTGGAGTGTGAGCAGGACGCGATATCTATTGTGTCGTGTGTGTGTGAGGTGTGCGCGCGCACTCTTTTTGTGACAAATGAGGACATCAAATTTGATATATGAAAAGGTATCTGTCATAGGTATAAATACCAGTGAGAAGTTTAATTCTTCAGGCACTTACCCATGATACCCCTTTTCGAAAAACGCCTTTAATAAATCACCCAGAATGGAGTGTCCATTGAACACTCGAAATAGCACCAAGTTATCCTGAAAGGCGGTATATTAGGTGTAGGGTTTGGATTCTATGGCATAGAGATACTTTGTACATTATAAAAACCATTATGCCTATGGGATGCCCCCACTTTTCACAAAAACAAACCTCTATGTGTGTGTGCTGTAAGCATACGCACTTAATATAGGCGTTATTGAAGCTCTAAAATGCACACCAGGCACACCCGTATAGGTGTGTGTCGCTGTAGGAGCTTAGACGCGCTACAGTGATCGACGTGTGACGGCATTAGTACGTGGGCGTTCCCAACTTCTTAGGGGATATTTTCACCCCTACCCCTTGACCACTATTGTTGCTTCACTTCGTCACACTAATTATGACTACAATATCGTCCCCGTCACGAACCTTTAAATCACGTGACACGACGATGACGGACGGAAATGCTGGTCATGTGACCGATGGAATGATAATTAAAATTATACATGTCCAATATCGTTCGCCGCACATCAAAACAGACGAAACTGTGGCTTACCCAACTAAAACACATGCTAAAATGTCCTCTTCATTTTCGTTGCCCAAACGCTGACCGAACGACAGGTAGATAACGTTATTCGGCTCGTAATTATTATTTTTGCAGTATTTCTTTTTCCTGTGTCTCGCTTCAGGGGCTGCATCACGTCGCACTACGCAGACGCAGGCGACGTCACTTCCTCAAACCCCACTTGCTTTCAATTTTCTGCCCAATGACTTCCGAGAAAAAAAAATAAATCCACACCGTTCTGTCGATAGCCGGGGATGCTGTGTAACAAAAATCATTTCTTTATATTTTTAAATGCTAAAATTTCAAAAAACGCACAGCCTATTAGATAAACTCCATTTACTATGCGCTCAATAATTAGGATGCACAGAATCCGTCTGCCGAAACTGCCAGTTCACCGCTCAGGAATTTCACGTGTGGATGTGTCGTGTGTGTGTTATCCCGCTCTATGCGTTTGTGTGTTATCCAGAGCACTGTATGGTAATTTATCCCGCTCAGTCGCTCCGCGGCCCTTTGAAGTGCTCCCTCCATCATACCGGTTCATAGCTCCTTGAACAGCAAAGTCCACTCAAATCGCGGAGCTGACAGGAACATCGTGTAGTACAGTTATTGCTCCCTGTTGTGCAATGCGCCCTACGGTGCGGTACCAGGGTGTGGTAAATGGGCAACTCTTGTTACGCTGCCCTCTCAGTATCATTGATCGGCTAACCGTTGCTGCTCAACGTGCTCCTCCTGCTAAATATACGCTTTCTAGGATTACACCGCGTATTCTGGATATTGGTCTAAAAAAAACCAAAAAAAATCTCTTACTAGCGCCTGGCAAACAATCCCTGCAGTAGAGCCAAAACTATCGTTTATTACCTTATCCCCTAGCACAATCTGTACATCTGAATAAAGCCTACTTAAAATCTGTCACTATAACTTGGTCTCTTCACTTAGAATTAGCCTACTGATTTTTTATATTTTAAAAATATCTGTATGACCTTTATATATTCGCAGCTTTCGTTCTCTGTATGTACAATATAGCTACGACTTTTTCAAATTATCATATCGAAGTTTAGAAATTCAATATTGTGACCCCACAATTCAATTTTGTAAGGTGCCAAAAAATTTTGTACAAATTCCAAAGGGTGCCTGGGACCTAAGAACGGTTGGGAACACTGATCTTCGAAGACGAACACCAAACAAAGGTAAGTCTGACACCAGTAAGAGGACCGCTTGGCCGGAGGCTGTGCCGGCCTGGAGGTTCTTCTCTTATTTACATTCATGTTGTGTTTGTACTTCTACATGGTCTGGTTGGTAAACCAAATTTTCGTAAATTCAATGAATCACAGTTGTCGCCTTTCCCGTGTCTGAATGTGATGTAAGTCTTGAAGCTAAAGGTACAGATAATATACACTAGCACACTAACCTTGTTTGAAATGGGTTGGCTAAAACATAATGTTTGGTTCGTCTTAATACTACTAGTTACTTATACTACTATTGATCGGGTTAATATAATTGCATTTTCTACACTAAAGAGACTAAAACTACATTTTCCACTCGACTAAACTAGACCTACTGTTCTCAGTTTTCGCTCGACTAAAACTAAGACTAAATGTCATCATTTGTACTCGTCGACAAAGCTCAGACTAAACGTGCTGTACCGCGACATCAGCTTCACATGGACACTATGAATAGTTACCATACTAATTATGACTTAATTCATTATATTTTAGATCACTGTAAGTATTTACTTGACCTCTCAAGGTCAACTGTCTTGTCAATTTTAAGAACGTTAATTTCCTGGTTAAAGGACATAACCTTCTTACTGTACAATTCTATAATTTTGTAACGTAAATCCGCATGATTATTGACTACGGTTATGAGTAAACAATGAACACGTAAAGTGTGATACAAGTAAGGTTTTATTAAATACATAAACACTTAAACTAGTCCAACAACTACATAAACACATTAAGCTGGTCTAACATACACATACACACAAATACACACGCATACAGTTGGTATAGGAATGGGTTAAAGTTTAGCACTAAAGAAAGTGACATAAGGAATGACATTTATGGAACAATTTTGCATATTCAGCCGATCTAAGCCTGATGGAAAACGTCAGATTCTTAGTTCACACAAACCTTGTAAAAAGGTGTAACTGAAACTTAATGCATCAATTAAATCGACTAATTTTGATACTTGCACGTCTGTATGAACAAAGATTCCTGATGCGATCTTAAGGCCCCAAGATCTTGCTGAAGTTGGTTGATGAGAAAGAGCTAGTTTGATTCAGAATCACTTGATGAATGAAAAGGTCTAGGCCGGAGCCTGGCACGAGCTTTTGTATCCTGGAGCGTTTCTCACATCTTAATCTTAGCATCTCACTGAACCACCGAAAGGGGCGGGTCACATGGAGTGTGGCCCTTTAAAGCCTGCAGAGATTCACGCATCTCAAGATGGGCTTGTCCAACGCAGGCAAGGTCGAAATCCCAAGCGGAGAGGATTTGTCATAATACGGGGGATTTTTATAGACATCTTGTCTGTAAGCCTGGTATTTGCAGATGTAGATTTCAGCTCGGAGAGGGGGGGGGGGGGGGGTGTTGTGCACGAATTAGTACGATTTTAACATGCAATAATGTTTGCAATATGATCAGCATATATAATACTACCACATTATGTTTCGATACATAAGACGGCGAATCTCCTAAGATTATACAGACATGAAATAGGTGCGGTTATATTCCACCTAGTTGGTCTTCGATACACCATTGTATATCAAACAGACACTCCACTACCCACACGACAATAAACAAGACGTAATGGTAGAACACACTGACCAAAGGATATGGGTAAATTTCCCCAACAAATCAAAGAAAGGTTTTCCTATGTATTAATTAGAAGAGTCAATTTCTACTGTGCACTGTGTCTTTCCTATAGAAAATGTAGGGATATTTCATCTCCCCTACCATTCCTCCCTAAGCGTCCTACAAACCAGTGATATCAGATCATGATTAGTTGTCATGGTGACCAAAGTTGGGGGATGGTGTTCAGCCGAAAACCTAACATCCAGTAGATTGAGTGAGGGGACTGTGACGATTTATTAATCTAATGAATAACTGATTTGTTAAATCCAAACAATAGAACATTAGTCCCGTGTTCATAGACTTGTCGAGACGCGATTCATGCTCACCACTTTGTTCCGCACTTAAAACTCTGACTAGATAAAAGAGTATGATCGTGACTAAACTAAAAAACCTACAATGACCAGTACTTCACACTAAGACTACCGACGTAATAAAATTACAACAGGCCGCCAAAACAACACCTACTTGACAACTCCCGGTTCTGCACAGGGAGCAAGGCGGAGGGTAGGGCCGGAGGGGTAGTGGCAGGGGAAGGGTATTGAAAAAGAGACTTGGGATTGAGGGGGCTTTTCTGTTACACACTCTAAAAATTAAAGTGCTCTCACAGATCCCATATCAAGACCTGTTGTCCCTAAATGTTCCATAAAGAATCTTTAACAGTGCTGAATAACTTCACTTCTGATTTTCACAAAGGTATCTTCGTGCGAAGCAAGTTTTCCCGATATAAAAGTAAGAGAGATGTTCTTAAATCCACACCTTTGACTGATTTCTGTGTTGACCAAATGGTTTCTTGTATTGCGCCTCACTTTGTCAAGAACCTTTTGAAGCACCTTTATTTTAAAGAGTGTATAGTAATAAATGAATGTTTCTTGCTCTTGGATTTCTTCAGATTTGTTTTTTAGCTTTATTTCATGAACTACCAGATCCCCAAATAGTGTTTTTTGAACCAGGCTTTAAAATAGCCCATCTTCTCCACTCTGGCTGTCTTACTTCTTGACTTCCTGATCCCTGTGCCTTAGCTCAATGCCTTTAGCATTTCGTAATCATTTTGTATAACTTCAGCTCTTCCTCTGTCCATGTCACGCTTTGGACTCAGACTGAGACCTTTTGGATTCTCGGCACTAGTTGTTGTGCCAGTACCTCTGCACCATAACTCAACTCTCTGTCGTCTACAGAGCATTCCTTATCAGAGTGGAAAAAGTGTGTGCTCATCTCTGCTACATTCTGTTTACGAATAAGGAATGGGGAATCTTTGAGAGATGAGCAACTGTCAGAACAGAATAACATACAGGGTTTCCTGTGAAGCAACATTATGTTTGGGAAATGACACTGACTTTAAAGGAATAGCAATTGCAACCCTTAATGACTTTCTTTCTTCTGTTAAAGAAAGTTTCAAATGTTTTTGTCCCTCTGATGAATGTCAACATTGGACAAGAAACACTGAGCTAACTATAATTTAGTTACTTCATAGATAATATTTCTATTAGTTAGTTATTGTATTGTTTATAAGGGTCATTGCAATCATTTGACTGTAGATCCAGTGGATCTTTATGGAAGGCATTCCAGAAGGCTGAAGACCTTTATTTTTTATTCTTTATAAGGCCATTATTTTTTTCTGATGTTACCCTGCAAACAAGAAAAACAGATAATATTTGTACATGGCCGCTTTATGCTTTTGAATAAGATGTATGAGTGGATTTATTGTGAATGATTTAAGACCCTGCTTTTATTATAGTTGCACCATTCCCTAATGCATATTGTCCTGCAAAACACATTAAAACAGAAGGATTATAGTCGGATGAATCTGAGAAAGATAATGAGAATAGAAAACCAAGTCCAAATCTGGGTCAAAATGTGTCTGTGAAAAATGAGAACTTTTGTGTGCAGACCATCAATGTGTGACCACACATCGGGCTGAAAGGGTCCTGGATAAACAATTGAAACCCACATGAATGATTTACAAACATTGTGGTTGTGTAGATGACATTAATTGGTCACACCAATCACGTCTTTCTGGGGAGTCTGTATTGTAAATACGACTGTGAGTCTTGTATAAAGCCACATCATATCATCTTTCAGAGATCCCCAAATGATTTATCTGTTTCATGTTAGCACATAGAAAATATAAAACTGACATTACACGGCTGTTGACAGCACATGGCTCTGCCAATGATCATTGGTAGCATCCCTGTTCTTATATGTTGGACGCGGGGGGGTGAGGAGGGGGGTGTTTCGGAGGTCCGGATGTAGCACTTTACATGATCATCGATGGCTTTTGACAGAATTACTTTTCTGCGGCCAGAAACGATTCAGCATACATTATTCGGTGGAGATGGCACTTGAAAACCATACCATGAGGAGTACAGACTCATAGTTACATGGTTATGTGTTTAGCCCCTGACACAAAGAGAATTTCATTGCACGTCCTGCTTCTGCACATAGGTGCTCCAACACCACACATATAGTTCTGGAATGTTTTGTCCCTTGGAATCTCAGGTGGTGTATAGTTTTGGCAGTTGGGCTTTATTAAATCTTGCTTGTCCACAGTGGGTGCAGCAAGGGTCACCACATTGTTTGAACTAATTTTGTTAATTAAAAAAACAAAAACATACACTAGCCGTTCCAAACGAGTCAGATTTTTTTTTTTTCGAATTTAATGCAGTTTACTCCAGCAAGGAGTGTGGCATCCAGGGTGCCTTGCGAGTAGGCACAATATGTTCAACATTGAATACATTACTAAGAAAAATTTGGCACCAAATCAGCATATTAGAATGATTTTCCTGAATGATCATGGTGGCAGAAGAACTTCTAGTTCTTTGAAAATTGCCAGCTTGTCCCGCACATGAATAACTTATATTTTAAACCATCCCTATTCATATAGTAGCAGCAGTCTTAGTTTTAAATTGTAATATACTTGCACAGTCATTCCTAGTCTTTTTTTGTATTTGTGATGGTATGTTTTTAATCAACAAGACTTGATCCAACTATGTATCCTTTGGTTAACATAAAAGACTCTGCTTCCAAACCAAACATAACACTATTTCTGACCCTACTCAGTTTTGACACAGTATTGTGAAACGGAGTGCTATTCATACTGCACGTCTGCTATCCTGTGACTCAAGCTACTTCGGTGAGGATTACTGTCTAGTTTAAAAGCGTTGAATAGCTTGGGGCCTTATTAAACTAATCCAATGCTAGTAAATTGCTTTAATTGGCCGCAGTGCTATGCATACTTATGAAAGGCACGATTAAATGTCCAGCACTCAACATTTTTATACTTAGAGGGTATTTCTTTAGATACAGATCACTCCTGTCACAGAGGTGCCCCTGCATCTCTATCCACTAAAATAGGGACTTGACCAAAAAAACATAATACTCGTGCAGTGTGGGCTTTTGACTGTCGGTGATCCGTTTAGTTGTGAGTATTGTCCATACAGCTAGCTGTGTATGTCACTTATGTGTACCTGTCTATAGTGTCATCATCCAGCCTAACAAGTGACAAGCCGTTCTCTCATCCTGTTTGAGGTCTGGCAGTTAAATTGCAATGTCCAAGATCTGTGGCCCGTGGCTATTTCGCTACAATGGCGGAACTCACTGACCTCATATATGTGGAGTGTGACCACTTAAATTTCGGCTGGTATATTTTCTTATTATTTTTACAGCAACAGCAGCAGATTTTCACATGCACCTGTCCTGTCTCTCGAAAAGGAAGATGAAGATGCTCCACAACAAACTGCAAATTTTACATCACGTACGTAATACTTCACAAAAAGAGTGAATAGTTTATTTTATTTTTTTTCTGAAAGCCTATGTTTTCATGCCTCATTCCATGCGCTTGCACTGGGGCGGACTAACGCTTTCACAATTGCATTAAAAGTTTGCAGACCTGCACCATATAAAGTATCACTTAAAGTATCCTTCATGAAGCAAAAAACAGGTTTACATGGAGAACAAAACTCCTCACATACACCATTAATCAGTCTGCGACCTCGCTACGGCCCCCCACCACTGTGCATGAGAGAATCACTGGGCCGTCCATCATTACGTGTGAACATCCTGTGTTGCCACAGTGTCTGTGTCGTCCCCTATTTCAAAGGACCTCTCGGTGAGCCAGTTGACGCTGTGTATTATACTTTCCCCGAAGGGCAATATTTCTCAACACACACATCCGGATGAGCTTTGGGGGTCTCACTCCAGTCCGTGGGGGTTCGGTGTCTGATATAACTCAACTTAAGACGAACAACTTTTCTTTAACATTTCCATCTTTCCTTGTTGCAACTTAATGCATCTTGACCTTGCTTATTCTCAATCCTTTTTACCTGCTGGTCATGTGTGCTCTTACTGATCGCTATTGCCCCCACGGTCTCTTCCTTGTAGTCCCCACTCATATTTCTGAACTCGTGTCCTTCTCTGTTATCTCTTAATGTCACTCATTGTTCGTGTCGTGGGTGCAACACATGTTCACTTCAGCACTAACAATCATTGCCGCAGTGCCCATTATCATTGCTGCGTACGCCTTACTTGTCTCGCTGAATCGCTGCTGCCGCTCGTGGGGACGAGGAGCACAGTCCGACGTCGGCCAGCACGTGGTAGACTGTAACTGACTATCACAGTGTGCAGTCCGTTTGATAGCGGTGGAAGCACATCCCTCCTAACTCAGGGCCGGAAATTCTTCTGTGTGAATTGGTCCTTGTGTTTCGAGCTGGTATTGATATGCACATGGCCTTGGGATTTTCATGGACTCTTTTGCTCTTTTTCTTTGTCCTGTTCCAAGCTCTTATTCATTCAGATTTCCAAGACTGGAAGTGGAAAGTCTTAGTGGTCGCTCTTGTACTAGCTCAGATACAGAGATCTGTGGAGTTTAAAAGCTCAGTTCATAAGTCTACATGCATTCACTTGCAGGTCTCATTTTATTTGAACATAGCGGACACTTTTATATGAGGAATGTGATTAGATATCCAATTCGAAATGTACTCCCATCAGTCAAATCAGCTTACATTGTTTTTACTCACACAGTGAAGTGTACTAAAGTTTCTTTTCCCATAGTGTTTACTGCCATGTATGGCAACTCAATTCTTTTCTCTACTAGATCCTTTTTAAAACATACAGTGGCCCCAAACAATATTTGGACACCAAAGTCACACTTAATATCGAACGTCATTGAATTAGGTCACTTCTACAAGCAAAATATTTTTTTTCCTATTTTCAGGTTTGCTAGTTTTAGAATTATAAACTTATATAACGGGGTTGTGGGGGTGCGAGGGCGGGGGGGGTGTCGCGGGGGGGTTACTCAATGTAGAAAAAGAAAGACATATTGGGCATTTTGTCCACCTGCTATTGCCCATACTTTAATTTAACCACACTGGTGAATTCATATCTACACCATAAAATCTTTGATAAATATTATGTTGTTCAACAGAGGCACTACATAGCTGACCACTTAATTCTGTTTTTTTTAACTTCCTATTTCAAAGCCTCCTTAAAAAAATGATCCTGGTTCCACCAAACAAAACAAAATAATGCAGCACGTTTTTCACTATGATATAACGCAATCATTTTTCACTGACTAACCATCAATCATGCATATTAATGCTCAGTTGACGCCGTAATACACGGGAGCACTATGGAATGCTGAAAAATCTAACTTGTTAAATATGGTTGTTACTGATCATCTCTATCTATCACATCCAATGCAGCCTTGGTGAGTAAATTTACTACAAAGTAATACTCACAATGCTCAGCGAAAGATAAGAATTTCAAACATTTTTGGAATCATAGAGGGCAGCAATTTAGTTGCAGTGCCACCCTTGCTTGATATTTTTATCTCTATATACTACCATGGCATGCTCACTCCGGGAAAAGAGAGCAACAACACAGACATGGAGTTTATTAAATGAACATTAGTCACGCTTAGCTTCCAATAAGAAAAGAATCAAAACATTAGGAAGAGCATGAAGCCGATAACACAGTCTTATCTCTAGAGTTGGCACTTTGTTCCTTACCACCGCGAACTGAGGAATCCGATGCGTGACGGCAGATATGAGAGTAGTGAGGCCAAGACCCATACGGAGTCGTTGTACCTGGACCAGCCGACGAGTGCGGAGGTGAGTGGTTATTTGACTGTGTTGTGGTAATTGGGTGGTTTTCTCGTGTGTCCGGGCAGTCCGTTCAGGAGATTAGATGGCCGGATGTTAGGGGCTGATCGGTGGTGGAGGCAGGTAGTTTCCGCTGACAATTCTTCAGACATTCTTTTTATTTGCTTAAGTGTTCAGATACTTTTTGGGGCCACTGTATATAATTTCTTCACGTTCAGCGGTATTTGTCTTTAAGTTGTAGTACATGGATTTTGGAAGCTATGTGTGACGAGAAAGAGTTATATCCTTAGACAGAGGCTGGATTTTATTGCATAAACAGCTGTAGCTGTATCTCTTGGCTGCTTTTTGATCGTAAGTTTGGAGAGATCCAATGCTATAGAAGCCATTCTATAGAGAGATCCCAAGAAACTTTCTCTTGAGGTCATCACTTCAACCTGTTCAATCTTTCACACTATTAAAAAAAATCCTTAAAAATATTTTTACCTTTTTAGATCAAGCAGAATGTATGTTTATATTTTATATTCATATCAGTTTTATATTTATATTTAGTAATTGTTCGTTTTTAATATTTTTTTTATAAATTATATTATTTAGAACTCGTGGTCCAGCAGTTTGGCCCTTGGCCTCATAGTGTACCTGGGTCACTTTATAGCGCATATCAAAAATTCGTTATTCATCCATTTTGCAATGCAGCTGCGTCTGTAACTTGTTGCAGTATTCCCCTCTGCCAAAGCAGATTCCACCTCCTTCCAAGGACATTCCCCTTTTAATAGTTTTCAAGGTGATATATTCCTCCTATCGCTCTAGTTTTTCCTCTGCTAATCTCGTATTCTGGCTCACTCACTTTTGTAAATGTTAAGCATGTGCTGTCAAGTAGCTTTATTTGTGATTTTAATGTTTAGACCCTATTATTCCACATAATAACACAATGAGATATTGCCAGATCAGCCTCCTGTAACCTACTTTTGCTTGTTATCATCCACTACAGACAATCCGTATGTGTGAAAAGTCACTGTGTTTATTTATTCAATTGTTCGATTAAGTATCCTCTTTTCAAACACTGCTTTTTGTGGGTATATAGACATGTAAGGATGAGTCATTACTGGAGATGAGAGGTAGAAAATGCCCGTTGTTTCATCCACGCGGTTTGCGCACATGAAGATATCATGTTTCCTCACGCATTTGGTGTCCAAATGAAAAAACAACCTACGTATGTCTACTCTCTGAAACAGTAGCACCCTTTGCGCTTTACCTTGATGTCCCCTCACCCCCTCCTTCAAATGGCATCCAGCTTGACCACCTACTAGGCTGCGAGCGATGGCTCAGAGCACTTTCCGTTAGGCAGACACTACCCATAAGCAGTCCCTGAGATGTTACCTAGGGGAAAGTTAGTGCAGAGGTGTGACCGTCTGTGCACCATTAAAAGACCCAACCCATCGTTTTTTGAAAATAGGCTAATTTTCCAACTACCCTAGAGTTAAACTAAAGATTTTTTTTTTACCGTTTTCGAATCCATTCAGCCTCTCTCCGGGTCTGGCGGTAGCACTTTTAGCGGTAGCTTAGCATAGATCACTGAATCTGATTAGACCATTAGCATCTCG